>CM023455.1:45141947-46341947 GCA_013339765.2 Haemaphysalis longicornis
AGAAAACTTAGCAAAATTCTTGTTGCAGTGGCTGGAACCTTTTCTGAAATGACGTCGGAGTTCGTCGGTCGGCGGCGGCGGAATTCACATACGTATACGTCGCGCGGCGCCTTCGGCCAGGTGCTCTTAAAAGTTTTGGTTAAAGGGCCTGTGCTGCGCAGCCCGGCCTCCTGATCCTTGCTCGTAATTTTCAATAAAGTGATTGATTCATTGATTATGAGATTGATTACGTGCCGATGCGACACTGGCGATGAGGCGCATGGCAGTGGAAGTCTCCAGTATATTACTGACCAACTGGGGATCTTTAACGTGCGCCGGAATCCCTAGCACACGGGTGTTCTCGCCTCCACCAGAAAAAGCCGTTCAATTAAGTGGGACATTCATCTTTAATTGTACGGGTTCTCATCTCAAAGCGAAACGGCATGTGCTAGGTGCGTTACCGAGTGGTCACTAGTAAGGGGGATGCCAATGGTAGCACAATGATGGAACCGCAAGAGCAGTAAAGCTGAATGTTTCAGCATACGACGGCGTGGTTACCTAAAATGGAGCCGTACTGTGATTGGAAGCGAGCCCTGGATATCCAGTGACGCTCTGGCCCAAACCAGGTGGTCCCGGTGAGAGAGCTGTACGGTAAGGTTGACAGAGCCACTGGGATCCAGTTATCTAGCTGGAGGGCCGATTCGTTTACCCACAGTTGGGAGAGAACCAGAAGGGTGTGAATGTTTGGTCGCAAAAGAAGGCGTAATGTACAAGGCAAACTCTCATTTTAAGGAAAGTGGATGGCTAATTAAAGCTCGTTTATTAAAGTAGCAAACGTAGGGGTGGTAATAATGAGGGTTAATTACGAACTATCATGTTATATTTGGAAAGCATGAGGTGAGATGACAGGGAATCTGAGGAAGAATCAACAGCGACCTCGCAATTTGCTTTGCCGATGAAACATTCTACAGTATGTAGGTTGGCGTTTGCTGGTTGGATGAGTTTGTTTATGCAGATTCTGTGATTGCCCTTGACGCTTATTTCTATATTTAAATATGTAGTTTTTTAGGGGGTCGTTGATTATCAGGTAGTTTTGGAAGTCTAAGTCAAGTTCGACGCACGTGTCAGAGGTGATGATATGATTAAGCCCAAGGCTCTGAAGAATGTGGCATCCTGGTAGCGCTAGCGCTGAACCGCTCCAGTTGTAAACGCCGTTGGCCTCCTTTAATTTGGCCGTGGTATTTTAAAGGCCGACAGGAAGTGGTTTGCCGACAGTGTTTGCCAAGGGTTTGTATGTGATTTACAGATCATGACCACTACTTCGCGTGTATCGTTGCGTTGGGCCAAAGTTGATTTCACGCTCTGAGGACCTGGAAAAGAGGTTTGCAAGACCATAGGACTCATCTCCTGGATAGCAACCGTACATCGATGAGTCAAAGAAAATAACTTCTATTGTGCAAGGTTTAGCTACAGCCACTTCGCATATATCACTCCCTTCAGGCTGATAGATGAACCTTGGGTAGGAGCCAAACGACTACGTGAGTACTTAAAAATCCATGTTTATTGAGCTCTGAATTCACAAAATAATCTTTTTTCATAAATATTTCATCTTTTAGGCCCGATACGAATCTTTGTCGTGAAACCATGTGCCAGGGCGCTCTTTGCCGAAATGGCGTAGTAATGCTGAGACATGTGGATAATGCTGAGACACCCACATTTTTGTTGAAAAGAACAGGAAAATACAAAGTGAAGAATAGAAAACTAGGCAATCAGGTAATTAGCCATTAGTGCATGCAGGGCATCACGGATCCACTGACAGGCAGTGCGAAAACGAACGTCCTCTTTTAGCTCTCAGGGAATTTGATCACGGCATCATGGATGGCGTTGGCAACATACTTAAGATTGCCAGGGTTAAGGCCGCTGATGCTGATGCGACCATCATTTGGGAGATACACGTGGTGCTCCTGCACGAGGTGTTGGACTTGCTGAGCTGTGGGAAGATACAGAGAGTTGAAGAAATAGAATAAAGCACCCAAGTGCCGCCAAGGCCTTCCGTGTGAATGCGGCGTACCAAATGCAAAGAATGCCTGCAGGCAGGTACGAGGCGTCTGTAGTGCTTACCGCTAAGTCCTGTGTACGAGAACATGCCTATATGGCTTGTAATGTGTTCCCAGTTTCCCGGTGTACCAAGCGCCTCTAGTTCATTTCGAAGAGCTTTTCTCATTTCGGTGATGCGGGTGGCCATTGTCTGAATGTCGGTTTTCCTAGGCAAAGAAATGCACAGTGATCATACAAAGTTTTGCAAAACACGGGACATTGCTAAACACCCTGAACCAATAACGGTAGGAAGATGTTAATTTCGAGTACGTCCGCCGGTGACTCATTCATCATTGCTCCTTTGATTGTTACCTTTGTGATGTTTTTTTTTTTATTTTAATGCAGCCAGGGCTGATGCAGCGTACTAGGGGTGCGAACGGAAGAAGCGTTAACCTATTTCCCTCAACTTCGTGTTTTCGAGGGCGAACACGCTAGGAGGCGATGTAGAGGCCCGTCTTCCTCTGCATAGCGCCATGAGCGATTCTGGCTTTTGAAGTATCTCTTCACACGTGCCTTCCTTGAAGCCTGCACTGTGCGCCCGTGTTGCCTTTAACGAAAGTTACTACCGCATTACAGCATGCGTGGCAGGTGTGCGTTTGATCGTAAGAGACACGAAAGCTGTGAGGTCACACCAAGGGTCGCAAAGTTCGAATGCGGGAACTGGACGTCGAGTCGGGCGTTGCTGTACTGTCCAAAGTTACAGGGCGCACTTTAATTCGGTCTACATCTCAATCTGCCGCCTCAGCGGCGACGACAGGTCAGTATAATGGCGACATTTGTATTGCTGCTGCAAGTAAAAAGTTCTCAAAACGGAAGGAACGCGAATAAAGGAGGGTAGTATTGGTTGGAGGCGGCTTGAGATTATCAGCGTTAGCTTCACGACTGGAAGACCTGACGGTCCCTTTGAGGTATGTTGTTGAGCGCGGCGCGTTTATCAGTTCTTTCGGGTATTGTTGTTCGTTTGTTTATTAACGTGTTTCGATGAACACGTCTCAGCTAGCGCTAGAGAGAAACGCGGGTCACAAAACTATTTGTACACACTCCCACGGTTGGCTGTTGTGGTGGCCAATGAGCGGCATAATGGGTTAGTTGCTACGCCACCTCCCCCTCTGTTCGTGCGCTCCATTAGGAGGCAGGGTTTTTGTTGTGGAACTAAGGTAGAACATATGAGTTGCGACTGTCACTTGTGAATAAAATGTACATTTTTTACTAGACCGGAATGTACAGGTGCCATCAACTACCAGCCATCATCATCTTCGATCATCGGCTGACTGATCCCAATTGTCGTCACATCAAACCCTTAGAGGTATCTTTACATGAAAAACAATCCAAATATTGCTGTCTATGTCAATTTGCTAAAATTCAAAGCTTTTTGTATTGCGGAGTTTGTATAAAATTGTTTCTACACATATTCACTTGGTCCCAAGAACAGTTGCAGCGCTATCTTCTGATGGTGTGTTTGTACAAGAAAAAATTCCACATGGGAAAGTTGTTTTATAGCTTCAACCCTCATAAAAACCACTTTTTCCATTTTTGTTGAAAAAACCCGCCAGGGGGCCGCGTGGTGTGGAAGCGCTTCGCATGGGCTCCTGCGTTTTAAATGCAGAGCATTTCAGTAACTCACGATGTCACCCGCGTTGTCCCGTCGTAGTCGGCACCGTCGTTGTCCGCACCCCTCCCCCTACACTATATAAAAGAAAATACTATCCGGCGCCAGGTTTCGATCCCTCGACCCTGCGGGCGGAACGCAATGTACATGGTGCTCTACCCACTGCGCCACAGAGCCGACACAAAATGGGACGCTATGAACGCGCCTTATATAGTTGACTCATTCAAATTACTGCTGACGAGCGCTCTCTCGTCAGCAGTTGCCACAAGTGCAACAACATTAACGTGACGCAAACTACTTAACGTCGTGCGCCTCCGGAAATGCCCCTCGCGAGGGGGATGTTTGACGCTACCTTTTGCAAGACCGAGTGCAACCGCCGAGAACAAGGTCCCACGAGTGGCGCGCGCGCCGTGGACTGGTGGCGCCATCTGTCAGCTGCGACGCGAACTACCACCAAGGCCGTCAGAAAACCGAACGCGCGAAATACAAACTGGGCTTTAACAAAAGAACGCTGTTTCCTTTGACGCAGCTCCCTGTCTCTGGAATCTCTTTGTACGTGGCTACTTTTAAGAGGCAGAAACAAAACAGCCGGTTTGTAGGTGCGTGCGAAACATCGAAGCGTGTTCTCTGCCGCGAATGCGGCGTCCCTTCTTTCGAGTCCGTCCTTTATGCGTGCCAACTCGCGCGTGCTCCATCCTCAAACCAACCGTGCCCGAAAAATGTAACGGCGAAGAAATAAAAGTTTGAATTGGGCGGAGAGGCGAGCAAATGTAGAAATATGCGCACGTTAGAGAGAAGAACACCGGCACGAGGGCCCTGCGCCAGTCTTCTTGATGTGTCCCCGCACATGGTGTGTAGGCGGAGAGACCCCCGAAGACTCCGGGTCTCAGTCTCAATTTTTTTGGACAACAAACGTCACATGGTTGGCCAGTTCTTCAGCACTTGCAGTGGTATACGCTCTTGGACAGCTGCTGCTATGACCAGAAGCAACACTACTTACATGACGTTTGTATACGTAATTATGTGCAACAACGCTGATATCAATTCGGTGTTGACAGGAGCTGTGGGCACAGTTTATGTGAAAGACCATTGTTGGCGCTATATTTGCTGCCCTTACCAGCGTGTGGTACAGAGCTGTGCTCTCGCTGTTTATTGATTGCGAGCACAATTTTTACAACGGTGTGTGAAGTTGGTGAAATGAAGTACAGTGTATCTCCTGGATTGGTCGGTGCTTCCTGCTTCGGCGTGGTTCTTCCCACGCCATCACTAACAAGGGTGGCAATGGGAATGCAAAAGCCAATTTTTTTTGAGCATTGTCCCAGTTTTTGGCCTCCAGTCAACTAGACAGCGACGTCATCGCAACTGCCAAGTGAAGCGGAACGGGTGCACATCGGATTCTGACTGGTACGTGTACTTTCTGCGCCAGTTATGGGCTAGCAAGCGGGACGAAGCGAGTTAAGCCTGATCAAGAGAACACCCGGCCACCGCTCCTCGGTTCACGTGGCACGTGGAATTCTCGCGCTCGTGTCGCGCGGCTCGGCGCTCGCCGGTGGCCAGCGTAAAGGGAGATGACCTCCGAGAACAACCAGATGATGAGCGAAGAAAACCCAGAGGACCCAAGTGAGGGAGCAGACAGCGGCGCCCGAGTAAGCTTCGATGAAAACAGCGGTAGGACGGTGTATCAAACGATGTGGCTGACTGAACTCCACAGAAGAGCGGCTGCTAGGAAGAAGAAAGAAGAGGAAGGCAAGCTTACAGTCCTGCATGGGGCAGCAAGCAAACAAGAGTTGGAAGGAGCCACTTCCTCAGGCAAGAAAGCAAATCCAGCAACTGGGAGGAAGAAATCTACTATCAGTAAGTCGCCGCCTTTGCCGAAGATGGACTACGAGATTCGTACAGACCACCGCCCGGACTCCAACTCGCATATTGGAAGAACTCGGACGCCGCTATCACCATGGCGCGGGCGATGAACATGCCATTGAAGGACTTCGTGAAACGGGTCACCACTCAAGCACAGTGGACGGAAAACCTGCTTCTCGCTAGCACGCCGCACGAGGAGCTTGTGGATCGACTGGCCGGCATTGCCCACCTACAGGTAGGATCAAATGTATACAAGTTTGTTCCACACCTCAAGCCTCTACCGAACACGAGTGCGGGAGTGGTGGTTGGAATCACCGACTGGCTGAAAAACGATAAAATCATGGAGTACATTACCGCACCGCGACATGAAATAGTATCCCCCAGACGGCTAAGGAACTCGTCAGCAGATTTTCTCCACTTAAAGCTACCGCATCTACCCTTCTACATTAAGGTATTAGGGGCAATAACCAGATGCCATCCATACCGCAAGTCAGTTCAGTTTTGTAGGGCATGCGGGAACATTGGTCACCGACAGGACGTATGCCCGTTCCCCAAGCCAGAGCTATGCGTTAGATGTGGCAAAGAAACAGCCGAAGCTAATCACGATTGCCACCCAGTATGTTTCCGAATGACCAGTTTCCACCTTTGGTTGCGGCCCCTACTGATAACAATAACGACGGTAAAGGCACCCCAGACTGGGTGGCTCCCTTCGAAACCCTAAAACGCAACGTCGAAGAAAACACGCGAATGATCAAGGAATTGGGCAAACACAACTCAACCATGATGCAGGAAATTATGCATATCAGACAACAAGCAATACAAGATAAAGAAACCCTTCAAATCAAGCAGGATCTGGCCCAAATTAAACACAGTCACGCCGAATTTCAGCGAACTGTTCTAGGAGTACTTCAACAGATTCAGGAGCAGATCCAGGACATCCACAAGGCGCAACAGCAAATTCCAGAAACAAATATGACCAAACTGAACGAAATGAAAGACTTCTGCAAAAAAGTGATGGTTCTAGAGGAAAGGGACAAGGCTCGCAAGAAACCCAAGAATTATCCTGGGAGAGAAGCTCGAATGGAGGAAATGCTAGAATATGACGAGTAGCCCTTCACCTACCACAAAGCCCCCATTTCGAACAGTTCCCAAACTCAACATTTGGCAATAGAACTACAGAATCATTAGATCTAAAAAAGAAAATTTGCTACATTTCAGCTCAATTGAGAAACCAGATGTCATTGCTCTACGGGAAACTCAAGCCGAAAGCATTAGCTTAACGTGCTACGAAACGCATATAGCCGAGGGCATGACCCGAACTGCCATCCTTACACTAAAGCAGTTGGGCACACAGTTGCACCCCATCCAACACAGGATCGAGCACACCCTCGTGGAGATCATACCCGACAGGAAAACGTTGCAGAGCCTGTTCATCTTGAACATCTATAGTCCACCCACCAAAAACTTAAGGGGCCTCGACAGAGTTTTTTTGTATGGTCTTGAAATTGACCGCGGGTCACAAGGAATTTCTGTTCTTATCAAATGCTTTAACTTAGGTGTTTTGCGGGTTGTTTGTGGACTATGTACAGTGTAATCTTGGGTTTTTCGAATCGTTATCCGGTAACCTTTGTGTTTATCTTACTGCACTTTCGGGGTTGACCTGGCCACGTGTTCATTCTGAATATATATTTGTGTTTATGCGTAATAAATTCAGTTGCGAGTCAGCACCGTAGTGTGTGTATTCTCTTCTGTCGTCCCCTTTCAAGCGCTACTTACGATGCATCAACACCAACTAGCCCAACTGTCAATTTTACTAAACTACATTTCTATTACATCGGGCCCTTTTCTTTGTTCTAACAATTATGAACTACGTAAACCCAGTGATCTTGCATGGATGACTGCAGTTTGCGCGTTTAAAGCGAGGATCGTTTCGTGGCACTTGAGGTACGGCGTGTGCCCCCGGGAACTGCAGGCCTTGTGTGGTTTTATGGCGCCTTCCAGAGGACACTGTAGAGGGGTGTGCCTCATTTCGAGAGCGGAGCTATGGATGCAGGCCCGAAATTTCAAGGACTGCTTGAGGGCTCAAATCCAAGGAGATGGGCGCGGAAGGAAGCTCTTCTTGAGCTGGTGGAAAACGTCGGATAAAACAGCTGATTGGCTTTGGAATAACGCCTTGGCGCACCTTCCTCGGCCAAACAGGGGCTGAAGCTGCTGAAGGCAGGGTCATCGTCCTCGGGGACCAGACACTACCCGACCGCCACAAGAAGCTCTTGGTCCTAGGCCCGAAGTTCAGCGTCGAACCTGCATATGGTCCAGCTGAGAAGGTAGCACTTAATAGGTCTATTTTGCGGTGCGTTGCGGAAGAAGACCGTCCATGATTCATCGCGGAAACCGTTGATGTAATCTCCAGGAATCAAGGTGCACGGCGCAAGCCCCAGCCGGTCCGCGAGTGTGTCGGGTTTGCTGTAAGTAACCAGTTGCACGTGATGACCTCTGATAAAGAAGATTGGTTTGTCGTCGTTCCAGACAAAATGTTTTTCATGAAAGCTTTAGACGCCGTTCGTAAGAATTTCCGGCCTGTAGATGTAAAAGCCTCAAAGGTGAACATTTTTTGAAAATACCAGCGTGTTGTGGCGACACAATCACCAATAGACACGTGAGATAATTGAAGCTTTTTATATGAGAAAGCACGATGATAAGTGTGTCAGCCACGCGTCGGTGGCAATACATGAAAAGGAATTTCTGTTCTTATGACATGCTTTAACTTAGGTGTTTTGCGGGTTGTTTGTTGACTATGTATTGTGTAATCTTGGGTTTTTCGAATCGTAATCTTTTAACCTTTGTGTCTATCTTACTGCACTTTCGGGGATGACCTGGGCACGTGTTCGTGCTGAATATATATTTGTGTTTATGCGCAATAATACCAGTTGCGAGTTAGCGTCGTCGTGTGTGTATTCTCTTCTGTCGTCCCGTTTCAAGCACTACTTACGATCCATCAACACCAACTAGCCCAACTGTCAATTTTACAGCACTCTGCGAAGGTCTGCTCCGATACAGCCTCCCAGTACTCGGCCCTCTTTCCAAGACCAACACAAGGGTGTTAGAGAGTATGCAGGCCGAAGCTTAGCGGTTTTGTCTTGGTCTTCCTAAGACAACTTCTACGCTCGGGACAATACGAGAGTCTAGGCGCTTCTTACCCCGTGTACTGGTGAAAGAGGAGCAGTTTTACCTACATCTGCGGCTGGCGACTAGGGCCCGTGGACATACGTTCAGTTCAAGCTCCGCCTTAGAGGTACAAGATACTCTACTACCCTTGTGTCAGAAGTGCCAGGCGCCGCTTCATATCCCGCCCTGGAAGTACCCCCCTGGCTAATTGTCACTACAATTTCGGGCATCAGCAGTAAATCAAGGTTGCCAATTCCAGCCCTAAAGTACTTCACTCTAGAGTACTTGTGGAATTTCTACCCTAACCACAAGCATATCTACACTGATGCATCGGTGACGGCCACATCATCTACTGACTGAATCTGGGTTCCATCAACGCGGACCAGAATTGCGGCCAGGTTAAGCCACAAAACAACATCGACGACCTCAGAGCTTGCTGCCTTGCGCTCCGCTTTGCAGCAGAGTCTTGGGCAAGAGGCTTCTGTGTTCACAGATTCACAGATTTTCACAGATTTTCACAGATTCACGGGCGGCGCTTCAACAACTAGCAGCATTTCTGGCCGAACAACAGGAAATACACACCCCGCAAACATAGGCTGCCAGCTTGCTTCACAAGGTTCTGTTACAGTGGCTACCTGGACATTGTGGGGTGAATGTGAATGGGGTGGCCGATGAAACAGCTTGCACGGCCCACCCCCAATCTAGTGTCATCATCCCGATTGCCTTCTCTCGACGTGACGACGCGACACTTGCGTACTCCGTGGCGCGGCAATTACAACTCTTCATTTGGATGGGCGGAACAAAAAAATTATCAGCCAGTGTACATAATCGATCCCGCCTGCACTTTCCGAAGGCCGTGTGGCCTCGGAAAGCGTGACGAAGTCGTATTCGCCTCAGCGTCCCTTTTACCAGCCACTACTTGCACAAGACGCGCCGAGTTGCCTCTCCTCACTGTCATGCATGCGGTGTTTGTGAGGACATAGAACATGTACTGTGTGTGTGTCCCCGTTATGACACCCCGCGGCTAACGTTGAAGAAAAATTTGGGACTGCGTGCTGATGCACCACTGAAGCTTTGCGATGCCATCTGTCCGTGGCACTGAACTGCCGCGGCAACACAGAGTACACAGGCCTTGGTGTCATTTCTCCATGACTCCGGCCTGAACGAAACCCTGTGAACGTTTGCAATAATTTCACTTCTGTTTGTTTGCTGTGTGCGTGATCCTACGTCTGTCAGTTTCTGCGCATATTTGCGTTTGTAGTGTCTGCATGAGTTTTATGTCTTCGCTTCCTTTAACTTTCGCACCTCTCATGTTCATGTGGAGTGGCAAGCCAAGCTCGCTAGCAGGCTGACTTCTCTTCATCAATAAAGGCATTCTTCCTCCTCCTCCTCCTCTTTAGAGAAGGGTGCAGAAAAGAATGGGCAGGATTGAGCAGGAATTGATATAGATGTACCGTAAAAAACTTGCTGCGACATCTACGTTTGGGTCCTAAGATGTAAGGCGCGATAGCGACACTTCGACTCCCACGGGCGTTTTCGGACGCAGTTGCTGCATTTCGGGTCTATGCTTCACGACGACTGAATGTTATCGAAGGCAGAAAGACTAGCAACGAAGGTTTTTATCGCCGTGGCCCAGAAAAGACAAAGGCTCTCTGCACTTCTGTGGCTTACATTGCGAGGGCGAAAGGTCGCGGATGCGAGGTGTTGGTCAGTTTGGGCGAAAAAGCGTCAGTGTCACTGTTTCAAAATGTTTATGGTTTGATGTCTGGGTGGGTCTGAACAATTTTGCTTTTTGCGAAGACAGAGGAGCGAAGCTTTTTGTTCCGCAAAAAATAGTCATGGCTTAGAAAAATTGGGTAAAAGATGGTGGGAGCTCAAGGGTAGAACCTGAAAACTAAGGCACCAGATGCAGCTCCTCCTTCCGTTGCTCTCTCTATCAGCTCGCGCTGATCTTGAGAAAACCAGCTGGTCAAGGCTGCCTCCTATGTCGAGAAGAAGTGGAATATGTTATGATTAAAGTGTTTCCTTGGACATGGCTGGGGTGCGTGCAAGAGGGTGGATGTTTTACCGATTTTAGCAGAGTTCTAAGTGAATATCTTATGTTTCCACCAAACACCTTAACGCACATAGATTTTCGGATGCTTGTGTTGGTTTTTCGTACATGAGAGTTTGTGATTCTTCGGCATTATTACCTCGTTGTAGCAAGGGGGAAATATCGTGTTCCTAGGCATAGGATGAGGATTCGTTCTTAACGTTTTTTGAGGTGGCCAGTGTGGTAGTCATGGTCACAAGAAGCACGGTATGTAGTTCGTGAGCCTCTTGGTCAGTTCTCTTCCAGTTCATTGTGTCAGGGTGTCCAGGTGAGGTTGATAACTTTTTGCATTTTGAATGGAAATATCTTACCAAACCCCTTAGGCATTCTGCCTGTAGAAAATAGTATAATGACCTTCGAGAGTCTGTAATGATGCCACGCTTCTATTTGATACTTCCGTTGCCAGTGAAATGGTTACACCTTCCACTGCTTGATTTTTGTATGTTGGAGGACCATGCGGTCGCAAAGATTGCCAGAGTAGTCTTTTATGACAATTGCCGCCTCGTGCTTTAATATACATCGCCGAGTCGGTGTATATTGTGGTCTCATAGTTTCAGAACTTTCCCCGGATGAACTTTATCCTGCCGTATCAACACTTTTTGTGTAGGATTCGATCCATAGTTTTGGCCGGGGAGATATTTATATCCGGAGTTGCTGGATCCGTTGCATGGCTATCATAGCGTGCAGGAGTTTCCTTTCAAAGTGCGGTATGCCTGTTTTCTATACGATAGCCCCTATCGATTCTGTTTTTCCATCTGCTCTCTAGTAGGGGGTTTCTTTGGTTTCTTAAAATGCATTAGGAAGACAAAAGTTGAGGACATATTCGTCCTCATTATCACCAACATCCTATTTAGAACGCCTTCGGGATTAAGGCCCTTCCCACTGACCTTCACCCACTCCTGCCCTGCGCTTCCCGTGTGGATTCCTGCTCCGAATATTGTTATGTTATCCCTGCATCTAGTTAATGGCCTTCCCCTTCTTCTAGACACGTCTACGCATATCCTTCTGTTATTCTGCTGCTTTAGTTCGTCTCAAGAAGAAAGTTGGCAAGGTCAGCACTGGCTCATATGCTTGTCCTGATGATGGTCTTTTTTTTTCACTTAATTTGGAGCAATTAAACTTATAGTATGGCTGCCTCTGTATATTCGGCTCATGAGCAGTGGCTGCATGAGTCTTGTCGTTTCTTTTCTTTTTCTTGCTCTTCTGTTGGTTGGGCGTTTTGTGTGTGGGCAATTGGTTGGAAGATTGTTTTGTTGCGGGGGACATTTTGAGCTTGCCACTGCCGCTTGCCTCTAAGGCCACGATGAGCATTTTCACGTAACTGTTATCTCTGAGGGCAGCCGTACCTATTTTAGGGTGATTTTAAAACTCGGCCACGTGGCGCCATCTGTCGTTTTTTATATCTAGCTTGCTGCGGATACAGAACCGTTGGAATATTCAAAAGTATTTTGAAAACTGGTGTGCTTAAACTCTATAAGTGAGGGATTTATTTTAGTTCTTTTGTGCTTGTCATCTATGCCTGTTTATTTCTGAGAGACCGGCCATAAACCTTTTTCTCCTTGTTTTAGTTTAGGTCACTCAGTGTTGGTTCCCGAATACGTTCTGGTGAAAAACACGCAGCGGTGGCTCAGTGGGTAAGGCGCTGCGCTGCTGAGCCAATGGACCTGGGCTCGATTTCCGGCCGCAGCGGCCGTTTTCCTGATTGTAGCCGGAAATAAAAACGGCGGTGTATCGAGATTGCGGCGCACGTTAAAAATCCTAAGGTGGCCCAAATTATTTCCTACGCTTCCTTTACGGCGTGCCTCATAGCCCACGTGTGGCTCCGGCGCAGGAATTACGCGAAATTTGTATTTTTTTGATCGTGTGATGGAAATACGCTTTTGTGTAGTCGTGTAAGTTGCCAGCTCTGCTGGCGACCACGTCTGCCGAGCATGCTACCACCGACTGGCTACAGAACCACCACGCAGGTGCGGCACCTGCTGAAGCGTGTGTCCTTTCTTTCGTAACCGCCATTTTATCACTGTCCTCCTTTACAAACTTCTGTTGCCGTTATGCCAAATTACGATTCAGCGGAGCCCGCGTATCTTGATCCCTCAGTCGTAGCTTCCGGGTGGCAGCGGTGACGTATTTCCGTGGGTGCGTGATGAGCACGGCTGATGCGGACGGCTTGGAGCCACGGGAGAATCGACAAAAATGAGCCTAATAGCGCTATTGCGTTAACTCTGACTTAAAAGGATGGTGAGACATTGATGAGATTTTAAAAGCATAAAAATAGATCTGTGTATGCTCGCTGGAATACTAGGTTCCATTTATTACACTCAACATTAAGACTTTCGACTGGGCTAGTGCGGAAGGCACCACATGCCAGGCGGAACCCCAGATGAAGCACTGGGTCCAGCATTTCGAAAGATATTTTACTTTCTCAACCATAGTAAACACTGCCATAGTCTCATCGTGAATCTATTAAACTAGTGAAAATGCGTAGAAGAAGGTGTTTGTCAACAGCATAAGAAGTGTGTGACGAAACCTTGAGTATAGTCATAGCCTTTAAGGCCTTATGTTTTGTTGCTTGATATGTGGGCTGAATGAGAGCTTTTAGTCAAAGACCACACCTGGAAACTTGTGTTCGTTTTTTATTGGAATCGAGACACTTTTGAGTTTGATGTCTGGATCCGACCGAATACCACGCCTCTTGGAAAAAAAAACACCAGTACACTTTTCTGAATGAAATTTAAAACCGTTGCTAGCTGCCCAGCCAGCTAGCTTTTGAACACCAAGCTGAACTTGGCGCTCACAGACACACAGGTTACAAGATATGAAGGATAGTTGTTCGTCGTCTACATAGATATCAGTTCGACCCTAACCTTCTTCATCATTAAAACAATGTGCAACACACACGCCTTTTTAACAGCGATGCTCTTTAGGCGGGTTTCTGGCCGGGGAACGTGCGCAAGAAAAAAGGAACACCTTGCGGAGCAACGACGTGACCGCGTGCGTCAGCGCCTCTTGACCTTCGACAAAACATTGTCCAGCGTTTGCCGCGTCATCTTTCGTGTGCTGTTCTTCTCGCCAGTTCACGTGCATTCGCCCCTCCAGGGGTAGGCACAGAAAAGCTGGCGCTGCAGACGCCGATTTCGCGAAACGTCTGCCGCGGTTTCTAGAGCGTGATAACGCGTCCACTTTGGGAGACATGTGAAACGCTGCAGATAAAACCAACCGGTCCTGCCAGTCATGCAGAACTTTCAGCGGCAAGTTCAAAAATCCATGTAGGTTGCAACAGCCGCGTCTCCGACGAAGAGAGAGATGGGATGACAAAAGAAAGCGTCGCACCCGAAGAAGAGGAAGAGCGGCGCGACCGAAAGCCACAGGACGCCGCTACTCGGTAACGGATACGACGACTCCCGGTCCAATCCCGATTACTGGCTCGGTGCAAGCGGCGGCAAAAACGTCAGCGAGTTACAGAACATCCGGAGTACATAATTTAGCGACCGATTGTTATTACTCTTTCGGGGGACTACCGACGACAACACGCAGAAAACTTAACCGAGTCTCCAAGCAAAAAACCACGCACAAAGCGTACCCGAGTTTTCTAAGCATAACCACGCATAAACCTATAACCAAGAATAAGCTAAGTGGGGCGCCAGCCTTGGCTGTTTGCCCCAATGTTTGCTACGACTAGTGTGAAGCAGCATAAATTTTTTTTGCAATGCCTGCACCACTCGCTCGCGCGGCAAAATGGCTGCGGCGACACCGGTGAACCCAAGGTGGTGCTAGTCACAAGCGCCCAGAAACCGTTGGGCTGAGAAATTCCCAGCGCACTGCCACATTTGCCCGGAACTCATTCTCCGTAATGTCCCCACGAACTTTCAAAGCAACAACAAAAAAAAAAAAGGAATGTAGGTGTGACATTCAAACTGCAGCTTTTGTGACCGCGAAACGCTACATGGAAATGCCATCTGATATGGCGTCTGGGAAACAACACATGTGCGAAGGAGCTGTGACCAGGTTTGACTCGAGGATCCAGAAGGACCTCACTCTTTAATCTTGAAAAAAAAAGCTAAGGAGACTTGAGCCCTGCATTGTGGGTGCCACACACAGATATGCTTAACCTTGGAGCGCTAAAAGTCGTATGTTCTCTCGTTCTTTGAGCCTTTCAATGCGCTAACAGAACTCGTCATTTTGATTATGAAATCCGTATTTGTTTTGTAGGGAGATTCTCGTGTAACTCCGTATAACTCCGTGTAACTCCGAGTAACTCTCGTGTAACTCCGTATATATAACTCCGCACAGGTTTCTTTTTGCGCTCCTCTTAATTGTTTTTCTAGACACATTCTCGCAGCATTCGCATATAATGCCGCACGAGTTGTTTACATATCAAACGTTCTGCAAACGCCATCCCACAGCAGTTCCGCAGGATAAGTGCCACAGATACCCGTAGTTTTAGGTAGAAACATTCCAACCTGCAACATTTTTTCTGTTAGGTAATGCTTCTTGCTTTCATCACATCCAAATTGGACGACATGCAATGCTGTAGAGTGCCCAAATACAGACGCGCCGAAGAAGAAAGTTTCTACTCACCATTCCTCGAAATATTCGGGTGACTTGAGAACAGTGGCGATAATGTGAGCACTGTGATTCGGTGGGCAGCAGTAGTTTACCTCGGAATAAGTAAGCGTATCTGAGACAACACAGTAGTAAGTTCATCCTTGTCGTTTATGACCAGCAGAAGGTTGCCAATCCGCTCGTCTGCAACACAAGCAACACAAATGCACTTACTGGTGGCAGAATACATCTCTATAGCATAAAGAGCAAAGCATCAAAATTGGCTAACTGTCCCAAAACAATATAGGCAAATCCCCCGTGCAAATTGCGGGGCTTCGTTATGAAGATATATATATATATATATATATATATATATATATATATATATATATATATATATATATATATATATATATATAATATATATATATATATATATATATATATATAATAAATATATATAAATATATACAGGAAAATGCCGGCAGTCTACAACGCCAAAGAAGGCATAGGGGAATGGTTAGAATATTTTTTAGCGTTAGCGACGTTACATTATTATTTATTATTATTAATTACGTGAGAAAGAAAGAAAGAAAAACACGCGCCCAGAGTGGGGACCGAACCCACGCCTTTCGATTAGATCTCGAATGCCTTACCAATTCGGCTATCTGGGCTACTGTGTTCCGCTTCACTTTCTGGGGTATTTATATATACTACAACTGTATCTGACGCTTTAGGGTGGTAGCCAGCGCCACTCAGACTACACGTGGAGAAGGGGACCTTCTTTTCAACCCCCGGGGCGTGACGCGAACGTCTACAGCCTGTCATAAGCGGGTAACTGGCTTTCTTTCTTTCTCACGTAATTCATAATAATAAATAATAATCTAACGTCGCTAACGCTAAAAAATATTCTAACCATTCCCCTATGCCTTCTTTGGCGTTGTAGACTGCCGGCCTTTCTTCCTGTATTTTCTAACGAGCCCCTCATTTACAAACCCTATTATGATATATAAATATATATATATATATATATATATATATATATATATATATATATATATATATATATATATATATATATATATATAGTAAGGAAAATGAGGGGCTCGTTGAGGAAATACAGAAAGATAGGGCAGCAGTCTACAACGCCAAAGGAGGCATAGGGGTGTGGTTAGGCTCTTTTCTTTTCACTACGGTTAATGAAGTAGACATTTTTTTTAATATACAGAAGAAAGAAAGAAAGAAAAACACGCGCCCAGAGTGGGGACCGAACCCACGCCTTTCGATTACATGTCGAATGCCTTACCAAAGGCATTCGACATGGTAAGGCATTCGACATGTAATCGAAAGGCGTGGGTTCAGTCCCCACTCTGGGCGCGTGTTTTTTTCTTTCTTTCTTCTGTATATTTAAAAAAATGTCTACTTCATTACCCGTAGTGAAAAAGAAAAGAGCCTAACCACACCCCTATGCCTCCTTTGGTGTTGTAGACTGCTGCCCTATCTTTCTGTATATATATATATATATATATATATATATATATATATATATAATATATATATATATATATATATATATATATATATATAAATATATATTGTAAAGGAGAAGAATGGTACGTGATCTCAATGGAAACGCTACCTGTTGCCGGACCTCTAACCTACGCCGACGCCATCTCCAGGCGCTTTGCCGAAACCATCACAAGTCAACCAATCGTCCCGGTCATGCCGCACAGCCCACTGAGCTCACAGGAAGACCAACGTATCCCAGCTACCTGCTGGTGCCGCCTCTGTTGCAGAGGCCGCCACGCGTACTGCTTGACCCGTCATTTTCGAGCACCGCTTGGCGCATCCCGGACAAGCGCCCAATCTGCTTTGCTTGCTTAACTCCCGGACACGTGCCGCGTTACTGCCGCCGCGGGGGGATGCCTGCACGGCAGCCTTCTTGGAACGTGCCGTATGTCTCGCCGCAGCCGGTGCCTCGGGCTCCGACCAGTTTTGCCGAGACGTCTCAACCCGCCGATTCGTGTGACACCACCAACCGTCACCCAACCACGCGACGCCGTTCACTTTCGCAGATGCGTCAGCGCCCCTTGCCTCCTGCAGAAGCGGAAAACTAGGCGCCGCAGTTCCGGAGGCAAGAGCTGCGTCATCGTCGAACTGTTCAAGACCTACCTTCTCACCCACCAACGCCGTCGACATCGTAATAGACAGAGTCGCCACTCATGCGCTTGTCGACACTAGAGCCGTCATTTTAGTTATACGCCAAGAGCTTTGCCGCCGCCTGAAAAAGGTTATGACGCCGAATTTTGGACCACCCTTACGTACTGCATCAGCACGTTCGATCGAACCAGTAGGTACATGTACTGCCCGGGTGTTCGTCGAAGACGTTCTGTACATTGTTGAGTTCATTGCCCTTCATTAATGCTCACATGACGTCATCCTGGGATGGGATTTCCTCTCCCGGCACAACGCTATCATTGACTGTGCCCGAGCCGAAGTTGAGTAGTTTTCGCCGCTCGATATACCATCTGAAATTTCTCCAACACCATTTTCCGTAAAAGTTTCTGTCGCCGACGACACCACTATTCCTTCATGCTCCACCGTCCCTGTGCCCTTAATCTGCCATCTTCCTTCCGACGTCAATGCACTTTTCACGCCGTCGCATTTGTTCTGCCAACGCCGATGTCTGTTGCTTCCTTTCGCCTTGCTCAATATCCGCGATGGCCAAACCGCCCTGTTCGTTTCTAATCCCGGAGCAAGTCCTCGCTCTTTGCTCCGCGGCGAGTGCCTTGGACGCGCCGATACCGTGGAGTCCGCCGTTTTCATCGCCGCTTTAGCTGACCTGCCGCATGTTGAGATGACCGGACTCTGCCCACCTTCTGCCGCTGCATCTCGGCTATCCCCGGAAGTTTTCGATCGTGCCATCGACGCCGACCTTACGCCGCCCCAACGACACCAACTGATTAAAGTGCTTTGTCAATTTCATTAATCCTTTGTCAATTTCATTCCTCCACGTCGCTTGGTCGTTACCACGACGGTCAGCCACCCTATCGACACCGGCTTCTACGCACCTTTACGTCAGCGACCTTATCGCGTTGCCCCTTCCGAAAGGAGCGTAATTGATCAACAAGTGGGTGACATGCTCCAGGCGCGGTATCATTCGACAATCGAACAGCCCCTGGGCGTCGCCGGTAGTACTCGTGCGGAAAAAAGACGGCTCAGTTATTACGATTATACACTTCTCCCTTATGCTTCGTGATTTTTACTTCGTTGTGTATGCGCTTTAAAGGTTTTATTTTCCTGTTCATAGTGCAAGCACAGTTTTGCTATTCAATTCCACTGTCAATTTTTGCTGCCTATCGTTGTTAGCTGATTGGGTTATTGGTGTTTCTGTGATCAACTGCGCTGCCCCGTCCGCGCACTACCTCTTTCGAGTGGTTCTGCGGGGAGGCATAGAAGATATATAATATAATGAGCGGAAACCACCCAAACTCACCTGGTGCCAATGACCGCGTTGAATCAAAAGCATTTGCAAACAGTGACATTTTTTCTTTGAAAAAACGTTTGAAGCTCCAATAAGCATAAAAGCTGCACTAGTTACTACAGGGGAGCTTTCTATTCCTCACTAATTCGTCCGTGAGCTCCTAAAACGCATTGTAAAAAAGTTACCTCATTGATGATGATGAAACTAGAAAACATTTGGAGAGCATGATTCGTGTACACTCAGCTTTCATTTGGGGTCTCAAGAAAAATGACGCTCGCTGTAGTCGAAATTGAACCTGGGGCCCTCGCGTATGAAGCCGGAATCTATCCGATTGCGCGAATGCATGAAACAGCGCAGTATCGAATTCATTATTGCCGCCCCAACATTGAACTGCCTGCTCTAGGATATCTACCCTGCGCCGCACTTTGCGCACCAGCCACATTACGCATACAAGAGCGGAAGTTCTAACCGTTTTTAGCAGCACAATTGGCCTACAGCGGCAACCGCAGCGCCCCTGCTGGGTCGCGCGCACGCTCCGGACACCGACGGGCCCTGGCCTACATAATTATAAAAAGGCGTTGCCCATCGTTAATGACGACAGGTTTTGTTTAGTGCTTTGCATGTCCTTTTCTGGGTTTACGCCCTTGATCGAACGAACTACGAACAATCGTGCGAATTACCGATGGTTGAAACCCAGCATTATTTAGCTTTTATAGTTAATCACGGATACTCGGACATATCCTATAAGAACACGATTTGGTTCAGGCTGAACATAGGAAAGAAAACTTTAGAGACAAAAGGACCAGAGAATTCGTAGAGGCCTTCCACATTGGAAGGTGCGGCGATCAGTTTGTTACCGCACCCTCCAGTGCCCTAATAGAAATGAATTACGCCTATTTAGGTCACGAGCTGTATAGTTTAGCTGATGCTTTTCATTTGCGTCGCACGACTGCTGAACGCGCTTTTTGTTTTCCTGGGTTTTTTATCGCACCCATTTCTTTTTAGATGCTTGTGCCTTCTACAATGTTTCTCCCTTTGTAAACAATGGTGTCATGCCGTCATTTCATGCGAGCGTGATGTTTTTAAAGACTGTATTTGTGCGTTTCTCCAATAAACTAGCAGTCTCGAGTTAGCGCCGTGTTCTGCCTCTTTGTTTGTCCGTGTTTTTGAGCGCTTTTTCCATCGAGATGAATCATTAGTAATTTTCCCAAGTTTCCGTTCTCTTTCTAATTGCTAATTTTCTCAGTATTCACTCATCGTTTCTCTTTATCTTTTTGTGTTTCACCTAACGCTTCAAGGCATTCACGCCATGTATACCTATTACTGCGTACCATGCCTAGTTATAGTTCAGCTTAAGTAAAAAACAGGGCTTTCAATAGACGGCAAGACTGATATATTCCACTTACTGTACAGTCCGAAGTTTTTTGAGAATGACTGAGCACAAAACAGTTCAAACCCCAGATCAACAAAGTAGCGGATGACCCAGCTGTCTGATTCGAGGTTCCCGGATGCAAAGCCTTGGTATGCAGAGTCGAAAAATGGAAACAGCTTCTTTTCCTGCAAATAACGGTTTGTTAGTGACTGCGAATGTGTTGAACAAATAGCACTCTTTGACAAAGTGGACACCTAGAGTCAAAGTGGGGAATCAAGCAATAATAATTACATTGTTCACGTTGTAGTACTGCAGATATACAGCTTTATAGATGCGTGCACGACCTTTGCTAGGCACAGAATAGCTGTTTCATGGTCGTCATCATCATAAAGGTATTCTATAAAAGTATTCGCCTCACGAACGTTTTATCAGCTATGGTGGCGGCTCAATCAGGATGCACCGTGAACGACAATCAAGCCAAATGAGAAGGCAGGATTTAATTGAGCTCCTCCAGGATATATGGGCGGACAAAATATATAGCTCAATGAGATACCGGGTCCTGTTCAGAGTACCATCACGTTTTGGGCACCGTAATAGCGAAGAAGGAAAGTCGACCCAAACGAAAATTGCGGCACGAGCAAGATGTTTATTTATATCTAAATTTCTCGTTTTTAAATGCGCAACAATTGCTACTGGATGAGAGCACTGCTTTACGCAAGGAGTGGGGTAGGCATTATATGAATGATGCGGCAATTATTGGACACATATAAAACAGGTTGGTCACATGTTAAAACTACATGACCAAACAGGGCTTTCGACCACCCAACCATGTACTTACGCTACCACGTTAAGCAGAATTATGGTGACTACAAAGGTACTGCCCAGCGCCCAAATGAAAGAAACTTTTTTTTGTTTTCTGCTCAACAAAACCCGTTTTGTATACAAGCATCTCATTTTATGTATTAATTAACAGCTAGAGCCTTGACAAAGAAAGCACAAGGAAAATAGGACGCGCCTCACAAAGTCTCGCAACTAATAAAAATTAGTCCTTCAATTGTCATTACCACTTGACTCAACCGAGTTGTGGTCTGTGAATTTCTGCAAGTAATGTAAATTTCTGCAATGATGATTGGGGCACTAAACACTCATTATCCGTCGTGCACCATGTTCCCGTGCCGAGGAGGACTGGAAGTTCAAAAACTGCTAGAACGGGACCCAGAAGGCGACATGAGACTGCGGCCTGTATTGTGCAACGTTACTAAAACGAACCCTAACGTTGGTACAGCGCAGTACAGCGGAATTTCTTTTGGAGGAGAATCTGTTGGTACAAATCCCCATTTGCAATGTTGAAAAAAAAAATATAGTCGGCTGAAAGAAATGACTTCTGGTGAACTGGAGAATTTCATCTACAAAAATACCTGCGCAATCCTTGCCAACACATTAGCAGCAATTCCTAGCAACGAAAAAGATTGGCTTGCAGAAACAAAGTCGAGGCTAGTGACGCCCTTGATTCCCGCCTTTGTTGCTCTGTGCATGTACGGAGCAACGAAATTGGAAAACGCGAATAAATACCCACGTAAGTTACAGAAAAATGAAAAAAAGGGGCAAATATGACAAATACTTATTCTAATGTCAGCACTGCATAGGCGGTAAGACATACGCAGATATACTAGACACTACAGTACGTGTACGACAAGTAGCAAAAGTTGACAACGAGCACTCCATACAGCTGCGATAGTTAGTGTCCTAATGGCCTATTACCTGCAGTGAATACGTAAGAATTGTGAGTGGGTGCCTAACGTCACCACAAACTGGGATGGGGTAAAATCCTGAGCAGGGGACTGTGGCTGTAATGGTCACTGGCTCAACAACACCAACCTGAGCGGGTGTTAGGCCTTTTTTTCGTTTTAACGTAATCAAGCTTAACGTTGTATAACGACGTACCAAGAAATATGAACCGATTCTGCGTCTAGCCGCCGGTCTAGTTGACGACAGCATACTGGAAAGCGTAACGTTAAGTCCAGCGCCGGTCTCTCGCAAACGTAATGGAGACGAAGCTTCCTTAGTCCCGCCTTCCTAACCACACACATCCGTTCTCAGCGATTTTGATAGTTTTTGTCCTACACTGGGCCAATTAAAATTTGGCGCCAATTTTCTGGCCACGTGCCGCCAATGCATATTTTCATGGCAAGTTCTTGTCCATGGGGACGAGACATTTATTGCCAATCGAAACAAGTGACGTGTGAATGGGGATCACGCATAATAAAACCCAACGGGTTCTGTTCAAAGGGTGCTACTCTAATAGTGCCCGACAAGTTAACTGTTTATGCAACGCAGTTTTCGTCAGTGGGTTTAGCGTCTGCCGTTGTTGAAGCAAAGGCCGTATTTTTATTTTTATTTACATGAGAAAAGTGATTATTGATTTTCCTCTGTGTTTTCCGTATTTTGCGGAAGAAAGCGCCCTGCTGTCTTTACCAACGTCCTTACGTTTCCGTTTTCTGCTTGTATCGGTTTCTTTCGTTTCATACTTAATCCTGACGAACTCTTCCAGCTTAACACAATTACTTAACGGGTTGAGTGTGAGTTTGGCCTTCCGCAGGGTGCTGTTTTTGGATATATGCTGTTTACGTTTTCAAACGTGATATTTGGGCGACAGATACTATCACCCGCGTATGTGTGCTAATGACTGGGTAATTTGCCCCAGTTTTGTGATCACATGACAGGATATCCGACAATTTCGAACCTAATTTTAGCACATGTCATAACATTTAAAATAGCTTTACAAGCAGTGACGTATCGGTGTGCAACACTTTGGCTGAGTCAGTGCGTTCGTGGACAACAGCAAAGACTTCACATACCTGGGTGCTTACTGCTGAGCACCCAGCTTGGAAATATAGTCAGGATGAGCGAGATTGTATCTCTTTTTGTACGATCAACATTTATTTAAAAATTTTAGAAGATTCTTTTAGAGGAACACAGCTCTTTGAAACACCAGTCTACGCTAATTTAAGTAACACGTTACAGTATGTCTAAAACTCTTCTATCAAATTTTTACAACATAGTGGCATGCGTTCAGGAGCTCTTCACCACTTCAAAAAGAACTTTGTTCGCATGCACTGGTTATGCATATCAAGTCAGAAAATATTTCCTTCATTTTATTGAATAAAATAGACGCGGGTCGGCACAAACTGTGACATATTTCTACTTGTAACTCACTTGGGTACCAGCAGATGTAAATACACCCAGGAAATTCGCGAAAGACTGGTGCGAGTATCCTGGTATATAAATCTTTCAAACATCTTAGTGTTTCGAAGAGTTTGATTCATAGAGTTTGATCCATAGTGTTTGAAAGTGTTTGATCCGTAGTGTCTCCTCATTCTATTGGTATGCCAAATAAGTCGCCCTACCCGCCGCGGTGGCTCAGTGGCTAAGGCGTTGCGCTGCTGAGCACGAGGTCGCGGGTTCGAGTCCCGGCCGCGGCGGCCGCTTTTCTGATGGAGGCGATAAGCAAAAACGCCCGTGTGTACGAGATTTTGGCGCACGTTAAAGATCCCCAGGTGGTCAAAATTAATCCGGAGCCCTCCACTACGGCGCGCCTCATCGCCTGCGTTGCGTCGGCGCGTTAAACACTAGAATCAATCAAATCTAGAATCAAATAAGTCGCCCAGAAGCAGAATATTCAGTTATTCTGTTTTATGTCTGTTTGAACGCGCCCACTTCAAGGTCGCCTTAACTGGCTGCGAGCAGATAAGATGCAAACACGGGTTTTTGGTTTCGGGGGGGCTGATAATTTAAAGGCCTTAAAACTTAACTAGATCATTTTTTTTGGAACAGGTGGAATATTGACAGTTTTGAGACGAACACAAACCCATTAGAATTTACGCCGGGCAGTCTTGAATATTGCTCCTGATAGGCTTGCAGGCAATTTTCTTCCTGGCATGGGAGACCAGTTGTGCTTTTGTTTGTGTTCGTAAATGCGGCGATGCATTTTTATTGTTTTGAGTTGGAATGAAGGATACATTAGGAATGCAGTGATTTGGTTACATCGCGAAACATAGCGCAGACCGTTATCCTCATTTTTGGATCACTTTTGCAAGGCCTCGTCTGCATTTCTGCAGAATTTAAATGCGAGAGCAGTAAAAGAAACATTGAGCGATACACCATTTTCTTGAGACGGTCGCAGCGAAGTGGCCATAGGTTGGCAAACTCACTCATGAGTGCACTCAAACACCCCCACTCACCAATCACGAGTGAGTGGTGAGTGAGCCTCACCGTAGTTTTGGCCTGGTGAGTGCGAGTGCGAAAGAGTGCGAGCGCCACTCATGTAGAGCCCCGTTCACCACCCGTGAGAGCGAGTTCCACTTGCGGCGAGCCACGCTCAGCACTCGCGAGTGCGAGCGCCACTCGCGGCAAGTGGAACTCGACACTCGTGAGTGCGAGTTCCACTCGCGGCGAGCCCCGCTCAGCACTCGCGAGTGCGAAAGCAACTCGCGGGAACCCCACTCACCACTCGCGAGTGCGAGTTGCGCGGTGAGCCCCACTCACCACTCGCGAGTGAGAGTTCCTCTCGCGGCGAGTCCCGCTCACCACTCGCGAGTGTGAGTTCCACTCGCGGTGAGCCCCACTCACCACTCGCGAGTGCGAGTTCCAGTCGCGGCAAGCTCCTCTCACCACTCATGAGTGGCGAGTCAATGCGCGCTTTTTCCGCAATGTGCGGGGCTTACCGCCGTGGGCATCACTCGCTGTTGGCATTCGTCGCAGGAGCCGCTTGCTGTGGCAATTGCTGCTGGCGATATCCACTCGTACACATAGCCACTAGTTATTGAAACTACTGCCTTTAGCTTCGGGAATATGAGGCTACTCCCCTTTATAATTAGGGCACCGTGAAACCAACTCTCCAGTGACCTGTTGATTGAGGAATACGATTTCGATGGACGTCTGACGCCATAATGCGCTGATACTCTCACTGTCATACTCATTGAGGGCTGTTGCGCGCACTCTCACCAAATGGCGTTTCTGGCTCACAGCGTTTTGTGTTGGAATTAGTGTCGGTAACGTCGCAATAAAGCGATTGCACTTCCCTACCCCTGAGCGCTGCGATGGAGGCACTAGGAAGCACCGTGGTCTAGTGCCGTAGTACTTGGTGTACATAATTGGCCGGCCTGCTGCAGCTGTCAAATGGCCGGCTGTTTTGAAGCGAAAATTGTGAGCGCCCGTAATCGTTCGAAAAGGTATGGCAAATTTTCACAGATTCGCGTATCAGGATGGCGAAACGGTTCGGATTGGCGAGTTGCGTGTTGTGGAAGCAGTAGCTCATTTTCGAGACCTTGGCGTAATAAACGTATCAGTATTTGTCATTACTTGTTACGGCGGCGCTCTGTTATGATACTCGCTTACACGAGGACTTGGCGTCACACATCTTTCTACGGCACTTACGGTGCGTGCCTTGAGGCATGTGATTAGCTTCGGGTGTTTGACACACCTGAAAACTTCACCGCTGTTTGTTTTATTGCAAACTTCCCTAAAATGTTTACGCTTCGTTATGGTGCGTGAATGTTACATTGACTCATATACGCCGCTGTGCGCACCTTTCGCAAGAAAACTAAGGAAGCTCGCCTTAGCTTCACCCCACATATTTGTCATGATGACTCGCCGACGGCACCCCTTCGTTTAGTTCCCTGTCTCCCTCTGAAATTTGTGTATCCGTTCGTGCAGATTCACAAGAATCGTATGTTATGTCTGACTCCTCATTCGCCGTACCGAATCGCGGAGTTCTAATCGTTACTGTTGCGCGCATTTTGTGAAATATATATTTCATATCTTCAGATCTCGAAAGGTCAGATACTCGCTGTTCGCGCTGCTCTGTTGTCATCGACGGTCATTTACCATTACGCTTGTGAATTTGCTTGGCCAAGTTAAAATTGGGACCTGGGATCCCGCATATTGCTTTTTTCATTCTGGCCGTTCACGGTCGCCAACAGTGTTTAGTCAGCCCAAACACTATAGTCCCCGTCGTACTTGCGGCGCTGATTCGCTGAAAAGGGCTTCGTAGTCTAGTGTTCCTCATATTTTGTGCCCCCTATATAGATCGTCATCCGCGTGCCGACGGCGTAGGGGTACTGTGACCGGAGTGGTGTGATGAATAGTAAGCGTTCTCGGCAGTGGGATAGCGTAACTTGTGAGTGGGTGAGTGAGTGAATGAGTGCGTGCGTGCGTACGCCTGCGTGTTCACGTGAGTGGTTCTGCATGCGTGCGAGCGTGCGTGCGAGTTCGTATGTGTGTGCGTGCGCGCGCGTGTTCAAGTGCGTTGGTTTGTGTGTGCGTGAATGTGCGTTTGTGTGCGTGTGCGCGTGTATGTGTTCGAGCGTGTTGCGTGCGTGTTCGTGCTTGTGTGCGTGCGTGTGCATGCGTGCGCTTGTGTGCGTGCGAGCATGCGTGCGTGTGCGTACGTGTGCGTGTGTGTGTCCGATGACTTATTCTCTCCGTTATTTCGTATACACTTTCGACGTGAACTTGTCTCAGTGCCCGGTGCGGGCGCATAGCGGTGTAGTTTAGGATCAAGCTGCGGGTTTTGCTCTGCGGCGGGCTGGGAGGGGGACAAGAAGGGAGGCGGGCGCCAGGAAACAACTCGTCTCTATGAGGACGCCCGCGCTAAAGTCAGGCGGCGACGATTTGGCGCGGCCACGCTGCGCCGCCTCTCTCCCTCGCCTTGCCTCTACCAAGCACTCAAGGCCAAGCGCTCCAATAGCCTTACTCCACCTTGCTTGCCGTTTTCATTCTTTTCGTGGCGGTGTTTTGCAGGACACTCTCGCTATGCGCCCTTTTCACCTAGGATTACTCTTGAAATAAACCGTTCGGAGGGTTATTTAGAGACGATGGACTGCGTAATTTTGGTAGCGCGGATAGCGCGCTTCGAGATAGGAATATTTGCGCACGCTAGCCAGTATTTTTACAGATAGCAACATCTTTTCGAAGCTTTTCTTCCGAACTGGACTATTTCTTTTATATTTGCCACCGCTGTCAAAATGTCCAGTGTCTTTTTTTGTTTTGCTGAATCTGAGCGAAATAGGATAGACAATAATAAAAAGTTATGATGAATGGCTTCAGGCAAATTTGTGAATATTTATTCATTTCGTCAGAGTCCAGCGACGATTACCGCTTTGAAAGGGACATATCAAGACATGTGCTTATAATAACCGAATACATACTTAGGAAAAGGGGAGACCCCATTCCTGAGAAAGGAAATTTTAGCTCAAATCAGTAAGTATTTCATGCCCGAAACTATTTGTACGTGCGTGTGAGTGGAGGAAGCGACCGGTGTTTGCGAGTGAGTGTGAGTGGCCATTGCAAGTGGTGAGTGCGAGTGGGAGGAGTGTAAGCGGCGAATGCGAGTGGTGAGTGTGAGCGCGGTTGAGTGCGAGTAGCGAGCGTGAGCGCGAGTGAGTGTGAGTGGTGGGGATGAGTGGTGAGCGTGAGCGTGAGCGTGAGCGTGAGTGCCAGTTGTGACGACGAGTGGTGAGCGTGAGCGCGAGTGAGTGCGAGTGGTGAGGACGAGTGGAGAGCATGAGCGGGAGTGAGTGCGAGTGGTGAAGGCGGAGTGGCGTGCGTGAGTGCGAGTGAGTGCGAATGGTGACGACGAGTGGTGAGCGTGAACGGGAGGGAGTGCGAGTAGTGAGGCCCGAGCGGCGACCGTGAGTGTGAGTGCGAGTGGATGGGCAGAGGGGTGAGCGTGAGCGCGAGTGAGTGCGAGTGGTGCGGATGAGTGGAGAGCGTGAGCGGGAGTGAGTGCGAGTGGTGAGGGTGGAGGGTTGAGCGTGAGCACGAGTGAGTGCGAGTTGTGAGAGCGGAGTGGTGAGCTTGAACGTGACTGAGTGCGAGTGGCGGCGGCGACTGGCCAGCATGAGCGCGAGTGAGTGTGAGTTGTAAAGGCGGAGTGGCGAGCATGAGTGCGAGTGAGTGCGCGTGGTGAGGGTGGAGTGGCGAGTGCGAGTGTGAGTGAGTGCGTTAGGATAAATATATTTTTTGAGTGAGTGTGAGTGAGTGGCATCAAGTTTTGCCGAGCTATGGAAGTGGCTTATGAACCTCACATTGATGTTAGCGCGTAGCAAGCACCTTCTGAGGGGTCTTGGCAATCGCTGAATCCCAATATTTGTGGTTTCGCGTGAGTCCCAACACTCAAACAGATTTACATATCCGCAGGTGTATTAACGAATGATTACTACTGGGTCTTGCGCAGTGGCCGCAAAGTTACATTGGCTGGAACGCATTCCATTGCGCGTGCTACAGAAAGAGCTCGCAGAATAGGAGCGCGCCAATCGGCTAGAAAATCGAGCATGTATTGGCTGACAGGCCTTTGGCTGCTACGCGGAATCTTACTGCGAACCGAACGGAGCGCCACCTCTCATCGGACGATCAACAGCGAAATTGCGTGGCGCACGCAGCTCCGTACTATCTTTGGTGCCTGACCCAGCGGTGCCGAAGTCGGCTATTACCCAGGGGCTATGCATGGTGAAAGGTGTAGAGCGCCACACCGCATATCCATTTAACAACCGAACATGAAGGAGCCCGGCATTTATTTGGACGCTTAGCGCCTGAGGTACCTTCTAGGACAATTTTCCCACATATAACCGCTGCTTGACCTGGTGGCGCAACAGACGCCCCAAGAAGGCGCAATCCGTGGCCACAGTACTGCCAAATCTGTTCGCCTATCTGGCAATATTGCTTTCGCAATCACACTTCTACCGAAGCGGTTGGCAGAAGCGGTCTCGCAACACCCCTATTCTTCTTTACATGTTACCCATTCATGTATAAAAATGCACTTTTCCGGTTTAGTTTTTATGTCTGTTTCATTCTTCGCTGCAACGGGTAAAATCTAGGCGCCGAGCGACTGTCAAATGCATTTGGCGGATTACTTTTTGTTCAGAAACCCCGCTTTCGTTCACCCACGGCTGGTACAGGTTCGGAGGACGCTGCCATGTTTTTGTTAAGATCAGTCTTAAATGTTTAGCGTGTGGCGTGTGGGTGTACTATACTTCAGGGATGAGTTCCCCCTAAAGGTTGTTTAGCAATGGGGAACTGAATTGTTGAAGGTAAGCGGCGATGCTGGCAAATGGCGGCTCCAGACGCCATAGCTGCCGTTCACCTGGATAGCACGAGGGTCGCTGCTGCCATAGCCGACACGAAGGGAGCGCATTAATAACCTGCAGTGGTGTCCTCCATGCGTGCCTTCTTTTTCCCACGTGTCCATTGTTCCACTACGTAAGCGCCGGCCGGCTCTGCTTCAGGTAACGTTAAAGGGGGGGAGTGTTCTGACAGTCTCAGATATTGAGTTTTTGTGAAGTTTGTACGGTTTTGGAAGCCGACACTGAAAAGTGCCGTGGTAGTAATATCATCATTCTCCAATATGAATACAAATTACACTTCACCGTATTGAGTTGCACGCCTTTTTAAAGTAATGCACGGTATTTTTCATGCAAGGTTGTGAGATAAGAGGGAACCAGATGTAGCACTTACCCTCATGACTTCCGCTATTTTCTTCCATTGATCTTTGCTGGGATCGACGCCAGTTGGGTTATGTGCACAGGCATGAAGTAATACAACAGAGTCCTCGGGTGCATTCTGTAAAAAGAAGAAAGTATAACCCTTGGGAATACAAAGCCCTAGCCAAGTTGTGCAGCCCCTTCTGCTCCCCCCCAAAAAAACAACAACAAAAGATATACTTTCGAGAACCACTGTGCCAAATACATTGGCGAAAATAAGGTGCTTAATTATGAAATAGCTAAGTTGTAGATGCCGATAAAGTCTAATTTTATGATGAAATATGGGTGGAGTCGCTGCTTCATTATGGAAATATATATGTAATAAATGATACCTAACAATAGCTTATTCATTTGTCATCATCTAGCCAGTTCAATATTGGTACGTGAAAAGTCTACAACGGTTCCCGCAAAGTCACATATGTGGTTTGTAACTGTGTCTTGGAGGAGACTGCGTCTTGCGCTCCCGAGAAAAAAAAAGCAATGTCTCAATTTTCTACCACGGCCGCCGAGCCGATATCAAGCCCCAGCTGTTACCCTCTCCCTTCCCTTCTCTTGCAGCGCATGTCCCTTCATTCCTTGTGTTCCTTCCTTATGTTCCTTCCTTTGTCTTTGTTTAGTACGCTCTGGTTTATAAACGAAATAGCTCTCAAACTAGCCCAACTAGCGACGCTTCTAATGCAAATATAAAGCCGAATGGAGGTATTGGGGCTTCTAACGGAGCAAGAATAAGATCGGAGTGGAAACGAAGCTTCCCAGCGCGGCCAGATAATGTCACAAGTGCTCGTCAGACGTTAAGCTAGCGGCATCTGCCGCGGGTGAAGAAACTGCGCGGCCACCGCGATCGGCATTGCACTGCGCAGCCACTGATTGAATTGAGGCCGCTATCCGTTCGTCCATAAGGTGCCGCTACCCTCTCCTTCGCCGTCGCATCTACGAAGCTTGGCAGTCCTCCTTGGTTTTCATTATGACATTATCTTGGCGCTCGCCCGCGCTTGCCGCAATGGGCCGTTTCGCCTCCTATATATTCTTGCTCTGTGGGGCTGCTCCGGCTCAGCCACTTCATGCATCGTCTTGCTGAGTCACACGCACAATACAATAAGTGGTTTCTAATGAAAAAGAAATTCAGCGAAAGATACGTATTCCATAACGGAAAGTATGTGGCAGTTGTGCATTCGATAACATAACTGTTGAATTGCTTATGGATAACCTAACCGACGAAGGAAGCGAGCAACACACGTGTAAGTGTACGTACTCAAGCATGGTGTGTTCATCTGCCGCAACCTACGTAATTAGGAGGCTTATAGTGGAAGGTAACTTCTCCACGTACATCTGTCGAACCAATTACACCGTCTAGACATGCCCCAGTGCAAAACCACAAGCTCCAAGAAAGCTCGTTTGGGCGCAATTAATGTATCTTAGAACGGGGAGCAAGTGGGCTGGTTGGTGCATGTTTAAAAATGTGAGAAACAGCGCTAAAGGACAGGACGTAGATTAGACGACAAACACGCGGCGCTGACTAATAACCAGGTTTTATTGCTTGCAGGCGGCTTATATACACATCTACACAGCAATGGAAAGGTAAAAAAGAAAATACAGATAGCAAGGGAGGAGGAAAATACACAAGTTATTGTCACATGGTCATCGATAAGTAAGGCCCAGTTATACATTTGAAAGATACGCAATTTCATTTTCATACAGAAGCACGGAAGGTTTGCTTACACATTTATCTCCCCTCTGACTAATGCTAAAGGCTTCAAAAATTTCACGTGTACGTTTGTTTGCATATCTTCGAATAATACGACACTCATCAAACATTGGTTGGCACTTACACTGGCGACAGTGCGCAGCTAGGTGACCGCCGACATTCGATTTTAGTGAATTTGCATGCTCCTGGAGCCGTAGATTAATACATCTTCCCGTCTGACCCACATAGCTTCGTTTGCAATCCAGGGGGATTTCGTAAACGACATTCTGACGGCAGCCTACGTACTTCGTTTTGTGGTTAATCTTACATGGGTTGTGCTTTCTGCCTACCTTATTTACCATCGCACAGAGCTTGCTTAGTTTGTTGGGCGCGGACATAAGAACTTTTGCGCCCCCTCTTTCGGTAATCTTCTTAACTTTGTGCGATACCTGATGCACGTAAGGAATGACGGTTGTACGACGTTTTTCATGCAATGTAGGTATACAATGAAAAAGCAGACAAGGCAATTGCAGGAAACTTCAAGCCTGTCACCGATGCTAATCCTGGGAGGATTAAGTCTCGAGCCATCAAGTTGTGTGAAGGAGCTGGTCTCACCAAGATGGCAGCCTCCGTAAGAAAGACTGAAGGGAACACCCTCTCAGTCTTCTTCTCTGCAAAAACTCACAAGGACGGATGCCCCTTCCGAGTCATCGTGTCCGAAAGGGGGACATGGCAACGCCACTTGAGCACATTCTTGCAAAAGTCGCTCTCAAGCATCGAAGTCGACGACCCTTGCCTTGTCAGGAAGCCCCACCTGGTCGATGAGTTTCTTTTGACCGCACGCCCGAAAAACGTGAGTGGTTTTTCAGTGGACGTGAAGGACCTGTATTACTCGTTGCCACAGAAGTTAGTATGTGAAGAGGTCAGCGGATGTATAGACCGGTATGGCTCAGTTAGATTTCAGAACGCGTGCGGGGTTTCCACAGACAGTTTTATGGAACTTCTGTCTTACTATCTCAGAGCCACCCTCGTCAGTCACCAAAGGGAACATGTTCATTCAGAAGGAGGGTATCTGCATAGGTTCATCTCTCGCGCCAATTTTAAGTGACATGCTTTTAGCTCGCTATGACAGAAGCCTGATGACCGCTTTAAAGCCGACAAACACGACTAAAGTGTACCGGTACGTGGATGACTACCTTGTTCTGTATAAATTGACTGATGAACACCAGGAAAGAAATTCCGTCGATCTAATTTTTGAGGTGTTTCAGCAAGAACTAAAGTGCCTGAACTTGACGAAGGAACTACCCGATGAAAATGTTTTACGTTTTTTAGACCTCACAATCAAGTTCAGCCCTGAGCATGTATGCTGGCGTTTTGCACCCCGCTCGCAAAAGGCTCTCTTGCCTTTTACTTCGGCCCACTCAAAGATAGTAAAAAGAGGGGTGGCCACTTCATGTTTGAAATCGGCATTAACCAGGTCGTGCGAGCACTCAGCCCAACAAAGTTTTGACGCCCAAATGGGCAGACTAGAAGCAGCGGGCTATCAGCCTCCGTTTTTATCCAGCATTGCAGAATTCCTGTTACGGGATCTCCGGAAACAAAAACAGAACAAGCCGTTACCTAATGAAGAAAATGAGCACGCAAAACGCCGTACAACCGTCATTCCTTACGTGCATCAGGTATCGCACAAAGTTAAGAAGATTGCCGAAAGAGGGGGCGCAAAAGTTCTTATGTCCGCGCCCAACAAACTAAGCAAGCTCTGTGCGATGGTAAATAAGGTAGGCAGAAAGCACAACCCATGTAAGATTAACCACAAAACGAAGTACGTAGGCTGCCGTCAGAATGTCGTTTACGAAATCCCCCTGGATTGCAAACGAAGCTATGTGGGTCAGACGGGAAGATGTATTAATCTACGGCTCCAGGAGCATGCAAATTCACTAAAATCGAATGTCGGCGGTCACCTAGCTGCGCACTGTCGCCAGTGTAAGTGCCAACCAATGTTTGATGAGTGTCGTATTATTCGAAGATATGCAAACAAACGTACACGTGAAATTTTTGAAGCCTTTTGCATTAGTCAGAGGGGAGATAAATGTGTAAGCAAACCTTCCGTGCTTCTGTATGAAAATGAAATTGCGTATCTTTCAAATGTATAACTGGGCCTTACTTATCGATGACCATGTGACAATAACTTGTGTATTTTCCTCCTCCCTTGCTATCTGTATTTTCTTTTTTACCTTTCCATTGCTGTGTAGATGTGTATATAAGCCGCCTGCAAGCAATAAAACCTGGTTGTTAGTCAGCGCCGCGTGTTTGTCGTCTAATCTACGTCCTGTCCTTTAGCGCTGTTTCTCACATTTTTAAGCAATTAATGTACCAGTTGGACAATGCAATGGTGAATCAATGGCGGAGGTTTTTTTATTGTTAGGAAAATACTTCAGGCTTATCGCAAGCTTGCGTTGGAAAAAGAAGGCACCGCAAACCGGACGCCTAAATCAGTGAAGCTGCCGTAAAAAGTTCGCCGAAGCGTTGGATACACATGCTGAAGCGGCGAAACTTAACATGCGGCCGGTGTTTTCCGTTGTCATGGTTACGCTCCTGCACCCGCACCGCTGCTGTCCCTGCCCGCTGTTGTCTGTGTAGGTGTGCTTCTGGCAGTAAACTTCGTATGGCGAAAAAAAAAAAAAAAAAAAAAAACAAGCACGAACAGAGACGACAGGCATAAGCGCCTGTGCCCGTCACCTCCTTCTGTGCTCGTCTGTTTTAAGTGCGAATGCACTTCTTAAGCGAGCCTGAATCGTCCGCCGCCGTAGTCCGCATAGCAACAGCTGCGGGTGCGCGCGCTCCTCGTCTTCCCTAGCAACGGGGGGAGATGGGCGCGCGCTGCCTGGCCGCTGACATGGCACATACCCACGTGGGGGATGGGCCAGGAATCGGGCGTGAGAAGGGCTAATGCACCCGCTTAAAGGAGTACTGACACGAAATTTCAAAGCTGAGATCCGCTCTAGCAATCAAGTACAACGACAACAAAAATAGGTGTCTGTGAATAAATGCATCTTTCTTTCTTTGTAGTTGTGTGTGTGTGTGATCTCTCTTTCGCGAACATTACCGAACCGCGCAAATTCAACTCGTGCATTCGCACTTTCACATTCTTCCCCTCGGGGAAATGCGGGGAATTTTTTTTGCGCTACACGAAGCACGTTGTCGTTCTTTGGCTTCTATAACAATTTTTGGCAGCTGCAAACTATCAGCTGCTATAGCAGCTGATAGAGCAGCTGATAGCTGCCACAGCAGCAGAGGTATAGCAGCTGCAAACTATCATTACGTGATAGTTTGCAGCTGCTATACCTCGGCCCATGAGAGGAAATTCTAAATCAATTCGACGATAATTTTATTTAATTTTTGTTCTTTGGTACATGAAAACAATAAAGGAAAGAAATTTATAAAGCTAATTCCTGACAGAGCATGTGCTGCCACATAAAAAAACTCAAAACCCCAAAATTCTGTGTGTTCTTTGGGCGAGCAGGAACCAAGCTGGTTCTTTAAGAGAGTAAATCCAATCGAACCTGGAACTACTGTCATCGCTTCAACCCTGAGCTATTTGCTCCGTTGGGAACTTTATAGAATTTTCTACTCCATAAACAAACAAACATTGAAATCCCACAAGTAATTAGCTTCCTCAGAAGCACACGCTTCTAAGGCGCATAAGCAGCCTAATAACTTACGGCTCCTGCAAAATGGTCCTTTCATTAAATGTGATCAGTCTTTAGTAACTAAATAAAAATCTTCCCAACGTGCACACAGTGTGATGACGTCATATACTTATCTTTTATTTCGTCTTCCGACATTTACCATCCAAATGCATTAATTTTCTTTTTAAATCATCCACTACACGTCGAACACTGTGTGTAGGCACTCCGTTGCGGAAGTAATAATATGCGTTCCGTAAACCAAAACGCATAATAATTGAAGGGATTTGATTGATTGAGTGGTTTAACGCGCCGACGCAACGCAGGCGATGAGGCGCGCCGTAGTGGAGGGTTCCGGATTAACTTTGACCACCTGGGGATCTTTATCGTGCGCCGAAATCTCGTACACACGGGCGTTTTTGCTTTTCGCCTCCATCAGAAAAGCGGCCGCCGCGGCCGGGAATCGAACCCGCGACCTCGTGCTCAGCAGCGCAACGCCTTAGCCACTGAGCCACCGCGGCGGGTAATTGAAGGGATTTGAATTTGGGTAAACGGTCAACTTTTGAAATCGAGGTTCCTCCGTGCCCGAATTGTTTTGTGCCTGATTACTCCTACTTCGGGCACAAGTATGTGATGATGAGGAAGCGGCTGTAAATCCACCTCACCTTTAAACGAACACTCACGCAGGCCAGGCAGTAATGGCGTGAAGATTACCACAACGAGCGCCAAGACGCTTAAAGGGACGCTTTCCAAAAAGATTGAGTTAGAGGCACGTTTATACAGTTTCTTACGCGCTGATTCCAAATATCCCATTGAATTTCATCGTAAATGAGTCGAACCAGCATCTGTCTTGCAAAACGCGTGGTCCCATTTGAACCACGCGCGCTCTTCGTCTTTGCCGCATCTGATTGGTTTCGCCCGTAATTACGTCAAAGGAAGACACCCTTCGGCCGCGCGGATTATCGGAAGCATTGGAAAACGATCGCATGGCAGCGGCGCTTGCCTTTCCGGCAATTTAGCTTGCAGTTGAGTGTTTGCACAAGACTGCAAGTTTATTTTCCAACTTTCCGTGCCGTTGGTTCAAGTATCTTGAAGCTTGAATTTGCTTTACACGACCGAGAACCCCAGAGCATTGAGTGTGGCGTCGGCTAGAGGGTTCCGTTAGAATATTTTTGGACTGGGCAACCAGCACAGGGGGTTTCTATTCCTGATGTTATTATTGGGTACTACCTGAACTGTTTGTTAATATATATACGAAACCATTTACACCAAGATTAAGCGGCGTTTAAGCAATGTACCAGCGAAAAGCACGCAAGTGCACTGCGCGAAAATATAGCGTTCATGCGCTGTAAACGTATATGCGAGACAGATGTTGCCGGTACATGCATAAACCAACAAGCGGACTCTGCTTCCGAATTTCCTTTGTTCGTTGTTACTCATCCGTTACTTGTTCGTTGTTTCTTTGTTACTCATCCCCATACACACACAAACACACGCGCGCGCGCGCGCGTGCGTCATTTGGGCAGCGGCGCTAAGACGCCTTCGCGATCGCTAGCTGCACTTCGATTAGCGGCGTCTTACTGCTTGACTGGCATTCATTCTGAAAACATTGTAGCATACTGGTTCCTTTGCAGCATTATCGGCTCCAGTAGGACTTGATCTTCCCCTGTGCGCTGCGCATTCTGCTGCAATATTACGTCCACCTCGCTATAATTGACAGACCAGTCGGACAAGGCAGTTACGTTGTTGTTACATTACTTTAGGTAACAATGACCAAACGTTTGTGATAATGAATCGTTGGCCTGTTTCAGCATTTCTGGATTTAAGCATGTGCCGCACTAGTCGGACGAAGGCCGTATATTTACTCTTCGCTCGTACTTTTTTTAGTCTCATCGTTATATATATCAACGACTATCGCTGGAGCACAGTCGAGGTCCAGCGGCAACAAGTGCTTGCCAGGTTATAATATGCAGGCACACGGAATCTTGGGCAAAGTATTAGGCCCCCCAGTCACTCACAAATTATGGTACGGTGGTGGTTCGGAGCCGTGTTTTTTCATTCCATACAGATATTACCTTCTTGTGGCATGTATACTTGCAAAATAAGTAATGTGGCGTCTTGGTTCTTTTACTTTGTAGGAATCCTGGGAGAGAAATTCTATCAGTATTGGAACCTCGTTTTAGTTTCAACAAAAATTAATTTTTGAACACTGTTCTAAGCCAACAGGGAAAGAAAACCGACCCATTTAACGAAACAGGCATTTCCTGAACATATATAGTTGCTCTCCAGGAACAAGCCCAACTGAACACGTTGGATGAACTTGTTCATCAACGTCGCGAAGCTCGGAAATTGAAGGCTGCACTGTGTGATTCGCGCGAGCATTAATAGCTTACGCAGTCTCTCATACCCTACCAGCCCTACCGCAGCGAGTACTTCCGCCGTGACAGTTCGTGCAATTGAGTGGCAACAAACCAACTGACCTTCGTCGTCCAGATTCCAACAATTCGGCGTCTGCCCTCAAACAACGCATCGCCGACACGGATAGCCTCTTTCCACCCGGCTCTATCATATTATATACTGACGCCAGTATACAAGAGACTGTGATTGCCACTGCCATTCATTGCACTAGCCATCCAGCCCTCAGCAACACGTCCAGATTTAAGGTCCCGGAGCCTCCATCATCGTTCTGTGCAGAACTTGTAGCCATTAGAGAGGCTCTGATTGCTGTAACCGGAATCACTTTGCAGCCCGGGGCGCGTATCGTAGTTCGCACCGATGCTCTACAAGCAGTCCGCCTACTACGGTTAGTTATACCCCTGTCACACGGGCACTTTCAATCGCGATTGAGTCGATCCGGATCGAGCTCAATCCGGATCGGGCCTCTGCTACACGGCAGTTTCAATCGCGATCGGGCTCAATCCCGCTCGAACTCAATCCTGGTTTCTCAAGCGCGATCGGGGCTTCCAAGCGCGATCGAACGAAAGCAGCGATACTCTCGTCCCCGCTGAGTAATGGCACAGAATGTGACAACTTCAACTAACGCCACAAATTGTGTCAAATAACTTGACCCAGATAGGCGTGAGGTAATATTTACATATTTACGTATACCTACGACCGCGCGAAGTTACCAGACGCCGGCCGCAAGTACATTGTTAGCGCCATCTAGCGTAAACGAGTGCCACCCGTGCAACTTCTCGATCGCGATTGAAACGGGCCGTGTAGTAGCGGCAGTACGTCGAGCGCGCTCGAAAACTCGATCGCGATTCACTTCAATCGCAATTGAAAGTGCCCGTGTGACAGGGGTATTAGTCGTAGCCCTGTGATGGCTCAGAGTATTCATCAACTTGCGGCAGGAATCGCTCACAAGATCCTGATTGAATGGGTTCCACGTGACCTACTCACAGAACACTGCAAGGCAGACGTAGCAGCCCGAGTGGCAGCATCCGTTCCATCTCCGACTTTCCCGTTAGAGCTGGATGATACCACTCTCCTGGTGACGAGAAAAGAACACCTCCGGCGCCGCACACGTGCTGTCATTCCACCGTGTGCTGCCACCCTTCCCCCGGGTCTTACCCGTGCAGAGGAGGTTGCGCTCAGGAGGATTCGGGTGGGGGTGGCCTTAACTCCCGCCGTGACCCGCCACTGGCCTCAATACCGAGGCTCCTTTACAAACCCTGGTTGCCCAGTGTGCCACCGCAGAGACGCGATTGCCGACCTTCACCACTTGCTGTTGTCCTGCCTCGCCTTGAGGCCGACGAGGCTGCGGCACCTTGCGGCGACGGGCCTCCGCGTAGACGACGCCTCAGCATACGCCGCATGGATACATGGGCGCCATCATCGTTCACTCCTTGACTTCATCCGTGAAGCGAACATTTTCATTTTCATCTAATCACCATCACCTTATAATCCCATATATATGCCCTGTGGCAAATAAACGTTCATAAAAAAAAGAAATGTGACTGTTTCTGGAATGTTTCTGGAACTGAACAAAATATTACGGGCCAAAGTACAGCAGTATTCACCATCCTTCCTAAGTCTAGCATCTAATGTGAACATTCAGTGTCCGTCGCATTAAAAAAAGGAAAAACGCATTGGAGCGTTCTACAAAGTATCTAACGTAGTGTATTCTCTGTCATCAAGCACAGCCCCCTAGGCTGTCGCTTCTGTATGGTATAATTAAACATTCCGGCGTGGTATTATCCTGCTTAGGAATACGGCATGGTAACGTATGGCTCGTTTCGCGTTCGTGCATACTTTTTGAATACGAAAATTGCACAAATAAGTGCTATCAACAACAACAACAGCAGCAGCAGCAACAACAACAACAACAACAACAACAACAACAACAAGTATCATTCTTTCTGTGGCCAGCCTCTACAGGAAACACGGCGAAAAGAGCATGGCAGAGGCGGCCGCTCCGGACGGAAATCCAGGTATGACGTTTTCCGGCCGGGTTTCCCCCCTGCTCTTCGGTCTTCCGGCATTACTCGCCGAGATGGGGATGGGTCATCGGGCCACGTTTTTTTGCGTATTGCACAGCTTCCATGCTTGTATTGCGAAAATATTTCGTACACTGAAACTATTCAATGTGTACTTGCTGCTAGTCAACTTTTCTTTTAGTTCAAAAAACCTCTTCACGTTCCCTTCAATATTCTAGTTCAATTTTGCCACCAAATATCTAGTGCTAAAATTTTTCTCTATTACAATACAGAAAGAGAGAGAGAGAGAGAGAGAGAGAGAGAGAGAAACAGAGAGCGCTTCCAGATAGCGGAAATTCTATAATACGGGTGAAAGCGCTCAGTCACTGGTTTTTCTTCATCAGAACCGTGATGCAACACAGTACATACTAAATTTCATTAGCGCAGTTACCTAGTAAACTCAGTAGCTTTACGAGCAGCTGGTTACAAACATAGAATCAATGTGTAAGCAAATGGCGTGCGTGTGCAAAATGCGAATATTTTAACCCCTGAACGCTCGCCTGCTACAGAGCTTCAGCACCTTAACCTCAGCACTGCCATACCTAATCGTTTTCGAATGCTCACCCTCTGGGGCGCACGTCGGCTACTCAGAATGGGAATGGCACGAACAATTTAATTGCAGCTCCGCTGGCGCAGGGAAAATGTGTTCCGCCAGAGTACGCCATACGCTGTAAGGAGTGCAGCCTGGGCCGCATTACCTTTTTGACGTTGAATAAAATTTTGCATATACCGGGCCCCCATCCTTTCTGATATGGTTACACTGTGGTGGCTACTATGTGACTATTTGTACTAGAAATTTGTTTACAACGCAGAAGAGAGTACGAAAACGATATTAGTAGCAAAGAAATACCCCGAAATAAACACACTAGAAAACTTGGTGGCCTTACACTCTGTGAAGAAGGATGACCTGCAAAGCTTGACGAAGTCCACGGAGTGCACGAAACAAAACACGTTTATATTAATTTGCGATGGAGCATACTTCCTAGCCAATTAGCAGAATGAACCTCTGAAGGATCCAAGCTTTGCTCTGGCATTCAAGCCTGGAGCTGTCTGTGTCCCGTCCCGCGTCATAAGCATCGGACTGTTTCGGTAACGCCGGGTTTTATACTGTTGCCGCAAGTGGCGTAACAACTTTAAATAACGACTTCATTTCACGCCGCTCTCAGCCAACCGAACTGTGGTACGTGCCGCTTTTTTTACTTCCATAGATCACGATACGGCTTCTGTGTCGGTAGTCTCAACATAACCTAACACACAAAACGAATCCGCCCCGACCACGAAGGACTCCGGACAGGTTCGCAGGGCTCCCCCCCCCCCACCCCCCCCCCCCCAGTTCTACACCTACAAACCTGCGCACGCATATACCGGCAAAGGGTCGTGTGCGCGTGCTTAGAAGTGGCAGACGCGGTCGAAAATATCCACTGAAAGCCCTCGGAAGAAGTGATATTGGCCCACGCCGTGCAGGTGGTTTTCAAACCGGGTAAGTTGCTTTTTTATTCTAAAGGGATTCACCGCTTACTCGACGACTGAACTGACGCGGTGGGTACTGGGCTGGTAACGGCGGTGCCAGCAGCTTTCCGTTGTTCTTCCGCCCATTCGCGCTTTTGTTCGGGACAAACGCTTCGATTCTTGCTCTTTCTCCTCCAAACGAACGGCGTGCCGCCGTCTCATAAAAATTTAGATCCTGGGAGCCCATGAGCTCCATTCTCGCCGTACAAAGATGTGGCTGTCCGTTTTCCTTCCACGTCGTATGCGATGGTGATGTGATGACTGTAGGGTTTAACGCGCCGACGCAACGCAGGCGATGAGGCGCGCCGTAGTGGAGGGCTCCGGATTAATTTCGACCACCTGGGGATCTTTATCGTGCGCCGAAATCTCGTACAACACGGGCGTTTTTGCTTCTCGCCCTCCATCAGAAAAGCGGCCCGCCGCGGCCGGGAATCAAACCCGCGACCATCGTGCTCAGCAGCGCAACGCCTTAGCCACTGAGCCACCGCGGCGGGTCACGTCGTATGCATCTTACCTGCTTGTGTACAGTCTGTGCAACACATCAACCTGCCCCCACACCACTCGATTACGGAGGACAGGCTACTAACCGCATTGAGCCAATAAATTTCAACATGTAAATCTCCCACCAGCACAACTTGCATTTCATCGATAGCGGGAGGAAGCCTAGCTGTGCGTGCACGACCCCCACCCCCTTTCTACCAGGAAGCCATGCATGCATAAACCGGGAACCGGTGATGGAGCATACGTAGGCGTGGAAAGACACCGGCGAAAATGTCGATCGGAAGGCCTTCCCAGCTGAAAAAGAAGCATGGGCTCCAGCCGGCGTTTACAACTGGGAAGTGTATGTTCTATCCGGAGGGATTTGCAGCTACTTGGGAAAGTGTAATTTGAGCGGAAATGGCGACGACGGGTTTTCGGTCGTTTTAGGGGCAGCCCTTTGTCAGCCATTACCGGAGCTTCGCAGGAGCGCCGTCTGTTTATGTACGCGTAAACCGAGTGAGCGAACCCAGGAGCGACGAAAAGAAGGAAAACGGAGAGGAGCGTCTAGCGTAGGGTAAAGTGGAATACGACACGTGCGGCTACGGCTTCATTGCTCTCACTGCCTTTCCCTCACACATGTCTCATGCGTCGCGACAAAGGAGCACCCTCCCCCTGAAAGTTTCACCAGACGCTGTTCCATTCTCCACTAATCCAAACCAGGTCATGTTTGCGCGGGAGGTTCGAACACGTTATGCAACAACATGCTCGTTCTCCCTTGTGCGGGACTAATCCGAACCACGTGACATTTGGGCGGGAAGTTCAAACACGATTTGCAAAATGCTGGCCGCGGCGGCGGCGCACTGCCAGGTAGCAGCAGAGTAGCGCACGCCGCCGTGCGTTCGCTGATCACGCGAACACTTCCTGATGCGCAGCAGAAATGCGCCGTGACCGAGAAGACTGCAGCTCGCCCTGCGCACAATTATCATATTAGGGGGTTGTAGTAATCGTCAGTGCGTTTTTTTATGCCAACCCGTGCTTCTGTTTATTTTGCGCAATGATCTCATAACCACACTACTACCGTTATCTGCTGACTGCGCAACTTGGCAAAGGGGCATGGGTGGAGGCGAGGGGGAAAATAGTTGTGAAAGAGGTGTCAGCGGTGGTGAGGAGGAGCCCCGGAGCGGCGCCGAGTAAATCGGGCACACCGGAATGAAAACTGGGAGGTTTAGACACATACTTCTTTGCAGTAAAAGATTGATAACAATGCAAAAGCCACACATTTTGGTTACTTTGTTTTGCAGCCTTTTCACACAGCTTTCTGTAACCGCTCGGCGTTTGACTGCATGCTCAGCATGGAAGGTTACTTTTGTTGATTATGACAGGTTACATTTACAATATAAAATAAAATTAGTGCTTACGCATATAAGGCCACCTTTCCTTCATACGAATTTGAAGACCACTCTGCGAACATCTCGTGTTAACCGAAGCCATGTAATAAACACAAAACAAGGTCCTGAAGTCAAATTATAGGTAATGATCGAGTAGGTCCCAGTACATAAAGAAATCAGTTGCACAAACCTGGAGATCCCTCGATCAGTCCATTGAAGTCGAGGCAACGGTTCGTAACATCCCAGTAGCGGGTAAAACTTGACGTCAAAACCCGCAAAGCTTGAAGACTAAAGCGTGGTTAGCTAAAGGCGAAAAGAAAACAAAATTTAGGATTAAGTGTGACTGTGACCAGCTTCTGAAACAGCGCCCAAGATAAATTGATGCATTTATAAGGAACGTTATTGGCTTTCTCTCCATAAGCCGCAACATTTCGGTATGCTGGTTGGTCATCCGCAGGTACCTGCCTCACTGTTCTGCATTGCTAACCAAAAAGCAGACCGGATTTTGACATGTATGTCGGCGTCAGGGCGACTTCAGTGCTATTATCGACGCCGCAGAACTGAATATAAGGGCATGTGAAACAGGGTAGTCCTGTCGGGTTTCTAACACTTTCAGCCTAAAATATTTGCTTCCGCAATTTGTGATCCGTTGTTTTGTTAGAGAATGGTGAAAGGTATACACAGCTACGGGGATTTTCGTTTAATATTAAACATACTTGCCGTTAATTCAAGTTGAGTAGCTAACAAAATTTCTTCCGATTTAAAAGAGTTCCGTTTAAGGAGGCTGATGATTTCGGTAATTATTTAACTAAAACAAAGAAATGAAGCAAAATAGTTACAATAATTGACTCGGTAATTAATACTAGTTTTTCGAAAACTTTCAATGTAGTGAAGCTCCAAGTAAGCTGTAATTAGCGAACAAGGAGTAATTATGTAATTCAGTTTGGATTTTGATTTCCTTTAAGCGCGCTAGAAAGGGGCTAGGTCCTTGCGCACAAATTTCATATTAGGGGTGTAGTAATCGTCAGTCCGTTTTTTACGCCACACAAAAATGTTCCTGCGTTTTTGCAGCCTCCCCCTTTCCATAGGGGCGTTTTCCCCGTGCAAGCCAGGTGAACTTCCCAAGCATTCTATTCCCACACAAGGGCCAAGCGCGAGGCCGGAGAGTCGCTGTATACCTATTTTACCGGTAGGTGCCCCGTCACCACCAAGGCACCCAAATGCCCAAGGTACCTTCTACAGCCAAGGATGATGCTCAACTCGCAACCGTCGTGGCAGGACCTGCCACCCCCAGTCTTTTACCCCCGGCAATGGCGCAACGCGGCAAAGGTGGCCGGGGGCCCCACCAGATGGAACAGGGTCAGGGGCCCCTCGCGAAGGTAAAGGCAGCTTTCCAGACGTGAATTCCCCTTTCAAGGGTTCGCACTCGACCAGGGATGCCTGTACCCATTAAAGAAATTGGTGGGTCCGTTGATTCGAACCCGGTACCTCCGTTGATTCGAACGGTACGTTGATTCGAACCCGGTACCTCCCACATACGAGGCGAGTGGTGTGCCTCTGAGCCATCGCTGGGGTCGAAAAATATACGACCCCTTCCACCGGGGCATTTCCCGACAAAGTTGGTAACTTCCCAAGCACGAGATCCCCTGTGTAGGGGGTTCTTGTACTAATTTTTACATGTTGGTGCCCAGCGGTACCGAAGTACCTCCCACATTTCTCGTACCTCACGGTACAAACCGACGTGGTGGAACGGTCTCCAGTACACTGTATCGCCCGTACGGGGGGCGCCTGTCCCCAATTTTATTCTGGTGGGTGACCAGCGGCTCCAGAGGAACCAACCTACCATATCTGCCGCAGTGGTATTGCGTGTCCAAACCCTTCATCCCCGCCGATACAGGGGGCGCTTGTAGCCTTTGGACTGGTGGGTGCGCAGCGGTCCCAGACCCCGCCCGAAGATGTTCGAGGGACCTACCCCATAGCCTTCCATGGCTGCTTGTGGTCAAGCTGCAAGCGTTTCTTCCACCGTCGAGACGAGCTACGCTACGGGGACGCTTGTACCCTTTGAAGGGGCCAGGAAAGCCAATACATGTTTGTTTTATTCGAAACATTTTGTGTTCTATAGGGCTCCCAGCGCTTGTCCGGAAGCTAAAGATGCTTTATTCATGGCGAAATTATTCAATTTCAGCTAAATTTGTTATTCTCGCACCAAAACGTTTGTTTCAACTACGTTTGCAATGAAAACACGCGCTATTTCGGCTGAACTTCGTTGATAGCGGAGGCTTGCTTACTGTAAGTCAACATAGATTGCGCCTCCACACCGCGGCAAGCCGTTTTCTGCCTTTGGTTTGTTTGTGGACCGTATTTTAACCTGGCTTGTTTTTGTTCATGGAGAAGTCGTTTCGGGAACATAGTGCTCGCTCGACAAATATGGTTGTGTAAGACACTGTTGCTTGCTTAATCGGGCAGTGTCGCCCGAGACAATCCCAAAGCCACGCAGTCCACTGCTGTGCTGCTAAACCAAGCATATTGCGCGCAGTAACAACAGCACTACGCATCGGTACTTCTTTGTTTACATGTGCTTTCGTAACTTCCACTGTTTATCCCATCATTCTTACTGATATAAGAAGAATGTGCCCTAAATTTAAGTGTGAATAGCTCGTTCGGCGAGCTTATAAGTTCTGCCTAATTAGTGTTTACTTTTTCCGGCCTCCGCCAACCGCAGAGCTGGGTGGTGTGACATCATACGGAAAATGAGCTTGTATGTCGCACACCCATTCCATTTTTTCTTAATTATACAGCTTATCTGAGCGAAGTTTACGTTAAATGTGGTGTCAGCACGATTCTAACGAGGCAATCTTTCGAATGAACCGAACTTCATTTTGTCTCCACGGCTCCTTTAAAGAAACCCATAGGTATCCGGTGGCCCAGTATTATAACCTGGTACCCCCCGCTTCCGATACGGGTGTTTTACCACTCTACCATCGCCGTTGATAGAGGTTACGACCCCTTCCACTGGGGCATTTCCCGACGAAGTCGGGTAACTTCCAAGCACGAGATCCCGTGTGCAGGGGGTGCTTGTACCAATTTTGTTACTGGTTGTTGCCGAGCAGTACCGAACTACCTACCACTTTCTTGTAACCAATGGTACGGTGCGACGTGGTATTACGGTTTTCCAGGATCACCCGCATGCAAGGTGCCTGCAAACATTTTTTTATTCTGGTGGGTAAGCTGCAGCTGAAGTCGGGGAGCAGAGCCTCCCACATATACCGCAGTGGTAGAGCGTGTCCAAGCCCTTTATCCCCTGCCAAGACAGTACAGGGGGCGCTTGTACCCTTTTTACCGGTGGGTTCCCAGCTGTCCCCGGACCCCACCGAAGGGGCTCGCGGGACCTCCCACGTGGCCTCCAACGGCTGCTTGTGGTCAAGCTCCAAGCGTTTATTCTCACGTCCAAGGCGTCCAGAGGCCCCGGGGACACTTGTACCCTTAAAAGAATACCGGTGGGTATCCGGCGGCCGAAGATTCGGACCTGGTACCCCCCGCTTACGATACGAGTGTTTTTACTACTCGACCATCGCCGTCGGTGAAGTTCCTGCGTAAGTGCAGCCTCCCCCTTTCCATAGGGGCGATTTTCCCGTGCAAGCCAGGTGAACTCCCAAGCGTTCTATTCCCACACAAGGGCCCTAGCGCGATGCCCGGGGAGTCGCTTGTACCTATTTTACAGGGTAGGTGCCCGGGCGTCACCAAGGCGCACGAAGGCACGTGGTGCCCTCCACAGTCACGTTGGACGCTCAACTCGCAACCGCCTGTGGCAGGACATGCCGCCAGACTCTTTCACCCTCGGCCATGGAGCAACGCTGCATGATGGCCGTGGGCCCCGCCAGATAGGACAAGGGTCAGGGGCCCTCGCAAGGGGTAAAGGCAGCTTTCCAGGCGTGGATTCTTCTTTCAAGGGTCCGCACTCGACCACGGACGCCTGTACCCATTAAAGAAACTAGTGGGGTACCCGGCAGTATGCGGATTCGAACCCGGAACCTCCGCATACGAGGGCGAGTGCTGTACCTCCGAGCCATCGCTGCAGTTCCAACAACCGACTTGCGCAGTTTGTGCGTGCAGTCTCCAGCCCAGATGTGAGTGCGTGCAAAACTTGGGCAACTCGGATGCACGCTTTGCACGTGCTGAGCAACTGCCTCCCCGGACGCTTTACAGGCCGTCATTCGTTGCTTCACGTTAAGCACATTACCCAAGCAGAAAGACGCCGGAACAGCGAAACTGACGCCGGAACAGCGATCCTGATCTGAACTTGACTACCGCAAGTTCACTACAGTGTATAGGGACTAGGCGGGCCGTTGTATGGCACCACCGTCGCTTCAGCGAACAGTGCCGCCCGTGGCGAACCCGCTCGTCAGTGGAATGCCGGTGGTGGTCAGAGCAGCGTTGTTGTGCGTGTCTTTCTGTCGCTCGATTGCGGTACGGCTTGCAAAGCGTACAGAAACCACAAGGACCTTTTCAGATCGGTGAGTCTCTAGCGTGGAGGTTACCTTTACGAGGCATGCCATGTGTGTGATTTACGCACATACTCAGTAACTACAAATAGCAGACGACGCTAAATGCGCCAAGCTGAAAGTCAAGCTGGAAGTGCTAGTCCGCTTCTCTGTAAAATTTTTCATGCCTGCATGCAGTTTAGCGTATCGAGGAATATATTGCAGCTAAATGTTGATACAAAGCGGATTTGTGCAGCCGATCCAGGTAATCTGCGGCGCTGGCCTTTGGCAGTTTATGACGAAACGGCGTCGTGCAGAAGCGAAAAACAAAGTTTGGGGGGTGCCTTCTGTGATGTACCCCCAAACAGAAATTGTGATGGACGACGCTCCGTAACTTCACTAACTATGGTAAAATAGTGTTTAATTTCACTGATATAGGCTTACTACAGTAATCGGTAATAGTTTACAGAACAAAAATACCGCCTGATAGTAGAACGCTATTGCTTGTCGGGGGAAAAGCATTGATTTACAAGAATTACATTGTTTGGGGGCTAATTCGTTAATAATTAAAAAAAAACAATTCCTGCGTACCTGAAGGACGCGAGACAGAAGGGTGCCAAAAACCTGCCCTCTGTTTCACAACTGAATGCTGCGGTCCTTTTACAAGCTGCCACCTACGCTTAAATAATCATGCACTCCTCCACCTAACGACGATGATGGTTTATCGACAAACTTTGTCGTGTCGGTTTTCCCTTGGCTGCCTTCTGGATTTAAACTTTGACTAGTTGAACTTTAAATTAGAACAACATGCAGGTTTGGTCTTTTGATCAAAGCCCATTCTGTTTCGCCCGAAGAAAGCTTTGCGTTCGACCATCGTCGTCGTTAAACTGAGGGCTGGATGAGTTTGCTGTTTATGCTTTAACTTCCATTCACCCCTCTCCAACATCGCAACGGCTTACAGCGTGTCCGAAATGCGTCCTGTGATAGAGTACTCGGGCTGATGCACCCCTATGTGAGAAAACTAGTCGCGCATTTTTGGCGTCTTAACAAGGCATTACACGATTTTTGGTACTACTCGGCAAAGAATTATTTAAGCATTACAAAACACAGGCTGAAGTCAACACTGCCGCATTTTTTAACTATCGTCGCTTTTCCTTTATTCCACGCAGGTGGTAAAATAGGAAGAGGAGGGGGGATGGTTTGTAGCTTGGGCTGTTGGGTGGTTTGAATAACTTTGGTTGTTGATAAAATGGACCACTACAAACGTGAGAGTTTCCGCTTAGGCTCTCCGGCTCTCATGCTGTCACAGTGTCGCTTCCCAAAACCGAAGGTACAACACTCACGGTTACAGAAAGTGTAAACTGCCGCGACGTTTCTACGGCCACACGGGTAGTCGATCTCGTACGTAGGTGCCTTCCTGTTCAAGAGAACACGTATAGAGGTATACCAGCGGCTGGCGTGGAAACCATAGTCCTTGAAACCAGTGAAGATAATTTAAGGTGTCAGAAAGGAATACTAATATTAATAGTTTTGTTCCTACTCATTGCGCGGAGCCAGGCGCAGAGCGCTGCAAAAAGCGTTTATGTCAATGTCGCCCCACCCGCAAACTTAGAACCGCCCAATACGTTTTCGTAGCCGTTTAATGTATCTAAGAACCGACCACATCTGTCTAGACTTCGTTTCACCGTACATATCCGCTCTCCACCACCAAAACATACACAACATCAAAGCAAAAACAGCAAATCAACTGGAGGTTGCGTAGTCCCAATGCACCGGCCTCATTCCACTAACAAAGAGAGCGCTGAGTGGTGGCGCGACTTGTCCAGCTGCCCGGTCCATATAGAGTGGCAATCAGCGTCGTTTCCGTCGGAAAATAAATAAAAGCAGGTTTTATAATCGTTGCGCTTAAGCTGTTTCATTTATGGAACTCCGTACAGCCCTCTGTGTTTCGAAATTTCGCGCAAACGTTCGTGAAGGTACAAGAAAAAATATGCAACGAAATGCGGTTTCTTTTTTAATCATTGACAATAAGGGAATGTTCTTTAGTCGATTAGTGCGGCAAATTACTGCCCTCATTCAGTCCCGCAAGCGATTCCTTGGAAGTGGTGGAAAGCAGCTACTAGAACTTCACGAATACAGACCGAAAGGAAAACGCTACACGCCTCTGACTGCATTTCGCATACTGCCCTTGGCATGCATTCAGCCTCCTCCGTTGGCTGAGAACGAAAGCGCACGAGCGGTGGAAAGTAGGGTAGTTTTCTCCGCGCGCCTCGACACACGTCTCGGAAGAAGGCCGATGTCCTCTCGACCGGTCGCAGTCGCTTTCAGGAAAGCAGGCACACATAAAGTGCGGTACAAATTGGGGAAAGCTCAGGGCAATGACGAGAGCTCAAATCGCAGCTCTCTGCGCGAGAAGTGGCCTGTAGACACCTTACTTTCTCAATTGCATTGTTTTTCCTGAAGCAGGTTTCGCCCTTTAGGATTAAGTTTTTTTTTGTGTGGGACATTTCCAATCGCGCGAAATGTCACCTTTCAAGTTTGTGCACTTGTCTAAAGTACTGCTGGGCTGAAATATCACTAGAGTAGTTAGTTATTAGCGTATTATATCGCAACTAAAGCCTGGTAGACCTTCAGTGTGGATTTGTCTTCGGACTTGCCGGCGATGCGGTTGTCTTCCTGTGTTGTTGTGTTGCTTGCCTGACCAAGCCAGAGACTTTCTTGGGGAGCCGCTACTCGTCCAGTGACTACTCCTCCAGGCCTGGAGTCGAGCGTCTGCCGAGGACTTCACTTCGAAAGCATCCCTCCGGACAACGGTTGAAGACCCTTATCCATCGGGATCTCGGACCCCCGCCGGAGAAGCTGTTACGAATCGACCCGCGCCGCCGTACTTTCCCGCATCACTCCTCGGCTGTGCGGCGAAGCCACTGCGTGCGCCTTTCAGCAGTCAGGCGCCGCCGCGTCGGTGACTCATACTTTCAAACTTCGACGTTGCCGGCCCGGCGAGGCACGTCGCAACTCGTTCAAGGACACAGAGGCACCGCGATCGCTGCGGAGTCCTCCTCTCTCCCCTCTTTCGGACACAAACGTGCGCCGAGTCTACCGACTGCTCACGAACTCTGGAAAGAGCGTTGTGTGTGTCTGTGAAGTGCGCAGCGTGCGCAAAATGTAAAGGGAAGGCTGTTTTGACCGTTACCGCTTTAGGGTATAAATAGAAGCTGCCCAAGCGCTGTAAACCCATTCCTGTTTGAGCAGCGAATCCATGCTGCCACTCTGCCCGAGTCCTGTATTGTAACCTCGCCCGTCGGGGCATTTTTCTTTGGCTTCGGCTCACCTCTCGCTATGAAGTAAACAGTTACGTTGGCCTACGGCTTCTGGACTTCTTCACGGCTGCAACAGCGGCTGGCCGCTCGCTTCCCTCCGCTACCACTCGTATGTCGGAGGCCACGGAGCTCGGATCGAGGGCCCCCACTCGGTCGCAACAACTAGTGTCAGCGCTGGGATGACACGGTTGCAACAGCGATCATTGTTGTCATTAGGGTATGTGAGCTCTCCCGTAGTGCGTTTTGGATGGACAACAGACGGTGTCGGTGAGAGGCTGACAGCTTCGCTTTAAAATAAACGCAGTGTTTCCACGTCGACGCAAAAAATATAATCGAAACATACTTACACCAAGAAAACACTTGAAATGTACACAGTCGTAAACTTGCCATGTCTGACCATCAATTCGGCACCAATCCTCAGCGAACCGCTTGAACCCAGGCACTGCACACCTACGGCCTAAAGGGCAAAAAAATGTAGTAACCGCAATTCAAAAATTTGAAAAATACATAGGGAAATCGCCGGGCAAATTTGCGTGTACCCTTCCGTTTTTGATTGCCTCGTTGTCCTGACCGAGCAGCAAACGGACAGCAGCCTTAGTGAAGTCCTCTGAACCAAGGTGGTCGCTGTACTCGTGGTAGAGCGTAGTGTCCTCGGCCATCTGCTTTTCTACTTTGCGAACCACCGGCAGAACCCATGGTTTGCCCTCCTCTGTTCTGTAAGCTGCAAAACAGAAATGAAATCAAGTTTTTTTTTCAACATTGGTACAGCGTCGACAATGTTGACGGTCACTCTGGGAAAACGCTGTAGAGACAGTTTGACGAGGCCAGAGCGGCGGCGAAACTGCGACAACTTTGGTCATAAACAATACGTTAAAGGTTACACACATTTGATTGATTGATTGATTGATTGATTGATTGATTGACTGATTGATTGATTGATTGATTGATTGATTGATTGATTGATTGATTGATTGATTGATTGATTGATTGTAGGGTTTAACCCGCCGACACAACGCAGGCGATGAGGCGCGCCGTAGTTTAGGGCTCCGGATTAATTTTGACCGCCTCGGGATCTTTGACGTGCGCCCAAATCTCGAACGCACGGGCGTTTTCGCTTTTCATCTCCGTCAGAAAAGCAAGTTATACAGAATCAATGTTCCAGTACACTAAACAATATTTCACCAATATTAATCAATCACTTTGATATCCAAGTTTACAAAATGTCAAACACATACCGCACAAAATGCCATTCTTTGGGAGAAAATAAAAAAAAAACATTGTTGCTACAAACATCTCTGTAATTTGTCGTTGAAAATTATAGCATGCAATTCTTTGCGAGTAATACCGGCACATTCAGAAATATGCGGATGTAATCGGTTAAGCATCACGGGTATGTTGTGACTAAGCGACTGTAAAATGTTGTCAGCCTATTATAAAAAGACAACAGTTTTCAAACTAAAAACCTGCCCCGTATCTGCTCACCTAGCTGCAAATGTCGTCGAAAGAGAAAGGTAAACTTTATTGGTGCAAAAAGAGGGTGTTTGCATAGGCTCGTGTATTGTCCCAGTTCTGAGTGACTTGTTCTTAGCAAAGTGTAATAGGCAGGTTTCTTCTCGCCTTGAGGGCAGCTCGGTTGTGAAAATATGCAGATATGTGGATGATTTCCTTGTTGTGTTAGACCAGGTTGTGCCCGGTGATACAGATAATATTGTAGGTCATGTGCTACGCACGTTTTGTGAGTGCGCAGGCGGTCTGACGTTTACGCACGAGTTGCCTGAGATGGGCGTTCTGCAGTTTCTGGATGCGCGCCTGCACCTGGGCGGTGATCAGCCGTGTTGGCAGTATGCGCCTCGTAGTAAAAAGGGCATCCTGGCCTACCAGTCAACCCATTCCAAGCTGGTGAAACGTGGCATTGCGAAGAACGTTATGAGGACGGCGCTCACCAGGTCGTGCCAGCATAAAATGCAGGCTAGTTTGCTTGAGCAAGCTGAACGACTGAGAGCGGCAGGTTTTCCATCAGAAGTTGTGTCCTCTGTGGCGGAGAACCTTGTCAAGGATTTGAAAAGTGACCGCTTGCCAGGTTCGGAAAGCCAAAGGCAAAAAGCGCCTGTGGTGGCTGTTTCGTACGTGCATCAAGTGTCCCACCGCCTGAAAAAGGTCGGTGGGAAGTGCGGTGTGCAGGTTGTATTCTCGGCACCTGAGAAGCTCTCCAAGATGCTGCGTAAGGTGAACAACCCTTGCACAAAGCCCAGCTGTGACACGAAGCACAAAAGTAGGTTTGTGGATTGTGCGATTGGCGCAGTCTACAGGATCCCCCTGTCGTGCAAGAAATGCTATGTCGGTCAAAGAGGCAGGTGCCTTAATGTGAGCCTGAAAGAGCACCAAGCGGCTGTGAAGGCGCAGATGGGGGGATGGCCACCTGGCTTATCACTGCCGGAGGTGTAAGGATTGCACTTTAGATTTTCTGCACACGCGCATCCTGTACAGGTCATCCTCGCAGATAGAACGAGAAATTTCTGAGGCCTTCATGATAAACAGAGAAAGGGAAAGGTGCCTCAGTTCACCATCCTTGGCACTGTCTGAAAAGGTAATCGTTTTTTTTGGAGAGAGGGAGCAGGTTGTGCACGGGTGAGGGGTGATAGCCGAAACACACGTGTAAGTTTAATTACGCCGAGTGATATTGGCGGGCACTGTGAGGTGGCTCTGTTATATGAGCAAGTGTGACGAGTGCGATACTATTTTATTTTATTTGGTTTGTGTTCACTGCTTTTTACCCTTTCCACGCTTCATGCCGGAGGTGTAAGGATTGCACTCCAGATTTTCTGCACACACGCATCCTGTACAGGTCATCCTCGCAGATAGAACGAGAAATTTCTGAGGCCTTCATGATCAACAGAGAAAGGGAAAGGTGCATCAGTTCACCATCCTTGGCACTGTCTGAAAAGGAAATCGGTTTTTTGGAGAGAGGGAGCAGGTTGTGCACGGGTGAGGGGTGATAGCCGAACACACGTGTAAGTTTAATTTACGCCGAGTGATATTGGCGGGCACTGTGAGGTGGCTCTGTTATATGAGCAAGTGTGACGAGTGCGATACTATTTTATTTTATTTGGTTTGTGTTCACTGCTTTTTACCCTTTCCACGCTTCATGCCGGAGGTGTAAGGATTGCACTCCAGATTTTCTGCACACACGCATCCTGTACAGGTCATCCTCGCAGATAGAACGAGAAATTTCTGAGGCCTTCATGATCAACAGAGAAAGGGAAAGGTGCATCAGTTCACCATCCTTGGCACTGTCTGAAAAGGAAATCGGTTTTTTGGAGAGAGGGAGCAGGTTGTGCACGGGTGAGGGGTGATAGCCGAACACACGTGTAAGTTTAATTTACGCCGAGTGATATTGGCGGGCACTGTGAGGTGGCTCTGTTATATGAGCAAGTGTGACGAGTGCGATACTATTTTATTTTATTTGGTTTGTGTTCACTGCTTTTTACCCTTTCCACGCTTCATGTACATATAGCCTTTTCGTGTTTCTGTTGCATAAACTGAGTTGAAGTTCTAGCGTGTGTTTCGTCACCTCTTTTACCTCTGTCTCTGTTTAGTGTTCGCTAGTACGATGATTTCCTTAGTCTGGTTATTGCTTTTTAAGCAATAGCTTGCTGCTCGAAAACAATGGCACGCATCCACAATCGCGACAATGCTGCTCAAGTAATGTGGCCCTGCTTCTCCCGAACGTTATAGTTTGAGAAATAGCGGAAGCGCTGGAAATTTTCAAAGCCGGAAACGGACGCATTAGTCAAGCATCAATTGATTTATCGGCAAAAGAGATTGCTTATTTGCAATGCATCCCTTTAGTATGAACGACCAACTAGCCCAACGACGTACCTGATTAGACAGGCATGTTCCGTCAGCTTCAGCACCTCAAAAGAATTTCAACTATGCTGCCAAAATGCGTCAGACCGAAAATATTGCCCTGGAATCAAAATTACGCTTGCACCCTGGGAATTTGTCTTTGTTGGCTGCAGGATTGTAGGGACGAGTAGAATTAAAAACCTTGTGGCGGGTAGAGTAACAGTGTATTATGTCACCTGCACTTTGCGTATTTACTCATAACCAACAAGTAAATTTACGAGTTGTTACAGTGCGCACTGAATGATTGATTGATTGATTGATTGATTGTGGGGTTTAACGCGCCGACGCAACGCAGGCGATGAGGCGCGCCGTAGTGGAGGGCTCCGGATTAATTTTGACCACCTGGGGATCTTTAACGTGCGCCGAAATCTCGTACACACGGGCGTTTTTGCTTTTCGCCTCCATCAGAAAAGCGGCCGCCGCGGCCGGGAATCGAACCCGCGACCTCGTGGCGCACTGAATGAAATGAAAACAATGAAATGAAATTAAGTGCCTTCCCCCTAAAAATTGTGCAATGTTATATCAAATGGGATTTATGCATTCTAAAAAATACACACCCTAATAATTCTAAAAATACACACCCTAGGATATACCTTTAAGATGATTTCTGAAAATCGCACTGACCTCAAAGCATCCCTAAAATGTCAAATGGTGCGAAATAGAATGCTTTATGGTATCTAAAAAAGGCCAGCAGAAGGAAACGACCTACAATGAGGGAATAAGCGACTGAAATCTATACCTATAAAAAGAACTGCCCGGTACACCGACCGACCGGCCGACCAACCGGCCGACCGACCGACCCAGCAATGTCAAATTCCTTAAAAACTGTTTCCTCAAAAGCCCGTTGATTTATCCAATTCGTTTTTGCTTGCAAATGATGGCCACATAGTTGTTCGAAAACCAATTTCAGGATTTTCAGAACAATCTTACAGAGGGGCGAGCGGGATTTCTTCAATTAAATTCACCGGGACATGAAATTCAGTTCGATTTTCCCGGGTTCACATAGCGCTCGCCATCTCGAAACTTTCAGCCACAACGCGCCTCCCGTAGGAACGAATCACGGATAGAAAGTTGGGCTAGTTGGTTAGACGATACTTGGTATATTTTACTAGCGCAAAAGACAGACCACAAGAGTAAGAAAATAACAGGACAAACGCTAGAATTGTGTAGCGTTCGTCCTGTGATTTTCTTACTCTTGTGGTTCATCTTTTGCGCTAGTAAAATGTACCGACTCGCAGAGGAGCCCATGTTATTTATCATAAATCTGTTACTGAGTAGTATCTTTTATACTTACTGAAATAACACTTCCCATGGGTATGTAGTGGTTTGAGCGCTCCACATTGGTATGATTTGTTTCGGGAGACTTCCAATAAAATACGAGTTACAGTCGTTTCCCATTACCACACGGCTCCGGGAGGAGCCCATGCCTTGTCAGGAGGCGGGAATTCATAATTTAGTACAACTTATAGGTGAACTAGCAAAATATATTAAGTAAGAAATAACTGAACAGGTGTTATAGCGATCACTGTCATTAGTATAGTGGCCCACCCGGGCATCGCAGGATGCTCCCGCTAGTGGGCTGTGATCAAATGTCGATAGACTGTGGTCGACGCAGTGTTGTAAAAGTTCCTCTAAAACAGGAACGAAAGCTCGTTCCTCGTTCCTTGCCAATTTTGAAACGAGTTCCCGTTACAAGTTCCTTTATTGCGAAAGGAATGCGTTCCAGTTCCACTTCGAAAATTGGAACGTGTCGTTACATTACCGTTAAAATTAGGTTTTTAAATTAAAATATAGTGTCGGATAATCTTGGATCGAAATTAAGTGAGACATTTAAAACTCACATCTAACTACGCATATTATACGAATATTAACACCGCCGGCAGCAGATAAAGATAATCAGAAGAAACGCTCCTAGGCGAATTTTTTCAGGGAGCACCGGACAAACTCCAGATGGCTCGAGGACATTTCGGTGGAGAATATTTCGGTACGGAAATTTCGTTGTACGGAAATTTCGTTGTACGGACATATAGGTGTACGGACATATCGGTGTACGGGCGTTTCGGTGCACGCACATTTCGGTGTACGGACATTTCGGTGGACAGACATTTCGGTGTACGGACATTTCGGCGACCAAATTATCCGGTGCTTGTCTGTTTGTGACAGCCGTTATATTTTTATTTCCGCTTAACGTGGGTTATGAACAACAATCTGGAGCAGTAAATTTATTTTTTTTAATTGATGCCATGTTCGATCTTTGCCAGGTATTTTTAGAAATTCTACATTTATATATTTTCGTTTAATACCTCTTTCTGGGGACACCTGTTATGCGGCCGATTGAATTCTTTAGCACACGTTTTTTTTTTCATTTATGACAGGTTGTTAATTTATATTCACTCTTTTTTAGCTAAGACAATTACCCGTGTTTACGATGGTCTACCGCCTCTTTTGTATTTTTTTTTTAAATCACACCCTCAAATTACATAAATTACATGCACACTCTCAATATCTAAAAAGTAACAAACATTAGCTAGCCCATCAGAATGAAGAAAACCTTATGAAGAGTATAACGTAGGCTGGGCTGCCTTGCTAAAATGAATTCGCGAACACTGGTCTAGGATATTGTCGGGGAGGAAAAACGGGCCTTTTGGAAAACAGCCGCAGGTTCTAATGTCCTAAATGCTGATTAAGCACGTACCGGTTGTGCATACAAATACCACCCATTGTGTTCGGGACAACCAACCTTCGTTTAATGTTTACAAGCCTACATTTACCACATTTTAATTCTTTCTTCTAGCGCCCCCCCCCCCCGCACCCCTCCCACCTCCTGCCTGTACGATCGAATCTCGACCACATTTCTTTTTCAGCCATATTATTTTCGGTTTCCCCTGAAAATCCTACTGGCGTGGTGGAGTTCACGGTCTCGGAAGCGTCACCGCAGTGATTTTTTTATTTTTTATTTAGAACATACTGCTATCCTCTTAGTGGAGGCTTTTGCAGGAATTGGGTGATACATTCAGAACAATGACATAGCACACTTCGCGTTTAAAACAGAGAAAAAGCTTTACATTCACCATGGGCGAACGAAACCTCTATAATGTGACACAAAAAGCCACCCAGAAAGCCGCTGAGAACACAATGACCACTATCGTTTGCTGGCTACGCCTTTCCGCGCGTCGAGGTCATATCGACGGCGCCCCCACTCCTGGAATCGCTCTTTCGGCGCCTTCAGTCGCCCCCTTGGGAATTAACTGATCAAGTCGCGCATATGATGGACACCCCAGGTATACGTCGCTTCCTGCCATTATAAGGAGCAAAAAAAAAAAAAATGAATAGGCTAGTGTGACGAGAGCGGCAACAGTCGTCTTCAAGTTTTCGAAGTCCAGTCGAGGCAATGCTGAAGCACAAGTGACACCCCTCTCTCTCTACTTAGGGGGATGATTGCCGGCGGGGCTCAGCTTTCCCCTCCCCTAAGTAACGCCACCGTAAGTGCGATCGTTGGTTTGTTAGTTTTAAGTAGAACTGACACCGAATGCAACGAAGGCGAGATTGATTGAGAGAATAATTCAAACAAAATGCACACGCGCCTAATCGATTTCGTTTTCCTGTTTTTTTTTCGCGGACGTTTGCTGGGGGGGGGGGGGGGGGAGGGGGGGAAGAGGGAGGAATAGACTAAAAGCAGCAGCGTCTTGCACCGTTGGGTGAAGTGAAAGAAAAGCGCTTTGGTAGCACTTAAAGTATTAGGGTTGTTCACATGAATGTTAAAATAACAAATAACGGTTGAACGGATCCAAATTAACAACGTTAATTTTTACCATCTGCTACAGAAATTGGGTTTCACGTGGCAATGCTCGGCCAGGGTTTAGCGTTCGTTTCCACGAACGGCGGCGCAAGCACAAGTCTCGAACCGTAAAATCCATATCAAGTCACGAAATTACATATTAAAGCTAAAATGTTAAAAGAATGCCTGGGACATCCCCTCACTCAAAATGTCTGGGCCAAGACGTCGTGCACCAAAATGTCCGTGCACAGAAATGTCCATACCGAAACGTCCTGGACCGAAATGTCTGACACCGAAATGTCCGGATTCCGTTTAGCAGTCCATCCGTTTCGTTGGCTACGTTGTTACCGGGTTTACCGGAACCGGTCTGCTCCTGAGCGCGGGGTAGGAAGGGTGCGGAGGCACGGACATGGCGAAGGCAGGCCCGCGGAACTAATCCCCTATCGCGACGAATGCCCAAGTGCCCGCCGGGTCCCGGTCAACCTAGGTCAACCCAGTAACAACGCATACGACAGAACGGACGGACTGCTAAAACTCTCTATTCTCTCCCCGCCAGGGAACAATTCTATCGGCCAGACGCGCATTGTGGCCTCCCCAGACAAACGATGAAGGGTGAAAAGCATTCTCGCGGCTACGCTATTCACCCGTCGAACGCCGCGTAAGCAACCAGCATGAAAGCAAGCACAAGCTGCGGCGTGCTGCATGGTTATTCTTCTGCCTTTGACCTTCGAGGAAGCACGTACGGAAACGCAGTAGCGCTTTGTGGATTTTTGTACTCGAGCCTTGGCATCAGAAATAGCCAAATCCTAGCAATGTAACGGCAGGAACGCCGTTCCTGCCGTTCCTTCAATAACGTAACGAGTTACCGTTACAGTTCCACCGACCCTTAATGGAACGGTGGCGTTCCTCCGTTCCTCCAAAAAGGAACTAGTTCCAGGAACGCCGTTCCTTGTAACGCCGTTCCGTACAACACTGGGTCGACGTTACCGCACTCATACTCATGAAGACATTAGTTGGAGAGTGCCACAGGAAATGGAAACGGAGCAGACTCCACTCGACCCCGTAGACTGTATTTTAGCAACGTGTGCTTTTAACCCGAGATTTTCTTTTTGCTTAAAAAACTCCTTTTAAAAACAGGATGCGTCGCGAGTCCATCCGGCAAGAGCGTTTCAGTGGTTCTGGCAATTGCGCTAGCGTGAGCTACAGGAAACGCTGCTTTTGGTTTACGCTCTTTACCTCAATGTCAAGAAACCTAGAGCACCGGAAGGACACGCGCGTTTCTCCGCCACATTCAATCCTAATTGACCTATTTTGCTGTCAATTTGGTATTTTATTTGCAGTAAAACTGAATGCGAAACATGAAACTGGTACTTTAAGAAGTATTACTGCCTTGCGAGCCCCACAGAATACTTAGAAAATGCTAGTTCGAGTACGTTTGCGGGCCCAGAATCGTCAAAAGCAACAGAAAATAGGAACACGAAGCCGTGATTTTTCGGTCCGTCAGCATTAATACAAGCTGTAAAGCTCAACCCAGGATGTAAAGGTTCTTAATTTCCTTCCGTCTATTCCATTTCTGGTATTTATCGCGCCCACATTTCTAACATCAACATGTGTCTCTGAACTTAATCACAAGTCTGTATATTACGATGGGAACTTAGTTACGAGCAGTCGGTCTTCTCCCGTTTCGGCCGGATCTAGTGGTATTATAGTGCAAATTGCTTAAAATATTGCGAAGCCATAAACACACACCAATGATAAATACAGACTACAAGCTCTATATGTTAGACCATTTTCTCTGTATAGAGACGGCGTGTCCCGAAACGGACGGGACAGTTAGGTCTGACGCAAGAATTCCAAACAGGATTGGGTAACAATTGGGTACTGAAATAATGACGAAGAGATTGGCCTGATGTAAACCGCCATCTGTTGAAAACAAGAAGTTGAAGAACAGCTCTCTCACGAACGCTCGAATCAAGGGGACAAGAATCTGCTTCTCTCTACAGACATCATTCGATGCTTAGACGTCATACAGTTTCGTATACAAAATATGGCCGTTAAATATCCCACATGTCTTAATTAGGCACACCGCTTTGCACAGAGGTTATACGCACACTTCCAAAGTAGCCCTCAAATGCTGCTCCTAGAGAAAAAAATGCACCAGCGTGTTTACGCAGGCGCTGCTTGCAACAAACAACTGGAGGTCAAATCCGCCCTTAAAGTGGGCACCAAAACCATTCAGTGAGCGTATTGGCCCTGAGATCTATGAGTAGCGCCCCCTGGCTCTGACGTCAGCTTAGGGACACCCGCCGCTGTTGTCAGCCGTACTCGCACCGCTCTCGTCTGCATGTGAGGGGCAACGGTGTCTGTGCTAGAAATCACCCGCTTGGATGCTTTGGTGCATTAAAAAAGCGTGTTTCCAGTAATTAAGTTATTTTGCAAGCCTGTAACACCTCTGAATAATTTCAAGCTGCATCCAGCACAAGTTTGCAACACACGAGGAGAGAGAGAACTTCCTCCAGAGCACCGTTCAGAATACCGTATGTAATTCCTCCTTACTAGCTAATTTGCGAGGTTCAGTGGTCAGAATTCCTCGATAAGTATTCAAAATCCGTAGGCTTCACTAAAATATTTTTGGAATGCTCTCATTGTGAATGCTCTTATTAGACTCAACAGTCTAATGCTACGCGCCAAGCAGCGGGTCCCTACACGCGCATCGCACAGCAGTAAATAAAACGGTTGTCCTTGTTTCTTTGGTTGTTATTTACAGATCAGATGAATGTTTTTCTGTGCCCAAAGCATTAATTTTCTGCACCTTCACAAACGTTTGATTAGGAGGTTGGGAGATGTTTGGGAAGCTCACAAATTTCGTGTCAATATTTTCTTCGGGCTCTAGGGATCGAAACCGGCGAAAATGTTCAAGGAGCTCTTTATTGTTTTCCAACCCCTTCGGGCGTAAAGAACAAATCCTGGCCAACGCGAGATGACGTTCGATGAATGTAAGAAATTTACGCTTACTCATTCGTCGTGGACTCAGAAGCCCGCCCACGAACAAGCCCGATTTCACTGCTAAATAAAATTTTTCTTGCTCTGCCTCCTCCGCAAACCCCTCCTGACTGCAGTTTTACTGTAACACACATCTGAATACTGGGAAGATTTCACAAAGCGGGAAATTACTTCGGCAAATTCTCCGAAGCATCCCTTCAGGCCTCAACAAACATGGTGTTAGTGTATTTTTACAACGCACGTGACTGGTTTTGCTCAATAAGCCTCCATTCTGGTTCGAAGCCTTGTATAAAACCAGCCCACGCCTGTACACGCAGTAGGTTATTTGGAACTGAACCTACATTTTTTTGCTCCCCATAGTGCATGTAGGCATATGCTTGTGCCATGACAACGTGAGGTGATGTGATACAATACTTTCGAGTGTTCGGCAAGGTTGCAAAAGCTGTTTTACGTTACATAGGATTAACGGGAATCGCAATGACTTCTGCCAAATCCGAGAGCTCCGGACGCCTGGAATTTGTTTTGGTCTCGCATATACGCTGTTGTCGGCTACCAGACTCTCGCTGTTCCCTTTGTTCGAAAGATTGCTGAATACAAAACCTGACGCCTAGCTCCAACTCTTCGCGCTCCGCACAGGACCGGCTTCGCAGGAATTTGGCGACGACGGCGATGTTGTTTCTTCCGGAGCGGTGTCAAAGCGTATACTTTAGATCTCGCCTTCAGCTTTTGTATGCGGATGTAAGTGTTTGATTTTGATAAAAGTTGCGCATACGCAAAATCTGGTGCGGACGAGCATCAAAAGTCAACCGGGCGCAAAGAAACAGCAGGGAGAGCGAACCCGAGGAAAGCAGACGACAAATGCGAGAATCCCTTAGCCGAAGTCACGGAGACCCACTTTGCAGCGCCGCCAGTGGTCGCGCTCTCCGTCAATAAGACTGCCATCAAGGCGCGTTCCGTGTTCCGCCGTCTTCCCCATCTTCACCCGCCCCTACTCTAAAACGGAAGCGACCATTCGCAGTTATAATTCGGTCATTTTTATTACTGTTACGCCGCCTACTCACGGTTTCTGATGAATTGTAGAACGAGTGGACCTCTCCCTGTATTTAAACACCGTGGCCTCACGAAGTGCACGTGTGGGATAGGGGGAGCCTACTGGCGGGCCGCGAAATGCGGCGCTGGTTGGCAGAACGCGCCTGCGCTGGTTGGCAAAACACGCCCGAAAGGAACGACGTGCCGAGATCGTCGCTGGCCGCCTACATTACAGACGAGGGGGGGGGGGGGGGAGATGGAGATGGAGAATTTGGGGTGTGTAGCTAGCCTAGCTGCGGCCGTCACACTTCCATGTGGCTTTCTGCACCTAAAACCTCCTCAACAGAGCTGTGTACCATACGGACAACTGACGACTGGGGCATTTATGCTTTCGGATAACCAGTGCGTGACAGAACAGTCTAAACGGGGCATTCTGAAGGTTGGCGCTCTTGCGACGCTTTCTAAAAATGTTTTGAGGATTCTATAACGAGGAAAGCTAATTTAATTTTGTTTGCGAAGTCCGCTTAAGCTCAGCGGTGCTCCAGCGTATACGCTGCCTGTTCTTGGTTTTTCTATGTTGCCCAGAAACAGTGGCGTACACACGATTTCATATCGAGGTAAAAAAGGAAAAGAGAAGCATAAAAGGACGAAAATTTAAAATAAACTGCAACAAAACCGAAATTAGAAAGCCAAAGACAAAACTTTTTTCAATAAAAATATCGCGATGATGTGGTCAACGTGTTTTGTTACCCTTTTCCCCAGTGAAATCGCGAAAAGGTTCATCGTCATTGTGAGAGTACACATATAGCAGCCACATATGGTTACTGCGTAGCTTGCGAGTGGTACTAAAATAATTATCGGTAGTCATTATTTCATGATAATCCAGTTTAGTCGCCTTGTACCCCCGCTGCATACGGTGGCATCGGAAGACCGCATGAAACGAATGCATTCACAGAGTCCGGTCACTTAGAGCAAACTCATTTTTCGAGTTGAGTGTGCTGTGCGGACACAGACGCGCGAGCGGTCCATTTCGCTGCGAAGACACGATGCTAAGTGCGTGCGCGGCAAAGATCTATGTTTTGCCGTGGCCACACTGTATAATATAATTGATCCAGCTATTCCCCTTACAAGAAAGCGTTTGTCTTTAATAGATTTTTTCTGATCCCCATACGACCAGACTTGTCGTGGTCGATCTGGCGGTAGGCGGCTATCGCAGATCGCTCGTCGAAACTGTTACTTCGCGTCGCCTAAGCAGGTTAGACAGTCATTGTCTTATGTAGCGAAAGCTACGCTGGCCGAGGTTGAGCAGTTCTGCATTGACCCTGAACGGCCGTGCTGCTCAAGCGCGAGGAGCATTGGATTGGATTGGATTGGATTAAATTGGATTGTATTGGATTGGATTGGAAATCCAATCCAATTGGAGTACGGGTGTGTAGAGAATTGGGTCTGCACATTCGCCGGTCTGCGCATTCCAGAGGACTGACGTCTTTGCCGCGGCACACGCACTGGCGCCGGCGCGTGCCCAGCTGTGCGCCTCCGTTGCGCAGTAGTCAAGTCTGACGCTGTGCCGGAGCCGCTTTATAACCATTTCGCGTGGCACCTAGAGAGCCGTGCTGCGCATGCGCGAGGAGCAGTGACTGGACTGGACTGGATTGGACCGGACTGGACTGGACTGGATTGATCTGGACTGGACTGGACTGGATTCGATTGGCTTGAACTGCTGAACGTAGCTCACGCTACGTATATGCTGGCATAGCCGAGCTACGCCACTGCTAATTTTTTTGGAATTACAGTAGTGTACTTCGTCAAAACATGGCACTATTTCGCAGCAAGAAAATTCCCCCTGCCCCCCCCCCCCCCCCCCCACCCACCCTCCGGCAATATTTCATTCGACGAAATTTCTGCTGGTGCTGCACGATAGCAGTTGATTAACAAACCACATCGTTTCATGGCACTAATCCGCGCCGAACACCAATGCCGACGGTGTGACTGCGCTTTGAGGAAACTGCAGAAGTTCGAAAGTGGGAAATGTTGCTATGGGTAAGAGCAGACCATGCCACTGCTTTGGCTGCCCAGCCTGTTCGGCGCACTGCGCGCATCCACAATACCCACCGAATTTACCTGTTGGGGGACGCGAAAGAGTATGATGCCGTGGCCTTTGCTCCCACGATTTGCTTAGCCGAAAGCAAAACTGCCTACCGGCACCATAAAAGCCGAAGCACGAACAAAAACCGCGCTTTTGCGCGCATCCAAACCAGCCTCACTGGAGACGCGCCGCGCGCCGGTCTGATTGTTTTGCCAACCAGCCGCCCGGCCGCAAGGAGCACGTGCGCTGGCCATGACGTAACGGCCGCCGTGTGACGGACTCCGGGAAAGGTCCATTGCGCAGGGGTGCTTGAGATAGCTGGATGACGTAGGAGAAGACGTTGCTTGTCCGCGGCTACAGTTAGTCATACTGAGCGACCGCTTGGCCGCCTGACATTAGAGCTTTTAATAGAGCCCACAGTCCCACAAAATTACTCCCACCTCCCCTGGCGGGAACCCCTGTGTAGAAGCGACGCATAGGGGGTTCCGTTGTTGTTTCCGTTAGGTTGATTCTCCCATCGCGTGAACCGTGCCGTGAACCCCCTGCCGCGGCTATGACGCAACACAATCCAACAGAATCCACTTTAATCCAATCCAATACAAATCCAATCCAAGCCAAGCCAAGCCAAGCCAAGCCAATCGAATCCAATCCAATGCCCCTCGCGAGAGAGTGTTCGCTATCGGAGAGGAGAGAGGGTGAGCGGCGGAGAGCGCAGCTCGCACGCCGAGGAATGGGGGAGGGGTGTGGACGGACAGCGACAACGCCGTATGGAGGGACAAGGCGAGTGAATGAGATGCCGTCGTATCTAAAAGTGTTAGCGTACGCTATTTTCTTGCGTCGTTCGCACTGCGCTTGCGCAGGACGCAAAGTTGGTATTGCGCTTAGCGCAAGGCGGACCCACGCTATTTCAGCCAAACAGCGTGCGGAGGCTAAGGCGCTTGCGCATCCCAGTTTTACTTTACGGCAGCAAGTCGAGAGGAGCAACTCAACCAATTCTTCGCTCTTCTGTGAGCCGGAATTTCACTTGCAAAAAATTGTTTGCTGCTGGCTTCTTAAACACGTCACTTGGCTCCACTGTTCCTCTCACGGTGTGGGAAACTAACGTGAAATCGCTGATTGCCCGAAGGCAGCGTCTCCACGCTGGCTTCCGGAGCTGTCTGCGCGCGCGCGCTCGTGTGTGTGCTGTTGACGCGTTCACTTCACGATGGAATGTGATAGATTGCTCCTGCGGGTGCACTCTACTTACTATGTTCGGGTTTACTCCCCCCACGGGGTATCTCCGATATGTGCAGCTAAAAGCCCTCTCGGCTTCCTCCGGGAAGAGGCCACTTGCTGTTCGACCTCGCAAATCACGGGAAATGAGTGCCACCTTTACGACTGGCACGAGGAAAAAGGTACTGTTTTATATCTGCGATTTAGGCTCTCAGTCCAGTCCTTTACGTGGCGTTTGGTCAAAGAGGGTTTCTGAATTGTATCGAGTAAAATAAAATGCATACGCCAAACCCGATCTATTGTTTCGTGCGTTGGGTGCGATTGCGAAAAGTACCTCGAGGATTAAGTGCTTCCACTATATAGTGTTTACGTAGGAGAAGATTCTTATCAGGTTATGCCCATTTTGCATTGGTTTGGGTGGTGGTCAAAAATTCCAGGTGTTCGTTCGGTGAGATGAGGGAACCGCTTCGCATTCGGTGCCACAGATGGAGCAGTGAGTGATAGCGCAACGCAAAACTGACGAAACGCTGTCCTAAGACTCTTCGCGCGGTGCCGATGTGGCTTGCCGGAAAAACTCAACGTTTAGCGTACGCAAATACACAAAATGCTAGACTAAAATCTTTCAATCAGCCTTCGTTTCCCGTGCGTAACAATTGTTCTGAGGTGCGGGGTGCGAGGGGAACAATAGTATGGTTTGTTGCTTCGGCATCGTAGAAATCCTCAGCACTTGGCGGAGAGCACAGATCTTAACAGCAATGCTGTTTAGGCTGGTGGTTAGGCCGGCGAACGTGCGCAGCAAAACCTCGGCCAGCGATGATGTTATCGCGCATTGCGCGCGCCTGCACCGCTTCACCTTAGCTTTGACTCGCAGGCCGTACGGAGGCCCCGCATGCGCAGATGCGGAGCTGCGCCGTGACGTCACCAGGGGTATTAAAAGGAGGTCCACTCTGACGCCGTTGCAACAGAACAGCAGGGTCTCGACGAAGGATGTGATAGGCGAACACCACCATAACGTCACTCAAGAAGAAAACGAAGCGCGTCGCGAAAGTCGCGGTGCTGCTACTGGAGAACAGATGCGACGACTTTGGTCCAATCCCGAATATAGCACCGGTGAAGCGAAAATTTTTGAAGTGAATACTTGCGTGGCAGTGTCTCGAAGTAAAAACACGCAGAAACTTGGCCGAGTCACCAAGCATAACAACGCATAAACCTACGAAGCAAGAATAAGCTAGGTGGGGCCGCTAGCTTCGCTGTTTCCCCAGTTTTCGCGCCACTAGTACGAAGATGGCCGAATTTATTTTGATGGAGGCCATTACAAGAAGGTCTTGTCGCATCTGCCCGGCTATTACCAACAATTTGCATTTATTTAGGCTGACTTTCGCTCAAAAGTATTGATCGCCGTTTCGTTCTGCCACTTCAGAATGGATTCGTTTTGCCACTTCTTAATAATGTCATCACTGTTTTTTTTCCTTTATATATTTGTGCCTCTCCGTGTGACCATGATGTATGTAATACTTCAGTGTATTTTGTTGTACCACTCCTGCTTGGACCGCCAAGGTCTGCAGTATTTTCAAATAAATAAATAAATAAATAAATAAATAAATAAATAAATAAATAAATAAATAAATAAATAAATAAATAAATAAATAAATAAATAAATAAATAAATAAATAAATAAATAAATAAATAATAAATAAATAATAAATAAATAAATAAATAATAATAAATAAATAAATAAATAACTAAATAAATAAATAAATAAATAATAAATAAATAAATTAAATAAATAAATAATAAATAAATAAATAAATAAATAAATAAATAAATAAATAAATAAATAAAAGAATTGCCAGTCTTTGGTTTATAGTTTTAGTGTTGTATCATCCTTGTCGTCGCCGCTTAAGGCCAGGTGGGCGCGTACAAATAGATATGATGCTAATGGCGACGATGGCAGTGGTGTTGGTGGTAACGAAGCCTTGTATACCTTTCTCGGCAAATACACAGCAGTATACATGTCGTCTGAATTATTGAATGCCGCGCATGCCAGAAAAGATTGCTTCCCGCCCTGTATTCGCAAAGCTCACTTGCAGGGTTACAGATGACATGTAGAAGTGGAAGTGCTAAAAAAACAGCACGCACGCAGTTTATAATAAAAAAACAGCAGAAATAAAATTGTTTCATATTATGTGGCTATAAATAACACACCCGAAAAAGCTCCAGTTTGTTAGTCAGCGCTGTGTTAGTCTACTCCTGTGTTGTCCCGTTCTTTCGCGCTGTTAATCTCAGCAACAGCGCAAATTTTTCTCCACTTTATTGATAACCAATGTAACTTGAGCCGAGATAGCTTATGTATTAAGACAGGGTAGTGTACGCGGCCCGCCGGCGCCTCCGCGGGATGACGCCACCGAGCCAACCGAGCGAGCTGCTCCAGGTGCGATGAGCAGGCGAGCGGAAGTCGCACCCGCGCACCGCCGCCGCAGAGAGCAAGAAGAGCGCTCCCCGATGGGCCGCGCGAGCCACCGCGTGTAAATATAATCAGTTAAATAAAAAACGAGTTATTTCAGTTCAACCAAGCCAACGGCTCTCAATAATAGATAACAGTAGGGAACGTTGTCAAACCCTTTAAAAAGTCTAAAGCAAGCGTGTCGGTTGAAATGTTGATATCAAGATGAAAATGCAGTGTCTGAAAGAATGGAGCAGGTTGAGTGCGCCGAGGATAGCTTTTGGGGAAATCTTGTTGGTTGGGATTAAATAATTTTACCGATAATAGGAACTGAGCAATATGAAAGTAAATGATATCATACAAGACTTCTTTGCAAACGCGCGTGATGTGAATGGGCGACAATTATGATATTCTCGTTTTTTTTTTTGGAGGGTGGGGATTTCACCACTTAGCAATTTTAATAAAATAACTCGTGCGTCCAAGTGTCCCTGATATATTAGGTAAAATGTACGATTTCTCAGCACTTCCTCATAGATGTAATCCATTCTACCTGAGGATGAATTCTGTTTCCTGTGATTTAAACCAGCAATACCAGTGACGTTGAAAAGAATGCTAGTAGTACAAGGCTGTGGCAAATATTGCGTGTCAGAAAGATCGGTAACAGGCTCGTTAGTAAATACTTATTTCAATGAAGAATCACCCCCACACTGGCACAATCTTTGTCATTTATTTGCAAAAAATTTAAATCAGACAAAAAAGAACGCTAGATGTGCGAAAAAAAGCTTTTCCGCTGGCAGTCGTGCATACGCTGCCATTCGTACGAAGCTAGCAGAGAAATATTTTGTGAGTGCTCGTTATGCCCCAGTCTTCCTGGCACAGTCGCCAATGACGTCCATGCCGAGAATGGCAGGGGTGCAGCAGGTGATGCGTGAGTAACTAACGCTGAAGTGATTGTATCGCTAACATCCGAAGAGGTCGTTTGACCGCCCAACACAGAAAATAAATGAGACAGTACCGCGAATAAACCTGAAAGTCGATATAGACCAAGAGACAGTAGTTTTGACGTCGCTCTAGTGCTGTCTATATCTTTGAGCACGGTGCATCACGCCTTCCTTTTATTGTCGGGAGAGTTCGCGGTAAGAAAAAGCCAGAATTGAGGAATTGGAACGGTACAGGCAGAAATATTTGGTAAAGCAGCAATGCTAATCATGTCGTTGTTTATTGAAATATTTTACCTCTACAAATTGGCTGCACTTAAGGTTACCTTTGATGGCAATTGCAATTTAAACACTTTACTGGACGCCAAAGAATCCCTGTAGTACCCAGAATTATAATGTACCAGCTGTTGGCTACCGTTCATTTGGTGGAAATGGTTGCATCACACAGCCACTACTTTTGCGAGCAAAAAAAAAAAAAAAAAACCAGTAGGACCACAAAAAATATTGAAAAATCTCTTACCTCCAATACCAAGATCTACTTTTTCAGAAAAAGTGTCGGCTTTGTAGGCTTTCATCAGCGCGAACAGTTCGACAGGCGGAGCCGCTTCAACGCAAGAAAAGCGGGGCATTTCGTAAGAGAGATGTGCTGATACAAGAGCACAGATTTACGCAGACGTTGCCCCGAGGAATTTTACAATGCTGAACAGACTAGGAGCGTGGGGAGTTTAGTTGTGATGAACACCTGTGGAGTTCAGTGAGCCCGCATCCTCGCCAAAGCAGCTGCAAGTTATCATATTCGTGGTGGGGCGGCGACACCGGTGGCGCCAAATGTAAAATATCCATGTAGCCAAATGGGCCCCCTTTCAAACCCGCTTGATTTTTTTCCCGGTGAATATTTGCTGGCACTGTAAGCAATCTTGATCGTATTACGAGGAGCGTACAAAGCCTGGCGGTGAACGAAAAGAATAGGTATTGAAGTGTTCATTTGTTCCGCATGTAATCGGACGAAGCAAAACCGATGGAAACAAAAAATACAATGCAAAAATTGCGCATGAAAATGAAACCTTTCAACTTTTTAAACTGAGTTCTCTCGCACTCGTGTCAAAAACAAAAACAAATCTAGACCATCTCAAAACGCACCGCATTACCGTCCCAAACATCTAGAGCGTTTATTTCAATTTTTGACGCCATGATAGGTGCGTCATTTTGTTTCTAAAACAATTATAAAATAATACGCTTGAAAACAAGCAGCACAATAATACCAGAGTCCTTCAATGCCTTTCTGGTCATGAAACTTCGCCTTTACGCTATGGGAGAGCTTCGTACGCTGCCGCGCCGCGGCGCTGGTGTTGATCGGAGGGCAGCCGGGGGCGTGGGCAGAGCGCGTTTGGCAGGGAACGGACCACGGAGTAAGATAAAACAGACGCTCGTCGCCTTATCAGCAGTGCGCTTTCGCTTTACGTGTCGTGGGCCGCTCAAATGGACTTGTCATTTTGTGAGTGGCAAAAAATATTGGTGCGAACGGGCATGCTGCTACTGCGTTAATGCCTGCCGATCTGGCTACAGAACAGCGGCGGCCGGCTGATGCCCTCAGATCTGTGGTGGCGCCCCTCGCAGTAGCCTTTGTCCCCGTACGAAACTTGGCTGGGAGTTTTATGACCAGAGAAGAATTGAAGGACTCTTGAAGGACTCTGATAATACGAACAAAAGGAACACCATGTCATTTTACGTATTTGCGAGAATTTACTAGCAGTATTCAGACAGAATAACGGTCTTATTGGGAAGAACATCCCTTTGTTGTAATAGCCTACAACCTGCACAAATATTCAACTGAAAGGAGTACCGAGGAACGGGGGAGGGAATTGGCACAGATCTTTAAGTCTTAGAATATTGTATGCCCGGGTATTGATGAGGATGCAAAAAAGTGGTTTCTGGTTCTTCATCACAAACCGCAAGAAACCCGTGCCAGAAAGTAAATAACCCAAAGGGTTCTTACACGATTTCCACGAGTCTATAAAAATGTTTAAACCGTTTCCATAGCGACGAACCAGAGCCATAGATAAAATTTTGAGGTGCAGCCCGAACAACAAATCCTCGAGGAACGTTGCAGGAAAGACGGCGCTAAACTGGCAACAAACTTTGTTGAGTACAATTCTTTGCTGGGTATCTCCCGAGCCTCAACCTTGAGCTGGGACGCCCTGCACATGCACCAAAATGCAAAACTGGCGGAGTTACCACGGTTAATCGTTATAATAGCATCCCTCGAGATAAATACTCGACAGAAATTTCGAAAGATCAAAACTGCAATAAACGAGAACAATAACATCAACCTACCAACTTAAAATATGCATCTTATAGACCGCCTCACCATCCCCCCAGCGACATTCAGACAAAAATAGGAAAGCTCTACTAGAAAGGACGGAAACATAGAAAATGGCTGCGGCTTAGCTCATCTAACCTTGGATATGCAAAGCAAAAGCTTGGCTTAGTCTGGTTGAGCCTTGGTTTGGCTTGGTTAACCTTTGATTTAGCTGCATTACCGACCACGTCACAAAGCCGTCCAGTTCCTTGCAACGCTCACAGAAGCAGGCATGGCGAACGCGGCGTTCATTCATGGCGACGCACCGTTCCTCTTCTCCGGGCACGAGGCGAGTCACGTTGCCCGAAACGACCCAGCGCCGCAGGAATGAGAGGCTGCGGGGGTTGTCGGCTGCCTCGGTCGCAGCGGCGGCGCCGACCGCTGCGGGCCCGGTGAATCACGGGCTGCGCTTCCAGGGGTGTGTCACCGGGGGTGTGTCCCCGGCAGTCATGGGCACGTTACCAGCAAAAAAGTAACAGTGTTACAGTTACAGTTACCTAAGCCAAAAAAGTAACTATGTTACAGTTACAGTTACAGAGTTCTCAAAAGTAACTTGTTACAGTTACAGTTACTGTGAAAAAGTAACGTCGTTACTTTTCTGTTACTGTATAATTTCAAGCAATTCATCACAAACCAAATGATACAGTTTATTTATGCAAATGTACGAAGCCATGCGGGTAGTCAAAATTGCACTTGGTAATACCCCAGACGAAAAGAAACTAAAAGGTGGCACGCTCAAGACACTTTCCACACCAACAATTGTTGTGTACGCCTAGTTTTGTTGCATCACCTTTTATAGAATATAGCCTTTCTTGAATAAGTGGAAAACCAGCTCAAAACGACGATACAGAAGAAGGTAACAAACAGACACAGCGCCGATACTGCTTGTTACCTTCTTGTATGGCGCCCGTTGTGTTTATTTTCCCTTTATGATGTAAAAAATCGCCTAATATTCCGTTTAAGCAAGTCTTACTTAGGTTACTCAAACGCGAGAATTTTGGGTTGCCTACCTGTATGTCTGTCTGTCGATCTGTCCTTCAACTCAGCCGCTAGGAGAAAACTTAAAATAATTCTTAAACGAGACATTTCGAACTAATAAATATGGTGTGATGCTCATACTTGTCAATGTAGTTGGGCAAAACGAGAAATTCAGGCATATTTGAAGCAAAACATCAATGCATAACTAACTTTTTGCAGTGTTATTTTAATTAAAAATGCATGCGTGCTTCACTTTTGCGACAGGAAATAAATAAAATAAGCCATGAACAAATGGTTCGACCCAAAAAATCCAAAAGCGCTCGCAGCCCTGTACCCTCTCCCAGGTTGCAGCATTCCAATATAAGTCCAACAGACACAAAAGGTTTCAGTAGATTGCACGCGAGCAGCGGAACGCATCAAAGTTGAACAGACCTGAGAAAACCGCCACTATGTTTATTGTGGGAAAGGAAGAGCTTGAGAGGTGGGCGCGAAAGAGATTAGTGTCATTTACGTGACAGGCGCTACAGAAGACTATGGTCTTTCGACGGAACTTGCAGCGAAGTGAGCGCATATGCTCGCAAATTTTTGTTGATGCAGCCTTGGTGTCGCGAAATGTATTTGGAAAAGTCGTTGTAACTTAAGGTGAGTGGTTTCTCAAAGTTTGCATCTGGGAGATTCGCTCTTTTCAGAGATATAATAGCCAGTTTCTTTTTTTTTCTTGTTTCCGCTTGAGATAAGAAAAATTATAATTAAGGAAAGTAAAGTAACTCTAACGGTATTTTCAGTTACAGTTACTGTGTAAAAAAGTAACACTGGTACAGTTACAAGTTCCTCTAACCTAAAAGTAACTAGTTACAGTTACAAGTTACTGAAAAAGTAACTAGTTACCGGTAACGCGTTACTAGTAACTAGTTAGTGCCCAAGACCGGTCCCCCGGTCGAAAGGTCACCTTGCGCATCCTCCAAGAACCCGCTGGACGAAAGTAGTAAAGCTTTGTTTTAAAAGGTGTGAAAACGAGGTAACTGTGTAGCGACCTGCATTCGCTCATAAATGACTAACTGGAAGAGTTGATACGTTAATTCGGTACCGTGGTTCATATGAAAACAGGTCGACGGGAATTCTAAACCGAAAAATTGGTTGCAGCTTAGCTAAGCTAACCTTAGATATGCAAAGTAAATGCTTGGCTTAGTCTGGTTGAGTCTTGGTTTTGCTTCGTTAACCTTTGATGCATTGTCGACCACTGCTCCAAGCCGTTCGGTCCGGTGCAACGCTCACAAAAGGAGGCCCGGTGTCGCTTTTATTCTCGGCGAATGCGGCGTTCCTTTTTCACTGCGAGCGTGGCGCAAGATGAGTCACATAGCTCGAGACGACCCAGCGGCGCATGCGTAGGAGGCTGCGGGTTTGGCCGGGTGCCAATCAGCTGGGTGGCCGCTCCCGTCGCGGCCGCCGGCGCTCCGTGAACGCGACTGAAAACAGGGCCTTGTGCTCAGCGCCGACAGCGGGCCCGGCTAACCACGCTATGCGCTTCGAGGGGTGCGTAGCCGGGGGTGTGTCTCTGCTCAAAACGTCAACTTCCGCATCCTCTGGAACCCGCTGGAGTAAAGCTTTGCTTCAAAATACAATCATAAAAAAACGTGCGAAAACGATGGGACGAAACAAGAAAATGGCTGCGTATCTGCTCAATTTGCTGCAAATTTCATCGAAAGAGGGTAGTCTTCTGCCGCACCTGCCACGTATACCTTGTCTTTTCTTTCCCGCTTATGATTCGCGCTTTTCCCTTCCCATGTAGCTCCCCCCACGATCAACACAGAGGACGTTTGCCCGTGTCAATTCAATTTTACCGCGTTCCAGTGCTCACCTTTCGCCCACAACAGGTCTGTATACATCATCTGGTCTAGCATTTCGTTCTAGCATAGACTCATATACATCATCTGCAAAATATCAGCGGCGAATACAGCCTAGAACATATTTAAAATCAATTTTAAAGTGTGAGAAACGCAACCGAGCAGCCAGCAGAGGACCACGCGAAATCGACATCCCGTGGGTATTTTGTAAATAAACAACATCCACACACGTCACGAGTTTGTGTTTGCCGCTTCCGCACTGCCGGCGCTTTTCGCCGGCTCGCCCGGCTTCCCGCTCCAATCGGAGGGCCGGAGGGCGGAGCTTCTGCTCTCGAGAACGAACGACCCGATCGTTGGCGGCGGAGGCGCTGTGATTTCGTCAGCTCATCGGGCAGCTGGCCGCCACCAAAGTTCTACAGCGATCCCAGGCACTCTGTTTCTATTACTTGTTGTTTTACATTGGACGCGAAAACGTGCCGGAGACACGAAAATCCCACTGAGCGAGCAGCACGGTCGCTGTGCAGGCGGCCGCCACGGCCGCGAAGTGGCCCAGGCCGGCGCTGGTAGCTCGAGTGATAGCTTGTTACCGCTGCCCGAAATTGTACCCAAGTGGCAGCTTATGAGAAAGGAGTAAATGATGCGATGGCGGGTTGCATTAAAAATTGTCATCTGCACCGCTTACGAGAGCGGCAATGAAATATCCGCCGCAGTGCTAAGCCGAACACATCTGTAAGCGGACCTGTAGGCACACCGGCCGGCTGCTCCCAGCGCGCGTCTTGCACCCACTGTCTCGAGCGTCGCGCGTCGTTCTTTAGCCGTGGTAGCATTTGCACTCGCAGCGCCTGCGTCACGTCCATGGTCGCTTTTTAATTAAGCGGCTCACGAGATCAGTACGTGGGGGCATTCGCAGAAACTGCCGGCGACGCGGATTCGACAGTGTTACGGCAGCTCTGCTCTATGATATCCCTCCGACGGTCACGTGGTCAGCTTTGTTCACATAAAATCCATCGGTTCGCGGTACCCGCTGAAACCGAAAAACTGCGACTGGCCGCATTGAAAATGCCTGTGAATAAACAACCGTCACACGCTGAAGCAAATGAGGTTTCTACAGGTTATAAGTAGGTCACTAGCGACTTATCGCAACAAAAAAAACAAGATGCAAAATTTTTGTGTCAGTGCCCCTTTAAGGACAGGCTGGAAAGTGACAAGTTCCCGGGAGTCGTATACAAAATTCCTTGCGCTGACTGAAATTGCGTTTATATGGGCGAAACGGGCAAATTTTCTCGAAGAATAAAGGAGCATCAACGTGACGTAGCAAAAGAAAATCGAAAAATGAATGCGCTAGCAGAGCATGCCTGCCAGCATTATCACCGAATCAGTTGGGACGACGCCGCTAGGATAGAAAAAGAAAAAAAAATGACCTCCCGTCTTTTCCTTGAGTCACTGATCACCCAAACCACACCACATACTGTCAACTGATGGCGAGATGCCTGCAATCTTCTCGATGTCACTGCGCCATATCTTGCATATAAATTGAGGACGGCCTCTTGACCGCTTCATTGTGAACAAGAAACCCGTATGGGCTCCGAAATGTCAAACTGTTTCCTTTTGACTTTGCCAATGACCGCGATTTTATAGTTCCAAATATGACCCCTGACCAGACGAACTTTCGTCGAACACTTGACCAAGGGTGATGAACCGTAGAACGTTGGAGACGGGGCCGCGTTCGCTCAAGGCTCGCTTTCACATCGCTGCGGGTGACGACGCACCAAGCCCTAGTAAGGGACGGAAAAAGCCGAGAAAGGACGCCACGGCGGAAGAGGCTAGAAAAGCCCTAAATGGCGCAGGTCGTAACCCCTGTAGGTAGAAAGCGGTTGTCGGTGAAGTTGCAGCTGTGTACCAGCGAGAGCAACATGGAAGTTATATGGGAAGTTTAACCTCAGATCAACGCAAGGTCAAACAAGTCTTTCGCCTCCATGTTCATGCAAGGGTTAAGCATCCCCTGTTTTCTCAGCGCGCAGTAATGCTTTGCCATTTGTTTGTTAAATTACGTCATGTGGCGTCAGTCGTTTGGCAAAGAGTTCGCACAACAACCAATTTATATTTGTGTAATGCGAACATATTCGCTGTATGTTTTAATTAGGACCCAGTCTATTTCGTTTCTTTAAAAATGCTCAGCAATAGGGCGAAAAGCAGATAAACACAGGCGGGTTTTTGTTCACCGGGTCAAGTTTTGTTCAATTATCTGTGTCCTTCGGCGGCTGTGTTACCTCAGTTACCTCAGTCGGTTACCTCAGTCGAGTGACCAAACATACGCAGGCGAAACTTTCCGATTCCTAAATATGTGGCTGTACGTGTGTTTGCAGATTTATTATTTTGAAAAAGTTTGGCGTTATAAGCATCTCGTTTAAGTGTTCTGTTAAATTTTGCAGGAAGGCTGAATCAAAGGACAGACAGACAGACAGAGAGATAGACAGACAGACAGACATACAGACAGACGGACGGACGGATGGACGGACGGACAAACAGGCAGACAGACGGATGAACGGACGGACGGACAACAGACATACGGACAGAAAGATACGTTTATTACACGTAAATAATAAAATCCAGTGTCTAATGGTGATATGACTAACGGTGCCATACCGACAGAATAGTTAGCGATGTGCAAGCTCATATCGATGTAGAATAAACATTCAAATGGTTCCTGTGAAGGCACATTTCACTTTCGTGTTTTACCGATTCTTATGAAAGAAGAATCAACCACACTTTTTTAATAACGGAACACTGCAAGCATCACATATGTATTGATTTTCGGCCTCATACTTGCGTAATGTCCAGTTCTTGTTCAACAATGTTGGCAAGTACCAACATTGCCACCGTACTTTTGCCGTTTAGATTGGGCGGGGGTATATAAACAGATAGACAAACAGATAGGCAGTCAGACTACAATTTCGGCATTTAAGTAGCCCAAAGAAGACTCTCGCGTCGTTAAAACATCGTGAGAGAAGGGCGGTGGGACAGGAGAAGTGTGACAGGGGCTGCAGAATAATCTCGACGACATTTGCCCAGAGCGAGCGGATGCTGGATGCTCCTACCGAAATGCTAGACCCGCGGGAAGCAACAACACCAAATTAAACACCAGACCACTATAGTCACTAGAAGGACCTCTGACAGTTTTTAGTTTCCAATATTTCCGTGGCATGGCAGTGGGGAATGTTCTACGGAATGTCAGTGCAGTAATTTTAAAGTCGCAAAAAGCGCGCACGCCACTAAGTTTCCCAAAAAGCCGAATTAACTAGCAGGTGTTGCGGAAAGCTGCCGAGGTAATGCATGATGCAATTTTCCGTGGGCTATAGCACTTCCCATGGTCAATTGTGGTAGAGGGGAGAGAGAGAAGCGACGCCAGTCAAACGCCTTTCCAGGCGCCTGGTTAGGAAGACAACGAGAGGGGAAGCCGCAAGTGGTTTCGCCCTCTAGCAGTAGTGGCAGCAGCGGCATGGAACTTGGGAGCTCGCGCTGAACGGGCGCGCAAAAAACGAGGCAGTCCTGCTGTGCCACCCCTTCCTTCCCGCAATGGAACAACCCAAGGGCCAAATCAACTCCGGCCCGACAGGAAAACCATACTGTTTTATAATAATTTATACTAGAGGGAAATCTGTCGCTACAGTCGCGGTCCGCCGTGGGCGGCGCCATTGCCGCTAGCGACGTTCTTCATCTACTTGGCTTAGCTAGCCATATCGCATCTTTTTTGTCTCAAAGCCAAAATCAACCAAAGAAGGGTAACATTGTTTTCTTGTTTATCGTGCATGAAGTTTCTACAGAATCACTGACAAGTTCATCTTTCTGGTGATTCAATTTTATATAACAAAAAACAAATTTGATGAACCTTCCACAGTAATATTGTTGTTTTTTTGCAGCCAGAGCCAACTTTTCCGCCTGTTCATGAGCCATGCCAAGGAGAAGTGCAATGTGCCTACCCGGTAAATGACGGAACGCTCGCCGAAGCGCGGTTACCGTAGACAGTGGCGCCAGATTTCCCGCTAGTGTATATTAGCATGAAACGCTATGAAGAAAACCACTCAAGTGATGCACGTTGCCTTGTATTAAACCATAGTTTAGCTGGTACACACATTTCGTTTCAGCACCTTGAATTTACGTGCTCCAATTATTAGCAAACTGTCGAGGTTAAAGATATAGGTCGGTAGTTGAACGGACATTGAACGACACCAGTGGTTCGAACCACTTTGGCGACTTTCCAGTCATGGGGCTGAGTGTCGCTCTGTAATGACTGGACTAAAATAGGAGCCAACATAATAGATGAAAACACGTCAGTGCTTTTCAGGAATTTGTAATTGATACCGCCAATTTATGCTGAAGATGAAATATTTGCGTTTTTAATCAATTTGAGTATGCGCGCCGTGTCGATCGATACGGTCTCCATTTGAAAATTCGTACCAAGCAGAACAGGAAAACATATGGGTGTATTGTTACTGAATGATATAGCCAAGGTGTTATTCAAAAGCACACATATTGCTCATGAGGAACGAAAACGCTATTTTCGGTTTCCAAAGTCGCGGGCTCTGCACAACGCATGTTCACAACGTTCCAAAAATTTCGTGGATTTATAGATGACAATGGCGGAAGTGTCTGGTGACAAAAAGTATGTTTCGCATTCCTAGAAGAGCCTTAAAACTAATTTTTCAGAGTCTTCACATTTTCGGGTAAATCAATGTCCTTCGAGCATTTGATTAAAGAGAGGAGCGTTAGTGCAGTTACTGAAAATCAAAACATCGCATTTTTTGCCCGCACCGCGATTCTCCCTCGTTTCGTCCACCTCCTCGCACCGCGCGAGTTTCACTTCTCATCATGCTTCGCTTCTCGGTGGCGCCTGCAAGAACATCCGGGGGCGTGTGTCGTCTACTACTGAGATATTCTTGCCTCAGCATCGCTTTGGGACGGGGTCGTCTGACTTTCTGCGTTCCATTTGGGCCGTTTCCCTTTATCATTTTGCTGACAAATTTACGTAATAAAGACGAACTCCACTCCACTAACTGCTGAAAAAGCCGACGGAAGGAATAGGACTCTTACACTTCCACACCACGCCGAAAGATCACGCGAAAAAAGAACAACCCTGTGACCGCGCGTTCGCCGCGACGACATGTCCTGGTACATATGCGAGTCTAAAATATGTGAGCGAACTACTAAAGAATCGCCTCAAACTTTGTTAGAGTGAGCACGTACAGACGGGGACTTAATATTCCGGACCACGCTAAGGCCACCGATGCGCCCTCTGGAAGTCTGGCGCCTTTGACGAGACCGGTGCGGCGCGCATGGGCGCACTTTTTACTCGCAGGCAGGCTGATTTTCTCGCTTCCTGCAGCGGTACTGCCATGCTCACCAAAGCACCGAGGAGCGACGACTTTGTAGCATTCTTTCCATACCGATAGAACATTTGTGACCAAATATGATGATTGCGCCGGCTTTGGCGCAAGTGCTCCTCGCGTCCAGATAAATGTTTACGGGGATTGTTTTGTTTGGTATTTTCCTATTTTGTGCCCAATCGTGTATATACGCTGATACATACTAGCGGATTACAAAAAGTGTCGCAAAATGAAGCGCGTGTGAAGTTATCGCCTCCTGTATTTCTACAATGCCAAACGTATCAGCCCGGACCGGCCAACCAAGCCCTCTCCTTCTAATCCGCCCACTCTCCCCTAATCGGTAGCCTTCCCAGCGCTTTAGTCACGTGACCGGTTTATCTTGGGGCGACGCGTGGTGGAAAGCGGCAACGTTGACAAAACGTGCTCCGCCGCGAGCGCTAGCTATTACCTGGCAATCTCACACATTGGTTGCCTTGGCAACCAGGCACAAGCCTCTCTCAAATTCAGTTATAGTTGGATAATCCCGGTTCATATCGGGGCCCCACCTTACGACATGTGGTCACTGCAGGCGTACTACTCACAGCCATAGGGAAGCGCGCGATGCGTTTGGCATTGTAAAATACAGGAGGCGATAGTGAAGTACATCGCAGGGTGCTTCGCAATCGACAACAAAATGCCAGCGAGACGAATCGAAAACCTTTATTCATATTGTTTATACTCGACCATTTATCTGATTGTTTAACGATTGTACAACGCGGTATGGCTGTAGGTTGTATTTATTGTTTCTTCCCTTCGTTGCAACTAATTACTGGTTATAATGCGTTTTGTATTTTTGTAAGTTTCTTTGTATAATGTTGTCTTGCCCCCTTCCCCCCTTTGTAATACCCTCGCCTGGAGGGCCTTTAGGGGGTACTCCGAATGAATGAATGAATGAATGAATGAATGAATGAATGAATGAATGAATGAATGAATGAATGAATGAATGGACCACTGAACTTGTCTTTCAGCTCACTTTCTGCTGCTAATACAACATGCAATTTTCAAGTGTATTAAAAGAAGTTTTCGCCGTGTTAATTTTGCTGTCTACTTCTATATTTAATAATGATCCAAAGACATACGCAATTATTTGTCTGTTCGCTCTGCACGTCAGCATTCGCCACGAATAGCAGAACGCCCTATGATTATTCGCTACTTCTAGAAGGCACTGCTCAAACAGATATTTGCGGGCTTAGGCTCGGAAATTTAGGCCCACTTAGGGCTTAGGCTCGCAAAGAAATTTAGGTCGAGGGATGCTGTTAGCCGAGAAGTCATGCCTGCAGGAATTCAGAAGGCCGGCTGGCTTGCAGATGGCCAGCAGAGCGGAAGGGTAAGGTCCAAAGTAGAAGAGAAGGAAAAGCGTATTGTTGCTGCATTGGTTGAAGATTGTTCCTTAGTGCAGAATAAATTCAGGAGGCCCTAAGCGAATAATCTGACGGCGTTCTTCGATGGGAACCCGAGTGCCATTCTCACAAACACCGAAGGGCAGAGCGAGCAGGAAATATACAGGAGTGTCTTTTTGGGGTCAATTATAAGTAAGAAAGTATACAAGAAAAAACTGATAATTTCTTTTACAAACCTTCCAAAGTGCTTACTTTATCGAAAGTAGAAAACGTGCTGAAAGATAAGTTCAGCGGTCAAGTAGCATACAAAATAAAGACGATTAATAAAGATTCGCTAATCATCTCGCCGGCATTTCGTTGTCGATAGTATGGAACCCTGTTACTTCCCTTCCCGATAGTACGGAACCCTGTTACTTCATATTCTCTGTTACTTTTGACTATTCTTCGCGTACGTACAAGTGCACCCGTTTTTTCTGTCTTGTGGGTGGCTAGCAAGGCTCTGGTACATTTTCAAAGTACCAGTTCGATGTTTCGCCCGCAGTTTTGCTGTAAATGAAAAACAAAAACAACTCGAGAGCAACATATGTACATCTCGATTGCACGGGGCGGAGTAATGCCCGCTTCCTTCCGGCGCTCTAGGTTCGATGACATAGTCGTAAAGAGCGAAAAACGAAAACCGCGGTTTCCTGTGACTCACGCCGGCTCTATTACCACAATCGCTGAAATACTCTTTCCGGACGGACTGCCGACGCATCCTGTTTTTGAAGGGGGATTTTGAAGCAAAATGAAAATTGGGGCTGAGAGCACGCGTTGTGACAGAAGTACTGACACGAAATGTTCGTGTAACTTTTTTTCGCTGCTATGTTTTTTTGTTATTTTGTTACTTTCGTTTTTGTTACGTTTTTCGTTACGTTTCGTTTCGCTACGTTTCGTTTCGTTACGTTTTTTTCGCTGCTAATCATATTATGGCACATTAGACGGTCTATCGCAGCGTAAATATTCATTTACAGCGTCGTTTAATCGTGTCAGTTTCGGTTTCGAGAAAACGAACGCAGAGCGGCCGCCATGACAGAGGGGTGCACGTGACATCACAATTCTTGTCGCGCCGCTGACGGTCTGGACGCGCGAGCCCAAACCGGCCGAGGTCTTCACCATCCCTACGCGCCCCGGCAGCACGACGCATCCCCAAAACCATGCCGTGGAACACATGGCGTAGCAGCGCGCGCTAACCTCAGCCGGCGCGTCGGCTACGTCACGGGGGCCCCGACGTCGGCAGTTTGGGGCAAGTAGTAGATGATGTCATGTTGGCCCGCTCTAGGCTTTCTCGTGCGTGCAACGATTACAATGGATTTAAAATATGTTATACTAACCAGTTACTGCTAAAACTTTCTGGGAGATATCTCTTGATAAAAATAAAGCATTGTTCATAGTTATCTAAGTTTTGAAATTTCGTGTCACTACTCTTTTAAAAGGAAAATTACGTGGGGAGAGCGGCCTTTTGCGAAGAGACCAAAGTCCAGAGCCCGTCGGGTACAGCATCGAATGTGATGTGTTTACAATCAAAACTCTATTTAACGAAACCCGATTTAACGAAAGCCCCGATTTACGAAGATATCCTGATGCCCTCTCAGACACCGAAAGGGCGTAATGTTTTGAGGAACTCGAAATAGCGAAACAAATATTATGATGTGTGATCTGTTCCAGTTTAGCAAACATTTAAGTAAAAAAATTTAGCTCGAGAAGTTTTGATTTTTGCGTCTATTTTGCACGGAGCGCCACAAAATTTATTCATGGTGTGCCACAGATAACATCACTGAACACCTTCGTGCCGCTTTTACGATACTGTGCGGCGCAATACGGGAGTTGTAAATTTGAGGTGAATTTAAGATCTCCCATAATAGATGCACTTGCCCTGTTTCGAACTCTAAATGAATGTTAACAAAAGACCGTCAGAGTGTCAAGTGATGGACGCTCTTGATCTGCTGCGGATGTTAGCCGGAACGAACGAGAATACGGAAGACGCACTGAAAGCACTACAAAGTTGCGAAAAATCCGTGCGGCCGTTGCTTGTAAAGCGCACGCAAGCAAAAATCAGGTTTTTGTTTGGTGGAAACAAAGTTGTACTCCCCCCGGGGCCGTTCTTGTCCAGGTAACAATTTTTGTTGTCTCTCCTCAACGCGCGGGCAACAGTTTACTATCTGAGCCTTTACACTTCGCAAATACAACGCCGCATAAGCTTGCTGGGTGCCGTTACCGAATTAAGTGACCAAGTAACCAACTGAATTTACCGCAATTCTCAAATTAAGGAAATAATTTGCGACTCCCCTGAACTTCGTTACATCGAGTTTTCACTTTATTTACCTGGAGCGAATTCCGTCAGCCAACCATCAAGATTTATTGCTTGAAAGTTTGATGGTCCTATCGGAAAGCTTGATGTACGTAATAAACTTTATTGCGCGGTACTGGAGTGACGCTGAAAGGTGCTGGCAGGCCCGCTGCGCCGCGATGGCAGGCATTGTCGTGATGGCTAGCTTGACTCCTAAATTGATGAAGGGAAGCAATTTTATTAATTAATGATTGCAGCAAACCGAAATTCATTGGATAGCAAAATGGTCGTAACAACTGAAACATAGCGGTGGCCTTGAACGTTTCGAAAAAATTACAGAAATGGCCGTTTTGAACACGTGTTACCGAAAACGGCATATTCCATATAAGCTACTTTGATTGAGGTGCTTGTTTTCAGGTGAGAAATTAGAAATACTGTATCGAAATGTACGCCCTTTATTCGCCGTTTTGTACGTTTGTGTGTGCGTGTGTGCGTGCGAGTGTGGGTGTGGGGGCCGCTGTGTGCGTGTACGGGTGCGGCTGTGTGGGTGTGTGTGCACGCGCACGTGTTTGTGTGTGTGCGTGTGCGCGTGCGCGTGTGCTTGTGCGTGTGTGCGTTTGCGCGCGTGTCTCGTGCGCGTGTCCGCATGCGCGTGTACGCGTGCGTGTGCGAGTCTGTGCGTGTGCGCGTGCGTGCGTGTGTGTGTGTGTTTGTGCGCGTGCGTGCGCGTGGGTGCATGGGTGTGCGCGTGTGTGTGTCCGTACGTCTGCGCGTGTGGGTGTGCGGGTGCACGCATGTAGATGTGTGCGTGTGCGCGTGCATGTGTGCGTCTGTGCGCGTGTGCGTGCGTGCGAGCGCGTGTGCGTGGGTGTTGGCGTGTGTATGTGCGTGCGTACGTGCGTGCGTGCGTGCGCGCGTGCGTGCACGCGTGAGTGCGTGTGTGCGGGTGTGTGCGTGTGCGTGTCCGTGTGCGTGTGTGCGTGTGTGTTTGCGTGAGCGGGAGTGGGTGCGCGTGTGTGCGTGTGCATGTCCGTGTGCGTGTGCGTGCGTGTGTGCGTGTGTGTGCGTGCGTGTGCCTGTGCGTGAGTGTGTGTGCGTGTGCGTGAGTGTGTGTGCGTGCGGGCGCGGGTGTGTGTGTGTGTGCGCATGTGCCTGTCTGTGTGCGTGGGTGCGCATGTGTGTGTGCGTGTGCGTGTTTGTGTGTGCGTGCTTGCGTGTGCGCGTGTGTGTGCGGGAGCGGGTGCGCGTGTGTGTGTGTGCGTGTCCGTGTGTGTGTGTGTCTGTGTGTGTGCGTGCGTGTGTGTGTGTTCCAAATTGAAGCAGAATATCATCAGACAAGGCAATTGGTCATTCAGGGGCAGATTCCATTTCATTCGTAGCTAAATTGGCTTTCGTCTGGAAAAACGGGTTGTGCGATGTTTGTTTCTTGAGAGGGGTAGCTACGTTGCTTATAATGCGGCTCGTTTTAGATGCAGGTGCGTGAAAAACAAGCGGTATGACTTCCAATACGGCTGACATGCAAAGAATAAAACATAACTTACAATGGGAAATTTCCATTGTAAGTTATTTGGCAATGCAGTAACAAACACCTCGATAACTCGAAGTAGTAAACACCTGGGAATATTTTGAGATAAGCGGATATTTGAGACAAGCAAAGTTGCGCGAATTGCGATGAAATATCGAGTTCTTTGCCGTAAGGCGCTACTACTTACTACCTCTTTAACAGCAGCTTCCACTCTTGCTTTTGATGAAGGTTTGAAAGAGAAAAAAACATACAAGAGACGTTCACCGCCTGGGTTTGTGGCACTGTAATTTTACAAGCAGAAAAGAACTGCGTAATGCTGGTCTGCTTTGCGGTCCTTTGCTTTGCGGTCCTCTTAGTAAGGGGTCCTCTAGCTTGTTGACGCATTGCATGAGCCGCTCTACCCCGTCGCTGCACTCAACCTTATTTCGCAGCAAGTGCAGCAAATTCCTCGTTTCGGCAGATGTCGGCACCTCTCGAGGAGGTTCGTCGTCGTGATCGCCTCTGTCTTCGCCATCACCTCCTTTTGTGGCCATTTCAACGATTTCGGCCTCCGTAAGTTCTCCTCTCACGGGCACATTCTGCTGTGCCTCCGCGCATTTATCTGCCGTCACATGACGTGCCACAGGGTTGCTTGACAAAGTTGATATCCCTCTAGGCTCAGACTTCACGTTCGCAGAAAAGATTGGCTTTGTTGTGGGCGGGACTAAATGAGAACAAAATTAAAGGACTTCAGCGCGGCAAGCGTCGCGCGAATCTTGTGAGAAGGTACGCGGCGGCAAAATGTACGTTTTACTCGCAGTCAAGATTTCAAAATATCCGGAGGTGGGCCGAAAAATAATTCGAAATAAAGGGCACCAAAAATATCGGTTCCGCGGAAAATTTCGACTTGGCTGATTTGTCGAGATATGCGAGGTTGAGTGAACTAGGTATTACTTTATATTTGTGTATTTCTTTTACGACGAGAATTGTGCACCCTCTGTTGGCTACAATCTCACTTTTGGCACAGTGGTGCAGAGGTAACGCCCTCGATTTTTGTTGCAAAGGTTTTGGGTTCGATCTTCGCATGGTCCCTGTTTACTTTCGTCATTTTCTTGCGGTGACAGTATAGTATTTTTATTTAACAAGGTAATGTGCCTGTTATGTGATTTCGGTTTCAACCACAAGTAAATGACTTCGCAGGTTTATTTCCACAACTTGCTGATACACAGGATAGCACAACGAACTCTCGACTTATTGCTGGAAATAGAACCTGGTGTCTATTTGTAATGCTTTGTGCGTCTATGTTCAAGCCAGCATTTGCTCCGGCGCATTTCGCTCAGTCTGAGTGTAGTTGTACGAACTTCGTTGAAAAACAGGAACATAGCCGAAACCGAAACCTCTGCACTATGGAGGCTCCACTGAAATTTCCTGCACGATCGCTATGGCCATCGCTTCCACTATCCTCTGGACGGCGATTGCTCAATCGCGCCTGCTTGTCGGCTGGCTTTGTTTTAGTTGCTTTGAAGACTATGGACACTGTGTAGTTTTCTAGTGTATTTAACTTGGTAGGTCCGTTACGTGTTACCAGTCTGCCTTGCCGGGTTAACCCTAACGTTGTGTGGCAGTGATACCTTGAGAGCGTCGTTCGACCCCGGGGTATTGCGTGCGGTGGGCAGCGTCAGTGTTTATGCCATTTCTGCAATTTTATTTGGCGAATTGCGACCAGCTTGCTACGTTGGCTAAACGGTTTCTTTCTCGCAACCGATCATCAATACGCGCGGCAGACCAATGTTGCACCGACACGCCACTGCAGATTCAATTTTCAACAGTTCCAATTTCGTTTTTTCTCTGGGTAGTTGTTTTCAAGCAATTACGGAACTTTACTTCTTCGCATCATTTCTGGGAGCGGGTGCGGGGTGGTACGCTTTACGTAGCTTTCACGCGAGGCACATAGCAGTCTACACTACACTGCACGTACTCGTAATTTTCAAAGCGATCACTCAGTCAGTTTCACTGCTACAAACAAGGCTGTGCGTGTTCCGACTAAGGGTGCGATGACTGAAACTGACGTCACACTCGCACGCCCCGCACTCAAAGTGAATGCTCGAGCGTTCCGGTCGTTCAATAAAGGGCACAAATGGTTGCGCATGTGTACCAGTAGCACGAAAAACGTGCATTGAACCAGAATTTTCTGCCCCGTCGAAAATACACGCATATCGTGTGTCTGGGGCAGAGGCATAAGCAGCGCTCGCCGCCCATCGTGAGCGTTCAAACACTGCAAACGTTGCTTACCGACTCCGAAAAAGCGCGGCTACACGTGTGTAGCTAAGTCATATTTTGTGTTCGGCCCTCATTCTGCGGGTGAGTGCACCCCCACAGAAGCAATTGCTTCAAACACTGCGGGACTCATGCTAACTGGTTCTTCGGGAAAGTCATCTGTCACAATTTAAAGGAGCACTGACAACAATTTTCGGCGTTAGTATTATTGCACAGTTCGCTTCCTTCACTCAACAAAATACCCTGGGTGAAATATGAGCGGCCTGCGACGCGAAGAACATAGTTTAATTGGATCTCATTTATCGCGCCGACGGAGCAGAGCGCGGAGCGGCACTCAGAAAATGGACATCAGCGTGACATCATCCAGGGAGAGCCAAAAGAAGTGAGTCAAAAGCTCGTGACGTCACTTCATGCGCGCGGCTGGCGCGGCCCCACGAGCGACGAGCGGGCGCAACACCCTCTCAAGCGGGCGCCGGTGACGTACGCACAAAGCGGTGAGGTCAGGCAGGGAGTCTGTCATATTCGCCGTTCGGGATGAAAGCGCGGGAATTTGAAACAAACAATTTTCAGGCCGTTCAATGTAATTAACTATCGCGCGCTGAAGTATTTGAAGTGCTGTTTCAGGTTCCAGGCCATTAAGCATCGATAAAAGCAATAAAAGTGTAACATAAAATTTTCGTGTCAGTGCTCCTTTAAGGCCGAGGATCTCTTTCTAGTAGCTCGTGGACAGCATTGCACAGCCTAAGAATGCACCGGTTTTCAAACAAGAAGGCGAGAGAGTATACTGCTAGAGAATCGATGGCAGAACAGCCTTTTTCCAGATGGGAAATGGTTACGCCACACCGGATTTTTTTTTCAGAACAGGATGTCCTCTTTCTCGTCAGAATAATTATTTAAGTGCTGGCTATCTGCTCCTGCATTATTGTCATGTTTCAATCTTTGCGGCAAGTACGAACGTGTCTCTAATTCTTGAATTATAGTTCGGATGGGTTTGATACTTGTGAATGTGAGCACAACCTCAAATTTAGTGTCCTATGCTTCCCTGGTACATCACGGTCGTCAATGAGGCCAAATTAGGCGCACGTTTTAAAGTAAAAAGTAGGTGGTTCGTATGATATTGCTGGTACGAGTTAGAAACACGCACTGACACATCATGTAGGCTTCAGCCATTTGACATGAAGGTTCCTTTAGACTGGTTTAAGTCGAAATTGCCCAAAAAGTTTTCGGAGTCAAAAGATTGTTTCGCTGGTATTTTTGTTCATCACATAGCCCACCTGCGACATTAGGGCAAAGTTATCACCAATTAAGTGTGTGCTCTGTCACAGGATATGTGAAGCGATAGTTTGCCGTAGTAGTAATCAGCGAGCATATTGTGAAGCCGAGGGGTCATCGCATCGTATTGTTGCTTTACATGAAGCCAATTCAATGTTTCTCCTGCGTGTCGAGAAGCTTGTTCTTACAAGCAAGCAATTTAGGGTTATGTGTATAACACAGAACTACCCTTTTTGGCAAGTGGCTATTGGGACGTTCAACATAACAGAAAGAAGTGCTGTGCACCTGGGGCAAAGGACAGGGCATTATACACGAGTGCTGACATTGCCCTTCTTTGCAGCTGCATATTTTGTTTTCGGCTGTTTTTTAGTGTTCTAAAAAACTTTTAGAAACTTGATTGTTGGCATTGTCACCGTGCTTTGCTAGTCACTTAGTGTCGACATGTTTACATCGAGGTTGATGTGGTCTTTCAGGGGTTGTCATATTCTATCTTGGATTTTGCAAAACACCTTGCTGAACACCACCGCATGTAGGATTTATAGGCCTAAGGAACTTGTGACTTGCTTGTCATTTAGACAACTTCAGTCTTGCTGGCCACTGACACCTTGTAGTGTAGATAAGCTGGCATACCTACTTCGATGGTCTAGGTGGACTCCTCATCAGACGTCACTGGCTGTGTTTCAGGTTACTTACAAGGGATGAACACCTTGTTCTACACAATTGTGAAATGCTTTGCTCTCATGTGCACAGTGTAATTCACTTACCACAACTATCTTGATTCCACTAAGAGAGAGTTTTAGGAGGTGTTTTGGTCTTTTATTGGTGTATTACATATGCAGATCGGCATCACTTGAGCAATTTATTGCTCTGTTTGAGTATTGATTGAGTAAAATTGGGTTGATGTATTTAAGGTCTGTATGTAATGTTTAAACCGACCCTTTGCTTACATTGCATATTACACTGCTCAAAAAAGAGTACAAAGTTTTCAGTTTCAAGTAAACAAGAGAGGACAAGTGCGAATGACAATCGACAGTATTTTTCCTACACCTGACATCAACATGTTCAACTGAGTAACAGGAAGCCCACTCCAAACTGTTTAAGCATCACCGAAAAGTTAAATTCAAGGAACAAAGACGGTATGTGATGTCGTCCGTACTAGAACCCTGCCATATCTGGAGCACTACTGGGTGGCAGCAGCATTGCACTGACCCGTTAAGCATTGTGGTCCACAGAGGTGCAGCGTTTTCCGGTTGCCCGCGTACTTAGCACCCTTCAAAACAGGTAGTTTCTAGACAAGCAATGCACGCATTAAAACAGCTTCCATAGCAGCCAAATTTCAATTGAATATAGGAGCCAGTGCCTAGAACATGGATCACAACAGTGGCTTTACAATACTGACACCATTTAAACAATTTGTTAAACTCCCTCCTAAGGAGTTGGGATGAGAGAAGACAAAGCGATATTCAAGATTGACGGCTTAAAATCATAAAGATGCACTCTTTGTCACAAACTGCAGGCCAGACCCTCCATTTTTTTTTATTTTCGGACGGCCGACATGACGGCCTCCCGGACGGAGTCGGCCATTTTGCGCCTCGAAGAGGAATTTGGGGTCCCCCCTTCGGCTTTGTGCTCACCTCCTTTGTTTCGCCCTGCCTGCTCCAAGGACAGTGCGAGCTGCCGCATCCCAGCGTGCAGGTGCGTAGGGTGACGTCACGATCGCTAGCTCGGACGCGCGCGGACGATCGAGGCGAGTTGCCGGGGGCCCCGAGAGGGGGAAAAGAGGGACAATGGGAAGACGTCAGAGCAGGACTTCAGCGGCCGGCGAAGGTTATTTAAGGGAGCGCATGCGGTCGCTTGTGGCAGCTGGCTGGAGATTCGAACGTGCTACGCGGGGAAAGGCCCGGGGGTGACGCGATTTAGCAGAAGCACATCGGTAGGCTCGCGACGGACCGGTCTACGCCTCGGCTCAGCGCTCCAGTTCGCCCGTCGCCGCGAGTCCCATGGCCAACCAGCTTCTTCACCCCGGAGCCCCGAAACACGTGAGCTGCTGCCCGGCGAGGCCGTCTCCAACTCGTCGTGACTTTCCGCCGTTCAATCGGCGGGTTCTACTTGCCTCGTAGAGACTTTCTCTTCCCGCGCTCCCTCCTTCGTAACTGTTTGTCGTATCGGATTAAGATATCCGCCTTCAGTTTTTTTCTAGCGTCACTCGTAACTAACGATGTTTGGCCCCTAGAGGGGTTTGCGTGTTGCGTAATTGTTAGTATTTTTTTGGTAGTTGCGTTGTTGAGGTTTAAACAAGTGTTTGCCTCTAGAGTGTCTTGCGTGTTGCGTACTTGTTAGTACTTTTGTTGTAGTTGCGTTGTCGAGGTTAAAACAAGTGTTTGCCGTACAGCTGTCTGAGTTAGCGCGCACGTGCCCTTAGTGTACGGCCGATTAGTGCCTGCGCGCACGAGCCGATGGCAAGTGTGAAGGTTTTCTTTTTTTTCTCTTGGTCGGGCGTTGCCCTGTAGGCTTTTGTTTGTACAGTAAACCTATGATAGTTCAAAACGTAGCCGAACATCTCCGTTGTGATTGCAGTCACCCCAGCAATCTCGGCACACGTGAAAACTCTTGGGCCGACCACCCTGCTAAAATACAAATAACTGTTGTCTCGCGCCCCTCCTTTGGTGTTTGCAAGCGGACGCAAGTATCCGGGGGAGGAGTTTGTGACAATAAATGGCGTACTTATTGTCACAAACTCCTCCCCCGGATACTTGCGTCCGCTTGCAAACACCAAAGGAGGGGTGCATGTATGTGCTTGGTATGTGCTTGTGCTGGTATGTGCTTGTGTGGGGAGTATGTGCTTGTGCTGTCTTCATGTGTTCCTGATCTCGTTAATTTGCGCGCAGTTCGTTTTTTAAGATTCATCATTAACAACCTGGCCACCTTTCAACCCTTTTGCGTTAAAAATCCCCAGGTGGTCAAAATTAATACGGAGCCGTCCACTACGGCGCATTAGCGCTTTTGTAGCGTCGACGAGTTAAACCCTACAACCAAACAAATCAATACTGCAACTATAGGTTTATATAGGCAAAACGTTTTCAAACAACGAAATCTGGCAACACACTTCATACTTGCCACCATTGTTGAACAAAAAGAAAACATTACGCATGTTCGAGGAAATACATCAATGCACACGTAATACTCAAAGTGTCCTTTAAAAATGCGTTGCTGCTTGATAGTTGCAATATCAAATAAAAATAAGAGTTCAAAATATTTCGACCCAAACATACAAAAAATGGTGTGGACCTCGTGGTGGTGTCCCCAGATCAAAAGTAAGGAAAGATTTCAGTAGATGACTCGAGGTATGAAACTCAGGGAAAATTGTATTGACTTTAACAACCTAACCACTTAACAATACAGCGCAGCAGAAACAAAGACTTAAGCAGAGGCACACAGGACGAGCCCAATACTGCACTCTAATTAAACAAACCTCTCCCGAGTTCATTGTTGGAAGAGGGAATAGGGACGGGAAGAGCGTGAGAGGCGGCCGGGAAGAGAAGGGAGGCGTTCACGTGGCAATGCCGGCCGAAGACTCGTTTTTCGTCCACATTTGCAGCGGAAAGAGCAAGTACGGGGCCAACGGTTTGACTAAAAAAAACTCCCGCCATCTCCACGAAATGAATGATGATGAGAGGGGCGAAGCTAAAATGCTTATCGGTAAAAACGTGAAACATTCGCCCACATATCATATAAAGACTCGACACGTCAAGCTTTCCACCGCTTAGTTGACAAGCCCGTCGACAACGTCGATGTTTGTGGCGATTATGTAGGGCTTGTTTGGGACGATGAGAATCTCCATGGGTAAGTTGGCGAATTCAGTGTGTGATATTTTAGCCACCTTGGCCGTCGCCTTCTGCAGAGCATCTTGTGTCGCGTACCCCCGGTACGTGTCTTCAGTTCGCAAGCGACGAACGACAAGCTCTGCTTCTTCCTCTCCTCCTTGTTGGGTAGCAACGAACGCGTTGAACGTTTCGACCCCTTCGGCCAATCTTTGGTCGGCCAATCCCTAGGGGAAGCCTGCCACAATCATCATCATCCGCCGTGTATGGCAGCAACAAGGGACGGGACAGGGCCCGAACAAGAGTCTTGAGCGACGAACGACAACCTCTTCTTCTTCCTCTCCTCCTTGTTGGGTAGCAACGAACACGTTGAACTTTATGACCTCTTCGGCCACTTTTAAATGCAGAGCCTTTCAGTAACTCACGATGTCACCCGCGTTGTCCCGTCGTAGTCCGCACCGTCCGTTGTCCGCACCCCTCCCCCCACACTATATAAAAGAAAATACTATCCGCGCCAGGTTTCGATCCCTCGACCCTGCGGGCGGAACGGCAATGTACATGGTGCTCTACCCACTGCGCCACAGAGCCGACACAGAATGGGACGCTATGAACGCGCCTTATATCGTTGACTCATTCAAATTACTGCTGACGAGCGCTCTCTCGTCAGCAGTTGCCACAAGTGCAACAACATTAACGTAACGCAAACTACTTAACGTCATGCGCCCCCGTAAATGCTCTGCATTTGATCGTGCCCCTCGCGAGGGGGATGTTTGACGCTACCTCTTGCAAGACCGAGTGCAACCGCCGAGAACAGGTCCAACGAGCGGCGCGCGCGCCGTGGACTGGTGGCGCCATCTGTCAGCTGCGACGCGAACTATCATCAAGGCAGTCAGAAAACCGAACGCGCGAAATACAAACTGGGCTTTAACAAAAGAACGCTGTTTTTCTTATTTGAGAAGTACGAGTAATGCCAATTGGTCAAAGCATTTTCATCTGCCCCTGTCACATGAGGAACTGGCCGTTAACAGCATTTGGTACGGTGACAGCTGTGGACAGCTCGCTGGTAAGTCGTGTGTTATCATTCGATGCGGTTGTAAAACGTTTTGAATAGGGTTAAGTGCTGAAGTCCCCATGCCGCACACAGAACGTACACGCACAGGCGAAGAAAAAAGAGGCACACTGTCGTTTTATTTCATATTTTTCTTATTTGGTTGGCCCATCCCTAGGGGGATCCTGCCACAATCATCATCAATGTGCCGTGTACGTCCGGGACAGGGCCCGAGCAAGAGGAGCTACGCCCCTAAAAATGCTGGTCATCCCTTTCTAAATTTCTCGCCTTACTAAGCTGTTGACGGCCATACGATACAAACCTGTACTCACGGCACTTTGATCATAGTGAAACATCGACCTGCGACAACGAAAACTACAAACCTCTGCAAAAAGGGTCAATATTGGCAACCATGTCATTGACACATCAGAGGTGAGCCGTTACCGCAGCTTCATGCGGTTGCGTGCTCTATCCTATTTTAGCACAGGTGCCAACGACGGCCGACATTTTCTTTTCAATTGCTGGGTCAGCGTGCTAGCGCACTCGGTTTCCAGACCCTTCATCCGCTACTGGCAGCTGTGAGCTAAAAAACGACAAGACGACATGCTGAATTAAATATATTCCCAGTGCGCCAACGCTGCTGCACACAGCAGCGAACCGGTAAGTTGTTGCGCCTTTGAAAATATCCTCCATTTCAAATTAACCTGTGGGAATACGGCGTTTCTGCTTAAATCCAAAGAGAAATGACATGAAGGTAAATGTGGTCAATCACGCCGAGCCGCCGGGGATGCTTTCATGGTTATGTTCATTAGGCCGCAACATCTAGGTAAATGTAACGAACAAACAAGGATCACGAACGGTAGAGAAATTTGACAGGTCAACACACTTTCATTATTGTTGAGAGTTATACAATGTTTCAACTTTAGCAACAAACATGTCCACAGAACGCGCTTCAACAATTTCACTAGGTAATTTATTCCATGTTTCTATGGTTAGTGGAAAATAGGAAAATTTGAATGTGTTACTACGAGGAACAAAAGGCCTGATATTACAGCTATGGCTGGTTCTACGTGAATGATAAAAAGGAGGCCGGATATACGAGTCTTTGTCTATGTTTAGGCGCCGTGATAAAGAAGATAAGAAGAAGATTTGTTTCGCACGAATAGTGCACTCGGAAGATTCCTCATCAGGTCATGTCGTGTTATAATTGCCTTACGCAATCGAAGCTTAGATGGGCAGCCCATATTGACGGCGTATGTTTTGCTCCCCGGAAGAAATTACGCTTTTTAAAACACAAATTGGGTCGTTATTCTATCTCACTAAAACCCATAGCGTGTCAAGCTATAAGTTCGTCCTTCTCTTGAATATGCCAGCATTTTGTGGCACCCGTGCACAGTTGCTAATACGCGAAAATAGAAAAACATAGCTATTAGCTCCCGATTTGCATACCACAAATATAGACGTCGTGGTACGGCGTCGACCAAGGACAGCCAGGGGCATTAAACCTTTAAGTAAACATTTACGTGAAGTTTAAACATTAAACCTTAAACATTAAACATAAAGTTGCGTTTTGTTTAGGCATTCAGCTTTCATAACGCAACTCTCAGCACTTTATTGTACCAGTACATATATGCCTGCTGAAAATATGGCGACAATATCCATATAACATGTATGTCATAAAGATTTCAACGACATGTCTTTTATATCACAAGGATTTAAACATGTCGAATACGTTTTACGACACATCGCTGCCATAGCAAGGATTCAACGATATTTCGTAGTCCCCTAACATAGTAAAGGTCCAATATCGAAAAAAGTTCAGCGACTTGTCGAATGAGGATAACATCTTTGACTGCATAAGGACTTCTCAAAATGTAATTATACTGCAAGATCATAAACATCTGAGATCGTCGAGAGTCAAAAAATATGTCGGAGAAGATCAATAAAACATGTTATGATTTGAATATTTCAACCATGAGTCATAGACATAATGCAATATTTCCTGACGGTATCATTACAACATGTCATATATCGCACAAATAAGCTTGGCATGTCCTGTGGTTTTGTTTAACATATGGAAGCCAATATATGTTCTGCCTTGTCAGCACTGGATGCATTCCAAGTACAAGATAAAGTACAGTACAAATTCTGATAATTTGCACTTTTAGTTCAAAGGAGAAAAATTTAAATTCTTGTTTAACCTGTTGTTTTACCAACATTTGTACAGTCTGCCTAAATTCACACTCAGCCATGTAGTTAACCCATAGTTTTCACTTGTCCACACTAGCAAATATCTGCTGCTTTACTGTCACGACCTAAACATTTTTGCCCACATATCACTAAAGAGCAGAACTTTTTAATAAAGTAGGTTAAGACTTTAAAAGAGAAATGCTTTGTTAGAACACAAACATTTGAAGTCAAGCAAAAGCTTACTGTAGACCAACGTTCTTAAAGGGACACTTTTCATCCTTTATTCGGGCTATAAGGCGGTATTTATTTTATAAAGCCTTACAGAAGAAAAACTACCGTACGCGGTTTGCGTTGGCTGCACCAACGTACCGCAGTGGCGTCAGGTAAAGGTGCTACGTGATTGGGGCGATGTCCAAGATTAGCATCCAAATGAGTATCGGTTTCGGTTCTGTGAAACAACATGCTCGGGATTGAACTTTATCGCCGGATGGGCATTCTCGATATCTTAGTAATCGCCATACCGCGCATCTGCCATGTTGTCGGCTGTAAAATGCCTACGTCGTGGATGAACGCCCACCGCATCAGCGCAGACGCTCAAATGTAATGCGCTTTTCCTCTATCTTTGGAGCTTGCCCCACTCATGCCTGTATCCTAAAAAGTGTGTCCGCACCAGGTCAAGGGTCTACGGATTCTACAGTTTCAGTCAAGGGTCTACAGTTTCAGTCTGCGCACGCTCTCCGAACTCGCTCGTGGAGCAATGAACGTTATGGCCCAAAAATGGTGAATTCAGTGTAGAAAACATCGGCCGAAAACGAAGAAATCAACTTAAAAAAAGATTACTCTGGGGATTTTGAACTTGCGGCTTGCAAAATCACATACCTAGTGTGCCGTACCACTCGGCCACGAGCCAGCGCTGGCGATACAGGAAATATGGGGTATATAATGTATAAAGAGTTTACAATTTTAATTAGTTTTAGCATTTCAAGCAGCTTAGATGACTGTTTGTTGTATAGCGCTCGTGTAGTAAGCGTTCCCCAATTTCTACAATATTTCACGTCTAGCAATTGCATTTCTTAGACGGAAAAGCGTTCGCAGATCTGTGGTCGTGCTGCTGACCGCTGTGTGTCTTCACCCATGCGCAAAAAAGGGCTGCCTGCACCCTAGCTTTACTCTGTAGGGTAAACGTTTCAGTTTATTTTATTTCCTTAGTACCTATATCAGCTTCTCTGACTCTTCTCCCGCCTTCGATTGGCCTTAGATTTTCCTACTAGCGTACCAGTCAGCGAAGCTTCACATGTGCGCTTATGCAGCGCTTCTATGGAGCAACCTGGACTTGATACAGCTTGATACAGTGTACAAACTAACAAACTAAAGAAAGGCACATTGTTGCACTCAAAAACGAGTCGTCGCTTAGTTTCAACTGAGCGAACGAATTCGCGGCAACCCGTCGGTAGGCCGGTGGACTAAATGCTGGAACTACTGACTCTTTCGGAAGGTCGGCGAGCCGTTCAGTAGCGCAGTCATTTTTTTCCTAAGTCACACGAAAACGCTAAAGAAAACGCGTGTGGGTGCAGAGAGGAGGACAGCATTTTCGAATTGATTTTGATATTCAATAAATTCGCCCAAACGCACCCAGAGCGGTCGTAACATGGCCTAGGGACTCCGGACTGCAATTCGCGCTAGTAATCCCGCAATGTTTACAGATCACTTGAGTGTTCCTTCAACCCTCCGTAAACGACAAACTGAATCGGCTGTACGGTTGTCTTGGAGGGCGCGTAGGGAGGGCTGCTATCTTCCTAGCCTCCTTCATGCCTTGGTGGTGCTGTAGTCGGAGATAAGAGGAGCCGCTTTTAAGGGCAACCAGGGCGCCGTTAATGGGGATAAGCGGAGCCAGCGTTGTGATGCATTTATTATACGGCGTTCCACAGTAATTAGCAAGGAATACACAAACAAGATTCCCATGCATATATTGCTTGAAAACCGCCAGATCCACATAATTTCTGGTTTTGTTCCAGATAAAATATGTGGAACAAGTTGTTAACGTTAACCTATTGTAACCAGACCAAGATTGTATGATGTTCACGCTCATAGCAATTAAAACAGCTAGAGAGAGACAGAGAGAGAATAAACAGTTATTGCGCGTAAGTGCTGATGGCAGGCAACTCGCCCGGTGGAGAGCATCCTTATTCCGGGATACCCAGACTGCGACTCGCCGTCCAGGACCTCTTTACCAGTTCTTACTGGTGTCTAAGGTCCGGATCAACTAGACGAGCCATTCACTGCTCAAAAGATGAGAAGGCGATAGGGGGTAGGTTTGGAGTTTGTTGGCACCTTTATACCTGGTGGTTCAGGGTGCTGGGCGTCGCACAGAAATTGCAAAAAGAGGGATACTGAGTGGGGTAGATAGAATGGAGGAGGGTGCTCTGGGGATAGGAATTTGTCTCGAAATAGAAGTTTCTGCAAGCACTATTTACCAGAGAATCTTTGAGTCAAGTTGTAGTCACCGCGACTGTAGATAACGAACATGAATCATTCGGGTAGAATTGTGATCCGCTCAGGCAGCGCAGTTGGAGGGTGATTATGAAATGGCCACTGGTTTGTAGTTGCTCCATGGGGGAATCCTTACATGGTGGGTGCTCGGCGCCTGCTGCAATAAACGGACAGCACAATCACCATCTTAGTTCCAATGATGCGCATCAAGGTTAATAAGAAACTTATGAACGGATTTGGGGACACAATCCCCGCTTTTATTTATTATCTCAGAAATATGCGTAAATCCTTGCAGACTGTGTCTAGTATAGTTCCACTCGTAGTACAAAAAACTGTGATGGACCCCTTTTACATAGAAATCGTTAAAACATAAAAGTGGGAGGTGCCTTCATAGGAGCAGTTCAATGTTGAAAGAACCTCCTTCATGTGCGAAAGGTTCGCGATGCTGCGAGTCTTACCCCACCAGACGAAGTGACGCCGACACGCAAAACCAAAAAATAACCGATTTATTTCGGGAGAACAAAACCAAAAATGGCATGCACAGAAAGAGCAGCCTCAAACTTATAACGTTCATGGGAACAACGTGACAGCGGAGGATGCCTCAGTGCACGTGCGTCCACCGTCCGTGAAGGCGCTAGAATCGAGTCGCCAACTGGTGGCGCTCATTAGCGTCATGATTCGCTACCTCGCTTCGCCTCTCCTAGACAGCGGCACGATCTGAATGAGTCATTGTGAAGGATTTAAGGCGCATTTGAAGAGTTCGTAGCGCAGCTGAGAAGGCGTCCCGTACTTTCCGTTGCAGTCATAGAGCTCGTGGGCTCGAAACTGGACGCCGCCGCATCAGTTGCACTTTTTCTGGCGACTTCATTTTGGTGACGGATGTGACGTCAGTGAGATCTTCGTGTATCCGGGCATAAAACACTTTCGGGTTAAAACTTTTCGCTCTTCCGGTTGAGATTTATCGGGCTCGTGGGCTCCTTGTATGTGCGCTTTGATTGCCTTAGGTAGGCCTTGTTTATGTCTTGGCCTCTTAATGCTTCCAGTGCTGCCGCGGTGTCTACAGATAAAAAGTTTTTCATTGTCTATAGGGGCCGTGTAAATTTGGTTTATTATACTCAATTTTTTCCATCAGTTCATTGCTGATAGGAATGCGGTCAATTCATTAGTGTCTTGCCCTGTGTTTTGTAGTTTTTTGGCCTGTAGTTTTTTGCCAAAACACAGCGCCTGTGCTTTTCAGTTCTTTACTCCGTCCTGTCTTCGTGGTTTTTTTCTTCGTGGTAAAATGTACCAACTGGCCCGTCAGCAAACCCTTCTGCAAATCTAGTCCGCTATTTCGGTAGTGGGAAATAACGGCTGTTGTTTATGTTGTGAACTATTACCTTTTTAAACGAATGGTGTAACGACCGGCTCAAATCTGTGCGAGTTGTTACATATTACGACACGACACGTCTGATTCGTGCACACTGTGTGTGCTTACACGACATTGCGGGCATCGAAAAAATTACGGAAACCTCTAAGAACACCATATTGTCACGAGTGCGTCTGCTATGAGGCGGAGCCACGAAGACGACTGACGACGAAAGGCTCCTCCGCGTGGCGCGTGTAGGATAGTTCGTGGAACGGCTCGGGCTTTAGAACGATGATTTGGCTGATGGCGCTTCGCGTGAGACCACGACGTTTTTGGTGGCTTTCTTTCTAGAGGCACCAGTTCGCCTAAATAAATCTCCGTTTGTCTTGGCCCCCAAATTCGTCTGTTGTACTTCTTGCAAGGGAACACTGCTGGGTATGTTCGGCAGTCCTACCGGCAGCCGCTCATCTAGCCTCGGCAGGCCTTTTCTCATCGACACGCCTGTCCATCGCAGCAGCAGTCGCCTTCTGGGCCTAACCCCTGAATTCGGCGTCATGCTGGGAAACGAGCAGGCGCGTCAAGCTCACGAAATGCAAACCATGGAGTCCAACAACTCACAGGTGATTTTCCAACAGGCTCGGCAGCCACCCAGCTTTCACGGTGAAGTGTACGAAGACGTTGATGACTGGCTAGACCAGTACGAACAAGTCGCTTCATGCAATCTCTGGAATGCCGTCCACAAACTAAGAAACGTCTACTACTCGCTACTTTGTGAACGTCTACTTTGAGAACGATGAAGCCAGCCTTCGAACGTGGGACGACTTCCGTCACGACATTCGCGAGGCATTCCTGAACGCAGACCGTCGGGACAATGCCTTGCAGCTCCTTGAATCGCGCGTGCAGAAGCCAAACGAAAGTGTGGCAATGTTCGCTGAGGACATGGCGCGTCTTTTTAGCTGAGCCGATCCCGACATGTCCCAGCCGAAAAAGCTCCGGTACCTTATGCACGGCGTGAAGGAGCAGCTCTTTGCTGGACTCGTGCGAAAGCAGCCACAGACTGTGTCGCAGTTTAGAAAAGAAGCTACCGCCATCGAACGAGCGCTGCGGGATCGCTGCCGCCAATACAACCGAATGGATAACGCAACTTCGGCGGACGTCGCCATTCTCTCATCAGCCAACAAAAATTCGCTGCGTGACCTCGTCCAGAGCATTGTCCAAGAACTGAGAAAGCTTACCACGAGTTCCTCGCTGCCAGCCATTGCTACAATCGCTGAGGTCATCCGCGAAGTGATTCGTCAATTGATTGTCCCAACTGAACCCAGTCAAGAAGTTTTCCAAGTGAGCTATGCGAATGCCCTGGGCCGTCCGTCGTCTGCACGGCCGTCTTCCCAACGCAACGAAAGCCGCCTTCTGAGACATGGTCAAGCACTGAGCCTATCTTCCAGCCACCGATACGCACGACCAGCTTATGGCACACCGCAGACCGAACACCGCTATGCTACCACTGCGGTGAGGCGGGTCACGTTTACCGTCGCTGCCCATACCGCGAGATTGGACTTGCCGGTTTTTCACAAACCGCTAGTCGCCCTCCTCGTTTCGGGGAACGACCACCTGAAATCGACGCCTATCTTGCGGCGAGGCAAGAACAGTCTGTAAGACAATGGCCACGTTCGCCCTCGCGAGCTCGCTTGAACAGTTCGTTCAATCGTCGAGCTCTCAGGACGCGTCAAGGCGGAGGTCTCCAAGTCCCCACCGGGGAAACTAGAAACGGCAACCTCTGGAGGCAAGGTTGCTGCCGATGAAAGCTCCGAAGACCCTCCAATGTCGCAGGCGGGCAATCGGCCTACGGCGGAAGAATGCGAGAAGGATGCGCCGATGAAGTGGCGAGCGCCGATCTTTCTGTCTTAATCGACGGGCGGGAAGTAACTGCTCTGGTGGACACTGGCGCAGATTTTTCGATAATGAGCCAAGAACTTGCAGACATGCTCAGGAAAGTAAAAACGCCGTGAAGCATTCGATCCGCAGGCGGCGACGTAATGACGCTGACGGGCAAGTGTACTGCGAGAATCCGTATAAATAATACGAACTTTGTCGGCACCTTCATCATCCTTCCCCAGTGCTGTAAAGACGTTATCGTGGGAATGGACGTTCTGCGAGAATATCACGCCATTATCAATACCCCAGAGCGCCTAGTCACATTCTCTACCCACATCACGGCTGGAGACCTCGATTACTAACAATGCTCGTCGACCTTGCGTATCGTTGATGAAGACGTCGTCTTGCCACCGAGGTCGTGTGCCTTGGTTTCCGTGAAGTGGGAAGGTTCCTACTGTGGCGAAGGGATAGGTGAAGCAACAAGTGACCTTCTTTTTACCCGTTGCCATCCCAATCGCACGAGTAGTGCACGTAAATGATAATTGCACAGAAGTACTTTTAACAAACTTCAGCAACGAACGCCAGCAAATCTCCAAAAGAACCGCGGTAGCACGTTTTGAGAACATTGAAGAAAACTTAGAATATCTACTCTTACAGGTCGAAACAGTGCCAGGTGGCGGTGAACCCTCCGTCTTCGACATATGCTCTGGTCTACCAGCCACGAAGCAACAATGCCTGCTGGATTTATTACAACAGTTTATTAACTGGTTCTCTGTTCTCTTCTGCAACCAAGGTACGACAAACGCCCCTAACGAAGCATCGGATCATTACTGTGTAGGATGGGAGACCTGTTCGGCAAAACCCGTATCGTGTCTCTCCCAAGGAACGAGACGCTATACGGGACCAGGTAAAACCGATGCTGGAGGACGATGTGATACAGCCATCGCAAAGCCCCTGGGCTTCTCCTGTTGTTATGGTGCGGAAGAAAGATGGTAGCCTACGCTTCTGTGTCGGCTACCGCAAGCTAAACCAAGTCACCAAGAAGGATGTGCACCCGCTACCGCGAATCGACGACTCCTTTGACAGACAACGCCACGCACGGTGTTTTTCGTCGATGGATCTCAGGAGTGGTTACTGGCAGATCGAGGTCGATGAGCGGGGCCGGGAGAAAACTGCATTTGTGACACCGGACGGACTTTATGAATTTAATGTTCTGCTTTTTGGTTTATGCTCATCTGCAGCAACATTTCAACGGCTCAAGGACACTGTCTTGACCGGCCTGAAATGGCAAACGTGCCTTGTGTACCTCGATGACGTTGTTGTCTTTTCCGCCACTTTCGAGGAGCACTTGGTCCTCCAGGCATTACGTTCTGCCGGACTCACACTCAAGCCGGAGAAGTGCCATTTCGTTTACGAGAAGCTCTGATTTTTAGGCCACGTCGTTAGCCGCAAAGGAGTACAGCCAGGCCCTGACAAAATTGCAGCTGTCACCGATTTCCCGAAACTTACGGACAAAAAAGGCGTACGCCGCTTTTTGGGACTCTGCTGATATTACCGGCGATTTATTCCAGCCTTTTCCCACATCGCAGCCCCCTTAACCCACCTAACCTCATTTGTGTGGAGCAAGGAACAGCAAACGGGATTTAATGAGCTGAAGCAGCGCATGCAAACACCGCCGTTTTTAGCCAATTTTGACGAAGACGCAGCGACCACCATCCACACTGACGCAAGCAATATCGGATTAGGAGCAGTTTAATTACAAAAGCAAGATGGTGCCAGTTTTTGCTTTCGCAAGCAGGACGATCTCTTGTGCGGAGTCGAACTACTCGGCAACTGATAAAGAATGCCTTGCGGTTGTATGGGCGGTGTTGAAATTTCGGCCTTACCTGTACGGACGGCCGTTTTAAGTCATAAGCGACGATCATTCACTATGCTGGTTAACGAGCCCTAGAAACCCTTCGGGGCGCCTTGCGCGCTGGAGCCTGAGGCTCCAAGAATTCGACATAACCGTATTTTTTAAATTTGGACGACAGCACTCCGATGCGGTCTGTCCCTCCCAAGCTCCAGTAGCGCCTGCAGACGATGAGGAATACGACATTCCGTTCTTAGGAGCTGCGAACACGACCACCATGTCCCAAAAACAGCGCGAAGACACAGAACTGCGGCCACTCATAGACCTTTGGAGGGAGAGACAAGTAGTGTTCCGAAAGCCTTCACTTGAGGGTTGTCATCCTTCTCGTTGCAGAACATTGTGCTCTTCAAAAGTAACTTCACCCCTAATAGTAATACCCACCTTCTAGTCGTCCCCGCAACGGTCCGCAATGAATATTACAAGCGTGTCATGACGAACCCACCGAGGGTCATCTGGGATTTACTCGCACGTTGGCCAGAACCGAGGAGAAATATTATTGACCAAGGCCGTAAGGCATCACCGTAAGACATTGTGTCCGGACGTGCTGTGATTTTCAACGACGGAAACCGCCACCGGGACGACCAGTAGGTTTGCCTGAACAGGTTCAGATTCCTGAAAAACGCTTTGAATAAGTTGGAATGGACCTTTTGAGACCCTTCCCACTTTCACCTTCCGGGAACAAATTTGTAGTCGTTGCAACCGACTATCTCGCATGCTACGCCGAGACAAGGCCCTAAAAACTAGGAGCAGCTGCAGAATTGGCCCACTTCTTGCTCGATAACATCGTGCTCACACACGGCGCTCCATCGATTGTAATCACAGACTGCGGAACATCCTTCACGGCGCAGCTCATGGAAGCTGCCATGACGCTAAGCGGGAGTTCCCATAAGGAGACAACCGCATACCATCTGCAGACCAACGGTTTGTCCGAGTGCATGAACAAAACGATCGCGGACATGCTCTGTATGTATGTAGATGTCGAACATAAAACCTGGGATACCATTCTGCCCTATGTAACTTTCGGATACAACACGGCGCGTTACTCTTTAGGTTACTCTACGGTCGCGAAGTGTCGACCATGTTGGACGCTGTGCTACCAGATGCCGACAGCGGCTAGCATGTCGACACGGAAGAGTTTACACGGCGAGCGGAAGAGGTACGGAAACTTGCTCGCGTGAGCACAAGCTATCAGCAACGCCATGACGCCGACCGCTACAATCTCCGCCACATGAGCGCGGAGTTCCAAAATGGTGACCGTGTGTCGGTGTGGAGTCCTGTTCGTCGCCGCGGGCTCTCCGAAAAGCTGCTTAGACGATACTTTGGACCATACAATGTTCTGCGTCGGCTGAGTGACGTAACGTATGAAGTTATCCCGGTAAGCACTGTACCTGCAGGGCGTCGTAAACGTCAGCCTGGAACCGTTCACGTGGTGCGCATGAAACACTACTATTGAAGATGAGGCGACGTCCACGCCATCACACTCAGAGACTGAGCCCATTCTCTACCATTTTCTGCGTGTAGCTACTACTCTGAGCATCGGGATTTAGAGAGGGGGGCAAATGTAACGAGTGCGTCTGCTATGAGGCGGAGCCACAAAGACGACGACGACGAAAGGCTCCTCCGCGCGGCTCATGTAAGAAGTTAGTGGAAAGGCTCGTGCATTAAAACGATGATTTGGGTGATCGGCGCTTCCGGTGAGACCACATCTTTTAGATGCGACTGCATCTCATTCACTAGCCTTGTCCCTCCATACGGCGTTGTTGTCCGTTCACACCCCTCCCCCATTCTCCTATTTTGTCAAGCAAAATAGATGACAGCGAAATTTTTCAAATCACACAGGAGTATAGATTTTACAGATCCGAACGCGAGACAAGTTTCGGCGGTAGCGTCTTAATCGGTGCTTCTGCACATTTGCATTCTCATGTCTTCGCATACGATGCTCTCTCGAGCTTGTTGGCGCATGCGTTCGTTTCACTCACAATGAAGTGGTATTACGTGCCTGCTATCGCCCGCCAAATCCCCATCCACGTTTCGCTACACATTGTACGACGCGTTACACAGTTTAGTTGTCCGATATCCCGCCTCGCCAATCTTCGTCCTGGGGGATTTTAACTTTGCGGATATTTCCTGGAAGTGAACTAGTAACCCACCGGTGGCCCATTCATCTGAAGGCACAAAGTTCATTAGCCTTTGTGAGGGTCTCAACCTAACCCAACTGGTAACAAAACGTGCACGCATTACGCCTTCGTCTTGACATGTGCTTAACCTAATCCTCACCATTACCCCCGACACCATTTCACCTGAGACCTACCTAAGTGGTCTAAGAGACCATTGTATACTACAATTTATTTATAGTACTAAATTTCCTCGTAAAGAACAAACCACAAAGATAATAAGAAATTATGCAGGGGGTGATTTTGCTGCCATCAGTGTCGAACTTGAAGCGTTTACAGATTCGTTGACCAGCAGTTTCGAAAATCGCACAGTAGAAGACGACTGGAACGCATTCTAAAACAAAGCTTTATCACTGATCGAGAAATTCATACCCGCCCGTGCCATATGTCCTAATTTCAAGTCTCCGTGGTTTACGTCTAAGCTAAACAGGCTCTGCAACAAGAAAAAGCACCTGTACCGGCACGCTGTGTCGACAGATAAAGCAGAGAGATGGTCCGCTTATAATATCACTGTTTTTTATTACAAACGGGCGCTTAACGAGAGCAAATCGAAGTTTTTTGCAAGCAGCTTGCCTTTTTTGCTCCAGACTAACCCGCGTAAATTCTGGAACTTAATAATTGGCTCTAAACAAAAATTAATCAACTTTTGGTGAGAACAATGCTCTGCTATTCCTTTTAACCAGTGTTGCCAAGTTTCACAGGAGGCATGTACTGTCTCATATGGTAATAATCCTGGTACCATTTTGCCCAGCACTTACAATGTGTGTTTGCCACCAATGGATTTCATTGTTATTGACTGTATAGGAATTGAATCGATCATAAATATTATGAAGAATTCATCCCTTGGAACTGATGAAATTCTTTTTAAATTTTCAAAGGGCACTGTAACGTATTATTCTATAATCTTGTCTTACATAATCACACAGTCCTTGCAATGCTCTAACTTCCCCAGTGATTGGAGGGCGGGAAAGGTGGTGCCAGTGCCCAAGCATTGTAACACTTGTAATTCCTTGAACTACAGACCCATTTCACTAATTAGTATATCGTGCTAAATTCTAGAACCCATATTGTATTCGCATTTCAGCACTTTCCTTGAATTAAACAATTTTTTTATTAAATTCCAACATGGATTCCGAAAGTACTACTCTTGCGAAACACAGCTACTATTCCTCACTAATGATCTGTACTCCACCTTAGATCAGACTTCTGTCACCGACTGCATCTTTCTCTACTTCCGAAAGGCATTTGATTCTGTGTCACACCACCTTCTTTATAAACTGGGCGAGCTTATCCTAGAAGACAGCCTACTGAAATGGATAGAAGCTTTTCTGACAAATCGAACGCAGTATGTCACGGCTAATAACTGCAATTCAAGCATGCACCATGTAACATCCGGGGTTCCCCAAGGACTCTCTCTTGGGCCCCTTGCTTTTTCTTATTTATATTAATGATCGTGCTGACCACGTTTCCTCTTCAATTCGACTTTTCCTGGATGTCTGTGTAATCGATCGTAAAGTAACCAACCCCGTAGACTCCTCTTTACTACAGTCTGACCTCAATAACGTATCCTCGCTGGTCCAACAACTGTCTCATGAACCTTAACCCAAACAAGTGCAAATACATGAGTATTTCTAACACTACTAATCGCCGTAACCTGCCTGAATATTTTGTAAACTCAACACCGTTCTCTCCTACAAATACCTTGGTGTTCACGTAAGTAACGATCTATCATGGCATAAGTATACTGATTACATCACTAACAACGCTAACCGCGTGCTTGGCTTCAGCCGTCGAAATGTTTCGCTAGCTCCAGTCTTTTCAAAACTGCTTCTTCATAAGACTCTTGTTAGAAGAAAGCTGGAGTATGCTTCAGCGATTTGCGGCCCTCAACAGCTATCTCTTTCTTCCCTAATTGAAACGATCCAGAACAGCTCAGCTCCTTTCATTGTTTCCAACTACTCCCGCACCGCCAGCGTGTCTATTATTATATCTAACCTTGGGCTTTCTAACCTACCTATATCTCTGTCTCTTCCACAAAGTCTACTTCACCAATCCTGATATTAATCACGACCTTCTCTCACCGCCTGCTTATATTTCTGAACGTATTGACCACAGATTTAAAGTTAGCGTGCCGAGCTCTCGAACAAACGTGCACTTCAATTCATTCTTACCAAGGACAGCCACCGACTGGAACCGCCTTCCTGCCTCCATCGCCAGCAACACTGACCCATAATCGTTCAAGACGGCCATATTAAACTTTGTATATACTATACCTACCCCTCTCCGTAACGCCCTTCGAGGCATGGAGAGTATTTTAACAAATAAATAAATAAATAACTAAATAAATAGCATACATAACCCCTTTATCGGTACACATTCGCATCGTACGTAGATGCGTTTACGTAGTGCGCGAAACATCGTCGCATGGCTTTTGCTGCCTTTGCGGTTGGGGTCTTTGAAGGTTTGAGGCTCTTTTGACACAGTTTTGAGGTCAGGAAGTCTGCGCGCTTTCTTAACAGTCTTTTGGAAGGGGTGATTGTTTTGCTCCTTAACTACAAGAATGTCAATGGCCTCGCGGGGTAGGAGCAAGTGCCGTATCAGATTATTGTGACAGGACACAATCGAGTGATAATAAACCACAGCGTTTTGATGGGAGAAGAATGACCCACAAGATTGACATTGCTACCCACTTAGGCCCCTCCTTCTTGGTCCTCCATTGCCCGCAGTGTGATCCTAACTAAAGAAATAAAAAAAAAATACATAAATAAATAATTTTGGCAGCGCCGACCGACGCAGCTGTGCTGTATCCGCTCAGATTGGCGAACGAACTTCGTCTACTGAAAAAGGGCCAATGTAGCTTCAACAGGACGATAACAGGAAACAGTAATGCTGTAGCCTGCTGTGAGAACACGGATCCACTCGGCAAACGTACACGGGCAAGAGCACATAACGCACGATCTAGGTGTTCTCAGCTTAAAAAACTGAATCGTGCAGTGTACTACTCGAACAGGAAATCAGGGAAGACTACTCGCACCATTTGGTAAGAATTGCAACCTTTGAACGGCATTGTCTGTACTATAATACAGAGGCCCGGTAGATGATTGTTATTTCGGGAGCATATATATTCATCATTTTAGCGGCAATTTTGGTGGCTGAACTCTCCTTTTAGGAGACCGTGTACGTTGTTATTATTATTAACTATCTACAGAAAAGTCCAGGTGGGTACCTGTAAAGACTTTTTCTACATTTGGAAAACTATACACAATAATTTATCCAAAACGGCGGTATAAAAAAACGTTAGCTTAATCTACCGAATGCTTTAGACATAAAAGGACGCACAGTATTTGTTTCTTTTGGTGCTTCATGTGACCAGCATCTAAATTATGTTCGGCAATGTCGTGGTGATCCAATATTCTATCGTAACTTAATTTAAGAGTTTCTATATAATTGCGCCAAAGAACTGTTTAAATAAAGACCTGCGTTGCAGAAATTGCTCGATACATTAGCGTTAGTGTATTAACACATTAACACGAACAAAAAGTAACATTACCAGTGTACTCTGCATAACGATGTGAGGCTTAGAAAATTAAGTTGCAGGCCAGAAAATGATATCACACGAAATGAGCTACCAAGACCTACCATATAGTTCAGCCTCATAAACACTGCCACTAAAAAATGCGAAGCTTTTCAATGGTCGTTTGAACTACGCCCAGATGACGGATTCGGTTGTCATGATTGATATACTGCTGAAAATTTCCAGGCTGAATCCTTAATTCATTCCTAGTTTTGTTACGTTAAGTTCTAGGCCATGGCGGCCAACTGGTGTTTCACGTGATAATCAATAATTCTGTTGCATGAAACGGCAATTCAGCAGAAAAAGTCGGCACAAGGCGTCTGATGCACTTAAACCTGTCGGTGGGTGCATTGGTGTAACTTTGACGTAGAGCACGGGTTTTAACGCGTAAGCATTTTCTGCCAAGTACCTCCACAGCAGTGACAGTGTAGCGCTGCTAAAAATACATCATTGGAAAATCTGAACATTTATTCTATCTGTTAGCGTAAATAGAGAAAATTCGTACAAAAGATTTTTGAAACAAAGCAAAACACGAAAACCTTTGAGAACCAACCATCGAAAAGCTAAGACAAAGTAAAAAGACCTTTAAGAACAAACAGAAACACAACTAAGAAAATTGTGGGAACGGCGAACACATAATTTGCGCTCACGGAGATAGCGAATTTGTTTTTGAAACCATCGCCGGCATGTCAAGAATGTTTACTCTCAGTGCTGAAAATGAGTGAGAAAAGTAAATTATGGCGTTGGAATTATTGAAGGAAATATAGTTATTACACATATGCCTATAGCGGAGTGAAAGCTAATATTAATTTTATTTTGATGTTTGCGATTAACGCAATCTTTGAAGTAGGGACAGGGATGTGTTACCAAGAAGAAGATTAACCAGTGGATTCCTGATCACTCTTTCGAATAAGTAAATGACGCTTCCAATCTCTTACTGTACTGAGCAGCCTGTTGAGGCGGACTTTGTATGGTTCGAATTTGTTAGGAATTGAATAGCCATCCTTTATCCTTTGTCGTCCCATGCCAGTTTATTACGAATTTCGTTGACATTATTTTTGTCGCTTCTCGGAATATCTTGCTGTGATCAAAGTTTCAGCCTAATCAAAGGTATTTTTTTGTTGCTTTCAGAGCACCGTTATGGCGAATACTAAAGATTCCGCTCATTCAGAAAAACCCTACATCGGGGACTGGGCGACAACCGATAAGGGCATCCAAGCCTTTGATCGCTGCCTGGCAGCATTGAGACTGGATATGTCTATAACCCTGGAATCCTTCAAAGGGGCCTTCCTGCCAGGTGGCGACCGGCCTTTGCATGGAGATAGCGGCGAACAGCAATATTTTCAGTGCCTGGATGTTGGATGTGGCCCTGGAAGGTACAGTGATAAAATTCCTCACTTAAAGTCGATAGGGTGCTTGTGAAGGAGAGGAAAAAATGTGTTGTTGATTAAATTTCACTTGTATGCCTTCGAGGCTTTCGTTTGCTACTAATGGTTGGTGTAGCAGAGGAGTTATACTTCTCAGTGCTTTGTAAATTCAGTTGGGAAAAAATTTGTTGTAATAGAAACCACACGCATTTTTCTTTCTGAATTTGAATGTGGAGGAGGAGGAGAGGAGGAGGAGGAGGAATGCTTTTAATGATGAAGAGAAGTCAGCCTGGCAGCGAGCTTGGCTTGCCACTCCCCATGAACATGAGATGTGCGAAAGTGAAAGGAAACGAAGACACAAAAACTCATACAGACACTACAAAAGCAAATAAGCACACAAACTGTCAGACGCAGGATCACGCACACAGCACACAAACACAAGTGAAGTTAAGGCCGACATTCACAGAGCTTCGTTCAGGCCGGAGTCACGGAGAAATGAAACCAAGGCCCGTGTACTCCGTGTTGCCGTGGCAGTTGAGTGCCATGGTCCAATGGCGTCGCAAAGCTTCAATGGTGCATCAACACGCAGTCCCGAAAGTTGTCTTCAAGGTAGCCGCGAGGGTGTCATAACGGCGACACACACACACAGTATATGTTCTATGTCCTCACGAACACTGCATACGTGACAGTGAGGGGAGGCAACTCGGTGCATCTTGTGCAAGTAGTGGCTAGTAAAAGCGACGTTGAAGCGAATGCGGTGAACGACTGCTTCGTCGCGCTTTGGAAGGCCATACGGAATTCGAAAAGGGCAGGCGGGATCATTTCTGTATAATGGCTGATAAATTTTTGTTCCGTCCATCCATCTTGAGAGTTGTAATTGCCGCGCCACGGAGTACGCTAGGGTCGCGGCGTCACGACGAGAGAAAGGAATCGGGATGATTACACTAGATTGGGTGTGGGCCGCGCAAGCTGTTTCGTCGGCCACCACATTCCCATTCAGCCCAAAATGTCCAGGAAGCCACTGTGACACTACCTCGTGAAGCATGCTGGCAGCCTGTGTATGCAGGGTGTGTATTTCGTGGGCCAGTTCGCACAGGAATGGTGCTAGTTGTTGAAGCGCCGCCCGTGAATCTGCGAAAATCACCCACACAGAATCTTCTGGCCCAAGAATGTACTGCAAAGCGGAGCGCAAGGGAGCAATTGCTGAGGTCGTCGACGTTGTTTTGTGGTTTAACCCGACCACAATTGCGGTCCGCGTCGATGGAACCCATATTCCGACGCAGATGATGTGGCCGTCACCGATGCATCAGTGTAGATATGCTTGTGGTCAGGGTAGCAATTCCACATGTGCTCTAGAGTGAAGTACTTTAGGGTGGAATTGGAATTGGTGGTGACAATTCGCCAGGGGGAATACAACCAGGGCGGGAGATAAAGCGGCGCAGAGCACTTCTGACACAAGGGTGGTGGAGTGTCTTGTACCTCTAAGGCGGAGCTAGAAGTCAATGGATGACCATAGGGCCTAGTCGCCAGCTGTAGATGTAGGCGACGCTGCTCCTCTTTCACCAGTACATGGGGTAAGAAGCGCCTAGACTCTCGTATGGTCCCCAGCGTAGAAGTTGTCTTCGGAAGACCCAGACAAAACCGCAGAGCTCGGGCCTGCATACTTTCTAACAGCCTCGTGTTGGTCTTGGAAAGAGGGCCGAGTACTGGGAGGCTGTATCGTAGCAGTAGTTCGCAGAGTGCTGTGTAGAGACGTAGGAGGGGCCCAACAGAACAGCTTCCTTGAGCCGCTGGTCAGCATGAGTAACACCTGAGCAAAGGAGCCCAGTCTCCTTCAGGAGACGAACGTGAGGGGACCACGTCGTCGACCTGTCCCTGGTCGACCACCCTGTCGTCGACCACCCAGGAATCGGTGCGAGTCCACAAAGGGTATGGGGACCCTCTCCGCTGAAAGATGATAGCGGGAGTCATCACGCCTGGTGAAGGCTATTGCCGCACATTTCCCAGCCGAAATTTTGAGGCCAGCGTCTTCTCAAAAAGCCCACTATTGAATTGAAGGCTTTTTGAACTCGCCTGTTGGGCCAGCGCTCCAGGTGTAGATATCATCAGCATAGAGCGATATTTCAACAGTGTGTGGAACGCACTTCTCAATTACAATGAGGCTGATATTAAATATGGTTGGGCTTAAAATGCCGCCCTGTGGCACACCTCACCTGACATTGTAAGGGGCTGTTTAGCCGTCCTTCATGGACATAAAGACGGATCTGTCAGACAGATAATCGGATATCCACCCATACATGCGACCTCCGATGCCCACCGACTCCAATGCAGATCTTATTGCCTCATGTGCCACACAGTCAAATGCTTCTTTAATGTCAATGAGCACTGCTAGAGTGACGCGACGCTGGGATGTCGCACTCTTTATGTCATTGTCAAGGGCAAGCACGTTGCCGATGCTGCTGCGTGACTGTCTGAAACTAGTCATCTGTGGGGCATACACGTTCCACTCTGTCAAGTCCCAGTCTAGGCGAGCAAGGACCATCTTCTCCATCAGCTTCCCCACGCAGCTCAGGAGTGTAATGGGGCGGTAAGACTCAATCTCCAAAGGGATGTTGCCGCGTTTGAGCGCAGGAACAAAGCGACCGCGCTTCCAGCCCGGTTCGAGGCGGCACGTTTCTCAGCTGTGGTTGTAGTGTCGAGAAGGAAGCCTTGAGCTTTGTCTCTAAGGTGCCACAAGGCTACATAGCTTATGCCATCTGGGCCCGAGGGAGGAGCCTTATTTACAGAAGACAAGCAAACAAATAGTTCTGCCATTGTGAATGGCTTGTCCATGACGGTCACATTTGCAAAGGGCAAACAGACAGCTGTCAGGCTGGACGGTAAGACTGGAGACGATAAGGTGTGACGCTTGCGCCGAAATCTTCAGCGACGTCTAGATCACGGTGGTTTTGTTGTAAAGCGATAGCGTAGAAAGGGTGCAGAGCAGTAGGCGGTGCCCGGAGGCTGGGTACTAAGCTCCAAATCGTCGTGAGAGGTTTTCGGGGGTCTAATTTTGAGCAGAACGACTGCCATTCCCGCTGAGCCAATTGCTTCATATGTCGCTGTACGTGCACCTGTGCGCTTCTAGCGGCTTGTATATCTTCGGATGTTCGCGTTTTGCAAGAACCCCTTTCAGCCCTGCGACGCACCGCGCGGAGCCTTTGGTACTCTGCATCGGCCACAGAGAACCTCGAGGTTAGACTGGAAAACTTCGTATAGGAACCTCTAGCCCGTGTCATGGCGTCTATTAGGTTACTATACGATTCAAAATTCCCATCGAGCTTCTCAATAAGGGCAGAATATAAAGACCAATCCGGGAAACGAATTTCTCGATTGAAGGGCCTCCACAGACACCATCCAGCAAGATATATGTGGGATGGTGATCGCTCCCATGTGACTCGATGTCGACGTACCGCTGGGCCCTACGGGACCGTCCGAGGGAGACCATGGTGACATCGAGTGTGCTCGATGCTGTGCCTCGGGTAAACGTGAGTTCAACGGTATTAATGACAGTCAAGCCCTTACGGCAAGCCGCATCGAAGAGGCGCGTGCCTCTAAATGTGGTTTTAATGTTGCGCCAGGAAGGATGGTGCGCGTTAATATCTCCAGTTAACACGTGCGGTGCCAGTGTCGTGCGTACGATGTGCTGAAGCCTATCGACGTTATATGCAGCATCAGGTGGAATGTATGCCGCGATAAGGATAAATTGCTGCGCATAACTATTAACAGTCGCTGCGACATACCGTTTGTGTCGTCTGGAGCCAAGGTATGCTCCATGTACGTCAAATCGTTCCTGATCGCGAGCAGAACTCTTGAAAGAAGCCTCACCTGTTCTATACTGCAGAACAGTGTAGCCAGGGAGCCGAATGTTTGCGTGTAACCGCGTCTCTGATATTACGATGATTGGAAAGCGGTGCTGCTGTATGAACCGTCGGAAGTCTTGAAGGCGGCTCCGAAGACCGCAGGCGTTCCATTGAAAGACAGTGGCCTTGTTCCGTATTTCCAGAGTTTTAGGTGCCACACTTTCTATCGCCATTGCGTGAGGAGAGGCAATACAAGGTCAGTGATTGTGCCTTTGCCCTTGGCCACCGCAGATGAGAGCGGAGCCAGAAAACTCGAATGGCCTCCGCAACTGAAACGATGAGAGTAGAAACGTTGCCAGCGTTTTGTTCGACACGGCGCCTAGGCGTTTTCTGGTTTGAGTTCTGACCGGAAGATCCCGCTTGCACTGTCACACTAGACGCCGCAGCTTCAGGCGCTGTCACGCTTGAGGACGCAGCTGCAGGTGGAGGAAACGACTCCGACGTCTCCATGGTTGCTGACTCGGATGACGGCGTTGGTGGTGCTGTAGTGGGCGCCGCAGGTTTCACGAGTCCGCGAGCAGGTAGGGGCGGGAAGTCATCACCGAAGGTTGCACCTAAAGTGTGTGCAACAAAAATCCACTGCAGATGATTCTTTTATTAAAAGCCAGGGAGCACATTTGCTAAAAAAACCTGCTTTCCTTGAATTGCTACAGTGCGTCCGTGTTATTAGAAACTCTAATTACCCGGTGATGTTGTCGGCCTTAAATGAAAAGAATACAGGTAATGCTCGTTAAACTAGAAATTTGCATGAGCACGTTGACATGTATGCAGAAGCTTGGGAGCCCCGTATGTAAAAATGGCGTGACTAGGCCGAAAGCCACCGAGCTGGCGGAAGGAAGTCAGCGCCAGAGGAGAAGGGTTGGAGGGGCGAAGTTCAGTGCAGCGCCTAAAAGACACCGAGGAGAGCGCGCATGGAGACAGAAGAGCAGAAGACCCTGCATGCTCCGTGAGAGGCAGGAGTAAGGCAGCTCAGAGATAAACTGAAAGAAAAGAACAGCAATCCACCACAGTCACGCGTGGATCTAAAAGAGCTTAAATTTAAGGCCACACGGTGCACACGTGCAGAGCCTGCTGCCAATCACGTGCACATTGCAGGTTAGGAGAAGCTGCAGATGCCACGTGCCCCGAGGTGAAAAACATTGGTGAAGGACGCAGGCTCGACGTGCCTACGAGGCTCACCCGTAACCTGTGTGCACAAAGGGATCACAATTGGTCGCTGGGTGCTCATCTCATGCTCTTTGGACAATTTTAAAGACGATTGTCTTTCTTGGGCTACTTGAATGCGAAAATTTTGGTCTGTCTGTCTGTCTGTCTGTCTGTCTGTCTGTCTGTCTGCCTGTCTGCCTGTCTGTCTCCTTGCCTGCCTGCCTGCCTGTCTGCCTGCCTGTCTGTCCTGTCTGTCTGTCTGTCTGTCTGTTTTTGAGTCCGTCTGTCTGTCTGTTTTTCTGTCCGTCTGTCTGTGCTGTGTGTCTGTCTATCTGTCACTCGATTCAGGCGCCCGGCCAAAGGAAACAGAACCTGCACTATAGGTTTATAAATCCACAGTCAAATCTAAACGTCTAAGTCCGGTGGCAATGTTCATACTTGTCAACAATATTGAGCCAAAACAAAATACTACGCTTACCTGGGGTAAAACACCAATACGCAAGTGATATTCGCAGTGTTTTCTTTATTTAAAATACGCAGATGATTCATTTAAAGAAAACTTAAAGCCGTTGCCCTCAATGTGAAAGCTGTCAGAAGTGCAGAGCAGTGATTCGGCACTAATGGGTTGTAGCGCCGTTTTCTGCTCACTGCTACCACCCACTGCAATTCAAATGTCCCGCCGTCACTGTGCTCGCCGCCCCCAGCCTGAAAATGCGCCTTTTCCTCCCGCACGTGCAGGCGTTGTAACTCTTGTAACTATCGCCTTTCCTTGTAACTAAGTAGGAGATACGCGGCCAAATTTTTCCGAGCCTCTCTTCGGCTGCGGATACATAGCTCGAAGAGTAAGCGGTCTCTTAGGTACTTTTTACTGGCCATTTAAACGGGCGTTGCACCACAAGGACGACAATTAAAAAGGGCGTCTCAACTAGGTGGCGAAACTACAGGATAATGAGTGGACAGGAACAATTAGTTTAGGGCCTGATAAGATTGAACGGACGTTTGAAGCGGCGTTAGGAGAAAACGCAGGGCATGTCAAGGCTAACAACAAAAACAAGTAAATTTGCTACCTCATTGCAAGAAGGTTGAAATTCCTTTATTTATTTATTTTGTTATTTATTTATTGATATATTCATTTATGTATTTATTTATGTATTTATTATTTATTTATATATTTATTCATTTATTTATTTATTTTAGCCTAGGGCATAGAAGCAATGTAGAGGGGAGGGGCTCACATAAAAGAGCAAAAAGATGTCAAAAGCACCAGACAAGTGTTTAACCATTGTATACACAAAAATATACAGTAATGTTTAAACACAAACCTAAAGCAAATGCAATAAACGCAGCCATAAACGCAATCACACTCGGAGCAAAAGAAAAGAAATGGTAAACGCACATCATTCGCCGTAAAAAACACAGAAACGGCGGATCGACACAAGCATACAATATACTAAGAGATAAACAACAAACACAACAAAAAAGCACTCCTACTAGAAAGTACAAGACAAAAAAAATTACAAGAAATTTGAATTTGACAATGCTTCCAGGAAATGGCCAGGGTTAGTAATGTCAGATAATAAACCAGGCAGGTGGTTCCATTCACGGCACGTTTTCGAAAAAAAAGGTTACAGTGTTTGGTGCGGGATACGAACTTTGTGACGATGTTCAAGAAGTTCAGATATGATACGTGCGGGTTGTGTCCAGCGGGAAATGAGTACATGGTTATTATGATACACTTTCTGAAATAGGCACAGACGGGACAGCTTTCTACGTGTAGCGAGACGAGTTAGGTTCAGACTGGATTTCATAGATTTTACTGGCTGTACGACGATAGTTAGAACGTATAAATCTCACAAAACGGTTTTGTACAGCTTCAAGTTTGTTAGTTAGATTAGTATATCTACGATTCCAAGTTGACGAAGCGTACTCTAGTATGGAGCGCACGTAAGTAACATATAACTCTGTTTCCACATTCACTCTTAAAGAATCACACAATGATGGCTTTGATAGGATCACAATTCTACTGAAATGGAGAAAGTGAGAGAAGAACAGAGAATTCTGTAGATTCGGGTGTATTTATTGCATTTCAATGGGAAAATTCCACGAGCGGTTCGTTTTTTCTTCAACCTAAATCCATGCAGCGAAATGCAGTTGTAGACATTCAGAATCCAAGTAAAAATTTCTGCCATGCCTTTGTCCTGTATCTTCGTAGTTTGAATCCTGCCGACATGCAACATAGTTCACCAGAAAATATTCTACGGAGGGAATTTGTTCTGATCAGCACGTTTAATTTTAGGCGTGGTGTAATGTTTAAAAAAACAGCATTAAAAAGAACCTTTTTAGCGTGACCATTCCTGGCCGTGTAGCGTACGCCAAGAAAAGTCAATGTTTCTATTCGATTAAAACAGGCGTATATTGCGCGGTACAAGCATTAGGTTGTTAAAATTGTGTAATGGCAGTTTTTTTTGTCAATGGAACAAAAACAAATGGTACGAGATCACAAAGATGTATCTAAAAGACCATCCTGATCCGGTTCTGAGATAAAAAATAACGGAAAGAAGATCCAGAAAGTAAAATTTACCAAATAGCATCACTCGAAGTCGGGACATAAATGTAACGTAATGATGATGATGATGGTGGCTTTTGTGACGTTATGCCAACTAGGGCAAAAAGACCAAATATAGTTAAGGAAAACAGATGCGAAAGAAACTACTAAAACGAGTAATCAAGAGCTTAATTACAATCAATTTAGGTATATCAGGATGGCTGGTGTAGAGGGACAGGTTATGATTACTCGTGCTATGAAAAAAGGATTGGGAATTGAATCAGTACCAAGAACACAGGAAGCTGTCAATTAGTTCTTCTCCCAGGCCGCAATAGATGGGTGCGAAGAAAAATGTATGAGACCATTGCCAAATCTCCTGCCACAGTCAGAACCCGGTGCGCCATTACTTTCCTGGTAATCAGTGCATTATTGGCACTTTATATACGTTGTAATATTTCGAATACGGGAAAATATTGCGCGCTAATAGAGGGTAAAAGTAATCGGATATCGAGTTGTCGAGTTTAAAACGGACGAAATGCAATGTATATATGAAAATGCAATGATATATACCGAATTGCAATGGACCCTTTGAAACACAGCGCACTTTTAAAAATCACGCATCGGTCGGTAAAGGTTTTGCCACGCCTGTTCCACAAATACACAACGGAAACAGCCTAGGCAACTTTGAACTACAGCACAGGGCATATAAGCTGTGATGGCGTCACTGATCACGGTTTTGTTGGCACATTAACTTCACACGTTCAGTACAATGAACACGTGAATATTGCCTCTGCGAGACACTGTTTCCTTCCAAATTGAAATGTTGGCTACAGATCCAGTACCTAAGAGACCAGCTTTCATAAAGGCATGACCTGATTTCAGCCAGTCCGAGACGGCAGCCAGTTTTCAGGCTGCCAAAGGTGTTTCGAGAGCTTTCTATAAGGGCAATATTATAACGCAGCCGAGCTGAGGTGCAATCAAGATCCCATCACACCCATCGAAATAGAGCCTTGCCTTCCTTGAACCCTAGCTATGGCCGCGGCTACCAAAAAATGATTGATTGATTGTAGGGTTTTAACGCGCCGACGTAGCGCAGGCGATGAGGCGCGCCGTAGTGGAGGGCTCCGGATTAATTTTGACCACCTGGGGATCTTTAACGTGCGCCGAAATCTCGTACACACGAGCGTTTTTGCTTTTCGCCTTCATCAGAAAGCGGCTGCCGTGGCCGGGAATCGAACCCGCGACCTCGTGCTCAGCGCGGGCACCAAAAAGATTATACATATAAGGAACAAAAACCTGACTAGGGCTAGGTGGTTGAACATACTGAATAAAGAAGCACGGTGAATCATGCACAGAATTCACCATGGGAGTTGTCGACGAGATTCCCATGAGTTGTAACATGTCTTATATTGGCCAAACAGGCAGATGTTTCAACAACGTAGCGCGCGAGCATTGTTGGGCAGTAAAGAACAACCCTGGGGGCCACCTGGCTGGGCACTGCAAAAGGGGCACTCTGCAAGGTACAAACTGCACTCCGCTCTTCAAAAAACACGCCACGTTTTTTTCTAAAATAGGTCCGAGATAAGCAAAAAAGAAGGATTGGGGAGGCGTACTTCATTCATAAGGCGGGAAAAAACAAGTGCATCAGTACACCGTCGGTTGCATTATCACTCAAAGAACTTGAGTTCTTAGATGTACACATGCAGGATTGCACACGTGGTTGGTGTGACGTTTTCTGACGTCAGAACAGTGTATTTAACCTAGGGTTTTCACTAATAAAGTTTAGTTGGAGGTGTCGCCTTGCCTGTGTTTACGTGTTTCTTCTGGTCCCCGTTGTTTAGCGCCTCAAATTATTCAGAATTATACATAGTTGGCCGTCTGTGAACATTCAGTGCCAAATATTACATGTGTTGAAACGAGCGCAGCTTTTGAGAACGCTACGCGTGACCTGAAATTTGACATCAAACCTCTTTTATTTGTTAGTCTGCATGCTCAAATACTTACACCAGCTTCTTATTTATTTTGGCGATAATCACTTTATTGGAGATCCGCTTGGGGGACCCAAACTGTGCGGACTACCAATAAGGAAGGGATTGACCTTTCGATGCCAGAATACCATTATATTTTATATTACCAGTTTCTAATGAGCAAATGGTCGAGCTATTTAAAAAGGAAAATGAACTTTAGGCTGTAACGCATGCTCTTACATCTAGCGACCGCCGCGCCGAAGTCAACGACGACGAAGGTAGGAGCTCCTCCCATTATGCAAGCCCACGCGCACGCCTGAATTGATCGAAAATGTATTTATTAAAAAGAAAAACGAGGGAGGAAATAATTTGGCCATCTTAATTCCAGGATTCCGCTGGCCATCGACGCCGCTGTGGCACTCTCTACCAGCAATCGCTGGCAGGCAGGGTGGCCTCCCACTGCTCCCTTGACGTGTTTGGGATTGGGTGTATATTTGGTTTGTACTGCCATGCCCTTTTCGTGTAGCAAGCGTCCACCTTCTCTCGACAGTGCCGGCAAAAAAGAGAATATAGCGTAAAAAAATCTTTTCCCAGACATGACAGAAAAAATCGCAATCTGTCAGAAACAATCAGTCGGTCGTAATGCAAGAGTTGTAAGCTAGGCTACCCTCAAGCCAAAAATTGCCACCCATAAGGAAGAGGCAGCCATCGCACGCCTGGAAGACGGCGGGCGTTCCTCACAAGGCCCAAGCTCACGTGTGCTTACTGAATAAATCAGGTGCCAAAATGCTGTCGCGGCTACCTGTCTCTGCACCCGGTCGGCACAAAGATAATACATAAAGCTATGTGCGTGTTCTGGCCTTCTACTCTAGCGTCTGCTTTAAACTACCGTGGAGATTCTCGCGCACAATAAGCGCCAGCATACTTCAAACCGCTTCGGCCATAAGATGTGCAGGTCCCTTCCGGGCAGTCTGAACAATGCCAAGTTATGAATTACGAAAATTTCGCTAACGGTACATACAGAGGAAGGAAGATAAACAATGCGCATTGTTTGTCTTCCTTCGTCTGTATGTCCAGCTAGCGCAAATGTTCGTAATTCATAATGCACCAACTAGCCCAACAGCACATTTTACCAGTGCCAAGTTCAAGATCCATAATACAGTTCTTCGAAATATTTTTAGAGGGCAATTCTTTCTTTACTGATTCGCAGCATGGATTTCGTAAAAACGTTTCTTGTGAAACGCAACTATTATGTTTTATTCACGATTTGCATTCTGTTCTTCTCGTCCTCGCGTGGGTGATTGCTTTTCTCAGTAACCGTTCCCCATTTGTAACTGTTAATAACTTTGACTCGCCCAGGGTCCCGGTTGGCTCTGGGGTCCCACAGGGCTCTGTGTTGGGACCATTGCTCTTTCTGGTCTATATAAACGATTTGCCTCTAAACATTACTTCTTCAGTCAGTCTTTTCGCAGATGACTGCGTAATTTATCGGGCAATTAAGGGTCATTCAGACGTTCTAGAATTGCAGGCAGATATGTATCGGGTTCAGAAATGGTGTGAGACTTGGGGGGCATGACGTTAAACGTTAACAAATGCAAGTACATGCACGTTAACCGTCACAATGTTCTTCTAGAAACAGTAAATTCTATACGTATCTGGGTATATACATAACTTCCACAGTATCTTGGAAGACACACATTGAATATATTGCAGCTAAAGCTAATAGCACGTTGGGCTACCTTCAAAGAAATTTTAATGAGGCACCCGTCTCCATGAACCTCTTACTTTATAAAGTATTGGTACGTAGCCAATTAGAATATGCAGCATCTGTTTGGGACCCTGGTCATGACTCGCTTATCTACGAACTAGAACGAGTGCAGAATCGGGCAGCGCGCTTCATCCTTTCTAATTACCATCGCACCTCGAGCGTCACATCAATTAAAACCACACTAGCGTTACCCCTACTGTCTCTTCGCAGGAAAGTGTATCGGCTGTGTCAATTTCATAAAATTTACTCCACCAATCCATTACTCAGAAATAGATTATTGGACCAACCAACTTACGTTTCCACTCGCATTGATCATCGCCATAAAGTAGGACTGCCGCCAGTGCACACCAAGTGTTTTCAGGAGTCATTTGTGCCAAAAACTTCTGTATATTGGAATCATCTTCCTCATGATATTGTTGGTATCAAAGATGCTGCTTTATTTAAAGTTGCTGTCACTAATTTTATTTGTACGTAGCCTTAGTTCATCCCTGTAGCAAGCGATGTTACTTGATTGCAATTTTTTTGTTGTTGTATTTTGATTTGTATGCCGTACATGTATGTATGTACCCACTCCCCTCTGTAATGCCCTCGGGCCTTAAAGGTAACTGAATAATAAATAAATAAATAAATAAATAAATAAATATGGAGTGTCTGCGGTATCGATAATACCCTATATTTGCTGGATTAGTTGTACTTCCGGAAGGAATACTACCAATCCTTCAAGGATTTTCTGATCCCTTGGGTGTTTTCGACCACGTCATTTCCTGCAGGAGAAGCGGCGCCCTGGTGTGCCTCACAAGCTGCTCTGGATTAAACTTGGAAGTATGATGAGACGCATGTTCCGCCGCAAACACATGAACGAAAGTCCCGTTGTAAAGCAATTGGTTCAAAGGCCACTGCAATATCATTGCAGTTAGCCGTAGACGGACTTTATTGGTTGCTGTTTGTTGCTTCGCTCTGTATTCACCAGATTGAGGACGCTGATTACCATAAAATAAATATACATATATCGAATCAACCGAAGCGTTTCAAACGAAAATTGTCATTGGCTTCATGGTAACGTGAAGCAGTTATATTCAACCAAACCTCAGCTTTTGCTGAATGAAAGTACGCCTTTTTTGGTCGATGCAGCTTTACACTCGAACACCTTCTGCCGAGCCTGCCGGCCGGGTTCCAGAAGCTTGTGGCTGTCGACAACTCCGAGGCTATGCTTGAAACTGCCCGGGCGAAATGCCCACACGACAAGATCGTGTTCAAAGGATTGGACATCACTAGGGATGACGATGTCACTCGCTTCATCGAGGAGAATGGCCGATTCCAGATCGTGTTCTCGTTCGGTACTCTGCACTGGATTCAAGATCAGTGTCACGCCGTCAAGAATATCGGAGACCTGGTGGCCCCAGGTGGAGAATGCTTTTTGATATTCGCAAGCAGCATGCTACTCTTTGACATCTACGCCGGGATGATGAAGTCACCAGTGTGGAGTAAATACGCTGAGGTAAGTTTCTAAGGTTTCTTTGAGATTACGTGAAACTCAGTCATGCCTGGAAAATCTGTCAAACTCCCTAGTACGTGTCAATACGATGGCAAAGAAAGGAAAGCTATACTAATATGAGAAACGTTAAGGTAATATATATTTGTGTTGTAATCTTCCTAACCGGTCATTTTTTCTAAATACCATGTAAACGGTGCGCATTACCGAAGTGTCACCGGTACAATACTCAAGAATTACAAAATTTTACAACTTTTTATGGGTGAAGTCAAAGTGGCGCAAAGCAGGAAAAAATTTATATATCGCATAATGTAGAAAAACCAAGTTCCGGCAAATTTCGGAAACCAGAAAACGTTTTCTAAAGGCACAGAAAAAGAAAATCGTTCAGTAAAGCAAGCAACATCAGTAACTGCACGTGTTTCCATAACCATCATCATTACTGTGTCCGCTTTAAAAAAATAGATACGTAGCAGCATCATTACCAGCATTATTACTGTGTTTGCATCAAAAAATGGGCGCGTAGCATAAGAGCCCTCAGCGCTCTTTTTGTGAATGAGTGGCGCCACCCAGGTCGAACAGCAAAGTTTTTACCAGGAGGTGTCCGCAAGCCGCAGGTGAAAAAAAAACAGAAGTATTAACAGATATTGCAGGTATCACAAACAGCAACATTCCTAGAAAGGGCCTTTTCTTTAACTGAAAACTAAAAGATAAAGTTAGAAGCATATCAGGGCCAGGTCAGGGCGGTGGAAAAACAAAAAAGAGAGAAAAGAGCGCTAAAAAAGAAAGAATTAGGGATTACTTTGGATCAGGGGGAGGGGGGCCATATTGCTCCAAGAAAGCCACTTGCAAGTCAATGCCTATTGCTGTGCCGTTGTAAATATATATCGCAAACATTCTAAGTCGGATTTACAAGCATAATTCCAGTGGTTTCCAGGGAGTTGATTGTGTGAATAAATGGGATTCTCTGCATGTTCTATTCCCGGGAGACTTCAAGTTTGGCTGAAGTATATACAACTTCAGGTCATCAAAAAATTTGGCGTGGTCGGTTGAAATACTGCGCGACCGCTAAGGATGTTTTGTTATGATTATCGGCGTGGCGGCTCTTCATACGTAAGCTCATTGGTTGACTAGTTTATCCTATATTCGAGCTCAAGACATAGTGATAATTCTAACATGTACACAATTTTTGAAGAAGTGAACGTAAAACTTGAATTATTCTTGTGAACGTATTTGCTGGCTCTGAAGACAATGCCGTCTGTCTTCAGATGCCTGCAAGTCTTGTACCTCGGAAGGAAACACGGGGTTATTCGTGGTTGTTTCTAAGGTGCTTCTTAGAATGCACTAAAATACCTTTTGTGTTTGCTTCTCCTAAACCCTTGGTTTAGGTTCTTATTAAACCTTTGGTGTATCCGGGAACGACTCTTTAAGTCGTTAGTTACTGGATAAAATTGGGTAGTATTCGCTCCGGATATTGTTCACGTTAGAAAGCGCGTATGAGAATTTAGTTATTAGGGCAGGCGGACAAGCGCTTTGGTTTTGAGGCTGTTTGTTGAGGAACACGTCCCTTTTAACAGTAGATGGACGTTCGTAGGCCTGATCGAGCGAGTTTTCGCGGTGGTTCCCTACGAGGCTCGACTTGAGTTCATCTAGATGTTTTACAAAGTCACGTCCTCACCGCATAATCTTCTAAAACTGGTAGGGTGCCCTACAAAGATTCCTCGCTTGCAATGTCGCGGGTGATTGCTCGTATATTCTACGTTCTGCTGGCTGTTCACCGTTGGTTTTATAAAATGTGTGGTTTTAAGCTTACCCTTCTGCTAGAATGCCGGGAGTGTCCAGGAAATTTGCTGCTTTATTCGAATGCTGGCATATATGTATGAGTCTGATGCGTAATTGAGATGGGAAATAAACGTTTCTAGAGTCACACGTCCGTTATCCAAGATAATGACCGTGTCGTTTATGTAACGGAGGTAAATCTAAGGTTTGCACAAAATAGAGCTCAGCAGGGTGGCTTTAACTTGCTTCATGAAACTATTAGCATTGGTCGACGCAAAAGGAATAATCACACTCATTCCGAAAACGTTGCAAGTAAATGAGCCAAATTCAACAAAATTGAGAGTTAGAACTGGGTCTAGTAGTTATCTATACTTCTGGTGCATATTCGTGCGGGTTTTCTGAGCTGGGTTTTGAAATAGCTTTGATTACTTCGACGAGGGGGGTGTTTGTGTACAGGGTGGCAGCTTCAATAGTAAGTAGGTTTTCACTGATTAGGCGCGCACCCTTATTTATTTCTTTTATGGAGAGGAAATTGGGGGGTTCCGAACGAATTGACGAAGAATCGAAATGTCGGATGGGTAGTATTACCACAAGCAGAGATAATGCTTCGATTGCGGCGTTATTACTAGGAACATTTGTGTCTGCCAGAAATGTCGGCTGTAAACAATGATTATACAAGACTTTATGAATTTCTGCTGAAGGTAGAGACGTCCTTTCTGATTATAAGTCGGTCTCATAAAGGTTATCGCAGTTATCATGAATTAGTCTCTAGACAGCCGATCTGCGAAGGTATAAGTCGTAAGGCGTGCTCAAGGTGCACAAGGCAGCTTTTTTTTCCTTCCGTCCGCTCTCGTATTGCATTTTGTATTTTGCAAAGCTATATGAATAGCTTAGCTTATCTTATCTTACCTCATGAAGGATCCTTAGACTGCACACTTGGCTCAGATCGTTATCTAAGGGATTGCAGTGGGACGGGTTGTTAAGCCGCCTACAGGCTTCATATTTGTAATTTCCCATTCGTAAGACGACTACGCTGCCACCTTTGCCGGCAGGAATGATGACTGTTATTTCTGGCCATAGGTCGGAGTGCTCACTTGCGAGTACGTTCGTTTGAATTGCATTTTAGAGTAGTGATTTGTACTAAAACTCACCAGCGAGTACGATTAGGAGGGAATACAGACCAAGAAATGTGAGTTCGATAGTAAGTGCAGACCCAGAAAAAAGCGACTTCGACGACGAGTGATTACAGATGTGAGTAAACTAAAATCAACACTTCCTGTTTGTTTAAATGTTCATGAGGACCATCTTTACTTCCCGACAGCACATAGAGAAGCTTATTCCGGTCACTCACGGTATGGACGTCCAGCGGCTTCGCTCCTACATCGCGAACCTCGTGACTGACGCCAGCCTGGTTCCACTGGCATGCGAAGTGTTCACTCCTACGCTGGATTTGAAGGTTAGCGCGGAGGATATGGCTGGTACGTAGCCCAAATAGACATCTAACGATGAACCTTTTGTTTGGTGCCGTGATCCACCAGCACCAGGCGCTCATTCGTGCCATCATTTATCTATTTCCGGTCGGTTTCTTGTGATATTAGCACAAAAATGAAATATTAGCACAAAAAGGGCCTTTCTACATAATCGAAGTGAGGAGGTTACTGTACTTGAAGTGACCTGCAATGTTGTTGTGGCAATTCGTGGCTGTGCGTATGCACGTGATAACGGGCACTTGGCCTTAGAACCTGTTGCCTCAAGGTTAGTGTCGTTATTTAGCCACAGCTTGTCAAATCCCGACATGATTACATCCTGTGTTACTTCTTTCTTTCGCTGTGACTTGCTACGTTTGTCCAACGCAGTGTCGGGGTGTTCAAGTGATCACTGGAGGCTACATTCTTAGCTTGAAGCCTGTGCTCAGTATTGTTCAATCTTTTTAATTATTGAACAGTTTCGCTATCAGAGAACGCTCTCTTCTCCAGGGAGAAGCAACCTATATCGTGAGCCCCAGCTGCTGAACAAATGAATCAGCTCCGTAGGCCCTGCAGAAACCGAGCCCAAGGCGTTTAGACGATCCCCCCGTTCCCAACTGTTCCTTGCCATTTATCCGAAAGAATATCGGGTGTGGTAAAAAGTATCAGAGCTTTTTATTCTCAGGTTAAACCACTGCAGTCTGAAGCTCTGCTTCCTTCGGACAGGATGTGGAGAGAGGACTCGTGACCATGCGCGATTTTTTCCAGCGCCAGCTACCGTCAGTCGCGGGCAGTTGGCGTATCAGCTGCGGACATTCAGTGAGCTCTCGTCTTATTCCAGTAGTTCGCGAAATGACGGAACATGAGCATCAATATCGCATCAATTGTTCCCTGAACTGTTTGGCGATACCCACGTTGAAACAATTTGCAATAATAAAGAGGTTTTAAGGGACGATGCCACGAGCCATTCACAAATATAGGAGTGCAAAAGGCTCAAATGCGGCCGTTTACCCATGGACTGCGAACCGCTTTCAGGGTGACCCAAAATGGGCCGAAATGGGAATATACTTTAACTGCGGCGGACTTATGATTGTGCAATCCTAGCCTGAACAAGACAGCGGTAAGCTTGAGATCGGTCCAATATATTTTCATCTAGGATGTGGGCAGAGGTAGGTGTCCTTACAACTGTTGCTGGAACTGCTGGTCCACCATATAAACGCACACACCCATTCCACGTGCGTGGTTTAGAAGTTACTAGCCAAACACGACGTTCCTCTTATTTTTCAGGCTCAATACTTTTCGGACACGGCTCCGTGTGACTTCTGGCAATGTCAGAAGTTAAACTGCCCTTCACACTTCAATTTCCCGCTGGGTGTGCGTCCGTACTCAACATTATCATCATAGAGATTTCCCGTCTCATCAAAGTGATCATTCTTTTTTCGTGTAGCCATGGCTCCCGTCTCGCATCCGCCGTTCTTTCAATACATTTTGGTGCCCTTAAACACGGGAAGATGACCGCGTGTTATTAAGGAGACCACCGACGTCCCCTCGCCTCGGGGTTCGTACAACCCCGCGATTTTGACCGTCGTTGACCGCCAATAATAGCCCCGCCCTTAACCTGAGCACTCCAAGGCTGGCCCTGACTGCCCACCTACGACCGAGCATAACCTTAACGGGACACAGACACGCAACGTCACATCCTCAACGTCATGAATAACCGTACAACTCCCGAGTACCAGGCTGGTGTCGACCTGGGCGCACTCTGCGTTCGTTGCGCAATTTTCTTCGCGCTGTTGTTACGAGCTTTTTAAGGGCAGCGACCGAGCTGCGGGAAGCCCACTCGCCATCTGAGTTCGACCTGCTGAAGGAAATTAACGCGCTCAAAAAAACACCGAACTCAACCTGCTGAACGAGGCGATAGGTGGGCTGCTCGAAGGAGACGAGTTTCAAAGTAATTATTACGACGTGTTGCAATACCAGGAAAGGATATGCGGTGCCCTCAGTCCTGCCGCGATCAACCTTGAACAACCTGAGGCCACCGGGCATGAAATTTACTGAGAACGGCACTTCCCCTTTCCAGGCGACCCCCCCCCCCCTCGTCTCCCACACGTCTACTTCGCGAGTTGTCGCGCCGAATTCGAGTGGCACGTCTGTCATCCACCTGATCCTTCCCGACATCATGAAGCGAGGAGCAAAACAAACCCTTAGGAGCCATCCGTGCTTTAAGCCATACGAGGAGACGAAAAGACGACTGAGAGCAATTTGTCCGCTAACGAGGCCGATTTTTCCGTTAAGAAACCACCCGTCGTTGCAGCCCAGCCTTGAACGACGCAGGCCGATGATGAGGCTGAACGAAAGGACTTGCAGGTGGAAGCCTGTCATGCGGTAGCGTCACGAGCGCAAATTGTCGACAAGCTTGAAGAAGAAAAGGTTATTCCAGTCGCACGCAATGATTATTCAGCGTCAGTTCACGCCTACGACAAAAACCGTGATGTCCAGGACCTGAGAGAGGAAGTAGAGCCTCCACCGCATAAATCCGAGTAGGTACATCTTTTTTCCCGACTTTATGAAGAGTGAATTGTTATGGGAACTTCCTTAAAGCCAGCTATCACCAAACGTGAGAGCAGCGGCGAAGGTGGCACTCATGCAGGATTTTGAGACGCTACAACACCCTGAAGGTATAAAAGTGGAACAACCTTCGCTCCTCGCTTCGACTGCGTGTGAAGAAACACAGAAGCCATATTGAAACCTTTAGACACTTAACACGAAATAAACTCGTCAGGGTCAGAAACTACAAAAAAGCTAACCCAAGGAACTCACAAACCCATCTGGAACACCGCTATACCCGCTGGCCAAGGGATACCCCAGAAGAGAAAATTTTCAGGGTGACCCGGTACACATTCACTGCAATACATATATAAACCTACGGGGTTGGGAACGTTACAGCGAGCTGCATGGAGAGCTTGGTAGTCGTTCGCTTCACCTTGGCGGCGCTTGGCTTTCCTGAAAGTGAGACGACGGCGCAGGTACCGCTGGAAACGCAACAAAGAATATTACTTATTGATAGCTTTACACGGCTTCGAGTCACGAACTGAAAACCAAACTTTTCGGATCGTAGACTTGTTTTTTCTCCTCAAAGCGATTTTTCCCGAGAGAAAGTGAGGGGTGTGACCAGCTGTATTAAGCCGACGAAGAATTCAGAGGCCTTTGAGCATTCTGATCGTATGAGCTACGCCTGTCTGCGTCGTCCTCCAAGCAGGACTTGCGGCGGAATGCAGTGGAAGTCCAGTAGCGTGATTCCAGCGAAGAGACGTTTCTCGACCGCAAACTGACAGTCACGGACAGGCGACATTCCCCCACTCTGAACACGACAGAATTGCTGAGAGGTCAAAGCTGCTTACGATCACGGAGATGGTGAAACTGGAGATTGCGATGACCGTGCCTGATGAGTTCGTTGAAAAAACTGTGGTTTTTTCCTCTGTTACAGGAATAAGTAAAACGCGAAAGTGAAATGTGCAGCGAAATGTGCAGCTGAGCATAATTTGCGGGTCGGCGGCTCTCTTGTGGGTGTGCTTGGCGAGCGACGTCCTGCTGACAGGTCACTTCGGCAAAGGTGTCTGGTGTCATTTCTGTGACTGATATGACGTCAGTGAAATCTTGGGGAAAGGCGGCACAGAACACTTTCGTGTTAAAATATATAACCCGAAAACGACAAACCCTAAGTATAACGTACTGTTTAGTGCTAACTGTCGCTTCTCCACAAGAACTGTGTGTGCGGGGGTACACCCTTTACGGGCCGCTTGCTTTGTTGTACTGGCGTCACTTTCATGACGGATATGACGTCAGCGACATCTTCGTTTATCCGGGAATAAAAGACGTGTTAAAATTGAGCAGGCTGCACAGTGCGACCGTATGGCTCTTTTCGCAAGACGCCTGAGCAGAAGCATCGGGCCGCCAAAAGCAGCACCGTCTTGAGGCGCTCTTGAAGAAAACTGACCCGAGATGTTACGGACGTCGGGTAAACAATCCGCGCCTTCAAGGCTGAGCCACAACTCAGCCTAGGCAAGTCCGAAACGCACCTAGAGCGGCACCTCAGCTCTTAACGCAGCGAGGAGTTCAAGCTGCCACTCAAGCTTCGGACAACCAGGGGGCTCTTTGCGCGAGCATCGTGCCAGAAGGGACGTGTTCCCACGAGGAGCACGCAGAAACGAAATCGAGCCGGGCGCCAGCTTCAGCCCTCGAACAGCCAGAGCGTTCGGTTCGCGCTGCAGCGCCTATGCCGGAACATTGAAGGACGCTGCTTATACGCCTTAATTACAAACGTTAAGATTTTGTGAGGGAATATGTCAAATCTCTCGCTGGCTGTGCGTCTGTAGTCACCATTATCATCAAGAGATTTTCTACGTCATTAAAGTTATCCCCGTTTCTGGCAGCCATGGCTCCGGTCTTGTTCCCGTCGTTCTTTCGTTACAAAAGGATATCAATTTCAGTAAGGAGGAGGGAAATAATATTTTCTACTCCAAATAAACAAAAGAAATTAGGCCAGCATCACTGACGTACCAGCGCGAACGCTCATTTTAACGTCAACAGCGAAGCTACCTTGCGTTCCATAATCACAAGGCTGCGCTTAATAGAACTCCTCAAAGCCAGTAGATGGATTCTCGTTTGTGCCAATTCATTTTTTCCGCATTCCACTGCTAGCTCCATCTACTGGAACCGTTTGTTACTTCTGAACTTTGAACCCTGACACGAAGGGGCACCGCGAGCGCTTTTTGTTTCTTCACTGCGTATTTTGGTTTTCAATCAGCAAAATCGAGCAGCCATGCATTTTTAATAAAAAGAACAATGCAAGCATCACTCATGTATTTATGCTTTGCCGGAAATATAAGCAATGTTTTCTTTTTTCTCAAGAATTTCTACTGGTAAAAAACACGGCTACAAGATTTAATAGTTTAGAAAAGATTTCATTTCATTTTCATTTATTCAACTTTAAGGGCCCGAAGGCATAACATAGGGGGGGGGGGTACATCGATGTTAGACGTTTCATGACAATGTAACAATATGAAGCTGGAAACTCATTACAACAAATAAACAAAGAAAGAAAACAAACGAAAAGAACACGCATAACGAAGCATAAAAATACATGACAGGCGATAAATAAATTCTGCCAGGGCTGTAAAAACCCAGCTATAAACGCAAGAGGTAAATGTGCTCTTAGAACGTATCATTTGGATTTTGGAAAGGCGTTAGTTTATTCGCGAAATGTTTGGCGGTTCCTGCACGAAACAATATTATGTGGCAGTGAATTCAAGAGTGTTATGGCATTGGGGAAAAATGAACTGCTCATCGCCATCGTCCGGCATTTTATGGACATCAAGGGCTGCGTATTGAGAGGCGAGATCATGACCGTTTTACGAGAGGGTGCCCCCGATCTGTTGAAGTAAAAGAAAGTGTGGAGGAGGCAGACACGAGAAGTTATGCGACGTGAAGCGAGTGATGCGAGTGACAATGTTTGTTTTAGTGCCGCTACGCTGATGTGTCTCGAATATTGGGACGTAATGAAACGAGCTGCGCAGTTTTGAACGGCTTCCAAATAATCTTCGAGGATAATCTTGTGAGGAAGGCAACATCGACGATGCGTACTCAAGTTTTGGTCGCAGGTATCTTAGATATGGGAGTTTTCTTATGTCAGGACATGCAGATCGCAAGTTACGCCGTAAGTAGCCTAATGTGCGCGAAGCTTCTGAACGAATGGTTTCAATATGTTTCACTCATGTTACTGATGACGTCAGATAAACGCCTTGATATTTGTAAGTGCAAGTAAGGTCAATGGGAACCGGCTTAATGGTTTCGTGTGTGGTGGTGTGTTTATGCGTGAAGGACATGACTTTGCATTAGTGAGGTTTAGAGGCATATGCCATTTTGTGTCGTTAGAAGAATGAAGGAGTTATAAAGAACGGAGTCATCTGCAAACAGGCGCAGTTGTGTTTTTACGTTACTTGGAAGCTCAATATATAAGTGTCTCGTACAAGCACTTTTTTAACTTGCTGCATGTTTGCTTGGCGCTTGATTTCCTCGCCGCTAGGCTGTGCGCTTTTCAGGTTGGTGCCGCTGCGTTACTACAGTTCGCCCCATGAAAGGCTCGACCAATAACTGCTTCGCTGTTTATAAGCGCTCTGAAAGTGTTTCCTACAATGGCCAGAGCGCTGTCAGAACTGTGTTCATTGTCGAGGAGGCTGCATAAATGGGGATTTGTACTTTCTACGTGAACATCGATGAATGTACAAACATCTCCCGACCAAATGGCCGATAGTTTTGGAACACAGCTGTTATCACATTCGAGCTAAGGAAACAATTCCAGAACACACCTTCGAGAACACACCTGTTATCACATTCGTGCTTCGGGAAAATTTTTCTGGTTTATTATTTCTGGATTTAAGACCATTTATTAGCACGCTCCCGTTGGCGTAACCGCCCAGATTTTACATTCAAGGTCACGAACGTGTTTTCAGTTTTCTTGAATGGGTCCCTAAGCCTAGGTGGTTATGCAGGATCCCATTCAGAGAGGTTTATTGGCCTACTATTATTAGTTGTATAATTTTGCCATTCACCAACTCCAACTTCTCTTCCGCATTGGTGATGGGGATGGGACAAGGATTTGATTCCACGTCGCCATCACGTTGGCGTCGCCTAAACACCAACGGCACTGGGAAGTCAGACTTGTACGCTTCAGAAAAATAGTGTGGCCACGGCACTGCTGCAAGGCAGATCTCCTGCTTGGGCTTCATGCCTGCAGTATCTTGTAAATAAAAATATCAAGCCATGATAGTAACAGAATAATAATAACTAACAAGAGAAAACACATTCAATGAGCGCTACACCGAACAAGAAGCGCCGTAGTTCTTCATTTCGCTGTAAAGTGGGAAAATTTGATATTTCGAAAATAATGTTCTAAGCTCCCATCCATGTTAAACAGACTCATTGTGATGAAGCGAAGTGGTTGGTTGGATTAGGTCTCCCAACGTGCGACCGTTTACAGTGCTGAAATCAATCGCTTAGCGATTGGCCATGAATTTTTTTCAAGATAGTTTAAAAAAATTGTTCAGCTTTGTTTTAAGTGGGACCAATCGGACCAAGAGTATTTCTGTCGAAACCTGGACTATGAACCCTGTTTTCAAGGGTGTGTCACCTATGTGCCAATATTTATTATCTAACCTCGACTTGCACATGGGTAGTTGTAGTTGTAGTCGCTTGTAGTTTGCACCGCTTTGAGTGCTTGATTCATTTCTACAGTTCTCGCGCCTTTTTCGGTCGAATATCTTGAATTTCCCCAGTCGCAGGACTTAATTCTACATTTTGATTGCGAAACATGGGTTGTTTCTTAGGACACTGTTGGTCAAACTGATGAAAATTCCCAAGTAGCCTTGACTACTGTGTACCTAATCTTTGGTTTTGCTTCTGTTTTCTTTTTTTCAGTTTTTTACACCACTGCGAATCCAATCTATCGTTTGATATCCGACAAGCAAAAAGAAGAGCTCAAGAAATTTACTCGTGATTTTGTGGACCAGCTTTCAAAGACAAGCTCGGGAACACTTCTGGTTGACTTACAAAGGCTGGTAATTCACGCCTACAAGCCGTGCAAATGAAGCAAGAAAACGCGTAAACAATCGAAGGCTCGGGATGAATGTTTTCACGAAGACTTCGGCTTGTGCATGTTGTTTACAAATAAACCACATGTCCATGTTTTTCAAAAAAAACCGACCGTTTTATAATGAAAAAAAAAATTGCTCCAATTCAATATGTGAAGGTGGTTGGAAAAAAAACTTGAAATGACACCCACAACAATGCCCATCCGGCGTCACTTGAATTCACACACGTGGTTCTACAAAGAGTGAAACCAGAGGTTCTGCCAGCCGTTACCCGGAATACACGGGGGCAGCCTCCCGAGCGCAGCAGCAGCGTCGCCCACGGCGGGCTAGAACGGCGGATGCCGCCGCTGTTGCCCGGCCGTGAGTCGGGAGAAAAAGAACTGGAGAGGAGCTTCTTTCCAAGGGTGAAACAGCGGAACGTAGCAGTTATCTTCTTGATGTTCTTTTCGCCGGGGCTTCTCCTCCAATCCGCAGTAGCGCTGAAGATCTGACTCCGGGTATCCTCAACCGACAAACTCAGCCTCCGATACAAAACTGTACATTTATTTACAGCCCGGCGGGCGACTAAAAAACAATACTCGCGCGGAGCCCGAAGACGGCGGGCCGAGCTCTCCTGCGCCCGGGCCGCGTCTCTCTTGTCTTCATCCCCTCGTCTTGTCGCTGGGGCCGGGGAAGGGGCAAGAGCGAGTCCTTCGTGGGGGTCCAACCCCATGTGGTGGCGATTTGGCGCATCCGGTGCGGGCAGGCGCGACCTTCCTCGGAATGCGCGACGTTTTCCAGGCGCCGCGCGACACGTGCGTTTCATTACCGCACCAGTTGGCGTGCCGAAAAGCCCGACAGTAGCCATCATATTATGCTAGCTTGGGGCTACACTACCGAGAGACACAAGCGCAGACACTGAAACAATCGGCATGGGAGCTTAGCGATTCCCGTGTACACCGATTAAAACTAGATATTTTAGTAAGTTTGAGAATTGCGAGAGAGCGGAGGGAATTTTGTAATCGCTTTTTATCAGAACCAGTTGCTACTTTCCCCTTTTATAATACCGCTTAAAACACAAGAGAATTGGTAATCACCAATTTAGGAAACGGAGTCCCATTCGTGGCAATTGCAGGGCGCAAAAGAGCGTTCCTCGAGCGGCCAGATGTCTGCATGTGCTCTCCAAATTTTGCTTTCCCGCTCTAAAAACCAATCTTAACGTTTGTTTGCCGTACGACCACTGAATGTCGTCGGGAGCGGGTTACCCTGGCTGTCGAATAAGTTAATCAAGACGTTCGAAGGAACCGCGCAATGGACGCGAAACTGCGCCAAAACAGGTCCACAACAACTGTCTACTAAAGTAGACGCAAAGCCGTACCACCGACGCCGCCGCCGGCGAGCAGGCACTGCCGCGCGGGCAACGCTGGGTAAATTCGCCGCGCCATCTACACGGTGCTCCGTGAGTAAAACCCTCTGCCTCCTTCTCCCCCGCCGCAGCCACCGACGCATTGGGAGTTTGTTGTCCCGCACGCCACGAAAAAACCGCTGGCTGGTAGAGCTAGAAAGATTTGCTTTAAAATCTCGGGCCATCTTCACTAACCTGAAACCTGCGGAGGGGCAAAGCATGCAGCGCGTAAGTGTGTTGAAATATTGTAACTCTCTCTCGTGCCACTCGTCCTGCGCACGGTTTGGGCGCCGGTGAAGCTCCGACAGGAGGAGAAATTGCGCGCTTGCGAAGGTGGTGGCGCCCTCTCTTGCGTTGAACCTGATTTAAGCGAATAAATGGGACGGACGGGCCGTAAGTTTTCTTCGTGTCACTCGCCGCAGCATGCTAAAAAGTATGCTAAGAAGAAGCGCGGGGCGTTGGAAAACTAGTGTTCCTTTGTTTTAGTGCAGTGACTACATGATAATACGACAACATGAGACGACGACGACATGAGACACCGAAAGATCGAGCTCTTGACGGGCGCTGCCCATACAAGGTCCTTAGCAACGATATTTTGTAATATATGTGTCCGGAATCATGCTACACCTAACTTAACACACTCTACCTTTGGTCAAATGATTCGAGCAGCAGGAAAACAACAATATATCTGTCTTGTTTGTTGAACACATAATAAATAAAAACATCACGATAGTTGAAACACTACAATTGCCACTAGATTAAGTTGCCATAAGGATCATTCAAAATATTACTTCATAACAAATGATGTTCCTGTTTGGTGTGTAAATGAAGGAACATCCTTTAAATGACTCTTCCTTTTCAACATTTTTTTTTGCTTGCAAAACAGTGCTACTAGCTAAATAATTTATAATTCAACGAGCAGTAGTTCAAACGACCCACATCATCTACAATAAGAAAATGTCTAGAAGGGTATGATTTACATAAAACTGTGGTCAAAAACTGGCACTCAGCCTGCCGACAGCAGGCGCTCAAACATAAACTACGTACACAACAAATAAGGGGCACTAGTTTTAATTTCAAGCCACAGGAATCCAAGTTGCACAGAAAACAGGCGTAACTGCCGGGGTTCTCAAGGTGGCCATTATGGCAGCACGAAATTATGCTTTAAAGCTTATGCTTGCACAGTACTGTATGATTCTATGCGTTCACGGTACAACAGGGCGACCTAGACATATGGGCGAAACCCCTTGTGATCCAGTATTATATCTCACAGATGCAGTATTCAAGAAATCGTATTTATTGCTTCATCAGCCACTGTTGACACCTCCAAACGCAGCGGCCGTTTTGGCAGTTCGAACAACGTGAAACCGTAAATTTTGCGCATTTCTCCTGCGCAGTTCTTCTGACGAAGTATCAGTTCTCCTTGGAAGAGAACTGCTACTGTTTGCAAAGAAGAGGTGGTGAATAACCAGAATTCTAAGTGCCCTCTTTCGCTGTCGATATTGAACCCCTTATCACCATCACGTCATCTTTGCAACGGTCCAGCTTTTTAAACACATCGCCATCTCAACACAGGCTCTGTCTTACGCCTGGGCTTTGAAACTATGGCTCACAAAAGCGTGAGAGGTCCTGCAGAAGCACCGATTAATACCTTTAGCATGTGTACACCTTTGAGATTTGAGTACTTCAGAATGCTGAGGGTGTACACTGCGACTTTTTTTCTTCAACATCAATTCCGTAGAGAACGATGTTAAAATCCATGTGAGCAGCAAAGCAATTCGGCTCTTTTTTCTGTTCGCCTCCTTTTTTTTGAGACGATACGACACTCCCCATGAGAAGCCAAACCGCTCAATGTCGAGTTGCTGCTGTAAAATGTTTTATTGCAAATGTAACCCAAGTTGGCTCTAATAAGGGAGCAAGCAGAAAAGGGAAAATAGTTACAGGCTATTTGGGAAGCACATCTGCTTGTCAAAAGCCAGGAAGCTACTCCAGCACGATTCTGTCTGAGTCCGGGGATCCTCATGCGGGACGGATCCAGGGCTGGTACACGACACGTGAAGCGTTCAAAGGTGACTTACTCGTACCGGATAATAGGCCCGACAGTCCGAGCAGATATGGGCCGGGGTGGAGGTGTACCTAGGCTGAAGTAAGGATCATGGAGTTGTTATGTAGGTAGGCTCGGGTGGAAAGATCGTGGGTTTTGGGTTGGTGGTTCGGAGGATTAAGGAGGTAAATACGTCTGCATAGTGGTCTATGCTGAAATGCGCGGACTTGGAAGTCAGAAATGGCTTAAGCCTTACAAGAACATGCGGTTTCAATGCGAAACACTCAGTTCTAAATACATCCTTTCCAGAAACACGTTTTGAAATCGCTACGAGAAACTGCAGACACTTACCCCGTATTCCAGAACCATCCTCCACTCCAGCTTGCAGTCGAGGACATCATTCAAACTAGTTCTGGCATGTAAAGGCACTGCGGTACCTAGCCCTAACCCGAGTCCAGGAAACACATGTAGTGGAGGACAGACTCTGAATACCGTCCGCAGCCCTTCTGAAGTCTTCAACAGCAAAACAATTTCCCAGGAAGTTCATCACAGCTTGTTGGTTTAATGGCACAGAGCCAGTGCTCAATTAGCCCCGTATCAACCAAGTTCTAGGTGACCGGGTGAGGCCCTTGGCCGAATTTTGTAGTTTGTGCAATAAATTGAAGAATTGATTGCTTGATTGTAGCGTTTTAACGCGCCGACGCAACGCAGGCGATGAGGCGCACCGTACTGGAGGGCTCCGGAATAATTTTGACCACCTGGGGATCTTTAACGTGCGCCGAAATCTCGCACACAAATAAATTGAACAAGTGTCAACGTGTCCGAATTTCTTTTGGTGTAGTTCAATGTAAGCGGCACCTACAGAAAAATTAGAGTTGTTGAGGGCGTGTAACCCACTTTGATCGCACTTTGAATGACTTCGTTGCTGTCAGCTAATGAATAATGCAGTTACGTTCAAAAATGCAGGAAAACTCTCAAGGTAGTCAAGCAATATTTTATTTCTTTTTACCTTTGAATTTTATATCGACGGTTTGTGGGCATGAATCACGATTCGCTTGCAGTCATTAATGAGTTGCCCAGAATTTTTCTCCACCCATTCAACAAGATACTCGTGCGTGAATTTCCGCAATTCTTGTTTCTCCTCGTCTGGTAGCAAGTGATGCAAAGGGTTCGCTGTGGTGCAGAAATCTGTACAAAAAGTAACAGATAAATGTGTTCTGCAGTTTTTCTCTCACAGTAAAAGCGCAAAGATCTTTTTTTCGAAAATGTAACAGTGAGCGCTGCTCTGCGCGAACGAATGCTCAGAAACGATCAAAATGCAGTGGCATATGCTGAGATCAGTACCCTGCCTATTTATTTATCATAATGCTAGTTGCCGCTCGATAAAAGCGAAATTGCAAAGGAGAGCTTCGGCTGGAACGGCGTACGTGCCCGAACCGTTGAAGGCCCTTTTGAAGGCTCTATCTTCGCAAGGACATAAGGGGAGGCGGACACGTCAGCTTGCAAATGTTCATTATAACTGAGAGAACGAAACACGATAAAAGCAATAACAAGATTACTTAAGTAGGGTAGGTGAAAACACGGCAGCTCGCACATGTTCATCGAAACAGAAAAGGAAAAAAAAAAACCAAAATGAACCACCAATAAAAAAAAGATGAGCCAACATGTAAAACAGGGTTACAAAGTTTTGGAGAACAAACAGAAGAGACCGATTGCAACAGGGTCTTAAAAGAAGACACAGAAAATTGGAAGGAGACAATAGAACAACAGATTGTACACAATTATTGAAAGGATGAGACAGTAGTAAGGAAGTAATCAAGCAATGTTGTCGAAAAGCAGGGTTGGAGAGACAGCTGCAGCAGTTTTAGCTTGTGGAATCACAAGGAAAAAAAACGGAAGGAAACAACGCATGGGGCACCAATAAGAGATAGATGTGTCCACACAAAGCAAGTAACGAAACTTCTGGCACCCAAAAAATAAGAATCACTTCAGCCCATTGGGTATGAGGGAATAAAGAAAGCAAGCACAACCAGAGATGAAGAGAAATCGGAACACCAGCATCTGAATTTGATTGAACTACATTCTGAATCTCCTACACGCTGTTTAGTCATGAGACCTAGCGGTATATGTGGACTGGTAATGATTGCGTGAATATATTTAGTTCATGTTCAATACTATTTTTATTTAGTCAGGTTATTCCACTCGTCTATGGAAATAGGAAGAAAAGATTTGTAAGATACATTTGTACAACCACAAAGATGCTGCTTGCTCATTGAGTTACGTAGGCGGCGTGAAGTGAGGAATGGTGGTAACAATAATGATGTGTGCATGTCGGGGTATGTATAATATATTCTATGAAAAAGACAGTCTTGCGCTTTTTCGCCTTGACGCGAGGGTGGGGAGACAGAGGGACGGTTTTATGGCGGAGATGCTCGAAGGAAAGCCGTATGTCGAGATACAAAATGGGCTGCGCGATTTTAGATTGACTCAAGGAAATTGGTGAAATAGGTTTGATGGGGATTCCAAATAGCTGAAGCGTATTTAAGCGCAGTGCACGCAAAGGTTGAGTATGCCAACTGACGGACTCCAGCAGGTGAGCATGATAGTGATCTTCTGATGTACCCGAGGATTCTAGAGGCAGAGGCGCGAAGTTTTTGGATGGGATCAGAACAGTTTAATTTTCTGAATATAATGACACCGAGGTACCGGGAGGTCTCCACCCGCGATAAGTTGGTTGACTTAAGCAAATATGTAAAGGTAAGGTCAGAGTGTGTCCGGGTAACGTGCATGAATTTCCACTTCGAAATAAGTTTCAACGTTCACAGCGAGCACCAGTTTTCTAAGCGGGCTAGGCCATTTTGGAGGAGGAGCAGATCTTGTTTAGGCGAAAAGCAAAAACGCCCGTGTTTACGAGATTTCGGTGCACGTTATAGATCCCCAGGTGGTCAAAATTAATCCGGAGCGCTCCAGTACGGTGCGCCTCATCGCCTGCGTTGCGTCGGCTCGTTAAACCCTACAATCAATAAATCAGATCTTATTTAGTAGAAAGTAGAGAACACAGTGAACCGCGATTAACCAAGTGGACGAGAAAACACCTCACGGAAAATCATTAACATAGATAAAAAATTAATGAGGGCCGAGAGCTAAAACTTGAGGTACCCCGTACGACTGTAGTACGTGAATGCAGACAGGCGATGGTGGAGGATTGTCAGGATTTAAAGCCCAAAGAAACTACACGGACGGTGAAGAGAGTAGACAGGACAGGCGCCAACTTCCAACTATTTTATTGGATTACGCATGCGCTTATATTCCTAAAAAAATAGAGAGGGCGAGAAATAAGGGTAGTAGGTATACACAGATGATAACAACAAAACATAAGCGTACAGCATGTTATCAAGAAAGCTCATTTCGTTTCCGTACAGTGCTGCAGAGGTATCACTCACGCAGTCATTCGCTATTTTTCTCATTAAATACTCTTCAGCTAACCCCCTTGCCTCCTTGTGTTTGCTTTGGTATAATATGTTGATTTCATTGAACCGTGTCTCACAACCGCAAGCATGACAGTGGGTAGGCAAATGTGCTTCCTTATCTGTTTCCAGCGACAATTCATGTTACCTCGCTCTCTCGTTGACGGAACGGTGCATTTGAGAAACGCAAGACCTTCCTCAAGTTAGCGGAACAGGTACAAAACACAGACAGCAAAATCGACATCGCGATTTAAGTGTTTTTTTCCATTGGCTTTCCTACGTTCACCCGGTGTGCGCGTGCACAGGCGCGCAACATTACTAGAGGCAGAGAACGCAAGGGTGATCCCGTATCTATCGCTGACCTTTTCATGTTGTGGGACACTCTGTGCATGTAAGACATGACATTCGTTTGTGAGGCCGGCAAATAGCTTAAGCCTTCGTCTCTCCTTCCACTTTGTAAGGCAACCTCTTTGCCCCGCGACAGCAACAGTGCCAATGAAACCGGTCAAGTGGCAACTTTGACGAATAAAACTGCCCTGCATCTTGTGAGCACAACATTTTTGTAAAGCAGATTTAGGAATGAGCAAAGTAATTGCACTTTTGACTGTTTTCGAATGCGGCGATACATGGTGCAGCAGTTCTTTCTGAGCACGTGGATTGTATCACCGACATTCTCTCCAGAAAACCTCATGGCAATGTCTAAAAACTGCAGTTCATTGTGAACAGGTACTTCGTGGTTAAAGGATAGGCCTTTCCCTTGTGGATTAAAAAGCTGTATAATTTTTTATAACCTACTGTGGGAAGGTGCACCCCCGAGGTTATTTTAAAGAAAAACCGCTGAAAAATTGTCCCAATATCTAAAAATGACAAGAACATTGGAGTCAAGGGCGTCATAAAAGGTTTGATCTGCACCGCAGAATCTGCGCGACAAAGGACGCGATACAAATGCCATCATGTTATAGGTACTGTTTTACTTCAAAAGACATAAAAGTGGAATTATGATGAAACTCCAGCGTTACCATGAATTTTGCTACCAATATGGCAGTGAAATTTTGAAATTGCAGCGCTCTATTCTCATCGATGCAAGACTGGACAGAAGCGAGCAAATGCTCACGTGGTATGGAATAGTATAGGTCTATCACGTCATCAGAAAATCTAATCCCAACTGACTGGTATTCTTTCAACACTTGCAAGACATTGACACAATTTCTAGTAGTATAAGGTTCATTATTGTGCAGAGCATTCAAATGTTTCTGAAAAATATGGCTCATTTCTTGTTGCCAGGACTTTATTTCACTGAAAATAGGCCTACATGGTGTGCCCGATTTGTGAGTCTGCCGAATTTGTGAGTCTTTGTCTTTGGTGGCTTTCACGGTTTCCTTGGGATCCTGCAGGCTTAAATGCTCTTACATCGCAAATGCTTTTTCTTCCACTCGAGAGGGATGCACTTTTCACTTTTTTGCTGGTCAAAGTTCTTTGTGATCACGGCTAGGGCTGTTGCGTTGAATTCTAAAGACGGCATCACCAGAAAGCACCCTTCCTTGCTTGTACGACTGCAATAGGCCCAAGTTGTTTTCTCGAAAGTAGGTAACCACATACGGGTTAGAATTCCGTGAGTTCCGTGGGCGCTTCTCGGTGGCTTTATTGCGAAGCATATATGCCTAACCCCCCTCCCCCCTCCAGTTTTTATTCTGGTGAAGCGAATTTACCCGGCGGCTCTCCGGTGCTCCTACTCTGAATCGGCGACCCGTATTTTACAGCGGTTATTCCCCTCTCCACCAACGATGCGACTTCCACAAGTTTCCCAATCGGCTGATAACTGCACTTTTAACTTGCATCGGGAAGGATGCGTGTCGTTCGCTCAGAGGAATAACAGTGGCAATTCAAGGAGCATCGGCACGCACAGCAGCGCGAATGAATGCGAAAACCACAAAGCCGCTACCCCAGACAATGCAGCGCGATTTACTTGATTTAAAACGCAATTTCATCGATTGCCTTTTTGGCAGCAGTTTCAAACTTTGGTTCGATACACTCTGGTTCGATAACTACGAAATAAAACAAATCGGAAACGCAAAGATAGGAACGGAAAGGAGGCGGAACTTCGGATTCTGATCAAACGATTCTAGCAGAGAACTCCCACCGTTGAATAGTTCATGGTGCGTGCAACCTGCGAGCCATGGGACGGCCACGAGTCGTTACCCCCTGGAGCGACAGAGATAATTCGATGAACAAGGCAAGACCGCGAACTCCGGAGAGAGAATCAAGGTCGCCGCAGAGAATCACGAACTGTCGAGGAACGGGAAGCTGAGGCAAAGCGCCGACGGTCGAACCGTCAAGGCGACGCACAACGACGCAACACCGACGATTCCGCGACAATCCGCCGTTACCGCGCCGCCAGGCAGGACAACGCATTCAAAGGCGCCCATTCAAAATTCAAACGAAATTTTCTTGATCGCGATTTCGGCGTCACTTGCGAAGAGTGCGATAGAGTCTCGTTCGACAGTGATGTCCACAAAATGGGAAACGTCAAAGATTTAGATGGAAAGGAGTCCACGCTTCGGGTGCTGGCCGGAGACTTCCCGCAAAGGGCTTCCATTGTTAAGGAGTTCATGGTGTGCGGAACGTGCAAGGAGTCCCTACTATAAAATTAGCAGTTTCTAAGCTCGGCTATGCCAGGATATAGGTAGCATGCGCTAAGGTTCAGCTGCTTATTCTTAGGTTTCCTGAATGTCTAGGATTAGTTGATTATTATGCTATGCTTACTGCTGCTAAAACGATTTCCAATGTAATCCAATCCAATCCAATTCAATCCAGTCTAGTCAATGCTCCTCGAGCATGCGCAGCACAGCTCTCCAGGAGCCACACGAAACGGCTATCAAGCGGGTCCGGCGCAGCGTCAGACTTGACTACTGCGCAACGGAGGCGCAGAGCTAGGCCAACGCCGCCTGTATTAACATTGCCTGACGCGTCGCGCGCTTTTCAATGGGAAGGGTAGGGACGCTTAGTTCAGGCACTGATCCACTATGTGGCGCTATCCGGCGGACATCTCGCCTTACGTCACTGGCTCGCGAGTCGCGAACGCTGCACCCACTTCTACGACGTGTGTCTGTCAGCTTGCCTGTTGGGCTTCAAGGGCCGTTTCGCTTACATCTTAGCCGCGAGGGGGCTAGTTCTGTGGCGCACTGGGGATCTCGTTCCAACGTGTCGCTCGCTTCATACTTGCTGCATTTTTCGAAAGATAAAGACGGAGGCGAACTGAAATAGTGTAAGAACATACTGATTGTCGGGTAGACATTTAGCTAACAGAAAAACGATATTTTCTGCTGGGGCAGCCATTATTTTACTGATATTTTTTTTCTGGAGTATTTAGAGAAGAAAAACTTGCGTGCGCGTTTTTTGTTCAGGCGCTCACTTCTACGATTACTTTCCAATAATATCACGTGCTTGTAAACTTCAGAAAATTATAGGAAACAAAAGGATAAGCAGCTGGGATCCCGCCACGCTGTCCGGGCGCTTCTACAGTACAGTCCTCAATTTTAGAAGTGCGTACCGATGCGGAGTGCGAACAGCGGGGTCAAAACAATACCTAAATGCGGAGGGGATAGAGGTGGGATGCCCCACTCAGAAAATTTCAGGGCCTGTGATCCGAGTAGATAAGCGCGCAAAGCCGGCATCAGCCTGCTGCAGCGCAAGGGATTTTGCTTCGTGACAAAGGAAGTTTTATCAGTGACAGACCAGGACAGACAGGCATGGTGAAAAACAAGAAGGCGTAGGAGCGCCGCCTCGGGAACGCTAAACAAACTTTCCACTATTTTGCATAGTTTCCGAGAAGCGGCGCTGGCTGGCGGACACGAAAGCACGCTGGAAGGCTACGGAGCGGGGAAGGGTAGGAGAGAGCAACAGGAGAGTGGCTGTTTGGCCATTTTTCGCTCACGCGTTAGGCACTGTTTATACAGGCGGCACTGGCTAGGCACGCGGCGGCGCCAGTGCGTCTGCCGCGGCTATGATGTCACTCCTCTGAAATGCGCAGACCGGCGAACGAGCAGACCCAATTCTCTACACACCCGTACTCCAATTGGATTGAATTTCAATCCAACACAACCCAATCTAATCCAATCCAATCCAAATCAAATCCAATCCAATCCAAGCCAATCCAATCCAAGCCAATCTAATCCAGTCCGGTTCGATCCAAACCAATCCGATGCTCCTCGCACTTGCGCAGAACGGCCCTTCACTGCACACGCGAAACCGCTCAACCTCGGCTAGTGTAGCTTACGCTACAAAATTGTGATGCCCAAGTGCGCGACCCGCCTTCGGCTTCGTGTACCCGCGGCACCCGTCTCGTCTCGCTGGCCTGAACGCGGTCGAGGAGCACTTGATCGCACCCCGTTTGCGGTTTGTGTGCATAAAGCGGCTCTCTCACGGCCGCGGTTAGTACGGAACCCGAGGCCACATAGTGAACATTCCCATCGATGTGCAAGGATCCCTGGAACCACTCCCTCGCTACATCTCGGGTGACAGCGCGGCAGGAGTTCACATCAAGTACCGACATACACAAAGCCGACTTAAAAGTCCCGAGTGGCCACGTCCGAAGTGCACGGGTTGGGAGTGGAAAGACGAGGGAGGGGGAGCACGCGTAGCTACAGGTTTCATGCACGCTCCATATCCTTACCAATGACATGTCCGATGCGCTGGCGCGAGGTTCAAACGAGGACATCAAATGGCCCAATGCGACCTATACGGTGTCCGCAGTGGTCGAGCGAATTTGGTTACAAACATAAGATGTCCAATACACGGGATGGAAGCACACAGCTCAGTGTTTGTTTTCTAGAATAAAGCTGGTTTTGTCAAGCTGCATTCAGCTCACTGGCTTGGAAGTATGCTTAATAGAAAGTTAGAAATAAACGTGTTTGGTTTCATGCACTTCGTGAACTGCGGAGAGCTTTGCAGGTCATCCTTCTTCACAGAGTGGAAGGGCGCTATTTTTTTTTTTTGCTAATCAAATATATCCAAGACCATCCGTTCTCGATCCATCCGTTCACAGTCTTCGGTTGTGAACTGGCAGGGATGAGTTGAAGGGCACCTACCCCAGGATAATATCAGCGGATGTGGGCAAAGGCTAGAAGTTTTGTGATTATTCTTTGACGAGGGATGCAGTTGAATACTATTTCATAGTCTCTAAAGAATGCATCTAGTTGGACATTACATAAATTAAGATTACGGGAGTTACTAAGCTACTTAACATAGCTACTTCTTTACCTACCCATCCAAAAACGTGCCAATTTGCAGCGTACAAAACGTGAAGATGGTGTAGGTAAAAGCGCTCCACTAATTTATTCTGTTATCATAACTTTCGTCTTCGTTATCATCATTAACAACAACAGCCTATCTAGGTCCATTGCAGGACCAAGGCCTCTCCCATTGACCTCCACCCGCGTCGGTTCTGCGCTGTCAGGGACAATTCTTTGCCTCCAAATTTTCCTATTTCTTCTCTCCGTCGAGTTAATGCTTATCCCCCTTCTTCCAGTCTCGTCACTTGGCATCCATTCTGTTGCCCTCGTAGACAAGCGGTTGTGGATTCGTCGTTCTACATTGCCGGCCCAAGTCCATTTCCTTTTCGTAATTTGAAATATGATATCTTCTACTTCAGTTTGCGCCCTAATTCAGTTTGCTCCTTTCCTGTCCCTAAGCGTGTCCCTACCATTATTCGGTCCATGTCACGTTGGGGGGACCTAAGTTTGCTTTCCAGTTGCTTATTGGGGCGTCAAGTTTCCGTTCTGTATGTCATCACCTGCGGGAAGCATTGATCAAATATTTTATTGCTTGATTGATTGATTGATTGGGGGTTTAACGTACAGAAGGTTTACAGGCGCTGAGGCGCGCCGTAGTGGAGGGCGATGAATTAATTTTGACCGCCTGCGGTTCTTTAACGTGCGCTGAAATCTCGACCACGCGGGTGTTTTTGCTTTTCGCCTCCATCAGAAAAGCGGCCGTCGCGGCCTGGAATCGAACCCGCGTCCTCGTGCTCAGCAGCACAAGGCCTTAGCCGCGGAGGCATTGATCAAACACCTTTCTTTTTGGGATAGAGGTAGCTTACGTTTCATTAATGACCATTGCTTTCGAGTGCGCACCAACGCATTCAAATTCTGCGCCGAATTTCTTTCGCGGTGTTGGGATCAGCACTGACCACTTGTCCAAGGTGGACGTAGTCGTATAGCTGAAAAGGGCGCTTTCTGCGTGCTTGATCATTATCACTTTAAATTTATTCATTCTTGCTTAAGACCCACGGCCCTGCTTTCCAATTGTAGATCCTCAAGCGTTATGCAACCGTCGTCTGTAGTTTTTCCGATTTTCATGCCATTAAGCGCCTTTTCTTTTTTTTAATGCGATTGATTGCCCTACGGCATAGCAGGGAGGTTTATAGGTACAACATTGCACCAGTTGCACGCAGAAAGCAACGTGGCTGCCGTATAGCCTAGTGGAGAATCGTTGCGCTATTTTTATGGTATCATCGATATTGTCCGTAATGTAGCCTTGTTCATCACTGCGTACGTAAATTTTGTATCTGACAATAGCCAAATTTCGTCGTTGTTGCCTTCAAGATTCCTGCTATTTCCAGCGTTTCCTCGATGTGTGCCATGTTTTGTAATTTGTTCAACTTCTGTTAATCAATTTTGACACGCACGCTATAGAAGTCTGCTCCACCATACTCGAAGGATTTATGTTCTGGCGTTTCCCACTATGTTCCTTCAATTGCTGAGTTAGTTTCCAGTTTGTTTCCTACATGCTGCTTCTCCACTAGCCGCTGCTGACTCTGTGATTGATGGTGTTAGGTTGTCATTTAAGGTGTCAGTACTATCCTCATTTTTATCGTATAACAGCACAATTTTGTTCCGAGCGGTTGTTTTGAAATCATAAATCCTGGCTTTAACTACTCCATGGCAATTGTGACTCAGGTATTTTTTGCATTAGGTGCTCCTAACAATGCCCGAATAAATGCTTTAGCGTGTATGCGTACGTCTACACATTGCACCGATCCTATATATCGCGAGCGTTTAAGCCAAACACCCCCACCTGCTTGTAAATTTCGAACGATCACGACTCGCTCGCGAATCCCTGGAGAAAGCGTGCTTCAATCAACAGTTTTCAATTCAACTCTCGCGGCAGCTAGAAATTCCATAATTCGAAGAGATCAGTTATTATGGTTTGGAAAGTTTTGCACAGAAGTTACCACCATCACTAACGCCAAATTGTGGCATTTATCAGCCGTCGTAAAGCACATGCGACATGACGTTTCACAGTGTGTTTTCTGGAGACCATTATAGCGCATTTTTGTGATGTCGTGCGTTAAATATAACAAGCGGTTTGATTTCGGTCAGAATTCATTAGGCTTGGCGAAAGACCTGGTAGGAGAGACTTTGTTGTGCTGCCTCGTACAACCCACTATGTCATCCTTGGCTTTCTGTGTGCATGCAGAGCGGCACAAGAAAGTGCGAGCTTTTCTTCCGCAGTAGAATATTACAGTTGTTGTTGGTGATGAGCACTAGAAATGCGTGCTTTCTGCCATAGTGGATGGGCTTGTGCGAGTCATGACCCGCTGTCACGCCATGAGTTTGCGCTGGCCACTGCTGCCTGTTTGATGCGGTGCAAGACAATATTGCCCTGAAGAAAAACTTTTTAGTGCGCCGGCCCTTAGTTGCAGGAGTTCGTGAGGCACTTACGTATGAAAAGTTAACTGTTGTGTTGAGCCGGGGGCCTGTGGCGTAAAACTCAAAGAGTTCGACCAGCATGCAGTTGCTATGGTGGACTAATTTTTAATGGGGAGGCACATACCAGCACCGAGTAGTCAGACTATTCCGCAGACTTATGCAGCGCCATAATCAAGAATGCAACGTGCCGTACAAGGTGTAGTCACCCACTTTACTGGGATATTTCATTCAACAGAAAAAGTTAAGAAAAAGTTTCATCGAAAATTAGGTACACACCTGCAAAATGTTCCACACTGACGTTCAAATCCTGAGGCGAAAGCAAAACTTCGCACGTCAAGGGAGTGAGATCAGTCGCATTCAAGAGACTTGCGGCGTACGAACGCAGTGAGGCCATGTCCATCACATTGGTAACCGGAACGATGTGCCTGATTTGCTGTCACGAAAGAAAGAAAGCGAGTGAGCATAAACAACATGCCGGTGCTGTGAAAAGCACCCTATATTAATGTTACGTTTTGTTCACCAAGATTACAAATGCACTGAAAATTATACACTGGTGGCCTGAAGGTTTCACGCACCAAATCGCGTCGAATCAGCAAGCAGTTGCTCCAAAATATCTTACGTCAATCGGCATGAAAGAATATGCTTATCACCAAGTTCACAGCTGGCATGCCCGTCAGGTCCTGGGTACAGAAAATAACATTGAGGCCATACCTCATACCAGGCCACATGTTACATGTTGACACTTAGTCAACATGTTACCACATATTGACTAAGAGTGTGAAGGGAACACGGCACACGAACACCTGCCGAGTATGGAGACAGCACTTTCGAAGGCACAGCAGTGCCATCACCCCGCTACGTGCGGTCGTCTTTCATAAAGTGCAGAGCACTTTGGGGGCCTGGTTTGCCGTCGTAGCAGGTCCGGGATCACGGCGTCACACACCAAAACAGAGGCTTCGAAAACAAAACCGTTACCCTGATGGGTGTGAAGCCTGGATATCTCGCGGAACGAAACTAATGTATATCGTACAATCCGTTGCACCACAGATAAACACGTTACTCATATGCACTGCGTTACGCACAGCGCTCTTTCCACGGATACTGCAGTTGCTAGGACGCAAATAAGAACACAATATCATAAAAAAAGAAAACAAAGAACTAACACTTACTTTAATTACCCCCCCCCCATTCGTAAAAACTCAATCCAGTGTCTCTTCGCAGGCCTTCTGAAGGGCTGCGGCGCCATCTCTTGATAACTTTCGAAATCGCCGCCAGGCTGATACTGAATCTCCCTCTAGGAGGGGCGGGAGAGCGCCTCTTGGAGGGAAAGTAGTTTTAGAGTGTAGTATGCAACATAAATGACAGAAAATGAGAAAACTTAAAGCAGTTCCCCTCAATGTGAAAGCTGCAGGAAGTTTGAGGAGTGATTCGCATTTATAGCTCGATGCCACCTACAAGCGCCGTTGGTGGCATCGCCCTATAAAGGCGAATCACTGCTCCGCACTTCCTGCAGCTTTCACGTGGAGGGGAACTGCTTTAATTTTTCTCATTTTCTGTCGCTCATGTTGGATACTTCACTCTAAAATACCATAACTGTTATGATCCTCATAATACAAATGAGGCACCATTTCTCTGCCTCATGGAATCCACCAATAAATGAGGGCCGTAGCTAAACTTCGTGTCCTGCATTGCGTCTCTATCTTCACCGGCAATGTTGTTGTCATCAAAGGTGTTAATTTTATATATAGTTTCAATCTGACATACAGTTGGATCAATAGGATATACAGGCACGTCTTCCCGTATCCTTTATGGATGTAAAAAATCTCTAGCTTCACAACGGGGCAATACGTTCGCATAATCAAAGCACGCTGCCGGACTATGAGCCAGAGGCAGAAAAGACCTTATTGAGATACGGAGGGAACTGATCCTGACTCGGCCGTATCATCAAAAGGGTCAGAGATGGCGTAAAATCTGCATACCCGTATGGAAACATACTCCAGCTTGACTGTGCGAACAAAGCGGCGCAAAAAAATGTGTTAATTGATATTAGAGAATACGGCCAGTTTTCAGCTGTGTTGTGCAGTTGGTTCCGGGACTGACCTGGCCCTTTAAATAAATGCTAGGTGTAGGGTTGGGAGCTTCAGGTGACGTCTTCTGTTCCTACTTTTTTTTCTTTTAAGCTACTGTAGACACTCTATACTGCGCGGAAAACGCAATGCCGTGTTACTACGTGTGTTATTTCTTCGCATATTTTTCTTCTTTTCGACTCGACATGAAAGTTCATTTTTCATATTGTTTTGCTTCTGTTCCTGGCGAGAAGAATTTTAATAAAAACACAGTTTGGAAAACTGGTGAGAAAATTCGTAATTGGCAGAAAACTCTTCCGCGTAGTAAGCCATTAAGTGCACCGATTATAAGCTCACACGCGCTTTCCATCATTCAATAAGTTGTGTTTTTCGCTTAGGCAAACACTTACGCCCCACTCCTCGGCGCAAATTGTTTTTTTTTGTCTACTACTTTGTTCCATTCATGGATATTCAAGTATTACGACAAGCGTGATGGGAAGCATCACTATAATAAACCAGCAAATATAACATCACTATAACATAACTATATAACATCACTATAACATCAGTCTAATAAACCAGCAAATAAACTGCTTTATGAAATATATCACCCAAGTGCTGGAAGAGTGAGTCTACGGCATTCAACAGACTTTCAGAGCACGTATTTCGCTGCAGGAACTGCCCCCCCCCCCCTTGCAGGGTACTATTTTTACACTACTTTACTGGGGAGTATAGCAGGCATTAACGGATTTCCATAAAGTAATAAAAGGAGCCTTAAACGGCAAAATATAACAACTGCTGTTGACTGACGTTCGGATCGGGCCAATTAGAGGAGTATTGAAGGCCTTTACTACGTTCTGTAAACCACAAAAAAGACAAGTAGAACAACATAACTCCAATATCTGTGTACTGACGTTGTGATTGTGCCCATATTTGAGATGTTCAGGAAACGACCAATACATATGCACTCCAACCTCATGTGCCTAATGCTTATAATGGCACATGTGAGAATTATCCTAAAACTTTAGTTTGAATGCGCAGAAATGTATGTAATCCTGTCTAACTTCTGTGCATTGGATGGAAGATGTAATAGCTCTAAACCACTTCACTAGTCTGAATGCATTCAGCTTATACCCTCGTCCGGACGTTTATATGAATTACGGCGCAAAATGTATCTCAGGACTGCCATTTTCTATCTTACCTCCGAATTTTTTCCCAGCGTGGCTGTGCCATCGTGGCGGTAATGATGTCAAACAGCAGCATACTTCCTGAAAATGTGACGAAGCATTCTCCACCAGGGGTCATCAGTTTTGCGATGTTCCGAAGGGCTTGGATCTGATCGAAAATCCAGTGGAGAGTGCCGAAGGAGTATACCATCTCGAAGCAGCCTTCTATTTCGCAAAAGCGAGCAACATCTTCATCCACAGCAATGTCCAGACGCTTGTACTCGACCTTTGGGTGGGGCTGGTTCTCTCGAGCAAATGTCAGCATAGACTCTGAGTTGTCCACAGCCACAAGTTTCTCGCACCAAGACGGTAAGGAGGGTAGAAGGTATTCGACTTGTAAACCTGCGCCAATATGAAAAGGCAGACCTTTACCGTATACTCAGGAGTTCTCAATCAAGCACTGTAGCCTGGCTCAAGCTGCGGAATGTCTCCGGGATTCCAGCGTACCCTTCGTGTCCGAGGGGAACACAAAAAGGTAAGTTGAAATATTCAAGAAAAAACTCAGTCTACAAGTTACAACAAAAATGGCTGCGGCTCAGCTCCGCTAAGCTTGAATATGCAAGGTAAAAGTTTGGCTTAGTCTGGTTGAGTCTTGGTTCCACTTGGTTAACCTTTGATTTAGCTTTATTGCCGACCACGTTTCAAAGCCTTTCGGTTCCCTGCAATGCTCACAGAAGGAGGCCGGGCGAACACGGCGTTCACCGGGGTGAACGCGGCGTACATTCATGGCGAACGCACCGTTCCTCTTCGCCTGGCACGAGACGAATCACGTTGCCCGAGAGAGAGAGAGAGAGAGAGAGAACCACTTTATTTTACGGCTGGGTCAGGGGGAGGAGGTGGCGGGGGCCCAGAGGGTCTCCGCGGCCTGTTGGGCCCTGAAGACGAGGGTGGTCTGGGTCTCCAGGGTCGAGCTCCGCAGGGCCTGCTCCCAGTGGGTGGATGTGGGGAAAGGGGGAAAAGGGGAGTGCGGGCAGTCACAGAAAGAGTGTAGTTGAGAGTCCCGGGCGCCGCAGAGTGGGCAGAGTGGGGAGGAGAACAGGGAAGGGTGTGAGTGGGAGAGGGAGGCTCTGCTGGGGAAGGAGTGCGTTTGGAGGAGGCGCGAGGTTCTGGCCTCCTCCTGTGTGAGGCCGGGGTGCGGGGGGGATAGTGGCGGCGGAGGAGGCGATAATGTTGTGTGATTTCCGGGTACGAGATGAGGATGTCCCGGGAGCTGGGAAGGCCGTGGTTGGTCTCCAACGGAGGGCCTGCTCAGGTAGTCATAGCTCGAGCTTCTCGGTTGGCCGCCTCGTTGGCAACTATTCCCGTATGGGCGGGGACCCATAACAAGACCGCGGGGTGGGGAGGTGGTTTTCGGGGTAAAATTTTGGATATCCGGCCAGCTTGGAAATTTCTGATTGCGGATTGTGAATCTGAAAGGATGGTGTCTGGACAGGGGTCTTGGGCTAGGGCGAGGAATATGGCCGTCTCCTCCGCCGCTGTGGCTGAACTCGTGAGGACAGTGAGGGAGTCCTGAGGTGTGCTATCCTCGGAGAGCGCTACTATAGAGAATGCAGCTCGGGAGGGGTAGCTAGCAGCGTCTACATAGATGGTATGAGGTGAGGGGGGGGGGTACAGGCGTTGCGGGTTCGCTGCGCGTGCAGCACGTCTGGTCGCATGTAATGTGGCGTGACAGTTGCGAGGTAGTGGCTTAATTCTTATGAGTTGGTGAAATTCTCGGGGGATGGGGACGGAACATGGGGGGAGGATAGGGGTTGAGATTGAAAGTCGAGCGAGTATGAAACGCCCAGTGTGGGTGCGGGCCAGTCGGTGGATTTGGGCCGTGGGGTGGGCTTCGATGAGTTCAGACGTAGTGTTGTGTACTCCAAGCTGAAGGAGGCGGTCGGTGGGGGCATTTGGTGGAAGGAAAAGAGCAGCCCTATAGACTTTGCTGAGAAGGCAGTCCGATTTGGCTTTGTGTGTTACGGTGAGCCTGCAGTATGGGAGGTGGTACGTGAACCTGCTAATTACGAAAGCATGAAGCAGCCGAATTCGCTCGGGCTCCGTGAGCTCGTGGTGCCGAGATGTAATACGCCTGAGGAGTCCTATAGTCTAAAGTGTCTCCGAAGCGACACAGAGCCGCATGCATGGGAGGCTGCGGGGGTATTTGGCTGCCTCGGCTGCAGCGGCAGTGGCGACCACTGTGGGCGCCCGCAGGCGCCAACAGCGGAAGCGGCGAGTGACGCGATGCGCTTCGAGGCGTGTGTCGCCGGGGGTGTGTCTCCGGTCAAAAGGTTGTAGCCGCAAGCCACACTGCCAGCGGCAGCAGCGTGGCGCAGGCCGACGAGCGCGCTCACGCGCCGGAAGGCTCGTGCGCCCCTGGCATGAGTTATTGAGACGCAACGACATTACGAATAAGCCGGCCTTGCTACGTTGTCTGGTCGTCTCTCTTCAACGCCTCCGTGGCATGCGCTATACATTTGGTGACCCGGACGCGATCTGCCTCCCAGCGAAGTTGTAGAGCCATGTCCAGCAACGACCCGGACCAGCGAGCACCGCAAGACACTGGCAACGAGATCGCCGCCCTGGCTATCCACTTCCCGCCGTATCGGGAACACAACACGGCCATCTGCTTCCTCCAGGCGGAGTCACAGTTCGCGCTGTCTGGCATCACCTCCCATCAACGCATGATTCACCACGGCATGAGAGCTCGACTCGCGACTGCTGCGGAAGAGGTTGCGGACATTCTTTCCTCGTTCATGCGCAACCCACCTGCAACGGCCTACGACGAGCTCAAAGCCGCGCTTCTCGAATGTACAGCAGCATCTGAGCGCACGTGTCTACAGCAGCTACCTTTTACCGAAGAGCTTGGAGACCGCAGATCGAGCCAAGTCCTGCGCCGCATGACCCAACTCCTCGGCTAACGTGCCCAAGCCATGGAAGGCGCATTGCTGCGCGAGCTCATTCTGCAGCGCCTGCCTGCGAATGTGCCAATGCTCCTCGCAACCGCGTCATCTATGGATCTCCCTTCGCTCGGGTCCCTGGCCGAGAAGGTAATGGAAGTAGCCAGCACAGCTTCACCTATTGCTGCTGTGACTGCGACGCGAACATCCCCCGCCCCTCGCCCGATGCCGCTCCTGCCGACGAAGAGGCGTCTGCAGCACCTGAAAATGTCGATCACTTGTGCCAACGACTGGAGTAACTCGTCACGGCGACGAGGCGAAACAGCTCAACGCATTCTGCTCGCTCGTCACGCCGACGCGACCGCTCGTCTTCCCGACGCCGTGATGCCGTTCGTGGACGCAGTACCATATCATTCCCCGGTCTATGCTTCTATTAAAGCCGTTTCGGCGCAGACGCTCGCCACAGCCTCTTGCCATGCTCATGGACGGGAAATAGCCCGCCAGACCGCTAGCGACGACGAGCGGTCTGGCTCCATTGAAGAATGTCTCGCCTGTTTTACATCGTCGATCGCACCACCGGACAAAAGTTTCCTGTCGACACGGGAGCGCAAGTCAGCGTCTTGCCAGCTTTACGCCACGACCGCACCTCCAGCGCAGTCTTCTACCTCCAGGCAGTGAACGGCACGCGCATTCCCGTTTTCGCGAAGCGATCCCTGACTTTGAACCTGACTCTTCGCTGAACTTTTCGGTGGATTTTTGCGGTCGCGGACGTTCTCGCTACGATACTTGATGCGGATGCCCTTACCAAACATGGCGTCCTAGTCGATGTCAAGCGACGGCGACTTCTCCACTGCCACAACCCTCCTCTCAGTTCAAGGCGTCGTAGCGACAGCAGCTGCTGACGTAACGCCTTCCTGTGCTACAGTTGCTGAAGAACCGTTTGCCGCCCTGAAAGCAGTTTCCCACCGTCACGTCACCACCCGACTGGACTCAGCACGTGATTCATGACGTCCGTCATCATATCACAACTACCGAATCACCTGTTTTCTTTCGACCGCGACGTCTCACTCCCGACAGACGTCGGGAGTGAGACGTCGCGTGCAGAGTTCGCGCACATGCTGGAACGTGGCATCGTCCGACCTTCCAGCCGCTACGCGTCACCCCTGTCACATTGTACACGAGAAGAACGGTGACTGGTGACCTTGTGGCGACTACCGGCTCTTGAACCCCTCCAACAACCCGGATAGGTACGCCCTTCCCAACATACAAGATGTCACCGCCTGTCTGCACGGTGCCACCATATTATCAAAAATTGACCTTGTCCAGGCGTACCACCAGATCCCCGACGCTGAGGAGGACATATACACGATGACCATCACACCACCTTTCGGCCTTTTCGAGTTGCTACGAATGCCATTCGGCCTCAGGAACACTGCTTAAACGTTTTAGCGTTTCATCGATACAGTGACGCGTGGACTGCCGTTCGTCTGTGCTTACGTGGACGATCTGCTGGTAGCAAGTACGTCCCTACAGGAGCATCTTCACCATCGCCGCATTCTCCTCGAACGCTTAGCTGCCAACGGCGTTGTCATCAATGCAACTAAGAGCAAGTTCGGCGTTCCCGCCCTAGACTTTCTCGGACATCGACTGGATGAGACTGGATGAGGCCCCTCTCCAACAAGGTCTAGGGCATTCTTGACTACCAAACACCAACGTTCGGTCACCAATCTTCGCCAGTTCCTGGGTCTGGTAAACTTCAACCGTCGTTTTATCAGGAACTGCGCCACTCTGCTTGAGCCTCTCGACCACCTGCTTTCCGGGAAGTGCTCTACACCCAATTGTACTGGAACGCAAGTGCTGAGGCAGCCTTTCACGCCATCAAACGTGCGCTGGCAAACTCCGCTCTCCTCGCTCACCCAAATCCAGGACGACCACTCGCACTGATGACCGACGCCTCGAGTTCTGTGGGAGCTGTCCTCCAACATCACGTAAATGGCGCATGACAGCCCTTGGCCTTCTTCTCAAAACGTCTCACCCCACCGCAAACCCGGTACAGTGTATTCGGGGTGTACGTTTGGCAATGTACCTGCTGTGCGTCATTTCCGACATCTTCTAGAGGGTCATCAGTTCCCCATCTCCACTGACAACAAACCCATGACGTACGCCATCAGCCGTCCCGACACCCATTACATGCCACGAGAAGTGCGGTAGCTTGCCTACCATTCCGGGTATACGACGGATATCAAGCATGTCAGGGGCGTTGAAAACACACCTGCGGATGTTCTCAGTCGCGTGGACGCCATTCCCTCCACTTCACCACTTTTAATTGCACCCTAGCTTCGTGAAATAAGACGGCTTGAAATTGAACAGCGCAGGGACGGGACTAAGAGTACAGGCGACAAACACCGGCGCTGCTAACCAACTAGCCCAGTTACGAACGCTCCTATAAGACGGCTTATTTGTAGTAAACTTGCAGAGAGGGCTTTGATGGTGTCCGTATTGGAGCCTGATTGATGAATGCGGAGTCGAAGAACATGTATGCACGAAACGATGGTGATAACGCGATCTTGTAATGTGAGCTGAATGTATGGTGCACCTTGACGACGTCGCTTGCCTGGAGGACTGTAGAGGAGTAGTTCGGATTTCTGCGCAGAACACATCAGACCGCGTTCTCCGGCGTAAGCTTCCACTATGTCGACAGCTTGTTGTAGGCAGTCTTCGATGTGCGCGCCGCTGGCTCCAGCCGTCTATATCGTGATGTCATCAGCAAATAAACTGTGATGCACATGCGGGATAGTAGAGAGGAGATGAGAGAGTTTTATTATTGCTACATTGAATAAAAACGCGATAGGACCGATCCCTGGGGGTGCCACGATTACCCAGGGATATGGTAGCCGATTCCATGCCCCTAACCACGAGATTCGCCGTGCCGTCCGTAAGAAAGGCCTTGATGTAGTCGTACGTTTTGGGGCCCACATGGAGGTCTATCAGATTGTTCAAGATCGCCTCGTGCTGGACGTGATCAAAAGCTTTAGCCAGGTCGAGTGCCACGATGGCTCTAGAGTCTCCTGCTGGGCATGACTCTGGGTTGATGATCTGATGTTGTAACTGGAGCATGACATCTTGTGTGGAGAGTCATAGCCGAAAACCGAACATAGACGACGGACATAGCTTGGAAGATTCCATGTAACGATGGACACGGGGCAAGACCACGTGCTCCATTATTTTTTTTACACAGGCGGTCAGCGAGATGGACCGCAAATTGTCTATGTGATGGCTCTTTCCGGGTTTTGGTAAGAGAGTAATCTTGGCTGATTTCCACTCTTGCGGGAGGGTGCCAGAGGGCCAGCAATAGATCATATAGTCTCTAAGGGCTTCTAGAGATGAGTCATCAAGATTAGAAAGAATTTTGTTAGAAATTTTATCCGGACCGGGGGCGGATTTGCTGCGTAGCAAGTCGTGCTGCCGCGCGCACTTCTGACACGTTTAGAGGACTTTGCAGTTCCAGATTAAGGCTACGGGTGTACTTGTGTAGGGACTGTGTGAGCTGAGAACCCACATACCGGTGCTGTGATTCCCGCAAAAGTTCCTCATCGGAGTCGTCACAACTGTGTAGCAAGGCTTTGAAATTGTTCTGCTGTTTAGTTTCGCGACCTTCTGGGTCTAATAAACACCGCAGGGTGTTCCATGTCCGGGCAACTTCCACATTACGTTCCATGTGATCGCAAACCACCTGCCAATTTTGCTCAGTTAGCCAGGCTGCATGTGCTTCAATTCCTTTATTGAGCCCAGCCAGTCATTTCCTGAGAGAGCGATTGTGTTTTTGTTGTTGTAGTCGGCTCTGTATGCTTATCTAGGATTCCCACATGTGCAATAGACGATTATCAACTTCAGTCACCCCAGACTAATCTGGTTGACGTGTTCCTGAAGCTCTGCTACCCATTCCTTGATATCCTTGATGGCGCCACTGGTAGGGCCGGGGACCATGGAGCGCAAAAGCCTGAACTTATTTCAGTCTGTGATGTGGAGCTTTCTGCCCCGCTGAAGGCGTGGGTTGCCCGCTACTATTGAAGTCTCCACGATGTAATGATCACTGCTTAGGTTTTCATAATTATTTTTCCAGGCGGCTTTTGTGGCCTTTTTGGTGAAGGTAAGATTTCGGGTAGTATTTCGCGTGACGCTATTGCCAAGACGAGTAGCATATGTGGGATCAGTGAGGAGCGAAAGACCCTGTTGGAACTTCTTCCTCTTCTGCGCTGTAGCAGACGACGCTGCATCATCGTCAGTTTTGTCTGACAACGAAGCAGTGGCATGCGCTCGTGCTGCACCCGCAGCGAGTTTGATTAAAGCCCTTCATTCTCATCAGACGTGCGCTCTCCGCTCTGTGTCATCGGCGCCTGGAGCGGCGCAAGCCCTTTGAACGGACACGGCGCCGGCGAGCTTTGTCCACAGAATCCCCGGCCGCCAGCTGACCGCCATGGAACGGCTACTCCGACATAGCCAGAGCCTTCGCTCTCAGCTGGACTGCGTAATTATCGAAGCGGAAGCAGCGTTGCGAGAGCAACCTGGACTTTCGGCGTGCGAGGTGAGCTTAACGCTTCAATAAATCGAAGCGCTCCACCAGCAGGTAAGGAAGCTCGACGACCGGATTATTGACGAGACGCCAGACGACCTGCTGGCTCCGACTCCGGCCACCAGCAAGTCTAAGCTGCCTCAGCTTGAGCTAATCAAGTTTGACGGGAACCGGAAGAACTGGCAGGGTTTCTGGATGCAGTTTTCATCGGCTGTGCACAACAGCGAACTGAGCACTGCGGACAAATTCAACTATTTGAACACCCTCGTGACTGGAGCAGCCGTGTCACCCATCTCTGGGCTTCAGACCAGCGAAGAGTGCTACAAGGATGCAGTTGAGATGGTGCTTCGGAGACGAAGGACTCATCATCCAAGATCATCTCAGAAGCCTTCTGGACCTGAAACCGGTTTCGTCGTCTGGCAACACACAGCAACCTCGACGTCTCTACGATCAGACACAGGTGCATGTACGATGTCAGAAGGCCCTTGGCACTAGTCCCGCTAATGACTGCCTCATGTTACGGGAGATCAGCCTCAGAGTACTGCCATGCGACATGGTTCTGAAGTTTTGCGAGCGCTTCAGCCCACCGACACCTTCAACAACGGCAACCACCGCAACTCAAGTAATAAGGGACCGACAGAACCAGACGGCACAGCCCGAAGAAGAGCTTCAGCAGATTCTCCAGTTCATCGACCATCAAGTTCAGTGTCGAGAAGCCGTCGAGCACCATACAGGTGTAAGGACCTCAGACGTTGCTGTGACCCCGGAACAGCCACTTAGAAATCAGCAATACGGTGACTTACATAGCCTATCAGTTCTGCACCCTTCAGCGAACACTCAGCGGTGCCTGTTGTTACAGTTCACAAACCATAATTCAGAGGTGTGCGACTTCGATGAATGGAACGTTACACGAAAAAAAAAACAGCTGCTCGCCAAGGGAGGTCGATGCTTCCGATGTCTAAAGAAAGGCCACTTGTCAAAGGTCTGTCGAGGTCGACTGCGATGCCGCAAGTGTGCTCAAAAGCATGCAATCACCACGTGCATGGCAGACGCCCCCAACAGCAGCAACGTGGCCTCTACTGGACCCACGGTCCTCATCCAAACTTTGACCGCAACAGTAGCAGGCTCCGCATCTTCGGGACGCCACCGGATTCTTTTCGACGGTGGAAGCCAATGCAGTTTTATCACTGCAGAGGCATCCAAGAAACTGGGATGCGAGGTTTTAGAAGAGGATACCTTGACTGTGGTTGCCTTCCGAGGTCCAAGGGCGACAAAAACCTTCCGAAAAGTACGTCTGTCCGTAGATAGCGGAAAGACAGAGAGGCCCGTACAGATTGAGGTGCTCGAAATCGACACAATATGGAACGAGCACATTCCCGTACCGGACTACAAAGTCATCACGACGATCAGAGAAATGCGCTTGGACACTCAGGCCCTCACAGCACAACGAGTTGGCGAAAGCAAAATATCGATCCTGATTGGGTGGACCATTACTGGGAACTTGTAACAGGCAACGTTGGGGCAGTGACGCCGGCGCTTAAAGCAGTGAAAGCCTTCCTAGGCTGGACTGTTCAAGGCCCGCTGCCATTAGGAGAAAATGCCACGCACTGTGCCAACGCTATCGTGCTCCGATCGTGCGTGGAAGCCAACGAGGAATCGAAAGCTCTGAACCGGGGCTCAGACTTTGCAAAAATCGTAAAATGCAACGACGAGCAAATCTCCGACACCAAACAGGTTATGACAGAACTTAAAAAAACCATTCAAACCAACGAATGAGCGACAAGAGGTTTTCGCGTGGAAACCAAGCCTTCACCTATAGGACAGCCTTGCTGTTTCGACGATGCGGCGCCACAGCTCAACGGAAAGACTACGAAAATATTCCAGCCTTGTGAGAAGGTATCACGCAACGACCGCAGTGACCTGGAAAAAGGAACCAAGAAAGAACCGAACACCCCTCGTGATCCAGCGCGTCCACGCCCAGGTCCTCCATGGAGGAGTACGAAATATTCTGACCGGAGGTCGCAAGAGGTGCTGGATACCACTAGCGGACAACTAGTAAAAAAGACACAACTTTGGACGATGCGTCGTCAGCCGACGTTTTCAGTCGAGCCATATTCACTCAAGCAAGAATTACACCCACTCTGCTGAGACCATTGAACTGTAGCGCACCTGCGGTATCTGTCGGCGGGGAAGAGTGTTGGAACTTCTTCTTCTGCGCTGTAGCAGATGACGCTGCATCTACGTCAGTTTCGTCTGACAACGAAGCGTTGGCACGCGCTCGCGCTTCACCCGCAGCGAGTTCGATGAAAGCCCTCATTCTTATCAGACGTGCGCTTTTCGCTCTCTCTCGATGGCTTGGCAGCCGGAGGACCTCGAGGTCCATTACGACCTAATTGTTGTGCTTCTTGCCATATTATGCGTCCTTCTTTGGTGTGCTTGACATAGCCCCAGGCTGTATGAGGAAAGTTAAAGTCCCCAACAACAATCAGTGTGTTACGCTGTGCAATATCAAGCGTCTGGCGAAATAGTTTAGCAAAAGAATCTTGGCGGCTTGGGCTACTGTACAAGTTAAGAATAAAGAGGCTGTGTCCTTCCCGTTTTTTGTAGGATATGACTTTGATGAGGACGCATTCAATATTCTCTTCAGTAAGGGGATGATGGATGACCGGTATATTACGTTTTACAAGTGTGGTTATCCAATGATGAAATTTCTGGGATGGACGGTTACTAAATCCGGCATATCCCGATAATTTGGATAGGATTACCCGCCTCTTGCAACGCAATGATATCTGGTTCGTTAGGTGCGATGACATTAAGATACAGCTGTAGGAGCCCGCGTTTAGGTTTGTACCCTCGACAATTCCATTGCCAGATTTTGTGCTGTCTTTCAGTTGTTCTCCGCTCCATTTTGGGTGCCGGGGGTAACCTGTGCTTTCTGATTATCGATTGCTGTTGGCCAATTGGTACGGCTTTGTTTTATGCAGGCCGCCACCTGACAGGCTGCGCCCAACCACGTGGCTATTTTCTAGGGCGAGGATCCTCGTTTTAAGATTAGCATGTTGCTTCGTGGGTGTTTCGGCAAGTGTGGAGAGCATGGCTTCGAGCTTGCACAAGTGGTTAGCCAACGTGTCACCCATGTCTCCCAGAGATTGGGCTTGCTGAGCGGTAGCAACAGGTGCTGCGGCTTTGCGTTTCGTGGGCAAGGTGGCCTGGGATGTGGATGCCATTGCTATTTCTATGGGCTGAGAAAGAGCAGGTGTGGTGACTGGTGTGGAGGTTGCTGTTGCGTCTATGACGGAGGCGTATGGTGTGCTGGCGCGAAGTCGAGCGTTTTCTTTTTGAGTTGTTTATTTTCTTGAGTCAATATCTCTAGCATTTGTTTTAATTGCGTGAGTTCAGCTTTGATCGTAGTGAGGGGGTCGTGTACTGCGTGACTAGACGGGAGCTCCTTAGTGGGAGAGTTGAAGACCAGATTTGCCCAGTTTACCTTGGCATTTTTCTTGCTTCCGTTCGCCGAAGGGGATCTAGAGGCAGTTTTCTTTGTGCTCGTTGCGCGGGTCTTAGAGCGGGAACGTCGTCCGTTCAACGAGGCCAAATTAGATGAGGCCATCGTTGCATCTTCCCGCACTGGTATACAGGGAAATTGGTCGCCCCTCACTAGCAATCCGACGCCTGTTGGTGCCGTAGTACTGCCTGTCTTGGAGGAGTCGCGAGTTCTTTCACTGCAGCCCACGACCACGTGGCGACGGTTATCCCACTGGTGCTGTCGTTGTATGAAGGGGTCTTGTAGCGTTGGCGACACTGCCGGTCCCCGGTTAAGTGGTCCTTGCCACACAGGGCACATCTTGGTGAACAGGCATAATCTCGTGGCGGATTTGTTGTATGGCAAGTTTTACTATTCGTCTTGGAAGGGTTCGGGCACATGTCCGTTCGGTGTCCGACCTTGCCGAAGGCCATGCATACTTCATGTTTCTTTTTGTGAATGAAGCAGCAATATTCAGCACCTCTGTAATGTACGTAAAAGGGAACTCATCGGCCGTCAAAAAGTATTAGGACTTAGTTTGTCTGTCCCCTGCGTCCGAGCTTGAAGGACTGTAGGTTCTTGGAGTAGACCAGGCTGCGGGTGATGTCATTCGCTGTATCGTAGTACGGAATGTTGTGAATCACCCTTTTGCTGGCATTGTCCGGTGGGGTGGTGTATGCTATTGCAGTGTGGCAAAGCTCTCCAAATTGCAAACTGCGAATGCGGTTGTAGTGTTCTGCGCGAGCTATGGAAGGCGTACTGATCATGACGAGGTTCTGCTGAGGGAGGGAGCGAAGAATATCGTCGACAGCGTCGGTTGCTGTGATTCCTCCGGCCCTGAGTACAGTGACTTGAAGGAGACCCTCACTAACATTAGATACGTCCAGCCCGTTGGGGGGGGGGGAGTCACGCACCACCTTGAGGTCTTCGTGAGGCAAGCGTGGCTGTCTCGCTTGATGACTGGTGTGACGCCGTAGGGGAATCTCGGGCAAGATCTTCTCGGGCGCATGCGGCTCCTGTTTGTTCGGTGCATTCCGTGTGGTTAGGCCCAACCGCGTCAAAGTGCGGCCTCTCCGCTGGCGGTGACTGGGTAGCCAGCCGGCACCGTTGTCGTAGTCCTCGGGTGAAAAGTCTTCCCCTTCCACGGCAACTACATCCATCTCGGTGACCAGTGGGTGAGCGAGGTTAGGTGGTGGGTCTAATGTTCCTGGACAAGAAGAGGTTTGGGTGAGGGCTGAGGAGCCGGGTGCAGCCATTCTTGTACGCTATCTGGCCGGGCAGGGTCGCCGAGAATCGGTTGTTGTAGACGCTAATCAGCAATGATATACCATGGCCGCAGGTTATGAAAGCGACTCCTTGCCATCGATCGGCCGTAGATATAAAATCCATTAAAAAGGATCGAAATAGTTTGAAACTTTGTAATACAATGTCTTGCCTAGCATGGCGAAAAGACATGCCTCGCACATAAAGCTACGCTTTCTAGCATTCCGACACGCGGGTTGAATTGTTCACATTACGCAGGTTTTATTCATTGCTTTTCGGGCCAGATTTTTCAGTACCACACCAGACATGCCTGAATGTCGGTCGGCGCTCAGGGATGCAGTGATCGACCTATGGAGGCAGAGTATGCACCTGTCAGAGCCTCTCCCCAGAACTTTTTACTGCAAAGCAGTATATGTCTCTAACGGGAGGGATTCGCAGCTACTTGGAGAAGTGAATTTGACCGGAAACGGCGACGGCGGGTTTCGGTTGTTTTATGGGGAAGCAAGGGGAACGGCGACGGTGGGTTTCGGTTGTTTTAGGGGGAAGCCCCTTGCTTCCTCCATAAACAACCGAAACCCGCGGTCGCCGTTTCCGGTAAAATTCACTGCTCCAAGTAGCTGCGAATCCCTCCCGTTAGAAGAAAAATTTCCCCAGCTGGAACGCCGGTTTGAGCCTTTATTTTTTTTTCAACTTAGAAAGCCTTCTGAGCGACATTTTCGCCGGTGTCTTTCACGCCTTAGTCTGCGCCATCACCGGTTGCTGGTTTATGCGTGCACGTTTTGCGGTAGAAAGAGGGGGGCGTGCACGCACAGCTAGGCTGCATTCTGCAAGTGATGAAATGCCGGTTGTGCTGGTTGAAGATGCAGGTGTCGAAATTACATGGCTCAATGCGGTTACTCGGCTGTCCTCCTTAATCGAGTGGTTCGGTTGTGGGTTGAGGTGCTACACAGACATCCTAGGCACACAGTAAGATGCATAAGAGGGGGGAAGGAAAACGGAGAGCCACATGTTTCCACGCGGGAATGGAGCTCAAGCGATTCCAAGTTTCAAATAGTTATGGGACTTATGCATGCCGTTCGTTTAGAGGAAGAAGAGCAAAAATTAAAGCGTTGGCCCGAACACAAACGCGAATGGGCGCAAAAACAATGGTAAGCTGCTGGCGCCGTCGTTAACGCCTGAAGTTCAGCTCGTCGAGTAGCGGCGAATCCCTCAAGGATGAAGAGCAACTTGCCCGCCTGGAACGCCGGCGTGAGCCAATATCACTTCTTCAGAGGGCTTTCAGGGGATATTTTCGACAGCGTCGTCCACTTCACAGCACTCGCACCTGACCGGTGGCCGGTTTATGCGTGCGCACGTTTCTAGTGGAGAATAGTGGGAGGGAGGAGGTGGGGTGCGCACGCGCAGGTATAGGTTCCATGTCCGTACTGATGGATGGCACGTCCGTTGTGCTGGTACGATGTTTAAACGCGGACGTTAAACGCCCAAATGGGACATGTCCGGAGTCAGTGGTAGAGCAGATTGGGTTTGTGTGTTAGGATATGTGCAGACTGCCGACGCAAAAATTGATCTATGCGCGTAAACAAATGGCATGTCATGCAGTTCGGTTTTTTCAAGGTATTACGACAGTTGCCTTACACAAACCCGGCGTTACACAAACAGTAAGATGCTTACGACGCGGGAGGGCCACAGGCAGTTCCATGTTTATCTGCAAAAACAAAGCTTGGATCCTTCAGGGGTTCATACAGCTAATGTGCTAGGAAGTATTCTCCAACGCAAATTACGATAAATGTGTTTTCTTTCGTGCACTCCTTGGACTGCGTCGAGCTTTGCAGGTCATCCTTCTTCACAGAGTGGAAAGGCACTAATTTTTATATTCGAACCACGGTTTGCGTTAAAGAAAACTTCCGATAAACAGGAGGCGTAGAGTAAAAAAGCATTTTTTCTCCAAGTAACTGCCTCGTTTAAACTGCAGTACATTGTACAGGGCTTCCCTCCATAGGTATGTCGAAGAACGCGAATACCTTCTTCACCATTTCGGTGGAACTATTTCACTTGAAGCATACTCATAGTTTTTGTAACATAAACAATGCTGATTGTCCGTCGTGCGGCGAAATTAAACCTCGACATGCGCCACGCGATGCTTAAAGGTCGCTCTGAATGACAGCGAACTGCTTCTGTCTTGCTACTGCCGAATTGCTTGGGCGGAGAGCATATTTCTTGCTTGAATGTACGGCTACACCATCCCAAATTTCCATGTCACTCATTACCTGTGCACCCAGACTGTTCATCGTCTCTCACCGTTATTCTCATTGCCTGCCTCTCACAGCCTTAAGGTACCCAGTCCGAGCGGATATATTGTACACTTCATCTGTTTCCGCTAATGACGACGGATCGCCCGTCCGCAGCGAGCAGAAGTAGTTTAAATAAAAGCGTCATGTCTGCGATGGCTGGAATGAAACAACCCGACACAAAATGCAAAGCTCATGCTGGGGCGAGGGAGAGTGGAGCAAGGACAGAAACCTCGTTGCTTAAATGTGATCCCCGAGATCGTTACTTTGATAGGTGTGCCAAATGGCAGCTTATTTGTGTATGCCATGGCAACCTCGTTATTACTAGCGAGCCTTGTATCAGAAAATGCGCGGTTTTATGGAAGAAGGAAGCCGGGCTTTTGGCTTTGGCGTCATGTTTCTGCAGAGTAGCCTGCACTATTCTTCTTTCAAGTACTTTCCCTTATTCGATGGTCAGCGCCCTTTCCAAGGCGATTCAGTCCCTACCAAGGCCCTGATTTTGCTACCTTATGTCCTTATGTAAAGGGTGTTCCGTGCGTGATATTTCTTAGTGCAAAATAGACTAAGGCTGCGGAGAGGTGACGCGACAGCTCTTTGTTTTGTCTATTCTTGGTCTTTCTCGCACAAGTAAAGTACAGCAGCGAATCCAAACACGCCCAAACCTGCACCCTATTACATTTATTAGTCTCTTAGAATTCTTTTGGTTACGGTTACGACTGCCATTAGAGAACGCTTTTGTAGCTAAAACTAACCGATTATTTGCTCTGATCACGGCCACGGCAGTGCTAAGCGATAGTAAGAGAACAGGTGAAATTGTGGATGGGATCGCCAAACCTTCGATTCGGCTAGCATTGCAGAGCGTACTTAAGATTTGTAATGACGTCTTAAGATTTGTAATGACATATTAAGACTTTGTAATGACGTCCCAAGTAAGTCTATGTTGCCGTTTTGTTCTTTTCTGCCACTTAAATATTCATTATTTGCAACAGCAGTATAGCTTGCGGAAATAGTTAATGAAAATTTTTTGACCTACCCAAGAGCGCGAGCAAAAGTCCACCAGAGAATCTTGACACCTTACCTGCCTGGGCCACAGCCGATGTCCAGACAGCGGCCACGTAGACGCTTGTTTGTTCCAATGTCCCCGTGTGAACGGTGAAACGGGAGAAACGCCCTCGTGTAGAATTGGAGCAAGTGCATTGTTATCCAACCTGATGGCTCGAGAAATGCTGTCGTAGCCTTCTGCTCCGTCGGCATTTTCTGCCCAGTCACCAACGAAGGCCTTCTGTCGCCCACCGGCGCCCATAGAGTGCTCCATACTGATCTGGAATATTCGTCAAACAAGTACACAGACCTAACGAACGTAGAATAGCTAGGCGTTGGTGCTTCCATCTTAATTTTCGTCTCTTATACAATGGGCCCTTTCTCTTAACATTAAGCCCAACATTCAGTCTACCGTCAGGTTACATCGCTGGAGAAAATGCACTAGCCTACTTTTGTCTATCTCTACCTAAAATCTACAGATATCTCTTGTATCGGTGTGATAAGATAGACGCGAGTGTGCGCCTTATGTTTGCTAGGCACGGGCCGTGCCCTTTTTTCTTATCCACTTTCCCCCCACCCACGCTATATAAGCGTATGAGCTACTGCTGAATACACTACGTGCGTTGTGTTCCAGAATGCTGCGTTGTCAATAACTCGTTAGTCATTGCGAGACGACGCATTTCTCACTCTCTAATCAGCATAGATCGTTTTTTTTTTCCATTTCAGCGGGTATTCATGAAGCGCCATTACAATTACTAAAGTGGGGAATGACATTTATATATCCCGCTTGTTTAAACCGCACTACTGTAAAAGTGCAGGTTATAAATGACGTCTTCGCTATTGCAAAGAAGAATAGTCGTATTCCGCTGCCAACATCGTTAGTTTTGCGCCGTCAATTTAAGCAAAGAAGCTAAGTGTCACGCTTAACATTTTTTTGAGAAAGCGTAAAGCTCCGCCTACCTTGCCTGTATTCCTTGCCCTTCCCTTCTGAACTGCAAGGATCCAGGCGATAGAGCAAGAGTAAACAACACATGCCATCGACTCCAGCCTTTGAATTAGTGCTTTCTTGCGTGATAATTTTGCAGTACCTCGGAGCTGATGTCCAAGAAGCATTCACAACAAGGTTACGAAGGACTTGTTCCGCCGCTGCGCACCGAAAAATTTCTGATGAAAAATTACGGCATTTGTTCACCGCCTCTGAAAATGTAGACTATTGCATTCCACAGAATATTATTTGCTCAGATTAAATTTTGATTCCTTCAAAAAAAGTGCTGCCAATTGGTGCCGCAAAATACTGCTACATTATAGTGCTGCAAAATAGCGCACAACCCACGGCCAGCGGTACTATGTAGCAGTCCCGTTTTCAAGATCGCTCCTCTTCCATGCTCGGGGAGCCGTTCAGTTCGGGCGTTTGTTCGTCAACACGCTTGCTGCCAACACACGGCCTTTTACGGGAAGGCAACAGGCAGCTGACTCCTAGTCCGCTAGCATAAAACTGCAGGGTTTGCAAATTTCATTTCGCCAATTACTTGTGGTTATGCTAAATTGAAAATTACAAAAAATGTGCTACTTTTTGTGCGCTCCTGTTGACTGCGGCAAGGTTTACTGCTCATCCTTCCTCACAGAGGGGAAGGGCACAGAATTTTTTTGCCATGAGACATACGTACAGTACCTCCACTACACCCAGTTTGTTTAAAAATGAAACTATGTCAGCTTGAAATATCTAGAGCATGGAATCTCTTGTATACCTTGTTTCTCATAACAAAACCCCGTGAAACAGGTCCTGAATTTTTTGAAAATAAGTAAGATGCACTTTTGGATTTTATGTTGAATTTCGTGTTTAAGTGAAGCACTTTAAACACTGCTACTAATCCAATCCGCAGGCGTCAACTAATTGTGAAGGCTTTGTGGGCTCAACCAATGACCTGAAAAACCGAAACTATTTTAAGAGGGGTCAATGACAACCACCATTATCTGATATTATCAATGTCGCTTTCGTTCTGCGCCTTGATAGCCCTCTCTCTTTTCCGCCTTACGTGAGCTTGTGTAACCTCAATGTTGAGGACGAACTTTTGTTGTTCTTGGAGCAGAATCCTGTTCCGTTATCACGGTTACCATTATTGGAGAAAGTCCTTTCAATCTGGTCACCCTGTGTCCTTCTTAAGGCCGGGGTATGTTGCGGCCTGCTTCGAAAATTGTACGATTCCTCCTGGCACTATGCCTACTGTAGACGGCATTCACTGTATTGCTTGAACTCTACTGTGGGTTCCCCGGTGTATGACTAAATTCTATGTTACGGTGTTGGCTTCGCTGAAGAAGCCCTCACTTTCAGGTGACGAGAACGCCGTAAACTCGTCACCACACTTCACGCAGTTTGGTTTGTAGAGCCAATGCCACGGAGGCGTACAAAGAGAGACGACCAGACCACGTAGCAAGGCCGGTTTATTCGGAACACCTTGGAGTCTCTATCTCCTGATGCCAGGGGCGTGCGGGCCCTCCAGCGGGTGAGCGCACTCGTGGGCCATCGTCACGCTGCTGCCCCTGCACTGTGGCTTGCCGCTACAGGTTAGTTTTGCGCGTTCTCCCTGGTTTGAACTGACGTAAATCCTCCGTTCTGGCTCTTTTGATGTATGTACTGTGTACTAGTGCGGGAAGAGACTTTTCAATACGAATTGGACGTTTTTTGTACGCTGTTGATATTTCGTAAGAAGGTTTTAGTAGCCTGACGCACACATACTTTTGGTTAACAGCTACCATTAGGCTCGCTACGTTGACGTCTTCGTTCTGAAGTTTTTCCGCCGTAAGTGTTTTTTTTTTTTCATCTTTGCTTATTTCACATAGCGACGCCTCTGAGCAAGATTCCAATCGAAAGCTGTAGGTAGTTTATGCTATGCAAGAGCATTTTCTGAAATTGCAGTTACCGTAGCATCACGCAAGCACACAACCGTGGTCATCTGCGCAGCTGAGCCTCACACCAAGGGTACTTAATGAATGAGAGGCTTAGCGCAAAGAAAACGACGACGTTGACAGACGAGATAGGCAAGGGTACTCTTTGCTTTCGTAGCTGGGCATATGATTGATTGATGGTAGGGTTTAACGCATCGACGTAATACAGGCGATGCGGCGCGCCGTAGTGGAGGGCTCCGTATTAATTTTGACCATCTGGGCATTTTAACGTGCGCCAAAATCTCGTGAACACGGGCATTTTTTTCTTTTTGCCTCCATAAGAAAAGCAGCCGCCGCGGCCGGCAATTCAAACCGCGCCCTCATGCTCCGTAGCATAACGCCTTAGCCACGGGGCTATAGCGGCGGGTGAGCTCGGCATACCAAAATATGGCACAATAGGCTTTGGTTAAGTGCGGGGCATTAATTTGTAATAAAAAAACAAGTTACCAGCAGCAAGTATACCTCGCCTGATTGGCCGGAATACACCATAAAAAACAGACTAACCTGCAAGAACACAATGAGTGCAGACTACCTCGTCAGGTCACGTCGCTGCTGCCGCCGTCGTCAAAAAGTTCAGCGAAGTCTGCGTCGCACTCGTACCGCTATGCCTCAAGGCTCTTTGAGGTCGTTGGCGTCAGTGGCGGCCACGTGTTTCAGATAAGGCTCTTTCAACTCGGACATCTTTGTCCAAGTACATGGCATTCAGCCAAGTCCACCTTGATGCTTCTCTTTTTACATACTGATAACGTCTGATAACTTGTTCGCGCTTTGGCTGCTTCTATCAACACAGTCTAGATGAGAAAGCCTAGTAGGACACTGGTGGCAGTCACTGCGTTCCCTGTTTACTAAGCAAATGGCGCTCAATGTTGATATTAGAACTGTAATATTCCTTTTCATACAAAATACAAAAAAAAGATAATAACTTGGTCAGCTGTGCACTCAAATATACGTGTACAATACTTTCTTAAGGACAAGGCGGTGACACCTCTGTGCTCGCAAAGTAAGTTTGCCAACCTTGGCTGCATGTTATTTTAGCATCGCTAAAAATTGGGTCAATTCTTTTCATACATTTCTACTAGGCAGGACATGCTCTTTACAGGGCCAGCATTTAACATTAATATTGTTATTTTTAATTAGTGTTGGCACTGGGAAAGGCACCCAAGAGCAAGTGCAATGTTGGAATGTTGGTGTGCTCATGCCCAGACAACTGATGTGGCGGCAACACATCACGTACACAGAACGGAATGACATTACTCCATCGCTTGACAAGGTGGAAATAAAGAGAACTGATGGAAGTCGTGGCCGAACTATATAGCAACAAAGAGAAGGGCAGCTGAGGAGGCACAGAGTGGGCAAAGTCACTTCACGGGGCGCAAGTCTCGTCACGTGACGCAAGTTCACAACAGAGAAAATGGCGACTTTACACTTGGCCTTTTCATGGACTTTAGTAACGCGTTTGGCTCCCGAATCATCAGATCCTTCCCCAAAAATTCTCATCATTTCGAATTCCTGGAACACCACTTTGCCTAATTAACTCGTATGCCTTGTACGCCTTAGCAACATGGAATCGTCCCGACTACCGAATCCTTGCGGCGTGCAACAGGGAAGTGGTTTGGTGCCCCTTATATTCAATTTATATATTATTGACCGAGTTTTTATTGACGAATGCGTGAAATTCTTTATATATGCAGACGACAGGACTGTTCGTGTTTCAGGCAAAGATGTCAATAGTCTGATAGTAGGGTGTAACTAGCTCCTCGATAGGTTGGCGACGTGGTCAGAGGCAAACTGCCTGAGAATTGGTAATGGTAATAAAAATTGTAAAAAATGGTAATAAAACAAAAGCAGTAATATTTCGAGCTAGAAATAAAATTTTAGATCTAAGAAATACATAATTGTTAATAAAATCCTTTTTGAAGTGGTTAATGAACTCAAAATTCTTGGTGTCTGGTTTTCCTGTCGCCTGAGTTGGGAGTGGCATGTGAGATATGGTGCCCATAAACTCTCTTCAATAGCAGGAGCTATATCTCGCTGTCAGGTGATCCTGCCAGTTAATGTTAAACTCCAAATATATTATGCTTCGCTCGCCTCTTAAAATAACTACTGTAGCTTAGTTTTGGGAATGACTACCAAGGGAAACATTAATAAAACGAACCTTACGACACATAGCAAAATGTTGACATGTTATTCCCCACTGGAAATTTATTTTTACAATAGAATATTACTCGATTTACACCCAACTATAAATTTCGCTTGATCAATGTATTTTTGCGGGAATGAACGTCAAACTTCCTTGCACACTTTAGCCTCTCTTACGCCCCGCGATACTTCAATTATGACCAGAGATGGCGAATTATGGTTCATCCCCTACTTTCAAACGCAATATAAGTTACAGTTGCTAAAACACAATTTACCTGTGGCACTTAATAAATTCAAAGATACAGCCATTATTTTTCTAAAAAAAGTACGGGAGTATTTTATCAGTATGTGTGTAAATAATTAATTTACTGAAATGAACGCAGCTAGTGGCAACGTATGCCAGAACCGAATTCTTATGATTGCGAATAATGTGTACACGTTTATTTTGTCGTGTTTTAAGTGGCATCTTTATTGTTAGCGCGTATAAGATAGTGGTTGATATTGTGCTAATGATTCTTGCACAGCTCATTTGAAATGATGCATTATACCTTCATCCGTACACTACATGTCCTGCGAAATTGTACAAGCAGACCTATTTCTGCAATTTCCATTTTTGCCTGCGTAAATTTTACAGTTTCTATACTATGCTTTTATCATTTGTACAACTTGCATAACATTTGTTTCTCATAGCCTGAAAGAGCTACTTTTTTCAGTTTTGTTGTAAAAACCATGTAACACGTCTGTACATTGTTGCTGCCATGTTCCTAGTCACGTGCCTTGTTCCTAGTTTACGTATTTGATCCCCACTAGGTCCCCTGTTTTTCAAGAATCCTGTGGCAAAACGAGCTAACCCCGTCGTTCTTTTTATCGCTGCACGTAATGACGACATCCCGCTTTGAGCAACAACACCAGATGGTAATAAAATGTTATCCAGAGCTGTTCAAGATAGCGCAGAGACATTACAAGGGACAGCAGTTCTCGGAAAGGTGCGCACAAACACATTGTCAAATACGGGGCATTTATAAAAACGGGTGCTATCGCAGCTCACGATAACCATGAAGGAAGCGCACACGCGATTAAAACGACACAAAATCACCACAAAGCGGAAAAGGCTGTTTTCAGCTTGCGGGAGTGATGGCTGCTTGAAGGAACAGCGACCGAAGGAGAGGAGAATGCATAAACAACGTCTGAAGTGCGCCAAAAATTCCTCGTGGGTCGAAGGTGGCGCGATTAGCTCCGAATCGCACCCGACCGTACTGCAATGTATCACGACAGCACTCTTGAAATTTCGCAAATGTAAATCGCGGGTAAGTATCGCAGCCTAGCTTCTCGGGAAAGCAAAAATAAATCGTGTAAGCGGCTTTTCGTCTTTTTAGCTGACGGTTGCTTCACTTTATACACTTCTTCATTGATTGATTGATTGATTCATTCATTCATTTGTCCATTGATTGATTGATTGATTGATTGTGGGGGTTAAGGCGCCAATGCTACACAGGTGATGACGCGTGGTGGTGGGGAGGGCTCCGGATTTATTTGCACCACCTGGGGACCTTAAACGTGAGCCGAAATTTTAAACACACGGGCGTTTTCACTGTTTGCTTCATCAGAAAAACGGCCGCCATTGCCGGGACTCGAACCTGCGTCCTCGGGATCCTTAGAACAAAGCCTTAGCCACTCAGCCACCGCGGCAGCAGCTTCAAACACTTCTGGCCGCTTTGAAGGCCCGTGAATCACGGCGGTGAGCACGGCGAGGCTGCACTAAGGGAGATGTTCGCCGCACCCCCCCCCCATTTTATTGCTGCTGGCCCTTTTGCTGCCGTTCGCTGGATTTATTCCCTCACCAGTTCCCGACTTTTACTCGGCAGAACAAGCTTCAAGATGCCTCGACCCTGTTTCTGCACCAACATGCTCCCTTTCCTATGCGGTTCCTGCGGCTGCGCTGCCGCTCATCTTCAATACCTGTCTTCAGCCCCGATGCTGTGGGAAAAGGTTTGTGGTTTACTACTAGACCGAATGTGCGCCCACGCAGGTACTAGTAAAACCTTTTGACTTTAAAAAACTAAGGCAAGCGCTTCCTTCTTTATCTGGCTGCAGCCCGCTTATGCCTTACAGAGTGTCACGCGATGTGTACGCAATATGGCACCACTAGGCCTTTAGCATCCACATGGGACATCACCGCACTGAGCCCATACGCTGAGGAGATACAGGTGCAGGGAAGCGGTGGGATCGTATTCTGGGAGCGCCGCAGGAGACCTTTTACATGCTGGAAGGCAGACTCACACTGGTCGCTCAATGACGAAGGACCTTCATTGGGGAAACGCGTGTTGACGGGTGAGACAGCACTGGAAAGATTTGGCACCAACTCTACATAAGTAAGTTACGGGCCCCAAAGCGACCTCACAGAATTTATTTATTTATTTATTTATTTATTTATTTACTTATTTGTTTATTTATTTATTTATTTATTTATTTAATTATTTATTTATTTATTTATTTATTTATTTATTTATTTATTTTCGAATACCCTCAAGGTCCCTGAAAAAAGTACCCTCAAAGTACCCTGAAGAAGTACCCTAAAAAAATGTACAATGCACAAGTCACACAGCATTTGATGCGCGCATAATACGATGTCCAAAAACTATAAAAAATATTCACAGTTTTAAACATGAATACTAGACCTATGAAAAATCAGAAAAATGCGGAAGTAGGGCGGCTTTGAAAAACTTGTTATCATGTATTGACACTAGCCGTTTCGGGAAGGCCATTCCATTCACTCACCGTGCGGGGTAAAAATGAATGACAAAATGCGTTTGTTTGTTTTGCAGGAGAACGGGGCAAATTTTTAGTGATGATCGACAGGGCCTGATATGTAAGTTGGGCCAACAAAAGAAAATTGATTGATTGATTGTAGGCTTTAACGCGCCGACGCAACGCAGGCGATGAGGCGCGCCGTAGTGGAGGGCTCCGGATTAATTTTGACCACCTGGGGATCTTTATCGTGCGCCGAAATCTCGTACACACGGACGTTTTTGCTTTTCGCCTCCATCAGAAAAGCGTCCGCCGCGGCCGGGAATCAAACCCGCGACCTCGTGCTCAGCAGCGCAACGCCTTAGCCACTGAGCCGATAAAAGAAAATCGTGAAGATGCGCGTGGAAATAAATTTTGTGAAACAGATAATCGAAGGATCTTGCGGCGGAACGACAGATTAGGCAGAAGCAATGTTGATTTATTTTATTATTTATTTATTTATTTATTTATTTAGAGATACTGCAGGTCAATACTTTGACCCAAACAGGAGGGGCGTATACAAAACATAGTCAAGAAACGAGTACGAAAGGGAACACAGGCAATAAACATATCAGAAACTATTCACGGTGCCCTGCATCTTATACACATGTATTATAAGAGCAACACCACAGAACACATTAATTTGAAAAAAGATGACGCTGTAACGCTTCTGCAAAATCTTTTGCTTTTAAAACATCAAGAGGTCAATAATTCCAGTATGCAACAGTCCTGGGGAAATAACTGTTTTTGAAGGCATCTGTTTGAGCGAAAATAGGTGTCAATACGAATTCATGAGTGCGTCTCGTAGCCCTAGTTACACGTGGTTTCACGCTGCCGGGAGAACGTATTTTTATTTTGCCTGACAAGCAATCATGCAGAAATATCAGGCGACTGACCCGTCTGCGGTCATCTAACGTTTGAATATTATTTTCTTTCATCAGAATAGATCGTGAGTCATGCCTGCGGTATTTCCCGTAAATAAATCGGAAGGATTTTCTCTGCCCCTTCTCTAACTGAGAAATTTCTTTTTTAGTAGAGGGACCCCAAACCACTGAAGCATATTCTAATTTCCCTCGAACACATGCATTGTACGCCATTAGCTTAGTGTTGGCTGGGGCATTTTTGAGCTTCCACCTCAGATACCAGAGCTTACGAAGAGACGATATACAGATATCGGATACATGATCGGACCAATTGAGTTTATAAGAACACCAAGGTACTTGTATTTTCGGACTTCTGCGATGACAATGTTTTGAAGAGTATAAGAAATGTACTTGGATGCATCTTACGTGTTACACGCAGCAATAATGTTTTTTTATTGTTGAGCAACATGCCCTATCGATCACACCAATCAATAATTTCCGAAAGATTATTTTGTAGTACGTCGTGATCTTCCTTGGACGATATTTTCTTAAAGACTACACGATCTTCAGCAAATAATTTGATTGAAACATCACTCACAACTTCTGCTAAATCATTGACATAAATCAGAAACAGGAGGGGACTTAACACACTACCTTGGGGCACCCACGAGGATACAGGAAGCATATCAGAGGCACAATTGTTAATTTCGACGAACTGTTTCCTGTTTTTTAGGTATGAATTCACCTAACGAACAATACTGAGAGGTTGTTCTAATTTATACAACAATTTCCGAAGAGGTACTTTATCGAAAGCCTTGCATAGGTTCAGAAAGAGCATATCCACCTGCCCTGACAGATCCAGAATTTCGGAAACCTCATGCACTGTTAAAACCAACTGGGTGATGGTGGACATGCCCTCCGGAACCCATGCTGGCAGTGTGACAACAAATTTTTTTCCAATAAAAGTGTTTCAATATAATTTGCGGCGACATGCTCTAACATTTTACAACACGTGCTTGTAATAGATACTGGTCGGTAGTTGCTGTAATCTAATTGTCTCCTTTTTTGAATACCGGGACTACCCGTGCCATACGCCAGTCATCAGGTATCTCACCTGTCCGTATTGATAAATTAAACAAACGTGTCAAAAACGCTGCAATTTGTTCCGCATATCGTAGCAAAAAGGCACTTGGAATGGCATCCGGTCCTGTAGACTTTTTTACATCCCGTTTGAGCAACATTTCAACAACTCCCTCATAAGTTACCACTGGACGCTCAAAGAAGCCAGAGACGCACTCCGAAATATCGCACAGATCCCTATTAGAGAAGACCGTATAAAAATACGCATTGAATTGTGTAGCCATTTGTTTGGGGTCAGTGATAATTTTTTCGTTTACCCTTATCTTTCTAATTTCATGTTTAGCCGGACTCAGGTACCTCCAAAACTTTTGGGGGCTGGTTTTAATAAATTCTACTAGTGTGGTATTGAAATACTGGTTTCTAGAGTACTTGACGTTACTCAGTGAACTATTTTTTAATTCGCCATACGGTGGAGATCCTGTTTTCCTTTTCTTTCGGAGGCGCTTGATTTTACGCCTTAAGGGGAATAATTCTTCTAATCGAAGGATTCTAGCCATGCTTTTGTCGTGTTTAAGAAGGCACAAAATTTTGAATACAGAATTCTGCAGCAGCACGAAATTGTCGGCAAAACAGCTCAGGATCGTCTTCGGTTGGTTCCAGATGCATGTCTAAATAGTCTATCACAGCAATGTCGTTTGCCCTCAAAAAATCTTTATGTGAGTCCTGCGTCACGACTTTCGGTTTAAGACTGCCCTTTCTCCAAGAAAACGAAATTAATTTATGGTCAGATATACCTGAATCTACCTGAAAATTCCCCACTAAACATTTCGGAAACTAGCAACAGGTCTAGGACTGAATTTCCCCGAGTGTTGTCTTGAACAATTTATTGAAGGTTAAGAGTAAATATTATGTCCAGTAATGAATCAGAAGAACTAGATAAACCGTATTGCTTACGCTCTCATTAAATAGCAGGATGGTTAAACTCAACAGTAACTATGCAATTCTTACCCTTTACTTTCATCATTCGGTCATGGAATTTAAGCAAAAAAGAATCGTCAGCGTCAGGTGGGCGATAGACTGCACAGAGAAAAAAACGTGTGCCCGGAAAATGAAACCTTTAAAATTAAACTTTCGTGGTTATCGATTTGATCTGCTGCCGTTATATCAATGCCATGCTTTACAACAACCGCTACAAGGCTTTCCTGCCCTACCATCCCTACAACGTAGAGCACCGTCAAAAGCTGAAACTGCAGCTACCACGGCGGCACCTGCTCATGCGGATAGACCCCCTCTGGCGTCAGTAGAGGCCGTTTCACCAGCTCCGAGGGCAGCACCAATGTCCACGACTACGAGGGCGCCGGCGTCAACACCAGTTGTCACTCCAATCCCTGCTGCTCGGTCTTCCTAGAGCTCCTTCCCATGCTTCACTCAAAGGACAAGGCGAGTCGCAGGCCGAACGTAACTCGGCAGGCCTCGGTTCTGTAATCTACTCCATCGTGGCAGCTGTGCGCCTCTTTCTCGGCTCTCTTGCATCCCAAGTGGCCAAAGCTGTCGTGACGCTTCTCGACTTCGTTTCGCCTCCCTTTGTACAATGGAGGTAGCGGCACCCATCACTACACGTTCCCCCTCTGTGCAGCAAATTAGGCAAAACGCAACAATTTTTCAATGGAACGCATGTGGGCTTGGTCAGCGGCTTCCAGACTTCCGCAGAATTTTGCAAAAACACCAGTTCCCCATTGTTGCAATTTCAGAGTCACGCCTTTCCACAGATATACGGCTATACGGGTACGCAGTCCTGCGCTCATCAACAGGTGTGGCAACAACGAGGTCCTGTTATGCATGAGGAACGACCTCACATTCATGCAACACAATCTGCCGCCTAACGCGTTTAACGAATTCGCAGCTATTACCGTGCGACACGCAGGCGTTTCCTTTACTGTCATCGCTGCGTATATTCCGCCCCACACATCGCTGAACACTCAGCACCTGGAGGACATAATTCGTCGTACACCACCTCCACACATCCTCACGGGGGACTTCAATGCTCATCATCCGTCATGGGGAAGTAAGAAAACGACGGCCAAAGGACGTCGCCTGTTAGACATTCCAGACCGCTTCAGTTTGTGTGTTACTAACACTGGGCAACCAACGTTTTATCGTGGACGGATGTCAAGTGCTGTTGACGTCACCATGGTTTCCTCAGCATTTTCAACGACCACAAGCTGGTATGCAGATATTGAGTCTGATGGAAGCGACCGTGTACCGACTTACATTATTGCCGACGGTTTGCCTGCTGGTCGCCGTAAATCTGCCGTTCAATTTGTCAACTGGGGTAACTTCACCACAGACGTCGAGACAAGCGCTGGTGATTTCTCGTCACACGACGATGCTATTAACAGCGTCGCAAATACGCGGAGGTTGTGCAGAAAAACCGCGAGCCTGCTAAAGGAGTATACAGTGGCTGACGTCGAGTATGAAAACCTCAGGGCGATTCGTAGAAGGGCAGAAAGGCGCGCACGGAAGACTTCCGTGGTAGAAGATATACGAGCAGCCAGACGCACACAAAAGCTCATTCACAGACATCTGAAGAAGCCTGCCAAACGTAAATAAGCGTCCTTTTTTTCGAAGCTAGACCCTCGGAAGCCACTGACAAGGATATGGAATTTAGTGCGTGGTCTCCGTGCACCGCTAACTCAGTTGTACCCTTTTAACTCCATTTCTCTGCGAATGAAGGTAAGCGACTTAGATGTCGCTGAAGCCTTCTGTGTTAAAATTACTGCCGCACCGGGGTCTTCACCAACGACCATTTCCAGGGCTGCGAACCCGTCACCGAACACACCCTACACGGGCGAACCATTCTCTATGGCAGAACTTGAAGCTGCTCTGTGCTCAGTTAACAAAGCCTCTTCTCCGGGCCTAGACGGGATAACCTATGCAGTTTTATGTCATCTAGGCGACAATGCGAAGTGGTGGCTTTCGTCAATATTCAACCGCTCCTGAGAGACCGGCCGTCTTGAGCCTGGGTGGAAGCGAGCTCGTATCGTGCCAGTTCTGAAACCCGCGAAAGACCCCACGGATATTGATTCGTATCGGCCTATCGCGCGTGTAAGCTGCATTGGGAAGCTCATGGAGAAGATGGTACTGCTTCGCCTAGACTGAGATCTGAATGACAGAAGCGTTTATCCGTCGCAGATGTCGGGCTTCCGCAAGGGCCGGAGGAGCATTGACAACGTAATTGCTCTTGCAACACATGTGAAGCACGCAAAGATCGAACGGCGAATTACCATTGCAGTCTTCATTGACATTAAATCGGCATACGATTGTGTTCTCCATGAAGCTGTCCGGACAGCAATGAGGTCTGTAGGCCTCGCGGGACGAATGTACGACTGGATGTCTGATTACCTCTCTGATAGGACCATCTACATGTCTGGAGAGGATGGTGAGACATTCCTTCATAATGTGACCCGTGGTGTCCCTCAGGGTGTGGTACTGAGCCCGACTCTTTTTAATATTTCAATGATTGCCTTGAGAGATGCCTGCCGAAATGGGTTGAAATATCCATGTACGCTGATGATATCTGTATCTGGTGCTCAGGCCGTAACAGGCGTGTTCTCCAATCGAGACTTCAGCGTGCAGTAAGCTTGATTGAAAACTTTCTCGCGACGCGTGGCCTCGCGATATCACCGGCCAAGTGCGCTGCCATAGCCTTTACAAGGCGGGACGTCTCAAACTACCAGTTAATGGCCGCAGGCGTACCGATACCGTATGTCACCCATCACAGGTTTCTGGGTGTTACCTTCGGCCGCCATCTGACATGGGCGCCTCACATCAGAAGCCTAAAAGAGAAGTTAACGTCATTCGCGCACATCTTCGGCATGCTTTCCAACAGCACTGATGGATGTAGCATCAGCTCGGTTTTACGGCTATACGATGCCCTCTGCGAAGGCTTACTTCGCTATAGCCTCCCAGCTCTGACTTCTCTTTCCAAAGGGAATTCTAAAATACCAGAGGGGTTGCAGGCCCGAATACTGAGGATATGTCTTGGTGTCCCGAAGACCACCTCCACAATGGGAACCAAAACAGAGAGCAGACGGCTTCCACCCGCTCCTTTGCAGGCAATGGAGCAACTTCGCACGCCCCTGAACGTTGTGGCGAGGCAACATGGACATACTCTTGCTGCCGCCTGGGCCTATGAAGTGCAGAACGCTATGCCCTCCCAGTGTCAGCCTTCAGCCTCTTTTCCTCACCATCCGTGGCTATTCCCTCCTATGAAAATTGTCACCACGGTACCTAGATTTAGGAGGAAGGCGGATATACCAGCCCCGGCTCTAAAGGTTATTGATTTGGAGCGTATTAACAACCAATACCAAAGGCCACACTCATGTGTACACTGATGGCTCAGTGACGGCTACATCATGGGCGATAGGGATCTCGATTCCTTCGTCGCTCACTATCAGCTGCGCCCTATTGAGCCACAAGTCCTCGACGACAGCTACTGAGCTGGCTGGGCTGCGCGCGGCTTTTCAGTACATTCCAAAGCAGCCGGCCAATCAATGAACTGTATTTACAGACTCCAGGTCAGCACTCGAAAGCTTGAAGTCGCTTCCAAAAGAGCAGCTGGCTTGGGAAATCAATATCTTGCACTTGCAAGCCATACAAAGGGGACACAGCGTAGGTCTGCAGTGGCTTCCTGCCCACTGCGGAGTTGCCGGCAATGACGCAGCTGACAAAGCCGCCTCATCTGCCCACAGTCTCTGCACTGAAGCTGTGCCGATCCCATTCACGAGAAAGGATGCGGCAATACTCGCCTCATCAACCGCATGGAATGCGCAGATGTCTATCTGGACTGATGCAAGGCAGCAATACCCAACTCTTCATGAGATTGACCCCAAGTGCACCTTCAGAACGCCACCTGGACTTAGCAAGCGTGAGGAAGCCATTCTGCATAGGCTGCGCTTGAATGTGGCCTACACGGGACATTACCTGTACAAAATCCAGCAGGCATCTTCACCTCTTTGTTTTGGATGTGATTCACGAGAAGACATCCTGTCATGTTGTATGCGTGTGTCCAAAGTACACCGTGCAAAGATAGAAACTCATATTATCTTTGTGCAGGAAGCTTGGTGCGGGACTTGAGCTGAGGGCTGTTTTGGGTCCATGGTGCACGTGCAATCAAAGCTCTTTTGGAGTTCCTTCGGAGCACAAAACTGGGCAAAGTTTTGTGATTGAAAATTTTGGCCGCATCAAATGACACCTTTTCGTCTTCATGTTTTTTTTTCTCTTTTTTTTCTTTTTGGTTTTCTTCTCTCATTTAGAGAAGCAAGCCAGCCCGACGGCTCGGCTAACATCGCTGGTCTCCATTAAAGTTTTTCTCTCTCTCTCTCCGCCCCCTCGAGATCCCCTACCTCGTCGGAATAATTGGTACCCAGGCAGCAGGATTTTGTCATCGTTAATTAAACTATGTAGCCACGTTTCTATAATTGTGGCAAGGTGGGGGTCACATATCAACAAGATGTTCTCTAATTGTTCTATTTTATTAACAATGCTTGTGGCACTGAAGCTAAGGAGCCGAAGTTCGTGGTTCTTTAATTGCTAGCTGCGGAGCGGGGCGCTAGTAGGCTTCGAGAGAAGATCTTTTTTTTTCGTCAAAAACGAATTTGTTTCAGGAGTTGATAGCGCTACTTTTTCGCTCATAGAAGTTGCCTTGCGGCTGTTGGTAGCATGATCCCAAACGAAAAGGTTGCCGTCAATACTTATCTTATCATGGACGAGCATCATTTCTCTTCCTGCATCTTTATCATTCTCTGCGCTTGCCATAAGTAGCTTTCTTTTCCGTATTGTGTCTTTGCAGTAGTCATTATGCAAGAAGGTTTTCAACCCCTTTCACTTTTTAAAGTTTTTGAAGAGCTCCTGCTTTTCATTGTAATCTTGAAAGTACAAAATTACTGGGCGTTTGAGGGCTTTTCCGATTCTGTCAATCCTAGCGACAGAAGAACACTTGACACCCATTGTTTCCTCGAAAAGTTCTTTGATAACCTTTTCCCGCAGTACCTTATCCGATTCATTGGGCTCTTTAGGAATGCCAAATAGTACAAGGTTAGACCGCCTGCTACGATCCTCTAAAGCATTAAGTTTCCTTTGATGAGAGGTCAGTGCCTTGTGCATGTTAATAATGGCTAGATTCAAACCAGCTGCGTCTACATCTCGGTTTTGCAGTTCTTCCACGTTTTCTTCTAACTGGCCAAGACGCGAGCCATAACTGGCCATAGATTTTAGGTGGCCTCGAGGCGATTTTTGATGTCAGTGATATCGGTCTGTACCGCATTTTTGCCTTTAAAGATTTCTTGAAACATTTCCACTACTGTGGGTCAAGGATTCGTTTTTATGTCCCCACATACAAGAAGCTGGCATGCACGGAAACAGTCATAAGCAATGCAAAAATATGTCCGTGGGCACAGCAATACCACAAGAAATCGATTGTCGCTTCTAATTGAACAGGTTTGACCAACTTGCACAAGAAGCAACAGGCGAATGTCGATGAGACCGTGCCCGGCGCTTGCGCCGTGCCCACTGAAGAGGTCCCTCGCCGGTCGCTCCTTTAGAGGGGCCGTTGATGACGTCATGCAGCTATGGTTCAGGAGTGGTGTGGTTTCAAGGGTATAGGTCGAGTTGCGTGCTCGTCTTTCGTCGGTTGTTGATAATCCGCTGATCGGCGCGAATGTGCTGGGCGAGCTTGAATCGTTGACTGTCAGGAGCGAAGCCTGCACAAAAAGCAACAGGCGCATGGTGATGAGACCATGCCCGGCGCTTGCGCCGTGCCCACTTTTTTATTTTATTAGTGCATATAAGACACAGTAGTAGTGCGATGATCGTTAGATAGGATGAAACGAGCCGACCGGTTTTGGATTTCTTCTACCCCTGTAACTAGAAATTCGTGGGCTCGGTCTCATTGTCACGTCAATTAGCTGGGCAAACTGGACGCAGAAAAAACGAGACGTTTAATATCCAATGAAAATACCTGCGCGCGACTCCACACATCACAGCGCTCCTTCACTGCAGTAGCGTAAAACGTTCGGGGCGCAAGCACTATACACAGTTAACTTCCGCTCACTTTCCACTTGATGTCCGTTGCTGGTTGCAGCTGTAGTCACGAAGGTCCGGTAGTCGACGACCAGCTTGAGAGGCTTGGCAGGACACGCTGCCAGGAGACCAGGGTGCGTAGCACCGGGTGCCAGTGGAGACCTTGTTTCGGGTGCGCAGCCCGAGCGTTCAAGCCTAGGTAGCCCCGCTGGTGGTCGTCTCTGAAGCCGCCAAGGGTGCGTTGTTGTGCTCAGGATCGTTGCCGCGCTCAGGAGGCCGGCAGGGTGCCTTTCCAGGTTCGGTGCCTAGAGCTTCCGTGCAGGCGCCGCCATTCCTCGATCTCCTCGCTCCACGCTCCTCTCTTCTACTAGTCTTCTTCGGGAAGTTAGTCTCTTGGGGGGATTGCTCATGACACCCATATTGAGGCCGCATACTCTAGCTTTGGGCGAATGAGCGCTTTATACAGTTGTAGCTTGAGGCTAGACGAGATTGATGAAAAGTTGCGCTTTAAGTATCCTAATAAGAGGTTTGCATTGTTTGATACATAGGTAACGTGTTGATCTATGAAAGATATTGGAATATAGACTCCTAGATACTTTTAAGAACTTACGATGTCAAGAGCATGTTGCTGTAGGGTCATAGGTTGAGGAAGGTGCATTGGTCCGTGATACATGCATTACTTTGAATTTGTTAACCCTGTAATTCCCAATGTATCATATAAGATACGCCATCTTTTGGATTTTTCTACTCGCTTCTGGGCCTTTGGACCACCAAGAAATGCGCAGTAGTTTCTCCCAAATATAGTTTTCAAGATGAACTCCTCCGTCGTAAGCGCTTCCGGTGGGTCTGCAGCTACATTCAATTCGTGTATGATACACTTATTTTACCGCGTGTATGATGCATTATATGCCCACCTTTGTGTCGGTATACATATACCTACAAGTAAATTGGTATATGCTACATTATATACCTACATTATCTATGTAAGTATATATATGCATACTCTTTATGCGTTTATGATACACTATGTAATCTTGAAACCCTGGGGGAAAAAAAATTCGTTTTGTTTTATTATTGTTTCAGTCGCAAACTAAAATGTAACAAAGCATTAGAATTTTTATCTACTGTTTTCATTGGTTGGGTATTACAGGGTTATTGTTCAACGCCATGACCCATTCGCTGCACCATGAAGATACAGCGTTTAGGTCTGACTGAAGTGCTACGGAATCGTTAGCGTTTCTTATTTCACCATAAATGACACAGTCATCAGAGAAGAGGCTAATAGAAGAATGCACGCGAGGTGGGAGGTCGTTAATATAAATTAGGAAAAGGATCGAAAAAGACAAAGATGAGTCGAAATGATTAGCGGTAACAAATTGAAAGAGGTTAGTAAGAAAACAACGGAACCAGGCAAGTACACTAGCATCAAGGTTTAGCTTACTTAATTTCAGAAGCAAAAGCTTATGTGAGCCCTTGTCGAACGCTTTGCTGAAATAAAGAAATATGCAGTCTACTGCAGCGCCACGATCAAGAATCCTACGGAGAGAATGAGTAAAGCATGCTAGCTGAGTTTCGCACGAATAATGTTTGCGGAAGCCATGTTGTGATCTGTGAAAAAAGGAATGACCGTCCAAGTGTGGCGCAATTAGAGATGATATAATTTATTAGAAGATTTTACATGAGATGCAAGTTAGAGAAAGAGGTGGGTAGTTATTGATGTGTTCCTTCGAACCGAATTTATGAACGGGAATCACCTTTTCGATTTTCCAATCTCTTCGAAGAATGCAAAATTCGAGAGATTTTTGAAAAAGTTTAGACAAGATAATTGATGAACACATTTTGGTGTTTTTGGGGAACTTTGAATTGATATATAGACACCGGAATCGGAAGACAGCTTTAAGGTATCAATCACTCTAGAAACACCAACTGGCTCAATAACAATAGGAGGCATTGAACCAAACTCAGAATCACTAACATCTGCATCAGAAACACAATCGCTAACTGAGAAGGACTTCGAAAAAATTTCTTAAAAGCAGAACAACATTGTGAAGCAGGCAAGGTTTCGCCATCGATAGGACTGATACTGATATTGTCCTCCTTTCCGCCTCCCATAACTCGCCGAAATTGGCGGGGATTACTGCGAGCATCGACGGTAATGTTCGTTTAAAAAATAAATCTTTAGCTTCTCGCACATCACGAATATATTTGGAGTTGGCGCGGCGATAAGCTCGCCATCGTTCCGGCTGGTGTGTACGCTTGGAAGCGCGAAAGATTTGTTTTTTCCTGTTGGCGAGTTTAGATAGTGTCCTATTGTACCAAGGTGCTACATTATTTTTTATCGCACGCATCTGAACATGCTTATCTGTTATTTCAAGTACTTTTGTTTTGAAATGATTCCAATTTTCTTCTACACAGCTATTTGTGAAGGGTTCCAAGAATCCGTCAACAAAGAAGGATAATTCCGCATTAATCGAGGCGTTGTCCGCTTTAGCGTAATCACGGATGTACTTTACACGCTTTTTAAACGTGATACTGGGAAAGTTAAACTAAACTGGATCAGTGAGTTATCACTGATTCCTGGTAAAACTCACATAGAGGTGACCGCGTCAGGCGACGACGTCAGAACGAGATCGATGGTGTTAGCGGAATGTGCAGTACACCTGGTGGGTTGTGTGACAATTTGGGTGAAGTGGAACTCAGAACAAAAATCAACAAATAGCTGTGGTTTGGAAGCTCTAACGCCGGAAATGGGGCCATCAACCGTCCAAGTATTGCTGGGATAGTTGAAGTCGCCTAAGGGCAAAAAGAGGGACTTAGGGAAGCGGACGGAAATAAGGATTACATTATTCAGGTTGTTAACAAAGAAATGGTCACTGGATGAGGGTCTATAGAATGCACCGATAACGATTTCACGATCCTTGAGAACCAATGTTAACCATGTGATTTTAATATTGCTGGGTACCTGAATCGATGATGATGTTGTGCTTGAGTCGACTGCTATTAGAACACCGCCTCCCGATGAAACGTCTTGGTCATAGCAGTAAATCTTATATTTCTTCTTGCATTCAAGGATCTCGCTGTCCCGTGTTTTATTAGACAACCATGTTTCTGTTAATACAATAACATCAGCTGAGCACGAATCAATTACTGCGCTTAGGGATTCCCGATTTTTTAGCATACTACGAATATTTGTAAACTCAACCGATAGTTGGACGTCTGCACGACTACCCCCCGGCCTGGCCTATGTTGAAGATTGAGACGTGTTGGAAGGATGAAAAGATGGTTCTTCAGCCCGGTGCCAGACTCGATTTCACAGACACTGTTAGATGCTGGGTGGTACATATAAGATTTCTTTTTGATTATTAGTTTGTTATAACGCACAGAAAAATGTGCACCGCCAGCTTTCCCGAACTGGATAAGTTTCTTGCGTGCAGTGCGAGTAGAAATGCACAAGTCTTCACTTACAGCGATACCTTCTGTTTTCAGTTGAGATTTTGAGACAAAAACTTCGCTTTTTGCTGTTGAACTGTTAAACTCCGCTATTATTATACGGCCTTTATTTGGAAAAAACTTTCGTTGCCTGTGGGCACGAAATATGGCTTCGTCCGACCGTTCCATTTTGAGCACAGGGAAAATAATGGCGCGAACTATTTTTTCAGAACCAGCCCACGTTTCCGTCTGATCATCCGCAAACCTGTAAAATATAAAGTTATGGCGTCTTCATCGATCGTAAAATTTATCGAAACGGCTATGAATGTCGGCGGTTTCTTTATCCACAACTTTAGTTACCCACACGTGCGAGTTGAATTGCTGCACCGTTTTCAGATACTGCCAGTTTTTCTTCAACAGCTGACAACCTGTCATTTGTATCAGTCATTTGCTTCTGTAGATTTACCGGAATTTCTTTCACTGCATGAAGTTCTGAGAGCACCTTCTCTTGGTTTTTGTGTATTTTAACATTAATAGATTTCATCAAAGAAATGAGTTCGTTGGAGTCCTTACAAGGATTCTCCTTCGGAGGCCCAGGGTTCGTTTCCAGGCCCCCCCCCCTCCAACAACAAACGTTTCGTGACATGCGCACAGTCACAAACAATGCTAAACATGGTGGCGGGGCAAGGAAAGAGGTAGCAAGCAAGTATTGCTGGATCCCTTACAATGCAGGGCGGGGCTGGGACTGACCTGCATCGGGACGAAAAACACGATTTGGCAGGTCCGCATGGTTCCTGCTCTCTCCTGCCCACTGACAAAGAACGATGAAGGTCCAGTTCCTATAGGTGACATATCTGGTGATGTCAAAGCAATGCCGATGTTGAAACCACAGGGACGAGGTAAAGTTCCCAGGGCCTTCGGTAGATGTGGCCGGGCAACATTGTTGCTGCTGCACCGCTGGACTGTGCATGCGCGAACGGCACCAAGGGTCTGATGACGCGACATGTATTGGTGGCGGTTCACCGGAGACATACATCGATAACTTCTGCATCGAGAGGCAAAACAAGATTTGGCAGGTCCGCATGGTTGCTGCTCTCTCCTGCCCACTTGTCAGTTGGTCGTGCTTGTTAGTTGGTCGTGGTGCCTTCGTTGCAGCCTCGATTTTACTGTCTGCTGGTTTCACTCCATCGGCGCTACGATGTTACCCAACTACTGAAGCTTATCTTGAAATACTTTGCACTTGGCTAATAATATTTTCAACCCCTTTTAAAATAGGCGCCACAGCTCGAATTACAAGCTGGAAATGTGTTGTTCATTGGCTTTTCTTGTTACCATGATGTCTCCAAAGCAACAAGCTAAGCCTTTCAGGCCTTTTAGGATATTATCTATACCTCTTTGCAAGATGGCCGGTGCCAAAGCAATGTCGAATGGCAGACGATTTACAAAATACAATACTTGAATGTTATTTATTCTGGGATAACGTTTGGAAGTCTCATCAGACTCTAACTGTTAGTGTGCTATGTTTGGGTCCAACTCCCAACTCTTGCCTCCTGCAAGGGCTGCAAATGACTCGTCGCCAGTGGGAAACTAATAGCGTAATGTCTCTAAGATTGAATTTACGGCCATTTTTAGGCCAATCATGAACGTACGCCAACTTGTCCAGTTCGCCGTACTCCTACAGGTCATTTTATGATCACAGCATAGTCTATTGAAACCATCGCTCTTTATGACAGGCACAAAAGGCGCCGCTTGTTTCCTACTGGTGACCGACGAAAGTACACCCAATCTCGTCAGCCTGCCAGTTTCTGCTTCAACAGGAGGTTGGATCGCATAAGGTGCTGTTCTCGCCTTTATAAACACAGCCTCCAGGTCAGATATAAAGCTGTGCCTTCTCACGTTGAATTGTTCCCCGCTGGTCCCTAAGCAGGTGACTCGACTACCGGAGAAGTGCTTCGAGTTCTGCGGGTGGCTTCTCTGACGTTTGCGCCGTCGTCTTTAGTGTATGAAGCTCCTTGACGCTGGCAGTGTCGAGCTGAATGTGTCGCCTAAAAGTTTTGGGCCTTCCTGCTTAACAACGTAGAGAGGAAGCACACGTCCGTTGTGGCTGTACTCCACGGTGACGTTTATTCCCCCAAGGCTCTCCTGAAAATATGTGCGAAGTCAAACGCTTGTGTCTTCCACGCGCATGCCAGAGAAAAGGCGCTTGAGAAGGTTTCCTGAAATTAATGACACGCAATACCCCTGTGTCCACTTCTATCTGCAAAGGGACACTGTGCGCGCGGTTAGTGTTATCATTACGAGCGCTGCCGATGCAGAACTTGTGACATAGTTCGTGGGCAGCTGATTGTCAGCTTTTAAAAGCCTAATTTGGAAACCTCGCTGAACTTTTCGAAACTTCGCCTTGCCGGCTGTTTTAACGTGCCGTTTACGTTGGCATGTGGCTCTAGTATACGGCCAAGACAGTGCTCTGTTTCGGTGACGCACACCGACAACAGTTCCCTGCATTTAGAAGCACTTTCCATCGGGAGCTTTGCACCTTGTGCAGTTCCGCGTCCTCTTCAGACCGTGCGTGCACTGCCGTTGCATTCTCAAGCCGCTCACTGACAAAGCGCGCTCGACGAATATTGAGAAGGTTAGATGCTTATATTCCGTGAAAAGATGCCTCTGAATGTACATGCGTTGATGGCCTCGTAGAAAGCGGAACCCGAAAACGCGGTCATCTGCGAGCACGCGTGTATTACAAGGTACGTTCATTTGTAGGTCGTTAATGTGTTCAGAAATAATAAGGAACCAAACGCGGGAGTGTGAGGGACACCACATGCAACTCGGTAATAATTAGAGAGCTGATCGTTTACACGGGTGCTTAAAACGAATATTTGAACGCGTATTTAAACGCGTGCCTAAAGGGTGTGGTTATGCGGCGCGGCTACTTAACGGGTATGTAAAACTTTTTGAAACCAGACTAAGCTCGCGGGGTGTAAGTTTAAGTGGGAATGGTTCAGTATCAGGCTTTTATGGGGTACCGTTTCAAATGCTTTGGTGAAATCTTGGAATATGGCGTCGGTTTGAGGGTTGCCATTGAGATTGCAATGAAGGCATGTACGAAAAGTGGTAGCTGAGTTTCGCAGGAAGACCCTTTCCGGAATCCATATTGTGTAGAGTGAAAAAAATTTATCTTGTCGAGAAAACACACAACCTGAGTTTACGGCGGGTGCCATGATTTTAGAAGGTCATTGATTGTAGATTTTAAAGCGCCGACGCAATGCAGGCGATGAAGTGCGACTTAGTGGAGGGCTACGGTTTAATTTTAACCACCTGGGGATCTTCAATGTGCTCCGAAATCTCGTACACACGGGCATTTTTACTTTTATGTTCCATCAGAAAAGCGGTCGGTGCGGCCAGGAATCGAACCCCCAACCTCGTGCTCAGCAGCGCAATGCCTTAGCCACTGAGCCACCCGGGCTTTTTTTTTCTTTATTACCTTCTTGGCATTACAACAAAATACAACCATTGAGTAAAATGAACCTCCTCCATTCGGAGGTCACACTTTGGTTAAAATCTTTTCAATGACAGCAATTCATCCTATTACAGGCAGCCAGTCTGGTGGCTCACTTTGTGCCTTGTATACTTCCCGGATCAGAGCAACACTTTCAGTGAAATAGTCTCTTGCAGATCGAGCGTCCACGTCAGCATGTCTATCAGCCATTCTTGGTTTCCCTAAACTGTGAAGGCTCAACAACATCAGCATGTCATATGGGACTCCGCTTTCACCGCTTACTGGGAGAAAACGAATACCACATGGTGAGACCGGCAATTCTTTCTTCAATGTGCGTTGCAAGATGTCCCAATGAAACACCGCGTCAGAGCACTCCAGGAATATATGTTCTATAGTTTCTGCCCTTGGACATACCCTGCAGTTTACAGTTCCTGGAATGAACATACCCTTTTCCTGAAGTCAGGGTTTTACTGGTAATGTGCCACTGTCGAGTTGAAAAAAGAAAGTCTTGGTGGAAGCCCGGAGAGGCATTTTCTTTACCCTTTTCACAACGTCTTGCCCTTGCTTTGACTGATACAAGGAACGATACAACGGCACAGGTAGGCACACCTCAATCAGGTCCTTATAGAGTTGCTCTTTAGTTATCACACTCAGATACTGCAAGGAAAAGCGAACCTTCAAAAACTGAAAAGCTGCTGCAACTTCCCGCAGATAACCGCGAGGACTCCGTCGACGAACATTGCTCGAGGAAACAACAAAATCAGGCAGTGCATCACACAGCGTCACTTGCACAACAGTGCGCAAGAACAAATCATTTTGATCCCGCAAAAATATAAACCTGGATACAATTTGTCTGAAAAACAAGTGCACGAGACCTAGACCCCCTCTATGAACCGACCGAAAAAAATTGGTACGGCTCATTCGCTCCTAATTTGACCCCCGAATAAAGGTCGCAAATACCCTGTGTATTTTGTGAATGTTCACTCTAGACATACAAAGTGCCTGCAGAACATACCATATTTTGGCAACCAGAAAAATGTTGCACACTGTGGACCGGGTGAAAACTGAAAAATCTCTACCACCCCATTTCCTCGTTTTCGTCTGTACTTGCTCGCTCGACTTCTTTCTTCCAGTATTCATTGGTGTCCCGGTAATGTTGAAGCGGCACACCCAAGTACTTTGTTGGGGTGACAGTCCAGCGTACGTTACCGCACAAAGCCGGTGGGTTGTCCCATTCCCCGTGCCAAAATCCTAGGCGTTTGTCCAGATTGATTACACTACCCGTTAATTTGCAAAACCGGATCGCTTCGTGGAGAGCTTCACGAACACCCTCTTCACTTTCGCATAAGACGGCGATGTCATCAGGATAACATAGAATTTTAACTTCCGATGACATCAGCCGGAAACCATGAATTGCTTCATTACTTATTACTTTTCGGCAGAAAGGCTCCAGGTAAATGGCAAACAACAACGGCGCCAAAGGACAACCTTGTTTCACCGAATAACTTACACGAATCCTTTGCGTAAGGTTCTTATTCACGATGATGCTCGTGTACGTCTCGTTGTAAACCATCTTTACACCTTCTAGGATGACTGAGCGTACATTCACATGATCAAGAATGGAGTACAGGATGTCATGCGCAACGCGATCGTATGCCTTCTCAAAATCGAGTTGCAGCATTGCAACTCTGCCTCCAAACATATCGCAATACTCTAAAATGCTTCTGATCACATGAATGTTAGTTGTGATTGAACGCCCTTTAATCCACAAGTTTGGTGAGGCCCTACAATGTCTTTTTTACGCTCTGTAGGCGGCGCGCCAGCACCTTCATGAAAATCTTATAGTCCACGTTTGCAAGGCTTATCGGTCTATAAGCTGTTACACTCTCCAGCTTAATAGGATCGTCGCTTTTCGGTATTAGAGCTATGTGTGTTTGCCGGAAAGAAAGAGGGGCATGCTTTGACCGATACGCTTGTGTGATAACCCTGTGCAAGGCCTCTGCTACTTCTCGTTTAAAAGATTTGTAGAAGGCTGCACCAATACCATCGGGCGCCGGGGTCTTCCCCACGCTAAGTTTATCGATTGCATTTTCTATCTCTGTTACTGTTATCGGTGCTTCGGGACTGACTTTGACTTCTTCCTCTAACTTTGGCATAAGTGCCAAGAAGTCACTGTCGTACCCTACCCCTGCAGGGCTTTTATGTCCCAATAGTTCGCTGTAGTATTCAAAAAAGGCCCGTTCTATTACTTTCACGTCGTCTGAGATGGCATTGCCATATCTAATTTGTTTTATTTCGTTCTTCGATGCATATCTTTTCTCGTCTCCCAGTGCATGCTTACTCGGTTTTTCACCGCACCACAAGTGCTCATTGCCGCGCGCACGACTGCCCCATTATAACTCTGCTCATTCATCGTCTCTAGTTGACCCTTCACGTCCTTTATTTATTTTGCGAACGTTCCTGGTTGCGCGCTATCTACTGTTAACAAAAACTGGAGCTGAGCAATCAGTTCCCTTTCTTTTGCTTTTTCTTCTCTCCGTAAGGTGCATGCTCTTTCGATAGCAGTCATTTTTATTTGTTGCTTGAACTGTTCCCACGTTTCGATATCGTTTTCATTGTCGGAAGTAATCAGTGTTTCTACGCATTCTTTTGCATTATTAACGAAAAGTTCGTCATCAAGCAGTTTGTTGTTGAACTTCCAGAGATCCCAATTGAAGGGGGCTTTCGTCTTCTTATTTCCTAGCGTGCATAAAACTAATCTATGGTCACTGAACGATACTGGCTTCACTTTGTAGCTATTGCACGTCGAAATAAGCTTCATCGAAACGTATATTCTGTCTAACCTACCATGGCTATCACGCTGAAAGTGCGTGAACTGCGGGCAGTTGCCGTCCGATAAAGCCTTTCCAATATCGTCTAATTGGTAATTATGTGTTATCTGGCTCAAAGTTTTTGCACTGCGTTCGACGCTAGGTCGGCGGCATCATGCTTGGGGTGCGCTCCGGGGGTATGTTGGGCTTTGGCTTGAACAATGGCCGCCGCGATGGGGCCGCCTTGGGGGGCGGCTCTTCCCCGTTGGCCTCGCTGGCAGTGTGTCCGTCTTGGAGTTTGGTTACCGTGTCCTCTTGACCGTGGCTGTACACCCGTTGGATTTGTCCACCTCCATGCTCTCCGACGGTTCAACGGGAACAGAAACCGCAGTTTCGCTAACTGCGGTAGGAATGACGTCGTCCAGTGGCTTATCTCTGCTCGTTCGCTGCTCCGGTGAAGCACCTTCAACTTTTTGTTCTGCGCTTTTGGCCTGGTTGGTGGGCGTGACCGTGGGCGTGACTACTGCTGGTGTTGCCTCACCGGACGCCCGGCTGTCTCCCGTTCCCGTCGTTTCCTCGGCGTCGGCTTCATCCATGATGTGATCGCTGATATCCTCGCGCAGGGTTGGGCCGGCAACGGTGGCGTAAGTCCTGACGCACTGGTTCTCTTCATGACCGAACCGACGGCACTGCGCGCAACGCGGGACCCGACATTCTCGTCGGATATGTCCGGTGCCGCGGCAGCGCAAACAAAGCGGCGCCCTCCCTGGCACCGCAACGAGCGCCAAGTCTGGCCCCACTCGCAGCTGGTGCGGTAGGTCGTCCACAGTGGCGCCTGCCTTGAGCTGCAGGGATATGGAGCGGGTGTTTGACAGTTTCTCTGAGCAGTTCTGAGCTCGCCACTTTTCCCTTGTTAGCTCCGTAACCTTCCCATAGGGAGCCAAAGCCGCACGCACCTCGTCGTGGGGGATGTTGTGCAGCACCCAGTGTAACTTCAGGTGAGTCTCCTGGTTGCACGGGTCTACCACAAGGCAGCGATGATCCTTCACGGTGAAATCGCCAGCAGAGATGATCTTCTTCTTTCCTTCAGTGTCCTTGAAAGTTACTGCCCAAAGGTGGTTCATTTGGTAAGCCCCAAGGGCGAGGACGTCTTGGAAAAGACCCAAATGAACGAGCGCGTCACGGAAATGTTCGACCCTGTACGGCCTGGCTTTAACGTGGGCATGAAAAAATGCGGTGTTCAAAACAGGCGTACCTGATGGCGGTGATGGCAAAAAAACTTGATAATCCTGGTTGGCATTTTCCGTTACCCTGTTACCGCGGCCCTGCTGGGTCGCAAATACCGCCCCTTTACCGGAGCTCGACATAACACGTCCGTCCGCTACGGTGGCCGGAAGTGGAATCTGAGCCACCGGGGCGGGTGATTTTAGACGGTACTAAAGTCAGGGAGTACGGACGACAATGTAGATACGAGTTTTAAAGCAAAGCCTTTTACCTCTACCCCCCAGGGTTCTTTCGCGACCGTTGGTGTCACCAGAAAACTCCAGCAAAGAAATAAAAGAATTTACTGGCACCGCCAGGAATCGAACCTGGAACAAATAGATTAACAAAGCGTGAGCCCGTTGTCTTACCGATTTAGCTACGAGCCCACGCGAAGACTGGGAAGACAGGTGGTGTATTCACCAAGCACATCTACGGATTTACCCCCTGCGTTCTCGCTCAATGACACGTGAAAGCGTCACGCGACCACTCACGCCCGTGTCGCGGCCCTGTGCGCACCCTGCTCCTGTGCTAAGAGTTACAAAAATTAAAGGAAGCTCTCACCAATGCATGGCATCTCACTTCTAGTACGCCAATGTGCTAAAGCCTGTGGCCGCCAGTGTTCACGTAAACAATCACAGCTCCTTGTCGTCCGCCCTCACGCCAAACCAAGGAATACATTCAAATACTCCTTGATGGCCAGGCCATTAATCCAAGCCCCCGCATGAAAATCCTGGGCCTACATCTCGAGACTAACACCAAAAGTGACGTCTCCTTGCAGCGCCTCAAAAACAGCATTAATCACATCATACACATGATCAGGCGAGTTGCCACCACGAAGCGAGGCCTAAAGGAATCTGTTACCTTTCGATTAATTGAAGATTTTGTCCTCTCGAGAGTCCCTTACGTCAACCCCCTGTCTCCTTCTCGACAAGGAAGGCATAGAGATGCTTTATATATTGATTAGAAAAGCGGTTGAGCAGGCCATTGGTCTTCTCATTTGTGCGTCCACACAGAGGCTGCTTAGCACGGGGCTCCACAACACGGTGGAAGAGTTGATAGAAGGCCTTCTTTGTAACCAGAAGGTCCGACTCGAAAACTGCGATGGGTAACCGCATGCTTCACCAGATGCGCTGGGCGGCCAAGAATGTCACTCCGCTTGACGTACTCCCAGACTCTTGGCGATCAAAACTAAAGATGCTCCCTTTGCTTAGAAATATGAACCCCTCACATGACGATGGTCACCGAAAAGCACGGGATCAAGCGCTAAACACCACGCTTGGTGGGGATCATGCAGTTATCTACACAGACGCCATCCAAACATCGAGGGCAACAATACGCCATCATCGTTGCTACCTCCAGAACCAACCTCCTTGAGTGTACCTCGCTTAGGACCCAACAAATGACGGCAGCAGAAGAGGCAGCCTATCACCTTTGCTCTCGCTCAACCAGGCGTTCGGAGGGTAGTCATGGATTCCCAGCAAGCCTACTGGAATTACCAGTAAGTTTGGGTGTCCTGACCTGCACTGCACGTGCTTAAAAACCACTCCCCAAACGGTTCCATTCAGCTCATCTGGACACCCCTTCACGCTTCAATGGAGGGCAACAAATACGCCCACACAACAAGCCTGCGCGTTTACCTCCTGTGCTATAGAGCTGCACGAGGACAGTCACCCGCTTGTCACCTTCAGGGAGATAACCCAGCATTATCGCCTTCTGAGACAGACCGTACCTTCGCCTTACCCTGATCTTTCCAGTGAACAACAAACTACCAAACGGCTCATACAATCCGGGCTCCTTCCCACAGCCTACGCGTCTTCACCTAATGTATCCGAATCGCTACGATGCTGAATGTAAATTTTGCTCACAATTAGGAACACTCCGCCCCGTTAACGGGGTGTGTGACTCTAGCCCTGAGCACCCTCCTCTCTTTCCGTCAACTACCCAAAAAGAGCAATGGGAGATGCTGCTGTCCAAGCCCTCTCTATGTACCCAGCTTCAGCGGGTGGACAGAACACAGGCCGCGCGGACTGCATATGGGCCCCACACTCCCCAGGGCTGCACTCTGGGCCGTTCAGAAATCTGAACAGACGTATATCTTCCTCCTCCTCCTTCTCTGCCGCAAATCTCGTCGCCTCCGTCCGCGGCGCAGAGACGGAGAAGACAGATCGTCTAACACCGGGTTGGAGCTTACTATAATTTTATTTAAAAAATCGCGCCAATCCACCCCGTGAATGTGGTTTTTTTTTTAACCTCCTTGGTTCACACCAAATGTCGTCGTCACTCACAAAATGATAAGTCCATTTCAGCGGCCCATGAAACGTAAAGCGAAAGCGCACTGCTGATAAGGCGGCGAGCGTCTGTTTTGTCTTATCCCGTGGTGCGTTCCCTGCCAAACGCGCTCTGACCACGCCCCCGGCTGCCCTCCGATCAACACCAGCGCCGCGGCGCGGCCTCCCTGGGCAGCGAACGAGGCTCCCCCATAGCATCACGGCGAAGTTTCATGACCAGAAAAGCATTAAAGGACCCTGATAGTGATAAAGGCGGGGCTCATTGAACGGGGGGCACTCTCTCCGCTTGCACATACCACGTTGGTCAGACGAAGGCGACAAGGAGCGGGCATAGCTTAAACGGCAGGGTGAAAGAACAGATCGCTACGTTGAGGAAGGGTTCGAGCTGCATCTATTCTTGTGCCTCCTAGCTGGTGTCACTCTGCTTCATTAATTTGTAAGTGAATCCTGTAAATCTATACCCAATAGGAGTGTAAATTGCTCGCCTACTGCCAGGTAACATCAATTTTGGTGGTTGTGCGGGGTACATGTACTGTACATTGCGTTCAAACCTATTTTGCACATTTTCGGCATAGCACGAATGGGCGTATCAATTTGTAGGGAACGAAATTTCTTCTCCCACAACTGGACTCTGCTATTAAACGCTCTTGGAGAAAGGTATTCAGTAATGCAAAATATAGAAAGTGCCCTAAAACAGCGTTCAAGGCACTTTCAAACATCCACAGTTGCTCTACCAGGTCTGGTACGTAGCACCAAACAAAACTGTAGGCAGTTCTTATTTCTGCGGATGTTATTGACGTTTTCGGAATGTGGGGATGGTTTATAGTGCTACCAGGGAACTTCCGTGCAGCCTCGTTTGTGAAACCGCACGTGGCGAGGACGCTCGTGGCAAAGTAGAGCAGTTCGATTCCGGTGAAGGATATCGGAAGGCGAAATCGAACTGGCGCCCTTAAAATGGCCGCAACGGCAAAAGAGACGAAAGCTTTAGCGGATGCAATAGCGGCCCAAAAAAATCAGAAAAAAAATTCCCGCCAATCCACCCCGTGAATGTGGTTGGAAAGCAAAGCTGTAAACGGCACCCATAACGATTACAAATGCGACGTCACTTAAATTCACTCACACCGCTCTACAAATAGCAAAACCAGAGAGAAGTGAAATGCACTTAACCACACCATTTATTACTTCGAAGAGATATTCTTGTTCAGGTTAAATCATTGCATAAAACATGAAAGGTGTTTGGTTGAGTTGTATTGGTGTAGCAAAAGAGTGGAAACGTTTTTTATAAAATTAAAGTAAGCTCCAACCCAGTGTTAGACGATCTGTCTTCTCCGTCTCTCCGCCGCGGACGGAGGCGACGAGATTTGCGGCAGAGAAGGAGGAGGAGGAAGATATACTTCTGTTCAGATTTCTGAACGGCCCAGAGTGCAGCCCTGGGGAGTGTGGGGCCCATATGCAGTCCGCGCGGCCTGTGTTCTGTCCACCCGCTGAAGCTGGGTAGATAGAGAGGGCTTGGACAGCAGCATCTCCCATTGCTCTTATTGGGTAGTTGACGGAAAGAGAGGAGGGTGCTCAGGGCTAAAGTCACACAAACCGATTACGGAGCGGAGTGTTCCTAATTCTGAGCAAAATTTACATTCAGCATCCTAGCGATTCGGATACATTAAGTGAAGACGCGTAGGCTGTGGGAAGGAGCCCGGATTGTATGAGCCGTTTCGTAGTTTGTTGTTCTCTGGAAAGGTCAGGGTAATGCGCAGGTACGGTCTGTCTCAGAAGGCGATAATGCTGGGTTATCTCCCTGAACGTGACAAGTGGGTGACTGTCCTCGTGCAGCTCCATAGCACAGGAGGTAAACGCCCAGGCTTGTTGTGTGGGCGTATTTGTTGCCCTCCATTGAAGCGTTAGGGGGTGTCCAGATGAGCTGAATGGAACCGTTTGGGGAGTGGTTTTTAAGCACGCTGCAGTGCAGGTCAGGACACCCAAACCTACTGGTAATTCCAGTAGGCTTGCTGGGAATCCATGACTACCCTCCGAACCCCTGGTTGAGCGAGAGCCAAGGTGATGGCTGCCTCTTCTGCTGCCATCATTTGTTGGGTCCTAAGCAAGGTACACTCAAGGAGGTTGGTTCTGGAGGTAGCAACGATGATGGCGTATTGTTGCCTTCGATGTTTGGAGGCGTCTGTGTAGACAACTGCATGATCCCCACCAAGGGTGGTGTTTAGCGCTTGAGCTCGTGCTTTGGGTGACCATCGTCGTGTGAGGGGTTCATATTTCTAAGCAAAGGGAGCATCTTTAGTGTTGATCGCCAAGAGACTGGGAGTACGTGAAGCGGAGTGACATTCTTGGCTGCCCAGCGGATCTGGTGAAGCATGCGGTTACCCATCGCAGTTTTGAGTCGGACCTTCTGGTTACAAAGATTGCCTTCTATCAGCTCTTCCACCGTGTTGTGGAGCCCCGTGCTAAGGAGCCTCTGTGTGGACGCACAAATGAGAAGACGAATGGCCTGCTCGACCGCCTTTCTAATCATTATATAAAGCATCACTATGTCTTTCTTGCTGAGAAGACAGGGGGTTGACGTAAGTAACTCTCGAGAGTACAAAAGCTTCAATTAATCGAAAGGTACAGGATTTACTTAGGCCTCGTTTCTTGGTGGCAACTCGCCTGATCATGTGTATGATTTGATTAATGCTGTTTTTGAGGCGCTGCAAGGAGACGTCACTTTTGGTGTTAGCCTCGAGATGTAGGCCCAGAATTTTGATGCGGGGGCTTGGATTGAGGGCCTGGCCATCAAGGAGTCTTTGAATGTATTCCTTGGTTTGGCATGAGGGCGGACGACAAGGAGCGGTGATTGTTTACGTGAACACTGGAGGCCCAAGGCTTTAGCACATTGGCGTACTACAAGTGAGATGCCATGCATTGGTGTGAGCTTTCTTTAATTTTTGTAAATCTTAGCACATGAGCAGGGTGCGCACAGGGCCTCGAGACGGGCGTGAGTGGTCGCGTGACGCTTTCACGTGTCATTGAGCGAGAACGCAGGGGGTAAACCCGTAGATGTGCTTGGTGAGTACACCACCTGTCTTCCCAGTCTTCACGTGGGCTCGTAGCTAAATCGGTAAGACAACGAGCACACGCTTTGTTAATCTATTAGTTCCAGGTTCAATTCCTGGCGGTGCCAGTAAATTCTTTTATTTGTTTGCTGGAGTTTTATCGTGACACCAACGGTCGCGAAAGAACCCTTGGGGGGTAGAGGTAAAAAGCTTTGCTTTAAAAAAGTCTCCACTCTTTTGCTACACCAATACGATCAACCAAACACCTTTCATGCTTCATGCATTGATTTAACCTTAACAAGAATATCTCTTCGAAGTAATAAATGGTGTGGTTAGGTGCATTTCACTTCCCTCTGGTTTTGCTATTTGTAGAGCGGTGTGAGTGAATTTAAGTGACGTCGCATTTGTAATCGTTATGGTTGCCGTTTACAGCTTTGCTTTCCAACCACATTCACGGGGTGTATGGGTGGATTGGCGCGATTTTTTTTAAAGCAAAGCTTTTTACCTCTACCCCCCGAAGGGTTCTTTCGCGACCGTTGGTGTCACCAGAAAACTCCAGCGAACAAATAAAAGAATTTACTGGCACCGCCAGGAATCGAACCTGGAACTAACAGACCAACAAAGTTAGAGCCCGTTGTCTTACCGATTTAGCTACGAGCCCACGCGAGGACGAGGAAGACAGGTGGTGTACTCACCAAGCACATCTACAGGTTTATCCCCTGCGTTCTCGCGTAATGCCACATGAAAGCGTCACGTGACCACTCACGCCCGTCTAGCGGCCCTGTGCGCACCTTGCTCATGTGCTAAGAGTTACAAAAATTAAAGGGACACTGAAGTGATATGTAAACATTGCGGGATTACTTGCGCAAATTGTAGTCCGGAGCCCCCAGGCCATGTTTCGACCACCCTGGGCGCATTTACGCGATTTAATTTAGTAGAAAAATTAATTCGAAAATGCTTGTCCTCCTCTCTTTACGGCTCGCCCATTTTCTGCGGCGTTTTCGTGTGACGTCAGGAGGGATAAGCTGGCAATTGGCTGCGCTACTGCACGGCTCCCCGGCCTTCAGACAGAGTCAGTCGGCCCAGCGATTTGTCCGCCGGCCGCCGACGGGTCGTCGCAATACGTTCGCTCAGTTGAAACGAAGCCAGGACACGTTGTGAATGGTAGAATTTGCCTTTCTTTACTTGGTTAGTTTGTACACTGTATCTAGATCCAAGTCTAGGTCGCTTCACACAAGCGCTGCACAAGCGCACATGCGACGCTTCGCTGACTGGTATGCCAGTAGGAAAATATAAGGCCTCTTGAAGGCGGGAGAAGAGTCATCGAAGTCAATATAGGTACTAAGGAAATGAAATCAACTGATATTTTTACCGTACAGCGTAAAAACTAGGGTGCGGGAAGCACTTTTTTTGCGCTGGGCGAAAAAGCACAGCAGGTCAGCAGCACGACTACGCATCTGCGAACGCTTTCCGTCTACGAAATGCAATTGCTATGACGTGAGCTATTGTGGAAACCGGGCGACGCTTACTGCACGAGCGCATACAACAAATAGTCACCTAAGCTGCTTGAAATGCCAAAACTAAAGAAAAGCTGTAAACTGGTTGTACAATATATACCTTATATTACCAATGCAATGCGGAGCTCGCTCCGTGGCTGAGTGGTCTGGGTTGCTAGGTAGGCCACAGCAAGTATTTTGCAAGTCAACGGGTTCGAATCCTCGCGGGTACGTGCTTTTTTTGTAAGTTAACTTTTTCGTTTTTCCGCCGATGTTTTCTATATTGAAGTTCGCCTTTTTTTGGGCCGCAAAGTTCATGGCTCCACGAACAGTTCACAAACGCGCGCAGGCTGCCACTGGCGCGCTAGCGAGTTCTCGTTGGCGTGCTGTTGCCATAAGCACCGACTGCTTGCAGGCAGTGGGCACAGGCCAGAATGAACAGACCCTTGGCCGGTGCGAACACGCTTTTTACGACACAGGCATGAGGGAGGCAAGCTCCAAATATGGGGGAAAAGCGCATGACATTTGGGCGTCTGCGGGTACGCGGAGGGCGTTCATGCACTGCGTAGGTTTCGGCTAGTGAATGCTACGATTCCAATCCGTCCTAGGAGGCTTATCTTTATGCATTTTATACAGCTGACAACATGGCAGAAGCGCGGTACGATGATTACTGAGTATTGAGAATGCCCATCCAACAACGCCAACGGTTGTGGTTTTACAGACCGAACCGAAACCGAAACTTGTTTGGTTGCTCACCTTGGGCATAGTCCAATCACGGTGCCCGCTCCTCCTAACGTCACAGCTTTAGTTGGTGCGGCCGCCGCAAACCAGGCATGTAGTTTTTCTTCTTTCGCGCTTTGTAAAATAATTACCGATTTGTCAACACAGAGCGAATTAAACGGCTGTCAACGTGTGCTAATTTGAGCCAGTACTAGCGCAGTGCCAGCATGATCACGTGAGCTTGACAAAGTTCATTCAGTGTCCCTTAAAGGAAGCTCACACCAATGCATGGCATCTCACTAGTACGCCAATGTGCTAAAGCCTGTGGCCTCCAGTGTTCATGTAAACAATCACAGCTCCTTGTCGTCCGCCCTCACGCCAAACCAAGGAATACATTCAAATACTCCTTGATGGCCAGGCCATCAATCCAAGCCCCCGCTTTAAAATCGTGGGCCTACATCTCGAGGCTAACACCAAAAGTGACGCCTCCTTGCAGCGCCTCAAAAACAGCATTAATCACATCATACACATGATCAGGCGAGTTGCAACCAGGAAGCGAGGCCTAAAGGAATCTGTTACCTTTCGAATTAATTGAAGATTTTGTCCTCTCGAGAGTCCCTTACGTCAACCCCCTGTCTCCTTCTCGACAAGGAAGACCTAGAGATGCTGTATATATTGATTAGAAAAGCGGTTGAGCAGGCCATTGGTCTTCTCATTTGTGCGTCCACACAGAGGCTGCTTAGCACGGGGCTCCTCACAACACGGTGGAAGAGCTGATAGAAGGCAATCTTTGTAACCAGAAGGTCCGACTCAAAAGCTGCGATTGGTAACCGCATGCTTCACCAGATCCGCTGGGCGGCCAAGAATGTCACTCCGCTTGACGTACTCCGAGACTCTTGGCGATCAAAACAACAGATGCTCCCTTTGCTTAGAAATATGGACCCCTGACATGACGAGGGTCACCGAAAAGCACGGGCTTCAAGCGCTAAACACCACGCATTGGTGGGGATCATGCAGGTATCTACACAGACGCCTCCAACATCGAGGGCAACAATACGCCATCATCGTTGCTACCTCCAGAACCAACCTCCTTGAGTGTACCTCGCTTAGGACCCAACAAATGACGGCAGCAGAAGAGGCAGCCATCACCTTTGCTCTCGCTCAACCAGGCGTTCGGAGGGTAGTCATGGATTCCCAGCAAGCCTACTGGAATTACCAGTAGGTTTGGGTGTCCTGACCTGCACTGCGCGTGCTTAAAAACCACTCCCCAAACGGTTCCATTCAGCTCATCTGGACAACCCCCTCACGCTTCAATGGATGGCAACATATACGCCCACACCAAGCCTGCGCGTTTACATCCTGTGCTATGGAGCTGCACGAGGACAGTCACCCGCTTGTCACGTTCAGGGAGATAATCCAGCATTATCGCCTTCTGAGACAGACCGTACCTTCGCCTTACACTGATCTTTCCAGAGAACAACAAACTACCAAACGGCTCATACAATCCGGGCTCCTTCCCACAGCCTACGCGTCTTCACTTAATGTATCCGAATCGCTACGATGCTGAATGTAAATTTTGCTCACAATTAGGAACACTCCGCCCCGTAATCGGGGTGTGTGACTCTAGCCCTGAGCACCCTCCTCTCTTTCCGTCAACTACCCAAATAAGAGCAATGGGAGATGCTGCTGTCCAAGGCCCTCTCTATGCTACCCAGCTTCAGCGGGTGGACAGAACACAGGCCGCGCGGACTGCATATGGGCCCCACACTCCCCAGGCTGCACTCTGGGCCGTTCAGAAATCTGAACAGAAGTATATCTTCCTCCTCCTCGTTCTCTGCCGCAAATCTCGTCGCCTTCCGTCCGCGGCGCTAGAGACGGAGAAGACAGATCGTCTAACACCGGGTTGGAGCTTACTTTAATTTTATTAAAAAAATCGCGCCAATCCACCCCGTGAATGTGGTTTTTTTTAACCTCCTTGGTTCACACCAAATGTCGTCGTCACTCACAAAAATGATAGTCCATTTCAGCGGCCCATGACACGTAAAGCGAAAGCGCACTGCTGATAAGGCGGCGAGCGTCTGTTTTGTCTTATCCCGTGGTCCGTTCCCTGCCAAACGCGCTCTGACCACGCCCCCGGCTGCCCTCCGATCAACACCAGCGCCGCGGCGCGGCCTCCCTGGGCAGCGAACGAAGCTCTCCCATAGCATCACGGCGAAGGTTCATGACCAGAAAAGCATTAAAGGACCCTGATAGTGATAAAGGCGGGGCTCATTGAACGGGGGGCACTCTCTCCGCTTGCACATACCACGTTGGTCAGACGAAGGCGACAAGGAGCGGGCATAGCTTAAACGGCAGGGAGAAAGAACAGATCGCTACGTTGAGGAAGGGTTCGAGCTGCATCTATTCTTGTGCCTCCTAGCTGGTGTCACTCTGCTTCATTAATTTGTAAGTGAATCCTGTAAATCTATACCCAATAGGAGTGTAAATTGCTCGCCTACTGCCAGGTAACATCAATTTTGGTGGTTGTGCGGGGTACATGTACTGTACATTGCGTTCAAACCTATTTTGCACATTTCTGGCATAGCACGAATGGGCGTATCAATTTGTAGGGAACGAAATTTCTTCTCCCACAACTGGACTCTGCTATTAAACGCTCTTGGAGAAAGGTATTCAGTAATGCAAAATATAGAAAGTGCCCTAAAACAGCGTTCAAGGCACTTTCAAACATCCACAGTTCTCTACCAGGTCTGGTACGCAGCACAAAACAAAACTGTAGGCAGTTCTTATTTCTGCGGATGTTATTGACGTTTTCGGAATGTGGGGATGGTTTATAGTGCTACCAGGGAACTTCCGTGCAGCCTCGTTTGTGAACCGCACGTGGCGAGGACGCTCGTGGCAAAGTAGAGCAGTTCGATTCCGGTGAAGGATATCGGAAGGCGAAATCGAACTGGCGCCCTAAAAATGGCCGCAACGGCAAAAGAGACGGAAAGCTTTAGCGGATGCATAGCGGCACAAAAAAATCAGAAAAAAAATTCGCGCCAATCCACCCCGTGAATGTGGTTGGAAAGCAAAGCTGTAAACGGCACCCATAACGATTACAAATGCGACGTCACTTAAATTCACTCACACCGCTCTACAAATAGCAAAACCAGAGAGAAGTGAAATGCACTTAACCACACCATTTATTACTTCGAAGAGATATTCTTGTTAAGGTTAAATCAATGCATAAAACATGAAAGGTGTTTGGTTGAGTTGTATTGGTGTAGCACAAGAGTGGAAACTTTTTTATAAAATTAAAGTAAGCTCCAACCCGGTGTTAGACGATCTGTCTTCTCCGTCTCTGTGCCGCGGACGGAGGCGACGAGATTTGCGGCAGAGAAGGAGGAGGGGAAGATATACTTCTGTTCAGATTTCTGAACGGCCCAGAGTGCAGCTCTGGGTAGTGTGGGGCCCATATGCAGTCCGCGCGGCCTGTGTTCTGTCCACCCGCTGAAGCTGGGTAGATAGAGAGGGCCTGGACAGCAGCATCTCCCATTGCTCTTATTGGGTAGTTGACGGAAAGAGAGGAGGGTCCTCAGGGCTAAAGTCACACACCCCGATTACGGGGCGGAGTGTTCCTAATTCTGAGCAAAATTTACATTCAGCATCGTAGCGATTCGGATACATTAAGTGAAGACACGTAGGCTGTGGGAAGGAGCCCGGATTGTATGAGCCGTTTGGTAGTTTCTTGTTCTCTGGAAAGGCCAGGGTAAGGCGAAGGTACGGTCTGTCTCAGAAGGCGATAATGCTGGGTTATCTTCCTGAACGTGACAAGCGGGTGACTGTCCTCGTGCAGCTCCATTGCACAGGAGGTAAACGCGCAGGCTTGTTGTGTGGGCGTATATGTTGCCCTCCATTGAAGCTGTGAGGGGGTGTCCAGATGAGCATGAATGGAACCGTTTGGGGAGTGGTTTTTAAGCACGCACAGTGCAGGTCAGGACACCCAAACCTACTGGTAATTCCAGTAGGCTTGCTGGGAATCCATGACTACCCTCCGAACCTCTGGTTGAGCGAGAGCCAAGGTGATGGCTGCCTCTTCTGCTAGATGTCATTTGTTGGGTCCTAAGCGAGGTACACTCAATGAGGTTGGTTCTGGGGGTAGCAACGATGATGGCGTATTGTTGCCCTCGATGTTTGGAGGCGTCTGTATAGATAACTGCATGATCCCCACCGAGGGTGGTGTTTAGCGCTTGAGCCCGTGCTTTTCGGTGACCCTCGTCATGTGAGGGGTTCATTTTTCTAAGCAAAGGGAGCATCTTTAGTTTTGATCGCCAAGAGTCTGGGAGTACGTCAAGCGGAGTGACATTCTGGGCTGCCCAGCCGATCTGGTGAAGCATGCGGTTACCCATCGCAGTTTTGAGTCGGACCTTCTGGTTAGAAAGATGGCCTTCTATCAGCTATTCCACCGTGTTGTGGAGCCACGTGGTAAGCAGCCTCTGTGTGGATGCACTCATGAGAAGACCAATGGCCTGCTCGACCGCCTTTCTAATCATTATATAAGCATCTCTATGTCTTCCTTGCCGAGAAGAACACAGGGGGTTGACGTAAGTAACTCTCGAGAGGACAAAAGCTTCAATTAATCGAAAGGTACCGGATTCATTTAGGCCTCGCTTCTTGGTGGCAACTCGCCTGATCATGTGTATGATTTGATTAATGCTGTTTTTGAGGCGCTGCAAGGAGACGTCACTTTTGGTGTTAGCCTCGAGATGTAGGCCCAGGAATTTGATGGGCGGGCTTGGATTGATGGCCTCGCCGTCAAGGAGTATTTGAATGTATTTCTTGGTTTTGCGTGATGGCGGACGACAAGGAGCTGTGATTACTTACGTGAACACTGGAGGCCACAGGCTTTAGCACATTGGCGTACTAGAAGTGAGATGCCATGCATTGGTGTGAGCTTCCTTTAATTTTAAAGCAAAGCTTTTTACCTGTACCCCCCAAGGGTTCTTTCGCGACCGTTGGTGTCACCAGAAAACTCCAGCAAACAAATAAAAGAATTTACTGGCACCGCCAGTATTCGAACCTGGAACTAATAGATTAATAAAGCGTGAGCTCGTTGTCTTACTGATTTAGCTACGAGCCCACGCGAAGACTGGAAGACAGGTGGTGTACTCACCAAGCACATCTACGGGTTTACCCCCTGCGTTCTCGCTGAATGACACGTGAAATGCGTCACGCGACCACTCACGCCCGTCTCGCGGCCCTGTGCGCACCCTGCTCATGTGCTAAGAGTTACAAAAATTAAACGAAGCTCACACCAATGCATGGCATCTCACTTCTAGTACGCCAATGTGCTAAAGCCTGTGGCCTCCAGTGTTCACGTAAACCATCACAGCTCCTTGTCGTCCGCCCTCACGCCAAACCAAGAAATACATTCAAATACTCCTTGATGGCCAGGCCATCAATCCAAGCCCCCTCATCAAAATCCTGGGCCTACATCTCGAGGCTAACACCAAAAGTGACGTCTCCTTGCAGCGCCTCAAAAACAGCATTAATCAAATCATACACATGATCAGGCGAGTTGCCACCAAGAAGCGAGGCCTAAATGAATCCGGTACCTTTCGATTAATTGAAGCTTTTGTCCTCTCAAGAGTTACTTACGTAAACCTCCTGTGTTCTTCTCGGCAAGGAAGACATAGAGATGCTTTATATAATGATTAGAAAGGCGGTCGAGCAGGCCATTGGTCTTCTCATGAGTGCGTCCACACAGAGGCTGCTTACCACGGGGCTCCACAACATCGGTGGAATAGCTGATAGAAGACCATCTTTGTAACCAGAAGGTCCTACTCAAAATTGCGATGGGTAACCGCATGCTTCACCAGATCGGCTGGGCAGGCCAGAATGTCACTCCGCTTGACGTACTCCCAGACTCTTGGCGATCAAAACTAAAGATGCTCCCTTTGCTTAGAAAAATGAACCCCTCACATGACGAGGGTCACCGAAAAGCACGGGCTCAAGCGCTAAACACCACCCTCGGTGGGGATCATGCAGTTATCTATACAGACGCCTCCAAACATCGAGGACAACAGTACGCCATCATCGTTGCTACCTCCAGAACCAACCTCCTTGCAGTGTACCTCGCTTAGACCCAAGAAATGAACCGCAGCAGAAGAGTCAGCCATCACCTTGGCTCTCGCTCAACCAGGGTTTTGGAGGGTAGTCATCGATTCCCAGCAAGCCTACTGAATTACCAGTAGGTTTAGGTGTCCTGACCTGCACTCCGCGTGCTTAAAACCACTCCCCAAACGGTTCCATTCAGCTCATCTGGACACCCCGTCACGCTTCAATGGAGGGCAACAAATACGCCCACCCAACAAGCCTGCGCGTTTACCTCCCATGCTATGGAGCTGCACGAGGACAGTCACCCACTTGTCACGTTCAGGAAGATAACCCAGCATTATCGCCTTCTGAGACAGACCGTACCTTCGCCTTACCTTGACCTTTTCCAGAGAACAAGAAACTACCAAACGGCTCATACAATCCGGGCTCCTTCCCACAGCCTACGTGTCTTCACTTAATGTATCCGAATCGCTACGATGCTGAATGTAAATTTTGCTCAGAATTAGGAACACTCCGCCCCAGTAATCGGGGTGTGTGACTTTAGCCCTGAGCACCCTCCTCTCTTTCCGTCAACTACCCAATAAGAGCAATGGGAGATGCTGCTGTCCAGGCCCTCTCTATCTACCCAGCTTCAGCGGGTGGACAGAACACAGGCCGCGCGGACTGCATATGGGCCCCACACTCCCCAGCTGCACTCTGGGCCGTTCAGAAATCTGAACAGAAGTATATCTTCCTCCTCCTTCTTCTCTGCCGCAAATCTCGTCGCCTCCGTCCGCGGCACAGAGACGGAGAAGACAGATCGTCTAACACCGGGTTGGCGCTTACTTTAATTTTATAAAAAAAGTTTCCACTCTTGTGCTACACCAATACAACTCAACCAAACACCTTTCATGCTTCATGCATTGATTTAACCTTAACAAGAATATCTCTTCGAAGTAATAAATGGTGTGGTTAAGTGCATTTCACTTCTCTCTGGTTTTGCTATTTGTAGAGCGGTGTGAGTGAATTTAAGTGACGTCGCATTAGTAATCGTTATGGGTGCCATTTACAGCTTTGCTTTCCAACCACATTCACGGGGTGGATTGGCGCTATTTTTTTTTGTAACTCTTAGCACATGTGCAGGGTGCGCACAGGGCCGCGAGACGGGGCGTGCGTGGTCGCGTGACGCTTTCACGTGTCATTCAGCGAGAACGCGAAGTATGTGCTTGGTGATAAATGTCTTCCAGTCTTGTGGGCTCGTAGCTAATCGGTGTTCTGCATGGGGACTGGTCTTTGACACCGGAATTTTTTGCCAACGTGAGCTGGGAAACCTCCCGTTAAGTATCTAGGGACGCCACTGGAGTGCTACCAGGACAGCGAACCTATGGCGTGCCCGAATGCAGGACATACGCGACAGGGCAGAAAAGTGGAAAGGGGTTTTTCTTTCAATGTGTAAAGCGAGTGATTTATTTTTTATTGCCAAAGTGTGACGTTATCAAGTGTTGCACTGCTCGCGTTTGAATGTACAGAAAATCGTATTTGCATTTGCTGGCTTATCTGTCATCTACATGGGAAAGGTGCAGTAGAGATCTTTTTCGACGCGTCAAGGAGGGCGGTCTTGGGTTGTCGCACCTGTTTGTCCGCCAGTTGGTGAATAGGTTCCTTTTTTTCGCGATACAGCGATCCTTTTTTGCCACAGTTTGCCAGGTGCGGCTTGTCTCAAGCACTGCCGGAATTTGTCGTATTCCAGTTTGCACATACAGGGAAGGATTTCAGGATATTTTAAAGAAGTTGTCATGTCACTCAGGTTTCTGTCAACTCGTTTTTCGATGGAATATTTGAGTACAGTGTCACGTAGAAAATTATATAAGATGTTTGCGACAGTCTGTTCCCGATACCAAGATATAGAGAACTGTACAAAGAAGGCCAGGGCAGGATGTACTGAAAAGAGTTAAGCGTATGGCTGTAAAACCGGGGGCTGAAGTCCTTTTTTTTCAAACTTTCATTCGGGGACACTTACTGTGCAAACATGGTTAAAAGAAAAGGGGTTAGATACACCGTGGGGTACTGACTGTACAATTTGTAAACAACCGGATAATATAGATCACGTTTTTTATACACTGCTGGATGGCGGTTTCACTTTTGGGATGTTATGCTGCGAAGTTACACAAAGACTTCCCACTTACCCCGCATGGTATACGGTATTTACCTCACAGAGAATAACGAAGGAGTCCCCTACATATTAATAATGCTCCTGGGCCGTCACAGCATATGGAGGGCGCGCATGGCGTGGCTCCATGGCAATCGGTAACAAACGGGCTCACGCTTTGCTAATCTATTAGTTCAGGTTCGATTCCTGGCGGTGCCAGTAAATTCTTTGATTTGTTTGCTGGAGTTTTCTGGTGACACCAACGGTCCCGAAAGAACCCTTGGGGGGTAGAGGTAAAAAGCTTTGCTTTAAAACAAGCCCGTATCTTGCGTTATAAGAGTTAGGTCAACCCCCGTGAATTAGGCAGAGGATTGAGGCTACGGGGAAGTGGAAAATTCTATTTTGAAACTGGTAGTTTTGCCGATGCTTTGATGGGACTTCCCGATGGTGTACCTATGCGCTCTGTGCATTGTTCACCAAGGGTGTGGCGTTCATGGGTCTGCCTCTTGCTGTGGTTTTGTGCTGCGTGATTTTCGCCTGGCACTGTGAGGATAGGATTCCAAAACAATTGATGAAAGTATACGGCGTGTTCCTATATTTGGAATGTGTCTATGAAGTGGTTGAATATGCGGATTTTTAAGCAGTAAATTTTCTGTCGTGTGCTGAGGTATTCCGGCTACTCATTGTTGTCTTTCTTTTACATTTTTTGCATTTGCACATCCCTTAACAACTGAATTATAGTTTGGGTATAAGCGCGTCAAACATCCCGAATTATTACGCCGGTATTTTTTTACAATGTCTGGAAAAGGACAATTTTGCGTGAATCTACTCATTACGAGTTATTTAAGCGAAAAATATGAAATGTATGCTTTTGGGAAGACGTCATCAAAATCTCGCTCACACCGTATTCGTCAAAGTTTACGCACCCACGTTGAATAGCTAAATAAGAGTGATCATCGCAATTTATTTTATAGGTATAAAGAATAGGTGTTCAATGGGTTCTTGGTATTTTACCAAGGTTAAAAAATTCATGCGGAAACCAGTGGTTCGTGACATTTTTCAGCGCCTTTGAAAATGAGTTTGCTGCGTGAAGCCGGAGGAATAAATCGTGAGAGGGAAAATTGAGCAATTTAGGAAACTGCCACATGCCTAATATAACCAATATTGCTCAAGGTATCGTATTATGGTTCCTTGGTTCTGTGATGCTGATTCTGTCGGATGATTAGCTCGAAGTGTTTCTTTATGAGCTAGCTGTAGAAAATTTGAAATGACTTCCCTCAGTTCTTTCCAACAGTGTCAAATGTGCGTAGCAATCCTAGGCCTCACCACCTGGCTGACTCGAGCCTGCGCGCACATGGCAAGGACCGTAGGCAAGCATACACAGCTATTTAGACTCATTAAGCGGGGCGGAAGGCCACCTGTAACATATGTGCGGGAGAAATGGTCGCGGTTGCACAGTGCACGAATAAGCACATTCCCGAGGGTTTAAAATTAGTTGCCGTGGCATCAGAAACGGTACGACGGGTGAGGCCTTCACGCAAAACATTTTACAGATTGGTTGATGGGAGAATGGACTCAAACGGTAAAAAAATATTACTGCTCACTGCTTCCTGTCTTCTCATATATATATATATATATATATATATATATATATATATATATATATGAAACAGTTTCTTGGACCCCGGTCAAATGTATAAAAAAAGGGGACACACGCCGCAAAAGGAATTGTTTTTAACGTTTCGGCCGGAGGCCTGGCCTTCGTCAAATTATATATATATATATATTGTTACGTGGCGGCAGGACAATGATGAGGCGAACCATGGGTGACGATGAAGTAATGTTTTTACAACATGTTGCCGCAGAGCGATGCGATCTATTTATATCGGGCCAGCCGCATCCTCTTCGTCGTCTTCGCTCACGGGTTATGGCGCTTTGGGGCATTGTCCAGATAGGTGTTCCGTGACATCACCCCCCCCCTCCGGTGGAGGCCGCCAGTCCCGGTCGAGGCCAGGGCAAAGACAGGGTGGCGACGCGGAAGAGCAATGCGATGAGGACATGTACAATGAAGCCCTTGCCGCCACTGGTGATGGTGATGGTCGCGATGAGCACCGGCCCTGGAACAGCTTTGACCACCGCACGAACCCCATGAGGCAGGCGTCCACAGCTTTTGAGAAGCACCCTCAGATCTGGGCGGGGGACGTCGTCGGCTATACGTCTGGTCGTGGCTGGTCAGTTGTCTGGTCTCGGCGGAGCATGGGTCAGGGGAACGGGCTGGGGGAACGTCGCGTCCCCTTGATCACCGGGGCTGGGGCGGGCCGACGCTTTCCAAGAGCTATGTCGAGACCGCTTCATGAGCCGAGACGAGGTGAGGCTCGTGGCCGGGATGACACTGAAACCTGCACCCTCCACCAAAATGTTACGTGGCGGCAGGACAATGATGAGGCGAACCATGGGCGACGATGAAGTGATATATTTACAAGCTCTTGCCGCAGAGCGATGCGATCTATTTAGAAGCGCCCATGATTACTCGGGCCAGCCGCAGCCACATCCTCTTCGTCGTCTTCGGTGTACGGTGTATGGAGCTTTTGGGGCATTTTCCACATAGGTGTTTCGTGACAATATATATATATATATATAATATATATATTATATATATATATATATATATATATATATATATTATATATATATATATATATATCTATAAATCAGAAAAAGATAAACTCACAAAGCGCGCAGAAATAGTATAAGTAAAGAGTCGGATACACAGCAAGAAACAATAACAAAACAATGTTTACTTACGTAGCGGCAACGGGACTTGCCTTCATCAGAGTAAAGTTACATGATTTGCTGTCGCAAAAAAATTTTGAACACATTTCTTATTAGGTTTGCATAAAACGTGAGAAAGAGCGGAAAATGTTTCGCAAATGGGGAGTGTGCATTACAGTAGGCTACGGCTATGTTACAACATCAACAAACAAACAAGAAAAATAAAAAATAAACAAGGGGGGAGCGAGAGAGAGAAAAAGGGGTCGTGTTAACAATGCAGCGTTTAAGGTGCACATGACGGGTCAACGTATGCCGCGCGGCTGCAAGTTCAGACAATGGGGGAAACTGGACAACTGCGGTTGAAAAGAAAGGGAAGAGTATACACTAAGGTATTCAGTGACTGCTGAGTACTGGTTCGGGGGGAAGCGAAGATGGGTGTGCCCCCCGCTGTCAAGAGAATAGATAGGGGGCACAAAAGAGCATTTTCACAGAAAGCTAGCAATTTAACAGGAATAGGTAGGGTCACAAAGGTTAAACATGAATAGATCACAAAGAGATCACAAACATGAATAGATCACAACATTTTTGAACACATTTCTTATATAGGTTTGCATAAAACTGTGGAGAAAGAGCGGGAAATGTTTCGGAAATGGGGAGTGTGCATACAGTCAGGCTACGCCTATGTTACAACATCAACAAACAAACAAGAAAAATAAAGGGGGGGGGGGGGAGCGAGAGAGAGAAAAAGGGGTCGTTAACAATGCAGCTTCAAGGTTGCACCATGACGGGTTATGGCGCTTCAGACAATGGGGGAAACTGGCACCGCGGTTTGAAAAGAAAGGGAAGAGTCCACATAGGTGCTCCGTGACACTGGTTCGGGGGGAAGCGAAGATGGGTGTGCCCCCCGGTCAAGAGAATAGAGGGGGCCGACAGTCCACAGAAGCTAGCAATTTAACAGGAAATAGGTCGAGGCCAAAAGTTAAACATGAATAGATCACAAAGAGTTAAACACTTAAGGGTGGGAACGAGGCCTCCTCCCCGACAAATGGCATTGTTGAGCCGAAGCTAATAAAGCTGCTGTATTAGGAAGTTTCTGAATTCTGATGGCAAATCGAGGGAGAATAATGACATAGTTATAAAAATTATGAAGCCGCTAATTTTACAGGGATGAAGTAACTTTCATTAATTCCAAGCGTGCGACCCAAACTTATAAATGAGATAAGTTTGTTTGTTATTGTTCTGCTGTGTATGATGGTGATGCCGGGTCTTCGCATTTTTCTAACGCCCCTCATTTACAAACCCTATATATATATATATATATATGAGCAGATTCAGAAAATGGGAAATAGGGGTTCAGTGAAATAAGACCGAAAAAAAGGGGCGGTTGTGGTGGGTAATAGAAACAGATGAAGAATTTTTTGAGTCAGAAAGAAAGTGGTGAAAAATTGCCCGCCGGGTGGGATCCGAACCCACGACCTCCAGAATACCGGACTGGTGAGATACCACTACGCTACCAGCGGCGCTGTTTCCCACCACTTTCTCGGGTATTTATGTTAAGGTGTTTTTTTTTGTTTCCTACACTTGGGGGTGGTAGCCAGCGCCACTCGGACTACTCGGGGTGAAGGGGACCTTTTTTTTTAATTCCCGGGCTGTGACTCGAGTGTCTAAGACATGTCGAGAGTGGTCGAGCAGCATTGAACCCTCTTAGGCTACCTTTGCCACCAAGACTGCCACAACAGAGGCCCTGGCTAAGCATGTCGCGAATCAGAAAATGGGAAATAAGGGGCTCAGTGAAATAACACAGAAAATGAGGGTTGGCAGTCACGAAAACCTCGGAAAGCAATGGGGAGGTTGTGGTGGGTAATAGAAACAGATGAAGAATTTTTTGAGTCAGAAAGAAAGTGGTGACAAAATGCCCGCCGGGTGGGATCAGAACCCACGACCTCCAGAATACCGGTCTGGTGCGATAACCACTACGCTACCAGCGGGGCTGTTTCCCCACCACTTTCTCGGGTATTTATGTTAAGGTAATGTTTTTGTTTACTGCACTTGGGGGTGGTAGCCAGCGCCACTCGGACTACTCCGGGTGAAGGGGACATTCTTTTTTATCCCCGGCCAGTGATTCGAGTGGCTATGACATGTCGAGAGTGGTCGACCAGCGTTGAACCCTCTTAAGCTACCTTTTGGCACCAAGACTGCCCCAACAAAGGCTCTCGCTAAGCATGTAGCGAATCAGAAAATGGGAAATGAGGGGCTCAGTGAAATAACGCAGAAAATAAGGTTGGCAGTCAAGAAAACGTCGGAAAGCAAAGGGGAGGTTGTGGTGGGTAATAGAAACAGATGAAGTATTTTTTGAGTCACAAAGAAAGTGGTGAAAAAATGCCCGCCGGGTGGGACCCGAACTGACGACCTCCAAAAGCGCATTTCTAGTAAATTAGTAATTTTCGCCAGCTTCTGACAGATAGGAATAATTTCAATCTGTATCTTCTCACGAACTGCAACACACGAGGAGAGAGAGAGAGAGAACTTTTTTGAGAGCATCGGTCAGAAGATCGTGTGTAACTCGTCCTTCCTAGCTTATTCGCGAGGTTCAGTGCTCTGACCTCATCGATAAGTATTCAAAATGCGTACGCTTCTGTAGAGTATTTTTAGATGCTCTTATGAAGACTCAACAGTCTAATGCTACGCACCAAGCAGCGGGCCCCTACACGCGCATCGCGCAGCAGGAAATAAATCGGCTGTCTCCTATTTATTTCGTTGTTGTGTTGTATCAGATGAATGTTTTTGTTCTTTGCCCACCTCATTAATTTTTCTTCTCCATCTAAAACGTCTTTTAGTAGGTGTGGGGATGTTTCGGAGGGTCATAAAAGAATGTGCGGATATTTTCTTCAGGCTGTATGGCATACATTGACTTCTTCACAAATTGGCTTTCGTTATGGCTCCATGCAAGAAGCTGCATATTCGCAGTGTGCGTTGCTTATTCCCATGCAAATACAATAAGAAGGTTTTTGCTACGCCACCGCGATCGCGCCCTGGACAACGTTGTCCAGGGTACTCGAAGGCGGCTTTTGTGCACCGAATTCCTATCGTAATCATCGTTACCATAACGGACTGACGCTCAACGATGCCCCGAACAATTATGACATGATTACTGTGTTGAAGTTTTCGTATAATCGCGAGCGAACCCATCAAGCAGTATACGTGCATATATTACAAGAATCGAAACCGCTGAATATTTCCAAGCAGCGCTTTATTGTTTTCCAACCATTCCAGGCGTAAAAAACAAATCCTGGTCTGCTCGGGATGCGTTTCTATGAATTGAAGAAAATTAATCTTACCCTCTTGTCCTGCACTGAGGCCCCGGTCTAGCAATCGGCTCGATTTTGCGGTTAAATAATTTTTTCCTCTCTTCCCCTACGCCTCTTGAGTGCAGTTTTCCTATAACGCACATCTAAATATTTAGACGGCTGTGCGAAATGTATCTAAATATCCCTCCCGGCTTGAAAAAACATAGTGTTGCTGTATCTTTACCGTAGACGTGACTCGTTTTGCTTAGTAAACCTCCACACTGGTTAGAAGGCTGGTATAAAACCAGCCCGCGCCTATGCACAGTGGGTGTTTTGGAACTCAAGATACAGTTCTTGCTGCCCCGTGGTGCATGTCGGCTTAATTTATTGCCATTTCAACGTAAAGTGATGTGATACAGTACTTTCGACCGTTCGGCAAGGTTGCGAAAACTGTTTTAACTTACATATGATTACCGCAAATCGTAATGCCTGCTGTCAGAGCAGACACCCCCGGAGGACTGGAATTTGTTTTGGTCTTGTATTTTCGCTGTTGTCGAATACTAGCAGCTGTCTGTTCCCTTTGTTCGAAAGTTGCTTAATACAGACGCTGACGGCTATCTCCGACTCTTCGCGCTCCGCACAGTACCGGCTCCGCAAGGAATGGGGAGACGCCGGCAATGTTTCTCCCGTAGCGGCACCCAAAACTATACTTTAACTCACGCCTTCAGCTAGTGTATGCGATTTTAAGTCTGTTATTATGATAAAAAGTTACGGACACGCAAACTCTGGTGCGGACAAGCATCAGACGTCAACCGAGCGGAAAGAAGCAGCAGGAAGAGCGAGCTCGAGTGAAGCCGACGACAAATGCGAGAATCCCTTGATGTCATGGAGGCGCGCTTCGCAGCGCCGCCCGTGGTCGCGCTCACCGCCAATAACTCAACAAAGCTTTCATTCAAGCAGAGAGCCGAACTATGTTACTAAAAGCGATTGAAAAAAATAAATGGATACGGTAAAAGAATTGTTTGATGTTTTTTAGCTCAACATCCGCCTATCGGTCGCTCTTCGATCAACGTTACTAGATCGCCTAATTGTATTTACGCCAATATTGACTTGCAGAGATGTGTTTCTCTTGCCAGCCTCAGCTACCGTCTAAATATTTATAATACATGCCAAGGGTTTTTATATCTTTTATTGGCAATATTTGATACCTTAGTTGTGATCTGTATGAGTGAAGCGTCCAATTACGCTGCATGTCCTCATAGCTATAGGTGCATCACGTCACTAATTGCTTACGCTGTGCCGACGCAAAGAACATGGCGAATTGCCTGGGAAGTTGTGCAGTCGAGAATAGGGCCCCCCAATCAGCTCGCGTTCGCTGAAAGTGAATGAGCGACGCTACCAGATACCGCCTGTGCTATCAGCGCCATCGCTGAGACCAGCATGCTGCGAATAATGATCGAAGCCGCGTTAAAAGAAGTGGGTTGAGAAGTATAGATAGGCTATCGCCATCGGCACGCGCGCATGCGTGTTCTGCTCCTTTCGTTTACCGGTGGTGCAGCTACACGGCGGTCGTATGCGGTTCAGCCACAGCTCCCGTGCTCCAATTACTTCTGACTGAACCTGTACGTATGCATTTTGCACGAATGTGCCGACTCAGCGACGCGGTGAAGAAACGGCATGCTTTCTTCAAGCTTAGCAGCTTGACTGCGGGCCAGCGTGCCGGAGTCGCAGCGTGGTGGTGTTGACAACGGCTTTCGCTTTGAATGATGGTTTGCGTAAGAAGGTTGCTATATGTTGCGAATGGCGCCGCGAAATCTTCGTGCTGTCCTCCGGCTTCTCCAAGGTGGTGGTTGTTTCCCACGCTGGGGCAGAATCCTGTGGCTGAACTTTTCTTTGAAGCGTCAAGCGTTCGTGCGTGTGTGCGTTTTTCATCAGCGAAACTTTTCCACAAGGCGCAAGTTCGCCGTTCCAGGAGAAAATACCGAGAAAATGCCGAGCGCTCGTGAGCGCGTGTCTCGGGGCGCCCGCCGAGTCCCCGGCTCACACAGTGGCTTTAGAAAAACAAAACAAAACAAAACAGAAAACTCCTGCGCTGTCGTCAAGCGCTACCACGCATGCAAAATACAAACTCCAGCGCTAATGCTAAAGTGAAAAAGACACCCTGCTTGGGAGAAATTGTTGCGGCCGCCGCATTCTCTAAAAGCAATTATGGATAACTAGAAACATGGCTACGACTGAGCCAAACTTTCCCGAGATGACTTGCAGATCCCTCCACCGCTGCCTCGAATGCATGAAGAAGCGCTGGTGGAAGTCCGCAATGCTGAGGATTGCTTTGCATCCGCCACTCGCCGCGATGAAGTCTACAACCTCTTTGATGCATATGACGACGATTGCTCGCCCCGCTACTGTATGAATAAACAATGATACTCAAACTTGTGTCCGGCAATGCTCACCTACAGTAGCTTCGCCATTCAATCCTTGCGCATGGGTGCAAGCTTCCGTGATTTTTTTCTTTGCATGCTTGCTTGCTTACAGGCAGTTGCTGCCGAATGAGGAGTGATTCGGTGCAGAAACCAGCCCTGTCGTTCGAACACGTGACATCGGCGCCGCAAAGATGGCGTTATTGTCGCTTTCAATTTTCACAGTAGTACAGCTCACGTGCTATAATAAAGTCTGGGGTTGTTCAACAAACCCAACTTAAGTAGCAGGACAAAGGTATTGTGACGCCGAGTTCGTACCGATGTTTAGACTTTGCGTTACCTGAACCTCGCCGGTCGTCAACCTTCACAGATTGGAATAGCCCTTGCTCATTTTGCAGAGGCTCTGCTTTGCACGGCTTAGTTGCTCAACTAGACCTAAGCTTAGGGGGTCAGTACTGCGCGCTATACTAACCTAACGCATTCCACCATTTCATGTACAGTGCGCGTAGGCTTGTCTAGGGCAAGCGAGTGCGTGGCTTGGGAGTGTGCGGGCAACGTCTGCGGATAGCAGCTGGGTTAGAGATAGCTTGCCATTGCGCGTGCGCCGATCTTGGACAGGGTCAGGCCGTTCTTTGTTTCGCATGTGCCGCTCGAATTTGCAGACGCCACCACCCTAGAGGGGCGATTGTCTTTCACAATGGCAGCCGGGAGCCTTGACAGGCCAGATAGACGCGTCGTTCAAAGCGGTACAATAACCCATCAGGCGGTTACGCAATGCTAGAAAACGACTTCCGCTAATCTTCTGAATCTCATGTTTAGAAAACAAAAAGCACGCAACAAAACGCACTGCAGCGCTTTCCGTCAAAACTTTTGTGCGATTAAGTAATGGCTTCACTGATAATGCATGGCGTCAAATTACCCGCTTACCCCGTGTCACCGCCTACGATTGACATTTCAGAATAAAAGCGCCCCTTGTGGGACGTGGCGTCTCTAAATTTGAGAGGCCCATGCTATAAGACGACCCACCCGAGCCTGTCCGAGATCCACTCACGCGCAATGGCAAGCTATCTTCAACCCAGCCACTATCAGCAGATGACGCCAGCGTGCCCGGAAGCCGCGCGTGCGCTTGCCCTAGACAAGCTTGACGCGCACTTTACACATCAGTAATGGAAGGCGTCTAAGCATAGCGCTGCAAGCGGCCCGTAGAAATAAATGAAGGGCGCGACTTTTCGAAGCATTTACATCATTTGTGACTCAACAGTTCCTAAGAACGCGGATAAAATTGCCTGCAGCTTTTATTTTACAGCCTCATTCAGCATTCAAATGGGATCCTACAAAAACAAAAACACATGCAGCGCTGACAATTTACCAAGTGGGGCTGTGCTCAGTGCTTACCAAGCGTTCTCTTTTCGTAGCCCGAGCGCAAAATAGTGTCAGAGAGTGTATAAAACTGGGATAACTTGCAGTACTGAACCGTGTGGTGCAAACTGCTTCCGAAAGATGATTTCATCTCTCCTAGCCTATCGATTAAAGAATAAACAAAAGAAAATGGACGGCGGCAGGCTAATAGTGAACATTTTGTTTTATTTGTAGAAATGTACTCTCGTTCAGGGTTAGAATTACAGCCCGCAATGACGTACGCTGAAGCGATGAAAGCTGTAGTGCAGAGATCCCTGTGCAGATCCCAAAAGTTGGAGACGATACTGCAGGTTGGTGCCATGGCATTTCACGTGCGATTCTGACGCTGTGCGGTTTTATAGTGGTGCTGCTCTGATATTCAACGGTTGTGTGACTGGGCTGTTTGATGTCGTGCTGCGGTGTCGCATGCTCCTTGGACACTATGCTGGTTGCCTTGTTAGGGTTTTTACACCATCTTTTCTGTCTGGCCTGTTTTGGCTCATGCCCTAAACGCTCGACGCCTATCGTGTGGTCTCGAGATGAGAACAAAAGTTATGCCTGAATAAAGGTCCTGTGAGTTTCCCGTGATTGCCGGGAAAAGTGAACTTTGCTTAGGGTACGAATGCTCCTAGACGCAGTCTGGGGAGAGTTAAATACTGAAGTTAGGTTAAACAAATGTACGATCGCAGCAGATCGACCTTCATGTATGTTAGCGGTTTTTCAGGAGCTATAGCAAATTCCCTTCAGCGAAAATCGGCCTTCCTTCTGTTTGAGAACTTTATTAATAGATATTGCCTTATTTCGTGTTCTTGCTTTCATTGCACAAATGTACCGCTATTGGTGAGAATGAAGAAAAGCTTTCAAAAGGCCAAAAAACAAGAAATATAGCACGTTTTTTTTATTTTTATTGCAACTGTGAATGGAATGCTACAGCCGATGCTCTGAAAATCTGGTGACTTTCATCAGAAGACATCCCTAATACGCTGGCCACGCGCACAAGAATGCGACTCAAGACTCTGAGCCAACCGAATCTCTGCTAGCGAAATACTACCGGCCGAATATATTTTACTGCTTTCATGTTTCTTCACGTGTAGTTGTAAATAGCCTTCTCTGGCACGTGACAGAGAAAACGAACAAAACAAAGATTCTAACTGCAGTCAGAGATACAAAAAACCGTTATTTTACTTCCAGAGTGCATGACTTCATGCGCCACTTCTAACATGACACGTACGAAAGTCGACGCATCTGGTCGGGCTGCTGTTTGGATTACCCGTGCATGTTCGGCTGTGGAGATGACTGCACAACGACAAGCACCTGTGCTGACATCAGAGAGCGCTGTTTTGCTTAGCTCTCAGCCCTGTTTAACATCAATCGATGGTAAATGACCTACATTTGTTGCCGAGGGGGTTCATACAGGTGTTTATGGTCGCATGGTCAGAAAGCACAAAAAAAAAAGGGCGCCTCCTACTTATACGGCAGCGGGTATTGGGCTGCTTATCCGTGCGTGAGCAGCCAGAGGGTCCTGGAAAACACTCGGGGTTTCGTTGCGTTGCCGTGAGAAGTCACTCGGGCGGTGATAATGGCCAGGATGGTATTCACAATGTTCTTCATCGCATGTCTTTTGATTATAAAACCGTTGCAAGGAATCGCCGCTGAAGATTCGGAGGTTACCGCAGACGCTAAGCGAGCTCCGGTATATTAAAACAATTTCCTTCCTCCTTCATTTCTGAAGTGTTTATTTTAAATTTGCTGCTTGAGGATTGCAGCATTTTCAAATTACTGCTTGAGGATGTGAACCATTTATGCGTGCTGTTTCGGTTGGCTGTTATTTTGCCCCTTTGTGCCTTAACTTTCAAATCATGCTCCTGAAATTTTTTGTACCTGATAGCGCTTTATAGTAGTGTTTGATTCTTGTGATTGTTAGTATTTGTTTAATTTTCCACGAAAGTGATGTGTGTAGTGCAGCGGTCCTTCGGTCCACGTGAGGCGACCATACCTGTCGCTTTGAAACATGAACAGCTGCACGGCGCTGTAGTGTGGAACAGAGAAATAAATTATCACGGTAAAATAATATTTATTTAAGTGGTAAACGGTGTTAGTACAAATTGACCAGGGTTTTCGCGTGATGTTAATATACCTTAGCTCGGGAAGGATACGGAATATGTTGGATCAGGTTGCATTGAACATAATTCAGTTGTGCTTTCTCGTGCGATATCACCACTCTGTACCAATTAAGAACAACAAATGAATTATTTCGTACTGAACTACGTTCGGACAATGTTTCATGTTAAGGATCTGTCAGGCTTCAACGAAATGGTACATAGCCTAAGGCAAAAGTGTTCTCGCTGCGCATGGAAGCCTTAGTTTGTGTGCTAGTGGGGGCCAAAAGCACGGCTCTTCATTAAATACGGCTGTCTTTTGCTAGTGAGCGAGTATTTTAACCATTTCCTTAATACGCAGAGCAGTATTTATTTAACGTGTAGAACTGTTGGTCAAAATGTTTAACATTTTTTCGAAAAGGATTCATCATAAGCAGTGAATGCCGATGGAGGTATTAGCATGGCTTTACAGAAAATAACGCTCATTTAATAGTCCTACGAGAGCTTCACAGTCACGGGACCTTCGCACGGCTGACAGATGAAAAGAAACCGATTTGATAGGCATGCGGAGTGCGCCGGTCAATATCATAAGGTATAGAAAGGCTCTTGACCGCGTTCAACTCTCAACATGGCTGTCATTCATAGGAACACGGCATTGAAAAGCGCACTCTCACCTTCCCTTGTCGTGCAAAAGTTTTAAACGCAGCTTAGAGTCGCCGACTGGGTGGAACGGCTAACGTCAACGAATTGAATTTTTCTGTTACAAAATGAACTGTAGGCGTGACAAAAGCGAAAATAATTTTAGGAACGTTTACCCGTACAGATGCACGGACGCACGTGAGATGGCTATTAACTTCAAATTTTAACATTTGATCCATCCTTCCTCGGCATCCCTGAAGCATTGAATTTTGTTGGAGAGTTGTTAGGCTGAAGAAATTTGTTTCGAAGCTGGCTTGCTCACATGAAATAAAACCAATCGAGTCAAATGTTTAGTTGGATATGTACGCCAACGAGGCAAGGCAAAATGAGATACAAACGTGTCCTGACGGGGCCCACGTCTCCCGTTTGCGCATAGTATAGCTGTGCATATACGTATATTGGAAATAAACACAATAAAGTAAGTCTTAGCAGCAATGGTAATGGTTACACAGACACGTATGCAGTACATCTCTCGGTAGGTGAACAATATTAGGAAATTAGGGCCACGCACAGAAGAAATAAATCACATCATCAGTAGTAACAGTAAGATTTCGTTGAGTCAACCGCATTCGCAGTAATTTTAATAAAGTTTTTATTTAACATTGTCGAATGGTGCACCGTTTTGTCTAAGTGGGCTTGTTCCAACACAGAGGGACATGTGCTAATGAAGAATGTTGTTTGATTTGCTAATGCCTGAATGCCATGGTTTGTTCGGTATATCGGCCCCACTGAGGTAATAGTGCGCAGACTGTAGGTCACCCCTCGGCTGAAATATTTTTCAGTAAACAGCGCGAAGTCAGATTTAAAGTTACGATATCTCAAAGTACCTTTTGTGCGCGAAGAAATGTATTTCAAAGCACGACAAATATGCCCGTCTCCTAGGCAACATTTCGGCCTACTTAGGCAGATCACAATGCGTCGGGATATTCCTTATCAACAAAAAACGAACAATTATCACAGCAAAGGTGAATAATGACATCTCGGACGTGTCTTCTCGCAGGCTTCTTTGATGGGCAGATTCGGCCACAAGGTAGAGACCCATAAGATAACCACCCAGGATGGCTACATTCTGGAACTGGACAGGATACCAGGACCGAAAGATTTAAACACGACTGAGAGGCGCCCGCCTGTGCTCGTGGTGCACGGCATCACTATGAACGCCGGATGCTGGGTCGCCAACTATCCTTCGCAGAGTCCAGGTAAGAGAACAGAACTTCGTGTTTGAGTCTATGGACGTGCGAGACAACTGCACTTAAGAAAAATTATGCTTCATATCTTTATGGTTCTCGACAACTGTACTGTTGCATGCGACTGCCTTAAAGTCAGTCAAATTTGGTTCATCAAGAAGGCTGGTTTGTCCCGATAACAATTGAACAGATTTTAGCACAAAATAAAAAATACTGTGGTTGATCCCTCTTTCATAGGAATCTGTAAAACACGAAAGTTAAATGTGCCTTCACAGGATCAGTCGAATGTTTATTCTGCATTGATATGAACTTGCTCATCGCAATGTATATTTACTCAGTACGACACCGTCAGACGCATCAACATTAGACACTAGATTGAACGCGCCAGTACAAAGCGTACACCCCAATGAAACCACACGCACTCGGAAACCATGCGATCGAAACCAAACGGTTTTCCAGCGAATCGTTTGGTGAACTCACGGTCCGCTGCGCGAAAGAGCATGATTTGCGAGACTGTCTTGTCGGTGTGCTTGGCGAGCAACGACCTGTTGGCGCGTAGCTTTGGCAAATGTGCGACCACCACGTTCCTGTTCCCTGGAGAGTACGTCAGACGGTATCATTGCGACGAGCTCATCTGGCGCCAACTACCGGTGCTCATTAGCATCTGTATGCACTACTTCGCTTCACCTCCCTTAGACGGCAGCACCACCTAAATGGAGCACATTACAAAAGGGTATATGGCGCGTTCATATAACTGCCTGCCCTTCAGCTTATAGCGCAGTGGTTAAAGCGTCCATCCTGGCGCGGCCGCGTCAATAGAACATTTTCTGGCGATGTCATTTCCCTGACGGATATCACGTCAGTCAGATCTTGGTAGATCCCAGAAAAAAACACTTTCGTGTTAAAAAAATTACCTGGGTATAAAAGAAACCAAATGTCGCGTGCGACACCAGAGTCACTTTAGGGCCACGACTCTAGCGTCAAGAATCTTCTCTGTGCAGCTCGCAGCTGTCGACTAAAGCCATCGCCATCTAGCGTAGCTGGGTGATTGTAGTGAGACCTATTGTGTCATTTGAATGCTAACGTGCAGCTGCGACATTGATAACCACTTTTTTTGGGTTGCTTAATTGCGGTACTCCTGACATCATGGAGCGCAAAATGTCAGTTGTTTTTTGTAGTTATTGCGTTTTCCGGTTAAAAACCTCTACGAATCGGGTCTACAGGTGAGTAAATCACAAAAGACAAGTTTTTACAAAGTCAACAAGGTTTTATTTCTTTTTCGTGGCCAGTATAAGCAGAGCGCAACAGACGCGTCTACTCTTCCCGACAACTGAATAGGTGCATGTAACATCGTTCTAAACGAGCACTTTATACCAGATTGAAACAGATACGGAAATGAAGTAAGCCAGTTACTACTTCACCAGTAAGCCAGTTACAACCCCACTGGAAAGCGTGAAATCTTTTAAAAATATAACTATACCGACCAATGCTCAGCTGGCGGCCCACTTTATAGCCCTGATGCCGCTGGGAAAGCCAATGGCACTCCAGCTGCGGGAGCGAGCTAGTTGGCAGAGCGGGCAAGATATACAACCTCATTTTAATACGGTATCCTTCTTTACAGGGTATGGCAAGACACATACCGTTTAATGCGTTGTATTTCAGGAAAAACGCGTAATCAATAAAGTTGACAGATATGGTTGTTGTAATAGCGTACATAAAATTAGTTGTCGAAGAAACCAGACAAACAAAACACTGAACAAAGAAGTAAAAATGAGCTAACGAGAATAAAAATGTGTTATGCACAGCCCTCGTGCGATTAGGATAAAAATAATTAACCCATGTAAAATAAATACAAGTGTGAAAAAAAACAGTAAATACAGCAAACGGAAAACGCCTCGTATCTGCACCAATTGCCTTATTGGTGAGGTTAATAGATTGATTAATACAAGGTTAATCATAACTGCTAATCATAAAGGTTAATAATAACTGGTTAATAGAAGTTTAATCATAACTGCGAAATAAAGACAAATTGTCGAAGAAAATGACAGCACAAGAGGTAAAAAAAACAGAAATTAAAACACAAACACTAATTGCGCAAATTGAGAAGGTGCGACATTTTGTTTTAAATGTATTACTTGAAATGCCGCTTGTCTAGATCACCGGTAGTGCCTGCATGCCTAAAAAAGGTTATAAACATTTCGGAAAATTTGACTTTAAAACCCCTTTATAGCGAAAACATTCGAAGCTGATCATGGACGTGAAAACGAACCACAGGGGAGATTCGATTGAGGAAAGATTTAACAACGGCAATTAGCCATGCTTTTGCAGGGGCGCACGATTACTACTGGTGAAGAGCTGGCAATTCTTAGGCCGCCTGATTTTGAAACGCACATACGGCGAATTTGCTGCTTCTCAAGAACATACCACTGGGTCACTCGGTAACGCCGTTTCTTAATAGCAAACAATCTTTTTGTGTTGCGGCTGATTTGCTGATGCCTTTTGGTACCACTACTGCGTCGATGTTCTCGGCATTTTCGCTTGGATGTTTACTTGGCTGGGCACATTTCGTTAGGAAGGTGAAATGCGCGGAGCTCTTAATCGATGCTTCACTTGGCGAACACCTTCCATCACTCGGCCGAGCGCTCTTAACCGAGGGAAACCCGACGAGAGCTTTCTAGAGTTTGCGAAGTCACCGTAAGGGATCACGTTCCTAACAGCCGGCCGCTGGCGTAGTGGTGGTCCCATTGGGATGCTCCTCCTCCCCCTCACCGAGGTGAAGGGAAAGGGCATATATTTGCGCTCAACTCGTAAGCAAAAAAATTGACCACATCTTTCCGCGGGGGAAAACCATGGGGTGATTCGACGCACCTGGCGGTGCTTGTTACGGTTGCGCCGACCATCGCGGTAGCAGACCTGTTAGTCTCCATTCAAATAATCGGAGGTCATCGGATGTCATCGGAGCGGCGGCGGTGAAGCGACTGAGCGGAGCGGCGCAGTTATCGCGTTTATTAGTACCGCGCGTTAACGGTGAGGAGAATGAGAGAGAGCAGCGCATGCGCATGTGTTAACCGAGCGCTAACGCCCGCTGACGCACAGTTGGCGTTGCGGTGAGAGCAGGCGCTAACACAGAGATGGCGCTGCGGTGAGAGCGGCGTTACCGCGCAGCTGGCGTGGCGAGGAGAATGGGGGAGGGATGCGGACTACGGATGGACGCCGAAGGGACAAGGCGAGTTAAAGAGAGGCGTCGCATCTAAAAGCCCGGCACTGCGCGACGAGATATCAATCACACCATCGCGGTCAAGCCTAACTACGGCTTCACAGCTCCTGAAAAAAGAGCACGGGTATGCTGTATGCCTGAACTTCCGCTGGCTGCCAAAACATATACCATGTCAAAGGAATGACAGTTATGCGCAAAGCACAAAGCAGTTGGTGAGACATCTAAAAATCAACTAGCCGTTGATTACCCGGTATCATGATTACCCGGTAGCGGGTATATTTGAAGGCGCAGTAGTCAGGCGCTCTAGGCATATGCTCTTCCTTCCCACTCACAATTTGGAGCCGCTTTAAGAGCTCTGGATATAGGGAAACACGAAGTAAAGCTGGGGCGAGGCGTTCTTTGCGGCCTTCCGGGACAGGCACACAGGCCACGCACACAGCAAATATGCGCTCAGGCAACAGAATGCTAGCTATGAGCCGTGCCGCAAATGAAGGTGCTATTCTCAAATTTTGTTAAATCGTGTTCGGACGCCATGTTGGAACTGCTGGCACTAGTAAGTGATCATGGCGCGACATGAGAAGAGAATTCGGGGAGTTGGCATCGCTTCTGGCGCATTTAGCCCAAAACCAGATCCCAGGAAGTTTCATACATTTTGTCATGTAATTCAGGTGCGGTGAGCATTGAAGTCTCCTTCAGCTGGCTTTGGTGAAGCATCAGTTTTGAAGCGAAGGTGATGTGACAGCTTGAATGTTACTGAAAGCGCAAGCAGGCGGACCGTTTACCGCCACAAAAACAGTACCTGAAGCCGGTGCTCCTTAGGACAGCACTCAGGGTCAATGATATAACATCAAGTATAATCTCGTTTCTCATTGTTGGTTATAGAGGAAGAGGTCGAACTGTAGTTGTCCGAGCTTGTGGCCAAAATGAAGCTACAGGACCGCCACTCTTCAGCGCGTTGTCTCTGTATCATGCAAGCAGGCCCCAGACGATATATTTGAAGTCTCACGACTTTCATAAGAAAGCGGTAAATGCAACAGCGTGTATGAGTGCTTAAAACAGATAGATTTCTTATCATAAATTTATGCAGATGGTGATAGAAGTTTTGGTTCAAGTTCTTATTTCCGTTTAAGCCTTGATGTTGTGTGCAAGCATGTTGGTAGCACGCAACGCACGGAGGCAGTACGTGGTTTGTCGCTGCCTAATCTGCAAGGAAGCGGCAAACCGAAACGAGCAAATCAAGGAGCTTAAAAATTAGGAAGCCTAACAGTTCACACGGTACTGCTGGGTCTCTGCCCGACATTTATAGATGGGCAGATAACAGTTGTGAAAGCATAGCTGTGGTGCTTTATAAACAACGCAAAATAAAAATAATAACATCTAAACTACTTCCATCTATGATAGATACGCGAAAATCTTATGCGCCAATAAAGTCGACCAAGCACAGTTCTAAAGAGCAGTTTGGAGGTTTCAACCCAGACACATACTAATGCCTAACTAATTTTCTGCACAAAATAATGAGGTTGTACTCTGCGATTACGCTTTTGGTTTAAATTCACTGACTTGAAACGTTCGGTGAGTTGAAAAAAGTTTCAACAGGCCTCTAAATGACTGGTGCGCAGGTCGTTCAAGTTGGCCAAAAATTGAGGAGATGAACGTGACATTGTCAAATAGTCCTGATTACAAACAGCGCCGTTAGGAGTAATCTTTTCTGTAATCAGTTAAATCCGTATCATTTTTTATTCACACTCTACCTGATCACGAGCTTGGTTAGCTCACTTGCGGTATTATTTGTATGTGATACTGCATGCATTTTAATCAGTGTGACCCACGCCCACTGCCATGAGGGCGTCCCAGCAGGGCCCAAGTCCTGGTATACAAAATAAGAGCCGAGGCTGTTTTACGGATGAAATGCTCGCAAAGTGGCGGGAACACGTTCCCTGACGCTCAAGACACTTGACAGAACCCTCAGAAAACTCCAGGGAGACGACCATCGTGACCTGCTCCTCGTGTCACGCGCCAACGAGGCTTACAATGCAGCACATGCTGTGGGAATGCTCAGGGTTCGCGGCGGAGAGACGGGCTCATCGTCCGCCGAAAATCAAGACCCTCCAATAATTGGCATTGCCTCCTCTTTGCCTGACTCGCCCAAAAGAGATTGTGATGCCCCTGTGGACTTTCGCAAGTGCCACGGGGATACAGAACATGATGTAGACGCCCTCACCTTTTTTTACAGCCTTCCGCATACCTTACTAGACCTTGAGTCCCCACTTCAAAATAAAGGAATATTATAAGAATAGTCAGTGCCAAAGAATCTAAAAAGATTCCCTTAATTTTTATGCTGGGCTCGTATCCTGAATTGCGTCAAAAGAATGCTCTGTACGGCTGCACTTTCTCGTTAATAGCCGTCAAACGGGGTGTTTCCTGGTTGTAGCACTGCAGTGGACGCGCACTAAGACCACAACGTTGGCTGATAAGAATGGATGGTTCATGTGAGGAGGATTGCCGATTTCACTTGAAGACGATTAATGCGGCTACTGTTTCTGAATCTGGTGGCAAAAATATTCAGAATAGTAAAATTTTGGGAAGGTGTGGGGGCACTGTTTATTTTCAGGTTTTGCGTTCAAAGATAGAGCAAATTGTAAATACTGGTTTTCCTAACCACGGTGAGTAAACACTATTTAATGTTTGAAAGCCTCTAAAAAGCGATTTCTAAATCGCGCCGACCTCGACACACTATCCCATTTTTAATAGCACAGCAGTCCATGCATTTGCACAGTTCGACTATTGCAGCATCCTCCACTGAACATAGAATGTACTGAACTGCCACTTCACCGTGCCGTACCAAAAATACGTACTCTACTTGAAATGACCTCCCGCGAATTAGAGTAAAAAACGTAAAGTGGTGTAAAGCACTTAAATTTGAAAAATAAACAGGGAGAATGACGAGTGGAGCGCAGTAATTTGGCGGATTTGTCTGAAGTAAGCATTTTGCGTGTTTGGAAACACAAATATTTTTGTTCGAGTCCTTTCCTTTTCTCACGTCCGTTATAAAAGCAGCCTTTGTAGAAACGTTGTTGGGGTTCAAATCGGCGAGCCACTTACTCCAGCTACATAACATTTGATATTTTAAGCATACCTTGCATAGAACAATATAACAATAATCCGATTTCGCTACTGCGTGTTGAACGCTCGGCATTTCTAATCGGATAAAATAGAATTCTCTTAATTACGTCCTGCAATGTGTGTTTTCATGGAAGGCAGATCGTGGCAGAGACCACAGAATTCTTTCACTGCTGCCAAGTACCAAGATAAACTTTAAATTCAGATCGGCGCTGTACTGCTCAACGGTCCCGAATTATTTACAGTTACGTGGTTGGTCCGCAAAGACAAATTGTTGCACGAAAAAAGTTCATTGAACCGGACGCAGTACAAAGGAGCGCAGAAAAGAAAACACGTTTGTTTGTAACCTGCGATTAAGCGCGGTGATCACGCAGTTGGACAGGCGTCGGCTTTGTATCGCGAGGTACCCAGGTTTCATTCCGACCACGGCAAGTGTTTTTTCATCCCCATCATCATATGCCCTCTCATTGTGAAGTCTTACCTTGTCTGCTTTATGATTCGGGTACGAAACCGCCATCAGTGAGACCAAGAAGGCTCCGTTGTAATAACACTGAGTTTCAATACCACACTGTTAATCGTAGTTATGTTCGTGAACCAGCTCATTGTATGGCAGAGGTGTAAGTTTTCTGAATAATATCTAATATTTAAACTGGCTCCACAAAGTCCCATGATGACGCATATGACCTTGACACCTAGGTTAGCAACGCCATTGAGCCCCATTTGGGAGCCTTACGAGGAATCAGGCAGCCCTTTTGGGACCGAACACTACTGTGAGCAAGTGTTGTGCACAAACTTCAGGTGGGTACAACTAATGTAGCTATGAAAACCAAACCGATGTGCTCATAAGACAGGCGAAAAACATGAGGTCTAGTTTGGTATTTTGCATATCTGCCCTTTTTTGTAATTCCTGCCCCTAAAAACAAACCACAGCCAACGCCAACTTTAAACTTTCCAATACCTGTATAATTCTGCAGATGCCCCGAAGCTTTCATTCTTGCTTTAATTCAGAGACAGCCTGTGGGAAAGTGGCGGTCTTAGATGCATTTAATACAATAAAGCTTTACTTTCGTTTTCTGCAAACTAAAGTAATGCTCAATAGCCTCGGGAGGTCACAGCGGTTTGAGATAGGGGGCGAGGCAATGGAAGTGGTACGCGAATATATCTACTTAGGCCAAGTAGTGACCCCAGGTCTCAACCATGAGGTAAAGATAAGCAAATGGGTAAGAATGGGGTGGGGTGCATTCGGAAGGCATTCCCAGATGACGAATGGCAGCCTACCATTGTCCTTCAAGGGGAAAGTGTATGACAGCTGCATCTTACCGGCACTCACCTACGGGGCAGAAATTTGGAGGCTCACTAAATAGGCTGAACTTAAATTGAGGACGACTCAGCGAGCAATGGAACGGAAGATGATAGGTGTAACGTTAAGGGACGAGAATATAGCGGAGTGGGTCAGGGAACAAACGCGTGTTGAGGACATATTAGTAGAAATTAGGAAGAAAAAATGGACGTGGGCAGGGCGTGTAATGCGAAGGCAAGATAACCGTTGGTCATTAAGGGTAACAGAGTGGATCCGTAGGGAAGGCAACTGTGGCAAGGGCCGGCAGAAAGTTAGGTAGCCTGATGAGACCAAGAAGTTTGCGGGGATAAATTGGCCGCAGTTAGCGCAGGACCGGAATAATTGCAGATCTTTGGATGAGGGCTTCCTTCTGGAGTGGGCGTATACAGGATGATGATGAAAGCAAAGCTTTACTAATCTCATCGAGCGGTTTCGCCACCGCATTAAATCTGACCTTCATTTGACCGCAGCTGCGCCGTATCCTTGGCACCGCGTGACTCGGCGGGCCGAGCTCCGCCGACAGCCGCGTTCGCTGCCGCCGCCGCCGCGGACCGGCTTGGCGCATGCGCTCTCCGCAGCTAGTTCGCCGCACTTGGCCACGTAATCGGCCGCGTGCATGAGTGAGGGCGAGGCCGCGTCGTCTTCTGTGAGCATTGCGCCGGAGCTGGAGGCTTTGAGCCGTTTTCGGGACGCGGCGCCTCACCACTTCGCGGATATCACCCCGAGAGCCGTTGCGCAAGCCGAACAATAACCGGTACACAAAGCCAGGCTTTGGATGAATAGTGTAGCAATTACAGCTAAACGAAAGGTTAACAAAGTGAAACCAGCATTTAACCAGGCTAAGCGAAGCTCTAGCTTTGCATGTCAAGCGTTAGCTCAGCTAAGCCGAAGTATTTTCTATTTGAACATTTGGCTAGAATCTTGCGCGCAAGTTGGGATCGCCACGAACTACATATGTTTGTCACACTGAGTTCTTCATAATTTCACGATTGCAGAGTCTCATTTAATGACCTCACTTTATCGTCTCTTCCGTTTTAGGTTTTCTTTTAGCCGACGCTGGTTTCGACGTGTGGCTGATAAACACCAGAGGCGTACCCGAGTCTAACTTCCACAAAACGCTGTCAACTAACGACCCCAAATTCTGGGATTGGAGGCAAGTTTTCTCCCGGAAAGATAGTTTTACTGGAAACCTTCATACCTCTTTTGCCGTGTTTGGTGTCACGGATGCTTGAAATGTGTATTTCAAACAAAGCGTGTAACGCGCAAGCATTATCGGGACTGGTTCGCATGGCACCATCATGCGCCTGTCATGCTCTTCAACGCACACGGCGCTCACTAGCGGTGAAAACTGTCCACACCTGCTGGCATCAGTTACGGCAGCGCCTTACGATCCAGGGTTTTCAGTGAACGCCGCAAAGTGGTGCTATGGGATGTTTTGCTCGGGTAAAGGGACCCTGCGTACTTCCGATAGCGCTTTCACTCTTTCCTTCACGTCTGGAGACACTGCGAAAGCTATAGTTATCGCCAGCACGGAGCGGCACTGCGTGATTTGCTCATCGCAGCAGATATGTCTCCACTTCTGCTTTGTTTTTGTGGCTTTTTTTAAAGTAGCTATGGAAAAGCGTTCATTGCTGCAACTGAAGAAAACCGGCCAACAGCCGGTATATGGCCTGTGTGACGTAATTCGAGCCGTCGAAGAACGCACGACCGAAGAAGAAAGGAAAATTTTTGAGCGACTTAACAAGTTATATGATAGAAATAGAGCAGCAATTTTTGGCTGAGGTACTAGGCGACCCCCTAATCTAAGTAGTGGGTGTGTTGGGTGACTTCGTTCTCCAAGCATTTATGATTTCAAAAAAAGTTGAAAAAGTGTTGCAGGGTCCTTTTACAGTGGGGTATACAGAAAAGTTGGGTGTGCACAAATGGGGTTTACACAACAGTCGGTAGGAAGAAGTGTGGTATACACAACAGTTAAAAAGCAGGTAAAGGCAACAGAGACGGCGAAGTGGGCACAGAAAATGAAAGCAAAAAAACCCTGGAGACGTACAGGGCAGAGAAACAAGAGATCAGAAAGCACGTTTCTATGGCAGTACGCCAGACAGTGCATTTCTGTTTGAAGAACGGGCGGGGTGCCTGGGAATCCGGGCACACACGTGTATCTAGAGGCAGCAGGATGAAACATGTGAATGCTGCGGCCGATCGGGAAACCGTAGATCTTATTGTCAGGAGCTGCACAGAGATACGACCGCCGAGGGGCGATGGGGAAACGACGTTACCGGGTTTGGCATTTTGGGGTCAGGGGGAGCCTCAGGTTTAGGGCCATAGAGGTGACGACGAGGTGGCTGGAATGGTGGTGGAGGAAAAGCAGGGAACAGGCTAGTACGCGGTTGGAGTAATCATACGGATGAGAATTTAGAGCAGCGGGGGGGAGAAAAAGGGGAGAGGGAGAGATGAGAGTTTAAAACATGGTTAAGGGGAAATGGCGGATGGCATATCTATTAGGTTAGCGAAGAGTGGGGCAAGCAAGTGGTATAGAACGCGCAAGTCAGTTGCTGAAAACCGACACCCCGTTTTAAAGGGAGATCCACTAATCATCGTCATAAAAATAATCATCCTCTCACGGTTAACGCCGTCGATGAGGCCGGCTTCTCTGTAAAGCGGGGACCGTAACGCTACGCGTTCATACACAAAACTGTCGTGTCCTCGAAAACAGAGTTGGGCACCTGTGATCCTGCGGACGCGGCCTGACCAGCTATGACTGACAAAAAGGACAATAGCTCTACAAGGCGGTTTTCGAGACACGCGTTACTTATCAGAAATATCTTAGCTGCTCTGTAAATACGCGCCCCGCGAAAGAGAAGTAATACATGCTATGTAAATGTGACCCTGAGGTGCTATTTCTTCTAGTGCGTCAGTACAGTGAGAAATTGCAGTTGTTACAGTGAGATAAATGCAATTGTTAACGGAAGTTATTCGAGTTAGGCTACATAAATGATATGGCGGAAAATATGACCAGAATAATTGCTCCTCACAATAAAAAAATACGTAAATGAGTGTCTGTAGGTTCTGAAAGCATGTTTGCGTATTTATAGTCATAATAGGCAGAAAACGCGTTTTGGGGTTTCTACAAAATATGTACAGTATTGTATGAGGAACTTTGCTCTCTTGCGTGCTTTTCCATTAAAGCCCTTTCGCAATATAATGCCGAAAATATGAAGTGCCCCATTAATTTTAGCTAAGTGCTAATCATTGAATAGATGGCATAAGTATTAGCGGCGCTTGAAAAGTGCCACTTCAAGTTAGAGCTAGTTTAATCCCTCGAAAAGTTCATTTTTAGCCTTGTCTACACTCAATGGAGGTGCGATATGTGTGGGCACTAGGAAGCACAAGTATTTTTCGTTAGTACACATAATCAACATACGCACAAGGACATATTAGAAGGGCATCTTAGAAGGACATATGATTATGTGTCACTACATATAATCAACAAACAAATAAGAAAATATTAGAAGTAAAAAAATTGGGCCCATCTCTCCGCGAGGGGGACTCGAGTAAATGCGTCGCATAGGGTGTGGGTGTATTGCGTTAACGTTTAGTGTTTGGGGAGTTGGTGGTAATGAATGCGTTGTATCAGCAGCTTCTTGACGTAGTTTGAATGAGTCAAGGATATCAGGCGCGTTCGTAGCCTTTCATTCTGTGTCGGCTTTGTGGCGCAGTGGGAAGAGCACCATGTACCTCACGTTCCGCCCACAGGTAGTGAATGCGTTGTATCAGCAGCTTCTTGACGTAGTTTGAATGAGTCAAGGATATAAGGCGCGTTCGTAGCCTTCCATTTTGTGTCAGCTTTGTGGCACAGTGGGTAGAGCACCATGTACCTTGCGTTCTACCCGCAGGGTCGTGGGATCGAAACCAGGCGCCGGTAAGTATTTTTTTTATATAGTGTAGGGGGAGGGGTGCGGACTACGACTAGGACGTCAACGCGGGTGACATCGTGAGTTACTGAAATGCTCCGCATTTAAAAGAAATGAACGTGGGCAAGGCAAGCTAACCGTTGGTCATTAAGGGTAACAGAGTGGATCCCTAAAGAAGGAAACGTGGCAGCGGGCGGCAGAAAGTTAGGTGGGCAGGTGATATCAAGACGTTTGCTGGGGTCGCAGTTAGCGCAGGACCGGGGTAGTTGGTGAGTAATGGGAGAGGTCTTTGCCGTGCAGTGGGCGTAGGTAGGCTGGTAATGGGGATGATGATGATGAAACATAATCATGCGGAACCACGTTCTGCCTCTATATTCGATTCATCCGGCGTCGCTGTTGTCGAATGGAGTGGAAACCTAAAAGCCGGAACGAATCAAAACAGGTCGGAAAAAATTTCTATTGACAATCTCTGCAGAGTCGTTCATGTAACAAAGCAAGGGCTGGCTTTTAAGAGGAAATTTGGTCCAAATTGGTGTGGGTGGAACGCCGAGGCGGGTCTCTGGGATGCGAGATGAACACGCTACACGGATGTCACGGCTTCACCACGGCTCGGGCTGAAATAAAAATTGCTTCAGTGGCTAAGGCGCTATGCTGTTGATCTGAAGGGCAGGGGCGTTATCCCTGCCGTGGTGGCTGCTCTTCAGTTGAAGGTGAAAAGCGAAAACACCCATCTGTTGACACTTCGGCACACGTTAAAGATTCCCAGGTTGGGAAAATTAATTCTGAGATCTCCACTACCACACGCCTCATAGCCTGGAGGTTCCTTCGGCGCGTTAAACCACACAATCAATGAATTCACAAAACTACAAACCCCTTCTTAAGAGAACGCTGGGTAAAACGCGAAACTTTCTTCCATGTAAACTGAATCAAAGTCAAAGTCAAAAATCCAAACTGCTTCCAGAGTGTCGCAACGGCGCAATCTTATATACGTCTGTTTCATGACGTCAGGGACTCGGGTTCGATTCCTACCACGGAAAGCGTTTCTTTGTTGAATTGTTTCACGTTTCTTTGGTCATCATCATCATCATATTCATCATATTCATCATCATCACCATCACCATCACCACCACCACACCAACATCATCATCATCATCGTTTTGTGAAACCCATTGTGTAAGGTTGGCTTTTTCTGCACTGCGTTTTGGCGAAAGGACTGCACCTGTGAGGAATAGAACGCTTCGCTTCAAAGCTGTGCCTAGCGCGTGCACTTTTGGGGATCGTGGCGGGGCAGCCAGTAGGGAGACGGCGTCACGGCACGTCAGGAAAGCAGGTCTATCTCAGCCACGCAGGTTGGTAATTCTGGAGGAGCAGTGGCGGGAAGTGTGGTCAATCGGCCGGTCGAAGTCATTCGCGCTGCGTCTTTTGCTGGCTAGTGTTTGTACGTAAAAAGTACTCCAGCTTTGTGTGAGGGCCAACTGCGGTTTACTATGAAAATGTGCGAACAAATCCAAAGAAGATGCTGCAAAATGCAGTCAGGAGAGCCATAAGAGCAAAAATAAAGCGAACAAGCAGACCCAGACACGATATAACAGGAAAGAATTCTTATATGTGTCGTCAGTGGGAGGCGTAAAGGTTTCTCTTTTAAAGCCCGTCAGCAGACTTAATTGCGCCAAGCGATTTTTTGGCACAGCCTAAAGGCCTCTAAACGGTACCTCCGGCAAGGTCGTTCCGTGCCGGCCAAAATCATTCCGGCGGGCGGAACGCCCGGCGGATGGTGGAAGGGGTTTAAACAATTTTTCCGGCACACCGCGCGCTCCGGCACCGCTAGAGCCATGCTGTTGGCCGGCGAGTCCAATGACGTGTGTGCAATGCTCTTACTTTTTTTTATTAATGCGTGCTCGATTCGAAGACGTTTGTTGTATGCTTTCGGCGTTGAGAGGCCGCGATATGGATTTACGCGGACTTCAGTAGTGTGAGAGCAGTCTGGAAAAACTAACCTGGCCTGGGCAACGGTCATGCTTGCGCGAGAAACGCGCAGCGCCCGGTGTCGTATGTTGCACCTGGGCGTCAATATTTGCGGAAAGCACAAAGCTACATAAGCTGCCAGCCGGCGCCCGCGCGACTGCACAAAGGCAATCGTAGGTAAAAATTGTCGGCAGCTGATTTTAAGCAACGCACGTACATACCGTGGTTTGCTTGTGTATGTTAATGCCCTTTGTTTGATACTGTGATGAACTCAGGGTTCGGTGGTGGGAACCACGAGACGAGCACACGGAGTCAATGACGACAGAGGCCACAACATGAAGGGGAAACGTAGGAGCGATGTATTATGCGGTAAAAACAGCTCAAATGGGTCATGGGTCAAAACGGGAAGAAACCAAAACGTTACAAACGCGGCAAACGCAAATGAGAAAGGAGAAAAACAACAAGCGGGATTCAGTCCTGCACCTCCTAACAGTCCCGCGCAAGTCCCAGTTCAGCGAGGGGTAGCGAACGCCCAAACATACGCGTGCAATCTGAAACTGGGCTCACTGGATTGTCGCAGTCACCTAGCCGAGGGTCGCAGACGTGCTGGTCCCGTTTGGCTGGCCCCACGTCACTAGAAACCACACGTGGCCCGATCCTGTGGCGCAGCCCAGCAGGAGCATGAGGCGGCCCGGCGCGGTAGCATATGGGCCCTCTCGCCCGGAGGCCCAAGAGAGCAGGCAGGGGTGGCGGCTACGAACGGGTGGTCCTCCTCGAGACCGATGGCGGCCCCGCCTGATTGACGACCAGACTCCCCGGCGCAAGGCACGGGTGCCCGGTGTGGTAGCGGGTAGGAGCGACCGGCGCTACGGGACGGCCCCCGTAATGCGCCGGGGAGTCTGGTCGTCAATCAGGCGGGGCCGCCATCGGTTCGAGAGGACCACCCGTCGGAGCCGCCACCCCTGCCTGCCTCTCTTGGGCCTCCGGGCGAGAGGCCCATATGCTACCGCGCCGGGCCGCCTCATGCTCCTGCTGGGCTGCGCCACCGGATCGAGCCACGTGTGGTTCGAGTGACGTGGGGCCAGCCAAACGGGACCAGCACGTCTGCGACCCTCGGCTAGTGTGACTGCGACAATCCATGTGAGCCCAGTCCATATTGCACGCGTATGTTGGGCGTTCGCTACCCTCGCTGAACTGGGACTTGCGCGGGACTGTTAGGAGGTGCAGGACTGAATCCCGCTTGTTTTTCTCCTTTCTCATTTGCGTTTGCCACGTTTGTAACGTTTTGGATTCTTCCCGTTTTGACCCATGACCCATTTGAGCTGTTTTTACCGCATAATACATCGCTCCTACCTTTCCCCTTCATGTTGTGGCCTCTGTCGTCATTGACTCCGTGTGCTCGTCTCGTGGTTCCCACCACCGAACCCTGAGTTCATCACAATTGGCGTCCGCGACAGGACCTCTTCAATAACATCTCGAAGAGGTCACGAGGCTTGTCCAAGAGGCGTGAGGACAGAGAACCGACATGGAGGTGGAAAAGTTAGTGGCCAGCGGAAAGGAGCTGGGACTCCGAATGCCGAACTGTCGACAATTGGTTAAATCGGAGCAAGACCGTTGCGCGATGAAAAGGGCGGCAGAACGGGGAAGCTCTGAAGGCCGCAGCAGAGCTGGAACGCGCAAAGCAGGAGGAGGCCTGAGGCTCAGCTTAAGACTACAGGAGGCGCGCAAAAACGCCCACAAGCTGAGGGCACCGTGCAGCCCAACATAACCCGTGCCTGTCATGTCGACGAGCCACATAACTTTATCCCCCCATTTGATGCGCGCAGTAGACGACATGGACGCATACCTCCTAAGGTTCGAGAAGGTCGCTGCAGCTCAAAAATGGCCGGGAGGATAAATGGGCCGTCGGATTGAGCACATGCCTCACCGTAGACGCGCTCCTCCGTCATCGGAGGAGATGACGCCACAAGATTCTCTCGACTACCAAAAAGTCAACTGGCGCTCCTTCACGGTTTTCGTTTTAACCCCTCAAGGGTAATGACAATTCCGCCAGGCTAAAGCTGAGGACGGCAAAACAGGAACTCATTTCGCTACGCGACTCTCCGGTTATTTTGACCGATGGCTCGAAACATCTGGTGTTCCCAAGACGTCGAAGCGTTTACGCGACAAAATGATCGCGGAGCAATTTTGCAAGTGTTCCTCGTCCCAGCTGGCCATTTTCAATGAAGGAAAGGGACTGCAAGTCGACCAAAGAACTGGCTGAGCTTGCGATCCGCTTCCTGAAGCACAAGCTCTCACAAACTTGAAAGACCAGGGAAAGAAGAAAAAGAGTCGCAGCAGACCTTCCTTCCAAGAGAGCTCCCACCTGCTTTTTTATGTGGAAAAAACGGGAGCACAGGCAAAACTGGCAGAGTAGTAGGCCTGACACTCCACTGCGGAAGCTGCGGAAAAACAAGGGCATCATGCAGACGCTGTCGCTCTAAGCCTCCTGACAAAGAGGCAGGTGTCGGCATGCGCTATTGAGAAGTTCCACGACAAACCGCAAACAGCACCGCGGGAAATAAAGACACATTGGCATTATCACGTTCCCAGCGTAAAAAGCAACGCCAGCTCCAAACGAAAAGTGCTGCAAGGCGTAGCCAGTTGTAACCGGTGACATCTAACGGTCAACAAGTTTCCGTTCTGAGAGACACCGGCAGCAACGCCGTCATAAGTGCTAGGCGAGAGCTGGTCCCTGATAGTTGCCTTACAGGCCAGGCATCAACTGTCCGTTTTTGTGGACAATACCACAAGGAGACTTGAAGAGGCTTCCATCCACGTGGATACACCATACTTCAGAGGAAAACTCCTGGCCAAATGCATGGCTGATCCCTGTACGACCTCACACTTGGAAACGTACCAGGTGTTAGGGGACCCAACAATCCTAACCCTGCGAGGAAGCCGCAGCAACCAGGCATCCAGCTACTCCAGCGGTGCTCGGTAGAGAAGCACGTCCTTCTTCGGCCGAAGAGAACACCAGCGGCGTCCCATCACAAGTACAGCATAACGGGCCAGCAAGTCCCATCATGTTCGCCGACGTTACAAGAAAAGAGATGCGCCAAAACCAGCAGCTGGACAAGACGCTAGAAAACTGCATGAAGATGGCATCTTCACAGTCCTCTTCCGATAAAGAGAACCCCTGCAAGTTTGTTTGGCAAAAGGGGCTCCTGTACCGTCGGTACGCCTTACCATCAGGCCGCCTCATTCAGCAACTTGTAATTCCGCATTATTTCAGAGACGCGGTAATGAAGAAGGCTCATGAAGGAGTACCAGGTCATCATCGCTTCCTAAAAACAACTAAAAGAATTCTCCGGGAATTTTATTGGCCAAACATCTACGCCGACGTCCGAAGATTTCTTAGGACCTGTCAGCCGTGCAAGACAGGAAATCCAGAAAGTGAAGTGGGCGTCGCTCTTATGAGAAAGCTGCCTACCGTTGACCTGTGCGCAACGGAAAGTCTGTTTTCAAGCAGAACGACAAGCCCATAGTGCACATACGGGCCACGATCAACATAAGCATCTGCTCGGAGAGCAAAGTTTTCACCCTTGTTTTGGCGTCTCTGCAGTGAGGTTTCGTGGTCTCCAGACGACGCGATGCTTACTGACGGTTGGCAAAATCTGTTGACTGTGCAAACATTGCTTTGTTTTCTTTCCCTGCCCCACTTTTCGCCCGCCGGTGTCTTCTGAAAGTGTGTGTGTGGCTTCACCCCAAAACACTTTCCAAAGCCGGGGGTAGTGTAAATGGAGCCGCCAATCCCCGAGGGGTATGCTTGCATTGGAGGACAGTAATGCCCGGTGCTCGAGCGCGTGACGGATGGAACGCGACGGGGACCACGCATCGTCGGCATAAGCTCGGTGTGTGCTTGGACAGCACAGAACGTGATCTACACCCCCCCGACGGCGCCCGTGCTACCGCGCCGGGACGTCGCCAGGAACGCCGCATTACGGGAGGCCGTGCCGTAGCGCCGGTCGCCTCGTACCCGCTAACCACCGGGCACCCGTGCCTTGCGCCGGGGGAGTCTGGTCGTCAATCAGGCGGGGGCCGCCATCGGTTCGAGAGGACACCCGTCCGGAGCCGCCGCCCTTGCCTGCCTCTCTTGGGGCCTCGCCGGGCGAGAGGCCCATATGCTACCGCGCCGGGCCGCCTCATGCTCCTGCTGGGCTGCGCCCCGGATCGGGCCACGTGTGTTCGAGTGACGTGGGGCCAGCCAACGGGACCAGCACGTCTGCGACCCTCGGCTAGTGTGACTGCGACAATCCATGTGAGCCCCAGTCCAGATTGCACGCGTATGTTGGGCGTTCGCTACCCTCGCTGAACTGGGGACTTTGCGCGGACTGTTAGGAGGTGCAGGACTGAATCCCGCTTGTTGTTTTCTCCTTTCTCATTTGCGTTTGCCGCGTTTGTAACGTTTTGGTTTCTTCCCGTTTTGCCCATGACCCATTTGAGCTGTTTTTTTGCCGCATAATACATCGCTCCTACGTTTCCCCCTTCATGTTGTGGCCTCTGATCGTCATTTACTCCGTGTGCTCGTCTCGTGGTTCCCACCACCGAACCCTGAGTTCATCACAGATACCCTTATTTATTATCGCGAGGTAGCTACTCCAGGATACTGATTATTAAAACCAAACAAGCCGCGGATCTCGTTAGGGGCGAGCGGATCTGATAGTACAGTGAAGCTAGACGCGTCTAGTTCATATCGTAGCATCGCCCCCGCTCCCCCTCCTACCTCCCGCCTGTCATATTCGACCCGCAGCCGTAGGACACCGCGGGACGCTGCCGCTTCCCATCATTTATTTACCCTCCGCACGAATTTAGATTAATGGTTATTATGCAGTTTTAAAGCTCCAATTTCACTACCCAACAGCGCTTGCGCGAGTTTATTCAGCTTAGATTTCAAGTGACCCCAGTTTGCAAACTGCAGTGAAGCATTCAGTCAACTGGGGCGGGTGGATCGCCATATCTCCCCCCCTTAACAACAAGCACCCATCTTCCAGCCTCTCCATCACACAAACCCCTAACAACTCCACAGTTCTGTAAATATTTTGAAATGACTCCAAACCAAGCAGCCTCATCAAGAAATGAGCATGACCAACCCCTAGGAATACCCATGTACGCTCCAAACGAAAAATGTCACGCGTTGGGTGCGGCCAACACTTCCGAAGAACAAATCAAGGCACAAGCCGTGCAACACACTGCGCACCTAGTGCACCTCACCAAGATAGCCGCGAGCAGACAGCTATTAGACAGCCTGCAAATTTTATATGAGAAGACCGTCGGCGACAAGATCTCTACCCCTGCGGAGAAGCTGCGAGTCCAGGAACTTGAGGAAATCCGCACGTTGTTTGTATTGACACAGCCATGTTGGAGCTATGCTTTCAGCCGCCACCGACTGCTCGAGCAAAGTTCTCGACCCTTGCTCCACCCAAACCAAACACACGATGGAGGACGAAGAACTGGCCTTTGCCCTAGCCCTATATATCAGCTACCCAAATGTGGAAAATGATTAGCGATTCCCATCAAGCGATCTGCAAAAGGAAGACTTTCCAGCGCAAAGCGCCGGGTCTTTACCCGTCACGGGACGAACCAAAACACCAGAACCACTTTCATGTGGACCCCCGCACATGTGGCACTACAAGGCAACGAACGGGCCAACGAGGCTGCTCGAGATCTCACCCACCGAGAGCCCCAGCGCACATTCCACAGACAACTCCAAAGATTGCGTTTGTACTTGCCGAGACGTGCTTGTTCACGTACTACAAAGGGGAAAGACGAAGCCACCCGGCTGCTGGCCCCTCGCTCACCAAGAAGCAAGAAGTGGCAAGTAGACGTCTTTGATGATCACTTATCCTAACCCAAGACTCTACTGGCCCTTCCATTTGGAAATACACAACGCTGGATGTAAACACTGCCCTAAGCTTGCGACCTTCGCTCGCATGCTATGGGAACGCCCCAGTATACAAAGGCATGGGTTTCAAAATTCGAAAGGAACATTTGTTATCACTAGTAAGGAGCAATGGAAAACAGTGCCGCACTGCGAAAAGCCTGAAATCCAACAGTGGGCCATCCAAAGGAAGACATCGCCAGGAGCCAAGGCATCTTGGCTGTCGTCTAAAATGCCACAGACCTGAATAGGCCTCCCCTTTCGACAGAATAAAGTTATTTTCTCCTCCTCGAGACCGATTGGAGTTCTAAATTTTCTAAACTAGCCATAGGATTTACTTGAAGTGAATTTAGCGCTGCAAAATATCATGAGCTAATTGCTAATTGGGAATTTTTCAGAAAACTTCAGTGGCAGAGGAGGATAATAGGTAACTCGAAATAAATTCACCAAGAGAGAATCTACAAAACCCAAATTTAATGTCCACATGTGCCCAAATGCCCAGCTGTCAGTTGTACCACTGATGAGGGCCTTTGAAGATTGGAATTCTACAATTGCAGCATTGTTTGCGAAACAGGGACTACAAGTTTATTCTGGAATGGGAGCACAAAGGGAAAGACACGTGAGCATAGGGGTGCAAAAAAAAAAACACCTCTTGGTGCGGCATCATCCGCCCACCTGTTACGTATCCAGGATTTCATTTCGGGGGAGGATTGGGGCCAAAAAAGGAAATGGAAGAGCATGAAAGGAAGAAAGTGCACAAAAAAATTACAAGCCAGAGCAAAGAATTCATTACAAGGAAAAACAGCTTTGTTAGCTAACTCAACAGCCCACACAAGCGCTGTTTGAATTACCTGCACAGTGGACGAGCAGATATCACCCTCATAGCGAAGATCCACAAACATCCAAGGATTACGCCTTTACCTCTTCTGTTGGCAAAATATTTGAACACTTGGTACGTACACAAATCACCACGCACCTTGAACAAGCGGACAGTATCCATATGTCATGTTTGGCTTTTGTGTACCGCACTGTTCATTCAACACGCTCTTTTACAGCCAAAAAAGGCAAAGAAAATGTTCTGGAGGCTCTGTTGCATAACCACTCTTTTGCAATGCTAGTTACTCCACTCACCTATACGGCTTCAGCAAATCTCAGTCCGTCATTACACTTTTTATGCCGACAACATCATACTGTGGACAATTCAAGGTCAGTTGGAGCCAACACGACACCCTACAGCAAGCTATAGATACTATCAACACGTATCTCATGCCAAAAGGGCTACGCTGCCAAGCCGAGAAGTCTGCACTACTGATGCTTCGCTTACGCACGTGAGAAAGACCTGCCGAAACCCTATCAAATTCTCTGGCGATTCAAGACACTCCTATCACCCAAGTTTCTGCTCTGTGTCATCTTGGCGTTCCTTTGTATCATGATAGCCCGAGTGCTGCCCTTAGCCTCCAACTCACTAAAGCATGTTCGCAACTTACATGTCTCACTCAACGTCTAAGACACCAACACACAGTACACCGAGAGGATGAATCTTGCGAGCTCAAACAGGCCCTGCCGGTTAGTCGCATCACCTATGGGATGACTTATACTCCAGTCGAACTCCCTGAATTAGGAATTGATATGTTAAAGGGGCACATGGGTCTTTGGGACCAAATAATTGCCCAAAAAAGCATTTTTAGGTATCACTTTTCTCTTAATTTGCAGTTTTTTCTCCAAAATTCTGTATGTGGAATAGTGCCACGTACTTATAAAACCCATAGAGCCCCATTTTAATAAAGAAATAATTATTTTTCCATAATTCTCCACTTTTTCGCCTCGAGTGGTATCGCAGTGATACAAAATTCTTGAGAGGTACATACCAGCATGTAGTGCAGCTAGAAATAATCATTTCTTTTGCACTGTGAAGCTGAAGGTGTAAACCATGCGATATGGGAAGCAGATTTTGCATTTTGTGTTTCAGTAGTTGTTTATGTAGCTATATTTTTAATTGTTTAGAAGGAGTAGTTCAAACATAAAAGTTAGAATTGGTGGAAACTTGTATGTGATTGAAAAACAAAAAAACCGCTTTCCGTTTTTTATTCTCCACAACTTCTGGTATCTATTCGTGTCTTGCTGATAATCTTTTGTTGAATAGTTTTTTTCTACTGTTTTCAAAAACAATCAAGGATTTTTTTAATTAACACAGAAACTAGTTGCCTCACCTCAAAACTCAATATATATTTTAAATCAGCTAAAAAACTGAACTAAATTATGAAGTTTCATCAGAATTGGTTGGAAAGCAAAAAAAGGTTTCTGGGACCAGTGTGTTTCCTTAAATGGAAAGCCTACAAAACGGCCCTTCACCTGCCCACCTTTACACTCTCACAAAAGCTCTTGGGCACCCACAACAAAAACTCACTCAAGTTCACCTTCAACTTGCCACCTAGCATAATCAGAAGTTCCAAGCAGGAAAATTAACCCAGATTGCAATACTGCACCGGCTAAGGAAACAATTACACACATGGTGAAGGGGCGTGTTGGCAATTCAAATAAACTTTACTTGACGTTTTGTTCAGCACGCATAAAATTAAAGGTAAGAAACTAGCAGGAGGTGCAAAAACTTTGTTCAAGTCGACAATCAGTGTAAGTTTTACTCCTTTTCATTCAACTTAACAATTGTAGGCTTCCATATTTCCCAAAATTTTAGAAACTGAAGGTAGAAGGCTGACAAAGACTGATTTTCCTTGCACTTAAACACGACTCAACATTAAATGCACATGTGTAGGTCTGTACATGCTTTATGCCAGATTGACGTCTATCTATAACCGGAGACTATATGTCACTGCGATCGCTAATCAGCTATAGTGTCAGCTCTCAGATGTTTTTAATAAAATTCGGGATTGGATGGGAATAATACACAAGTGTCTAAAATGCGATCCCAGTACGCATCCCCGTCGCCAGTGTGTTTTATGGTTCCAGGTGAAGGTGAGACTTGTGAATGCGTTGTGGCTTTCTACTTAGAAAACGCGGACAAGTGGTACATGCAGGTCAATGTACAGTGATTTCGACATTGCTTGGCACATAAAGAGGGTCGACATTACGGTAGTAACGACAGGGTAAAATGAATATTGGCATGACGACATACCAACTTAGGTGGATTAGCCAGCAACGAGTACAGCTGCCATCAGAAGCAATTAGCTGTTTCACAAAATCGCATTTGGCTGCAACTTCACATACCCACCCACACTTCTCACGAACCCATTGGCAGATGCAGAAGCCGAGCAGACACACCACAATGGAACTCTCTTGGCTATACCCATCACACGGCAAGATGCTAAAACGATACTCTAGCGAGCACGTAAACCAGCTACAGCCTTGCATTCGTCTGGCTCGCAGAATCACCATGAACGGCTTCACAGGCTCGATCCAGACCAAATTTCTAGCTCGCTCACGCTCCTCCGCTTTGCATAAGTCAAGAGACATTGCTACACAGGCTGCGTCTTGGAGTAGCATTGACCTGAAAGTATCTCCACACAATAGGACACGAGGACTGCTTGGACAGCTTCTGTGTGGTTGTCCTGAAACTATGGAACATTTGCTTACCGCTTGTCCAAAGTACTCTAGTGAGCGAAAGGTCCTTGAGGCAGCATTATTAGTACGCTTGGACACTCACCCTCTGTCGGAACCAAAGATTTTGGGCATGTTGGCTGGGAACAGAAAACAAAGTCTAGCCATTAAAGCCCTGCTTATATTTCTTAGTGACTCCTCTGTGGATTTTCGGCTTTGGGTTGTTAAAAAATTTGGCTGCGGAATAACGTCTCATTCTTTTATGGAGGATAATTATAAGGTGAAAAGTGGACTCTAATAATCTGATTCAGCGTCCAATTGTGTATGAGGCGTTTATTGGTTGTACTGTTTGTACATAGTTTATTTGTCGATTTCACTGTCATTCATCATACCTTCCATATTCATTCCTTTCTCTTTTTGTCCCCAGTTTCCTTCCCCCAGTGGGAGATAGCAGGCCCAAGTAGTTTCTCAGGCCGACCTCTTCTCCCTTTCAATAAACATTTACTCTCTCTCTCTCTCTCACAAATGGTTACAATGACAATGGCCACTGTTAGAAGCTCATGGCCAATTCCGTTGCTCTCATAACAAACCAAATTCTCACATACCGATAGAGTGGTACTGGCGAAGGACGATGAAAGGTGCTGTCAAAGTTCACAGTGAATTCACCAGTTCCTATTAGCTGTGATGTGAACATACCGACTTGAAGGAGCACTCTGTGGAATTTTTTTTAGTTATTCATTGCACAATTTTGCCTCAGGGCATCAAAGTAACAGAGGGTAAAAAAGGAAAGTGACGGGATGCAAGCGGCTTTATTCACTACAGAATAGTGTATAGGCCAGTCTCGGCAAGAAGTGCCAACAGCTGCTTGTGGAGAGGACCATGCATTCAATTGGACACTAGTGCTTTTTATTCCAAACCCATAAGAAATACTTCGGTGTCCTCGAACTTTTTCTCCTCTCACTTACACAACATATAGGTGTGCACACTTTAACACATTGAGCGAAAGAAAATTTTTGTTCATTGACATACACTTACAAGGCAAAGTGTAGGTAACCTGTGGCATCACTACTAGTAACAGTGCTATGTGCGCATACACGTTAACCCCAGGGTACTATTTTGGGGGAAAATCACCGGCCTACATGTTGTGGTGTACGGCTGATAATCAAACCATTCAAACTGGTGGCCTATCTTTTATCACTTTTGTGGCAAATAATTTCAATGCACAAGCTGCTTTAGCTTATCACTGGACATAACTGTAGCTCATTTCAAATTTGGTACTTCTCTGACAGTATCGCTATGGTGAAAACATTTGACAATTAGCTCAGTTGTGGAAGTTGAAGCTATTTCAATAACGTCTGAATTCAGTATGGGGAGGCAGCTTTGTGTTTATATCTGTCGCGCAGTGCTGTCAACAGTAGAAGCTGTCTACATGATGTTTTGCCCACAGGAAAGCCGGAATGGGATGTACACTAGATGGATGGGATGAAATGGGATGGGATGTACACTAGAGGTAAACCTGGGATATTTTTTTGCTAGTGCTACCTTCTTTGTATGCCTTATTTTCCTCACAAAATATGATCAATTCTCAGCACTGATCTAGGCAAGCTAAAAAGTATGCAGTACAACAGCAGATAACTTGTTACATTGTTTACCACAGATCTAACACCAAAATTAAAAAATGAGGAATAAAAATAGACTGCACTTGTTTAGGAGATGTAAATGTATGTATGGCTATTCAAAGTCTTTATTCAGCTTCATGTTTAAAGGAGCCATGAAGACAAATTACAAGTTGGGTTTATTAGAAAGACTGCTTAGTCCCGATAACAATGATACCAATATCATCGCAATCTTCGAAAAAATAACGGAGATATTAAAGAAAACGTGTGAAGCAGTCGCGACCCCCTTGCCAATTTCCCGCAACTTTTCTATGACGTCACGGAACCTTGTTTGTGCGATTGGCGGCCGCCTAACTCACCTGTCGCGGTGCCACATGACTGGACGTCTGTAATGGGGCCTCTAGTTCCATTTGACCACATCACTTGAATGCTAACGTGCAATTAACCCACTGATAATTATGTTCTATTCTTGGCCCGTATGACGTCATTCAGGCCCATAACACGTCACTGTGGCCAAAATTTGAATGTTTTTAATTATTCTTGCTTTTTTCATTAAGAAAGCATCTTTTGTGGCTGTAATGGAGCTGAGTGGGATACTGAATCCTAGTTCTTTCGAATTAGGCAAAGTTGCATTTTCTCTTTATCGCTCCTTTAAGTGTTACACACAAGACCTAAGACCCCAAATGTGGCGATTAGCAACCATGGATATCGTGCTTGTAGTGTCGTAATTGATCTGAGGGGGAAAATGCATGGGTGATTACCAAATTGAGGGCACCAAATGACATTGATTGCGGATTAGCACTAACAAATGTTCGAACTCCTTTGTCGTGAGCCAGTAAATGTTACTCTCCTTTTTTGCTTTAGTGCCAGTTCGGGTTCGGCATGCTAGAAAAAGTTTGGGTTAGGTTCACTGAAAGCAGTGTTTACTGCTGTAAGGTGAGACCCAATCCTCCTGTGTTCACAATGACCTGCTACACAAGAAGAGCTACTCGCCGACGGGATCCCGGCCCCTCCTAGTGGTGCAAGAAAAATTGTTTTCTTCTGTTATTCATGCTATGCACGACTACGCCACAGCTAGGGATGGGGGCTGTGCATGCACTCTTCACCGCACACAACAGCGTTGTTATTTTTGCCCGAAAATTTGACAGTCGACCGAGCTGTACGTGTCGAGTTGCCCCCAGTGTCAACGCAACAAGTGCCGTATGACTGCTCAGCCGGGAAGACTCCACCCTGCGAATCCTTCCCTCCGCATACATTTTTATGCTCCCTTTTACTCGGTCAAAGAATGAGAACCTTTGGATGAACGTGCGCATGGACTACCTTTGACGCCATAGTGGGACAGCTGCATTTTATCTACAACAGCTGATAATGTGACGGACAACATTCTCAGTCGCAGTATACTCCAACATGGCCCACCTTATGTCCTCATCAGTGATCGTGGGCGCCAGTTCACTGCTGACGTTGTTGAAGAGCTACTTCATCTGTCGGATTCTCAAGTCTGCCATTCAGTTCCACATCACAAATAAACAAATGGTCTCACTGAGCAGACCAAATGGACACTTACTAACATAAATGACATGCATGTTGCGTCTACCCACAACTGGGATGCAATCTTGCCGTTTATTATCCACGCTTACCACACTGCCAAGCATGAGACAATGCGCACAGCCCATTCTACCCAGTTGACACACGTGTTCCTCCAACTACCTCAACACAATCTTCCTCTTCTTTCACGACAAGGCCGGCCTATCAAACTTCCTCTGATTTGCTGAACAAGCTCGGAAACACACTAGTCTCCAAGTACTGGCCAGTTGGCGCACGTGTTCCCCCAACTACCTCAACAGCATATTTCCCCTTCTTTCACGACGAGGCCGGCCTATCGAACATCCTCTGATTTGCTGAAGAAGCTCGGAAACACACTAGTAACCACATACTGCCCAGTTGACACACGTGTTCCGCCAACTACCTCAACACCATCTTCCCCTTCTTGCACGACGAGGCCGGCCTATCCAACATCCTCTTATTTGCTGAAGAAGCTCGGACACACACTAGTCACCACGTACTGCCCAGTTGGCGCACGTGTTCCCCCAACTACCTCAACACCATCTTCCCATTTTTTCACGACGAGGCGGGCCTATCGAACATCCTCTGATTTGCTGAAGAAGCTCGAAAACACACAAGTTCCCACATACTGCCCATTTGGCGCACGTGTTCCGCCAACTACCTCAACACCATCTTCCCCTTCTTGCACGACGAGGCCGGCCTATCCAACATCCTCTTATTTGCTAAAGAAGCTCGGACACACACTAGTCACCACGTACTGTTGCGACGCTGATTCCCCGAAAACCCGCTTTGACCCTACGTTATCGACTTGCCACGAACCGGCGTATTCACAGTGGTGAACTTGCTGTTGCGAGGCTGATTCACCGAAAAACTGCATTCGAACATCCGTCGTCGACTTGCCACGAACCAGCGTATTCACGGTGGCGATCTTTGCGCCTAATTGAACTATGCCCCTTTCAGCGACCCCGTGGCTTCTCAAAGCGCCAAGCGGCCAGCCGCGGTGCTAACAAAAGCATTGCTTGGCGCCCTGCACTGCAAGCCTCGGCGGCGGGCCCGCGCCTCATTGTCTTGGCCTTTTGTGGCGTGCTGTCTTCAATAAGCCATTCGAAGAATATTACCGCCGAGGGATGCAAGGCGTCTTTGTGCTGGTGCAACATCGCGAGGACAAGGGAAGGCTCGTACCACGGCGGATTGCCACGGCGGGAGCAACCTGGCGCTCACCTGCCCAGGAGAGGTGGGGTCTCTCGTGCGTGTGCGCGTGTGTGTTTTGTGTGGGGGCGCTGCCATCAGTGCCATGTTCTGTGATTGGTGCATCCTGACGTCAACCGGAGAAAAGGGGTGAAGGGGAATGGACCAACGTGCCCTATTTAATCTCGCGCGCGCAGGAGCGCACTGCCCGCTCTCATACCAAGATGTAAATACTTGTATATAAACTTTTCTTCTTCGTCAACTTGCCCATCATGACTGCCCCGGAACTTCACCAACCTCGGCCCACATCGACCACGCTACCATGGTTCGCAAGAGTGGAGTCCGCCCCTGGCTTCCCAACAGTGGAGACAGCGGTGGGATTCCCAACAGTACTGCCCAGTTGGCGCACGTGTTCCTCCAACTACCTCAACACCAGTTTTCCCTTCTTTCACGACGAGGCCGGCCTATCCAACATCCTCTTATCTTTCTCAAGAAGCTCGGAAACACTAGTCTCCACGTACTGCCCAGTTGGCGCACGTGTTCCCCCAACTACCTCAGCACCATCTTCCCCTTCTTTCACGACGAGGCCGGCCTATCGAACATCCTCTGATTTGCTGAAGAAGCTCAGAAACACACTAGTCCCCACGTACTGCTCAGTTGGCGCACGTGTTCCCCCAACTACCTCAACACCATATTTCCCTTCTTTCACGACGAGGCCGGCGTATCGAACATCCTCTGATTTGCTGAAGAAGCTCGGAAGCACACTAGTCCCCACATACTGCCCAGTTGGCGCACGTGTTCCCCCAACTACCTCAACACCACCTTCCCCTTCTTTCACGACGAGGCCGGCCTATCGAACATCCTCTGATTTGCTGAAGAAGCTCGGAAACGCACTAGTCTCCACTTACTGCCACCACAGGATCGCTCGAAACTCCGCTGCGACAGCCGACATCAGGAAATTCGCACTCGCGAGGGGACCTGGTTTTGCTCTGGACACCTCAGCGACAGCATGGACTGTGCAAGAAACTGCTATAACATGAAGTCAGCCCATTTGTGGTAGTTGACCGACTTAGATGTCTAAACTACGTCATGTTCAGCTTACTGCTTGAGGATGGTGTTGTCGCAGAACTCAAGCGGCTCGCGTACCTTGCTCACTGACTTGCAGAGAGGGCTGCATCTTCTACGGGGGAAAATATTCTGGCTTCCAGGGCCTTGCTATATTGGCCGCCTAAAACTTTACACCAGCGAGGACGATGTCACCTGACAGTACTGAGAGCTAGTCAAGGAGAAAAACAATGAAGCTGGCTGGTAGCCCAGTCCGTCATCTTGGCTCGCCACCCCTTTGTAAATAAATGAGTTTTTCACTGTAATGATATCGTGGTGGCAGAAGCAGGCTTTGATAAGGGGTCTTGGGAAAGCAAGAATAATCCAGCTTCGCACCAAGCACTAGCTGAGACAGCATTCCACTTTTACCACTTATGCTGAAAACGATAATTGTTTCACCTAGAACAGCGGCGTACCACAGTTGGTATAAGGGCCATACTCAGCATATCACCCACTGAGTTTACACAATGAATGCTGAATCAAGTTGCATTATCGCAATTGACCATGCAACTGCCAAGTGCAATCAGCAGTGTTTGACAAACAATAGCTTTATATTCAAACTTTAGGCATGAGCAAAGGTAGCACAGCTTACAGCTGTGCGAGGGCCGAAAATGTGGGCCCGAGCCAAACTCAGGCCCGGTACTTATCGCAGTAGGCCCGGCCCGACCCGACGAAAAAGACCGAAGGGCCGGCCCGGGCCAGCCCGAGACCGTAACTTTATGGCTTGGGCCGGGCTCGGCTGCGTGTTTGAAACCCAATTATCGTAGGGGCCCACGCCTGATTGGGACACGTTTGGAAGCATAAACTACCTAAAGGCGGTCAAATGCATCGTAAGGGAAATTAGAACAGGCAAAACCAACATTAAACGGGCAAAACAACCCCAAATAAACAGAACAATCATGCACATATCCCTACCGCAGCTGGCCTTCGCTCAGCTACATACGGAAGAATGGAAACCGACCTAATGGTGACCAAACCGTCTAACCTATAAAAATGTTGAACCAAAAACCCCCAACCACGGATAAATTCATGGTTATATTAAAAATATTCAAAAAAGTAGCCAAAACCGAAATGGCTCAAACCACTGAAAAGTAAAAAAAAGAGCTGGAACTGACCTAAAGAGAAGAAAGCACCCGGCATTTTATGTAGAATTTCATAACGTGCCATAAATAAATACACACAAGCAATTAAAAATAGAATGGCACCTGGGTCATTTGAACTTGATTCCTTCGATTGCTATCCCAAAATAGAACATGTATGCCAAAGGACTAGCCGGTTTGTGTTTGTTTGAACAGGGTGTGTACTTGCGTTGTTGTTTCGTCCGTATACGTTTCCTTTTCTCGAGAGTATATAGGGCCGTCGGACTCGGTCCATTTTTTTATCGAGACGCAAAGTACACGCGTGCATTTATGCACATTTTATCGTTGCCGCTTCACTACGTTCTATACCGACTCATATCGCCTATCTATAAAGTTTCTATCATATTAAGTGTTACTTTTTAGGTGGCTGTTGGTGCATTTAAACCACCCTACTCCCCTGTTGCGCTTTTCCTTTCGTCTTCGTCTGCCGGCCACGACGCCCGATGGCACAGGCCACCTCCTACCAGCAGCTACGCTCGCCACGATGTTTTTCCCGCCAAAACAAAGAGCAAAACTAAAGTTGAATCGTCACCTCAGTCTTTGACAGCTTCACTTTTGTTGGCTCAGGGAAGGAAACGCAACTCTGAATAGGGCACTGCTACAGGAAACCGATGGAGACGCAGGTTTCTCTAGTAGTGTTTACAGTTGGAAGTGTTCCATCGTGAAAATTCTTTTTCGCCCGAACTTAGAGATGGAAACAAGTCACGCTGAATTGTCATTCGTTGTACTTCCCTATGCGGTGTGTCGCTGAGCCGCATGTGTTGCTCAGTTCATCCCAAGACATACAGTTGCAAACCTCTCACACTTACCAGCTTGCCATTGGCCCACCTGTGCCTCAGGGCCTAACGATAAGTCCCGTGGAATGTAAAAATAAACCGGATCCGTGCTTTTACCGTGTCAGCAACATGTAGTTTCTGTGATATCATAGAAAATGCTTCACTGTGCCGGGCCAGCCCGGGCCGTCAGGCTGGCCCGGCCCGTCCGAAGCATTTACAATTCGGCCCTAGTCCGGCCCGGGTGAAAAGTAAGTGGGTTGGCTCGTGCCCGGCCCGGGCTTTCGGGTAAGCCCGAGCCCGTGCGCACCTCTAGCACAGCTATTGCAGTTGCATCTGTCAGAAGTGCATTGTTCCATCACCACTCACATCACATGGAAAGCTGACACCTCAAAATTCAAGTCTGCTTTCACCAGGTTGTCGTCACTCCTTACACACTTATAACGCTCATTAATGTCCAGGTGGCAATTGAGGAGGAAAACAGTTTGCCGAAAAATGTTTCACAGTAGGAGTGTGTTAAGACAGATGACGGTCAGAAGGCAGCCGAGCAATGATGATCCTAGTTAAGTGCATACAACGGCCGTTCCCCAAAAGTCACAGAAAGAAGCCAGAGTGCCCACTCCTTCACTTAAGCACAGCAATCCCAACGCAGACACGAAGCTGCAACCCTGATGACTACACGAGGCTGCAGCTGTGCTATGGCGATTCCTAAATGGCAACAAGCCAACTTTTTCCATTTATCTAATGTCGCAAGCAAAAGAATGAAGTCCACACAAGTGGCCGCCAAAACGTATTGCAGGGCAATCATGCGAAACAGCTTCTGCTGTCGACGCACTGGTTGTGCGTTCTATTTTAACTGCATGCATCTTCGTTGGCTGGCCTGAGTTGGTACGCTTTTGGTATGAAAAAGGAGGGAGCTGTTTTGCTTCGGTTGCCCATGTGTCACACCTTTTTTAAGTGTTCTTGCTGAGCAATGATGAACGATGTAAGTGGCGTACATTGATGTGCTGAACCAGTAGGGCTGCTCTTGTTACTCCTTAGCATGAACACAAGCACACGACATGCTTCATTCAAACAAGGCCAGATCATTTATTATTTTGCTTTTGAGTCCCAGATTGTATATGAAGTGCAACGATGACAGAAGACGGAGTAGCAATAAAGAACAAAAACACAGATGACCATTATTGCACGCACATATAGCAACTGCAAATTCAGTCACTCAATGGGGCCACCTTTAAAAAGAGTCACAGCATGTACAGCTGAAGAAACACTGTTCAATCCCTCTGCTTAGCAACACTGCATCAACTCATAGGTGCAAACTATGATGCGTGCAGTTAAAATAAGCATCTCGGCTGCAGTGGCCCTTCTGCAAGGTGGCACTGCAATGTGTTTTGGTTGGTGCTTGCATGGAATACAGACTTTAGCTACCGACAGTACACATTCGGCCATGTGGAATGGTTATCGATTGATTTCACAGAATGAGTCAGTTTCATACAAACACCAGTATACTCAAGGTGTGACGAGCCTATTGCATACAGTGGGTGTACCCCAGAAGCAACACAGAACGGTATATCTGCTTTACCCCAACGAGCGTGCACTCGGACTGCTTTAACACTCCTGACACAAACAAGAGGGCACTCAATCATCCTAGCACACACCAAACCCAGAAAAATGAGTAGACTGGGTCACTAACTAATGTTTCAATATACGGCTCTCGAAACTACTATTGTCAGCTGTTAAGAGAGGTTTCGCGTACTTTTACAACTGCATGGTGTTGGTACAAAGCATATCCCTGCCTATGAAAAGCACTGCCTGTAGGATTACACCACCAGCGCCCGCTCGCAAAATAGAGCCCCTGGTGCGTCAAAAACAGACTTCGGAGCAAGCGTGCTGTTGAGCACTGTTGCGCAGTGCACATGGCACTGTCGGCGTAAATAAATGCTTCCGGCTGCTGTCTGCAGCAGTCGTCCTGGATGTCTTGCTTACTGCAATAAAATCTAAAATATTGCGCGCGCTTACACGAATTGTCATGGTCAATGTGGTGAACAGCATCACGGCAACGCATCACATACTACGTCCTGCCTCAATGATTTCTTTGGCTCGCTTCACGGTGTATCACGGTCGGAACTTTTAGAAACCAGTGGCACACAAAAGTCGCCCGTACACAGCCCATCGGCGCGAGAGCCTGGCCGAAGTCATTAGCGCACCGCGAACTCTCACGGACGCACACAGTATTGTCCGCTTGCCGGTTTGTCACTCCTTTGTCCATTTTGGAAGATGGCGATTACAAATGACGCTTTCAATTTCTTCAAACACACTCACGCACACCCAAAAACAACGCCAGGCCAGCCGTCACCAACGTAAACATCGGGGTATGCTTGCTGCCGTAATGTCGCGGCACTGCGGATCTCGAACTAAGCGCCGTGAAGGTATGCTTCCGTCGGCAAAAACAAATGCTTGGTGGATTTAAACCTCGATTCAAACAGTGAGAAAATAGTCGAAACGTAATACAAGCCGGTGCGACTATTTTCCTCCGCATTGCTTCGCTTGAGCAACGCCGGGATGTTGTTCAGCCTGAAACCTTCTGATAGCCCTGATTGGCCAGTAGGAGGTCGGTAGGAACCAATCAGGGCGTCGGATGATGGCTGGCGAAACGCGTCATCATCGCGGACGGGCAAAAAGTTTAAGTTGGCCAACTTCTGGCGGGAAGCAATTATCGGTCGGAAGGCGCCGCGTTCTGGCCGCTTGAATGATTGTTGCCGGAACAGAACGACCTTGCCGGAGGTACCGTTTATAGGCCTTAGGCGGTTAGCCATTTTAATTGAAAGGCTTACTCATGACATATGTATTTCGGTGCGTATTATGTACAATTTGTCTTTTTAATACGCGTTTTGTTATTCAAATTTCCCGGGCAGAAGTGTCGCCGGTGTGGCTACAATATAAAGAAATTATTCGCGCTCTCACCAATGTTTCTTACAGTTTCGATGAAATTGGAAGGTTCGACATGCCGGCTGCTGTGGATCATATCCTTAACAAGACGGGCTTCAACAAGCTGGGCCTCGTCGGGTTTTCACAAGGATTTACAGTTTCTCTCGTCTTCTTTTCCATGTGCACGGAGTACAACGATAAGGCAAGTGGAAAAAGATAATCCGTACAATTTCTGATAAAATACAATATTTTTACATAAAAGAGGAAGGGAAACCTATTTGTGAACGTCCAGTGAGAACACTGGAAAATATTTAGAAAAGTTTTATTTTTCAACACTTCTTACAACGGCATTGCATGAGGCAGAACGAGGGTTTTGTTTAAAATACTTAGTTATTTTTATGAATTGAAATTATTTGCATAAAAGAGATGCTGTGCGTTTTTTTATGTAGTTTTGCATCGTTGAGTGCGTTTTTCTCAACTAACGAGAAGAAATTTCTGATCGAATTCGTTTATTCTAGTGTTACGTTATATAATTTTAAGAAAGGCGGAAGTTTTGTGCGAAGTGACTTAAGTATTTCAATTCGCACATTAAAATTTAGATGTCCACGCTTCTAAAATCACGCTCGCCTTTGAGGCTACGATTTCAGTTGTCGATGTGAACCTTGCAGTTCAATCATATTGAGGCAGAAGTAAAATTTATATTGAGGAATCCGCAACTGTTTTGCTCATTTTCTGAATGCAGAAAACGGGCATTTGAGTTAATGAGGGCGACAAAACTTTGGTAAAACTAAAAACGTCTTTCTCAGAAGCTCCAAGTTACGGACAGTTTGGCGCACGAAAGAATCTCAAAAACCATCGTTAGGCCTCACATTGATGGCAGCAAGTACAGTTTTTAGATGAATATTCAATTTCAATACGAGGGATCAGTGTGAAATGGTGATAGTAAAATTATTTGGCATGTTAGGAACTGTTCCACGAAAACACTCAGAAGTATTTACAGAGTAAGTTTTCCACCCAAGTTTTTAAAAGGAAAGTAGGTTTGAAAAGGTATTCGTGGGCTCAGCCGTCTTGGATTCAGCCCTGAGTCATTGAGTCACTCAGTCACACAGTCACGCCGTCTCACAGTCACGCGGTCACTCAGTCACGCAGTCACGCAGCCACGCAGTGACTCAGTCACTGAGTCACGCAGCTGTATAGCCAAAGCCAATTTTTCTCGGGCTGCGTTTTCGCCAACACGGCTGAACCAGCAAAACAATCTGCTATTCGGCTGCTATTATCCAGGCCTCCCTCTATATTTTATAGATCTACCATGAACACTGTTCAATAAAAACCAACATGGTGGTTACGGACCTTATTCGTATCTGGCTTGGTGCACCAACTTTGCCTGGCAGTGCCGCCTGAAAATTGGGGATTTATATGTTCCAGCAGTACTTTGGTTAAAACACACGCGTCCCTTCATAAAAAACAGAAGTGGTCCGGAGTAGTTCCGCTGCCAGGAAACTGACCCGCCCTGCTGCGGCGATAGGAATGTAAGTGCAATGTACCTAGAGTTTAACGAGAAGGTGGAGAACTTCGAAACCGGGATGGGCAAAATTACCTAAATAAGATAATGCAAGGTTGTACTTTCCAAGCTTGATCAAAAATGTGTTTCATACTTGCACAATTTGTAAGGTCCCCCCCCCCCCCATCACATCAAGCTCACTATGAACGACTAACGCCTAGCATCGTCATCCGATACTGTTTAGTGTACCGTTAAAGTGTTATGGTGGCGCACAAGGTTCTCACCAATCCGGGTTGCGCTGCTTGTACATTTATTTCAGAGCTTTTGATATCAGAATTTGGAGTGTATCTACAGAGAAGGAACGCTTCGTAGAAAATTTTAGTGTATCACCACGCATCATCGTACAGGTCATAATCATCGCCTTCTCAACAAACGCAGGGTAGTCCTTATCAGATCATACCCCCTATGCCCTTATCGGATCATGATGAATGATGAGCAGAATCTGGATGATGGATATAAAAGTCTGCGCAGTCGTGTCACTCCGCAATAATGAAGGGAAGAAATGCCAAGCACCGGAATCCCTCTTTTTATGAAATATTCATCTTTCATACATAACTCCTTCATGCTGCCTTAACTAGAGTGAAAACATCATTGTTCATCCGAAAGATTTTGATATTGTCAAAATGGCCGATGCCGCGCGCACATTCGAAACCAAAAGAATTATTCACAAAAGCCATAGTTATTGGAGGTTTTAAACCTCTCTAATTTCACTCCTTGCGTGGAGGAGATTCTCTTCAGTTAAAAAGAATATGATTTTATCAGGCAGCGCAAAAAACCATGCCCAGGTAACAAGCATAGCAAGCACGGTTTCACGTGAATTGCGTTAAGGTATGCAGACCATTTCTGTCATTCGTTAAGAAAACAAGCGCTTTATGCTGCTATCAAAAGAAAGGAAAGCATTGAGCAGTAAAAATAATCAAAATACCGTAGAATGTGCCATAGCAAAAATGGCAATGCCGGTTCCATTTCATCAAGAAACATCGCAGGAATAAGGAAGATGATGTGATGTAATTTGGAGTGCATCTTCAGACAAGGAAAGCTTTGTGGAAGATTTTACCAGCGCACTTTTTGCGCATTTATATTCAAGCAGAGAATAAAAAGGTGACGCTGTTTTGAGTACCTTCGAAGACTTATGGCTATGCTCTAGAGTCCTCTCTTGCAAGGCACGACTTGAGCATTGCATTGTGTCTTGCCCATGCTGTAAATGTTCAACTTATCCACTCGAAGGAAACGTGCCACACTTCCCTCCCGGAAAGAAAGCCTACAAAGACGTAGACACATTTACGGTGTCTGAAATAACGATGTGATTGTGTCCCTGGCAGGCTACAGAGTATGTGAATAGTTTCTTGGCTATGTATTAGTTGCTGAAAAGGCGTCCAAATTACCGTAGCGTGCGATTTTATTCGTTACAGGGTCCACGATATGTGTATAGCTAGCCTATGTCTCTGTCTGTCCATTCGGTTCATCGGGTGCATTTCAAATATATGACGATGTAAATGGTGCTCAAAGGTAGCCGCTAGTTTTTCTGGGTGAACGTCAAGGATTGTTGACGAGGAGATATTTCAACTGTGCATTGCATCACACGTATTTTGCTAGGGGGTAAACTAAATCCCCCAAAAATACATTACACTTCCCTTTGTTTCGAACAAGTGCGAACCACCAAGCTTATTTCATCTTGTCCTACACTAGCACACCCATCACCAACTGGTCAATTTAGTGCTGAGAAAGTTTGTCGCTTTTTATAAACCAATATTGGGCGTGTTATTTAAAAAAATGTCGCACGTTTTTCTTTAGTCGACTCAACATCCGCAAAAATAATAGCACTAACTGAAACTGGGTTAAACGAAAGTATTCTTAAAGAAAACAATTTTTGTGAATCAGGTTTTAACATCTTTCGTTGTGATAGGCAAAACCGTCAAATCAAAACACGTTATCTTGTAGTACCAGTGGTTATTAACACTTTCCTTGAATGCGTAGTAACTTGTATCCAATTCCCATCACGTAAAGTCATTGTTGGTGTTTTTTATCGCCCACCTTATTTGACTCATGGGTTCACAGCATAATTCCACCACGTTTTTTCTGAACTTGAGCTAAATTTCCACAATCTAGTGTAATCATTTTTGGGGACTTTAATTTTGTCAGATATAACATGGGAAACACTATCAACCCGCAGTGCGCAGTGTGAGTCCCATGCGTTTCTTCATTTTTGCCATGATTTCAGCCTGACCAAATTATTATCATTACCAACAAGAAGGTCTACACATTCTTCAAATATTCTTGACTTGATCCTAACTAACAATCTAGATATATGCACCGAAATAACTCATATCGATGGTTTATCCGATCATGATGTGCTAACCGGTCGCCTCATTCCGTTCCTTCCCAAAGGCAAATTATCAGCAAACAGATTAGGTGCTACAAAGAGCTAACTTCGATCGCTTTAACAGTGAACTAATGGCTTTCGGAGTAAAATTTCTGAGTGCCAATTTATTGCGCACAGTAGAAGAAAACTGGTTGTTACTTAAACGCGCCCTTATTATTCCCATAGATAAATACATCACGGTCATCTCCATACCATTCCATAGCACAGATCCCTGGTATTCACAGAAACTTCGTCGCCTATATAACAAGAAAAAAGATTGTTCAGGCAAGCTAACAAAAATAAATAATCTCGATCCTGAAAACGCTACAAAGCATGCGATGACGACTACAAAAAGTTACTCAAAAGCACCCGCAGACAATTCTATACACATGACCTATCATCTATGTTTCAACAAACTCTCGGCGCTTGTGGCGGGTCAATAGTCCCAAACATATTGCTGACATCATCCTTACTTATCAGAAAAGCACAGCAGTAACTGAACCAGATTGTTTCAAACTACTCAACGAAACATTTCGTGGGTATTCACGCGTGAATATTCAGAACCATTGGCCACCATCACCACTCGTATTGTCTCTTCTATGTCGGAAATAATAATTACTGATTCTGGAATTTATTCTCTTCTTACTAATCTCAAGATTTCTTCAGTGGACATTACTGTCTTAAATGAAACAATTCTAAAAATTTTGGCATCAAGAATTTTCCCAATACTGTCGGTACTGTTTTCGCAGTCACTATCAAGGGGCGTAATACCCCAAGATTGAAAAGTGGCCAAGGTGGTACCATTCTTTAAGTCAGGTGATCGTTCGTCGCCCCTTAGCTATCGACCCATTTCTTAAACAAGTATCATTTGTAAATTGTTTGAGCATGTCATACATTCACAAGTCATTAAATGCGTCAAAGAGAATAACTTCATATTTAAGAATGAGCACGGTTTTCGCAGAAACTATTCCGGTGACACAGCTCGCTGGCTTCATTCACGACATACATTCATCTATAGATGCAGGAGTCCAAATAGATGCCATTTTTCTAGATTTTTCAAAAGCGTTTGGCCGTGTCCCTACTCGTCGGCTCATTCACAAGCTCACTAAACTGAACATTGACTCTGGTAGTATCACATAGAAGAATTTCTAACAGGATGCAATTTACATCAGTTAACAATCACAACTCATCTCTAGTCCCGATGAAATCTGGTGTACCACAGGGACGCGTACTTGGGCCTCTGCTTTTTCTTATTTATAGTATTAACATATCAAACGGCGTTAAATCTAATATCAGGCTGTTTGCAGATGGCTGCGTAATATATTGTAATATTCATTCTAACTGTGATCATGACATTCTTCCATCCGACCTAAACCGACCAAAATGGTGTTCCACCTGGCTAATGACTCTAAACCTTGGTAAAACAAAATTAATGTGCTTTACTTATCACGCACTCCGCCCATCAATATCGTACATCTTAAACAACAATCGTGTGGAAAAGGTTTCTTCCTACGAATATCTTGGCGTTCTCCTAACCCCTAACCTGACGTGGAATAATCACATTAGCCACATTCTCGCATCTGCAAACAGTTCTCTTGGCTTTCTTAAACATAACCTCAAACATGCTTCTGCCCACTTACGTAAATTGGCACACACAACACTAATAAATCCTGAAATAGAGTACGCTTCAGCTATATGAGATCCTCATCAAGCTTATCTAAGAGCTGACTTGGAAGCCCTACAAAACCGTGCTGCATGCTTCATATATTCGGATTATTCCCATCACACCGGCCTAACAGAAATAAAAAAATACGCAGAGACTGAAGCCTTATCTCATCGTCGTTGTGTATCTCGTTTAACACTGTCATGAATGTTGGGCCCGACCGCGTGCAGAGCATTGAGCCGGACTACTTTCTACACAAACACACGCGTTATATTCAGCAGGCAATTCAAACGGGCAGGTATCAAAAGAGGGAAGACAATATTTACAAGACAAGACTCGCAGAGGACTGGCGAGGAACTAGTCCACTACAGTCCGCCGGGGCTGGCACGATGGATGGAGCGGAGACGGGGCGGTGACTTTGGTGAGTCGACGCGAGGTGGCAGTCTGTCCGCAGAGCTGACGAGATGTGTGAGCCGAGATGCGTCAACCCGGCGAAGAACGTGGCGGTGCCGATGATTAGCGGCGGGAAGAGTTCACTTTGGCTCGAAATGAGGCCTCGCTGCCCGCGCTCCACGTCACCGGCAGACCACTTCCTCTTGGGCCGAATCCCGGATTCTCCCGGCGGCGTCCAGTGCTGTCGTTGGGCGTACGCCGCGACGGACGGAAACTTAAAAAAAAGCGTCGGTGACGGACCTCGGGCCTACACCGCGAGGGCGCCGTCCTGCTGTCGTCTTGCCCGACCGCTTCCTAGCTCCTTCCCTTACTTCTTCCCTGCTGGCCCTTTGCCTTAGGCAAGCGCTACACCCCTGGTTCGCCGGATTGGCCACCACACTGCACTGGCCCTTCACTACACTACCCCCCTCTTCAGAAAGTTCTAAGAAAGAACTATTCTCCAGACGTTGGGGATGGAAACAGCCAGTCAGTGTCGAAAAGTCGAAGAGAGGGTCTAACCACTAAAGTCACACAGCACAGTCGAGTTTGTAGAAAAGAAAACAGTTTACACACCAGAATTCAAGCAAGTCACCAAAAACAGTTCCCATTGGCACGAAACAATTCAAGCAGTTCTCCAAGTTACCAGAAACAGAACCGTCTACGGCGTATTCGCTTGAGTGCACTAGAAGAACAGAACAAAAGCGTCCGAAGCTGTGTACAGCCGGAACACGTTGTCCAGAGTCACACTTCCAAGTACATGCGTGCGTATTTGCCGGAAGAGCCTACGGTTGCCTAGAACCTCGGCGCCTCTTCCGCTTCGGGGAGCATGAACCTCTGCTGTGAAAGACACACTGGTTGCCTTTTCTGCGCCTCTTACTAGGCTTTCTGTGTCCTGACAATCCGGTTGGAAAAAAGCAGGATTTAAATGCGGTGAACAAGTCACGTTTCGTTCGGGTTTGTGGCTTTCGCCTCCGTTGGCGCTTGCTTTTAAGGGGTTTGCGCGAACGGTAAGGTGGAGTTCCTTTATGTTTTCGCGGGTTCATCCGGAAAGCAGTGGTTGGTCCTGCATAAAAGATGTCCAACCTCAAACTCTCACGGAGTAGTGAGCCTGTTGAAAATCTTTTAGTTCGACGCGTTACGTGGTGTTTGTTTCCTCTGCTGAACTTACGAAAACACCTAGGCTCGAGATGGTTGGAAATCAAATGGAACTGTCGCTGCTAGGATGTGCGGCAATTCGGGGGGCAGTCCGATGTTTTCGAGTCCGAATGCGTCGCAGTCTCCTTGTGGCTCTTTCGTTCCCGTGGTCTCTTTTGGGAGCCCGAAAATGTCTCACTGGCGGCTGCGAGTCCTTTGGGAATATTGACTTCCGGACCGCTGTTTGAGTACGCTTCGAGAATAATCGAACCCGGTGCCTTGTCTTCCTCAGGACATTCCGCGTTGTCGTATTAGTCTCTGGTGCTTGCAAACCAAGCTCTCGTTGAATAGGCACTGAGCAATTAGGAGGGTGGATAGAGGCGGCGCCTGCCACCTGTACGGGGGTATGCGATATGTCGGCCGGACGAACGAGGCGTATGCGCATTCGAGTGCGGCAATTTCCTTGTTCAGGGCGGCAATCTTTCGTTCATCCGCGTCGTTCCTTTCCTCATACTCTCTGAGTGCCTCCCTGCCCTCTTCCTCTTTTCTTTACTGCCATTGTTTCAGTATCACATCTTTGTGCTCACCAGCGTCTCTCAAGAGTGCAACATCAACACGTAGTCGCTTCGCCTCCCTACTCAACGATAGCTCCCTTTTCAGCCTCTCCTTCTCCGTGTCGAAGTAGTTGCGGAGGGCTGCACCTGTCAGTCCCAAGTCTTGCCCCGCCTTGATTATTCTTTCCAAGCCCGCTATATACATGTTCGAATATTTCCGTGGTTGTAGGGCTAACAGCAACCGGACTCCTCTCTAGGGGTAACACGCGAATCCTGGCAGGCTCGCCACTTTTGTCATGAATGTTGGGCCGGACCGCGTGCAGAGCAATGAGCCGGACTACTTTCTTCACAAACACACGCGTTATATTCAGCAGGCAATTCAAACGGGCAGGTCTCAAAAGAGGGAAGACAATATTTACAAGACTCGCAGAGGACTGGCGAGGAACTGATCCCCAACAGTCCGCTGGGGCTGGCACGATGGATGGAGCGGAGACGGGCCGGTGACTTTGGTGAGTCGACGCGAGGTGGCAGTCTGTCGGCAGAGCTGACGAGATGTGTGAGCCGAGATGGCTTAACCCGGCGAAGAACGTGGCGGTGCCGATGATTAGCGGCGGGAAGAGTTAGCTTTGGCTCGAAGCGAGGCCTCGCTGCCCGCGCTCCACGTCACCGGCACACCGCTCACTCTTGGGCCGGACCCCGGCTTCTCCCGGTGGCGTCCAGGGCTGTCGTCGGGCCTACACCGCGACGGACGGAAACTTAAAAGGAAGCGCCGGCGACGGACCTCGGGCCATCACCGCGAGTGCGCCATCCTGCTGTCCTCTTGCCCGACCGCTTCCTAGCTCCTTCCTTTTCTTCTTCCCTGCTGGCCCGTTACCTTCGGTAAGCGCTACACCCCTGGTTCGCCGGATTGGCCACCACACTGCGCTGGCCCTTCACTACAAACACTATTTCACAAACATTACTATCATTCATCTTTTCACAATGATTTCATGAGGGAACCTTCAGCCATCTTCCCGCGCCGTGATCATCCACACAAAGTCAAACGCGTCAAGTGTCGTTCCCTCGTATTTGCTCAATCATTCATACCTCGAACCACAATTGAATGGAATAATCTGCCATCCCACGTTGTGATCGAATCAAATGTGTCGAAATTTACAGATGCTCTAAACAGAAATATGCAAACTTCACACCATTTTACTGCCTCATTTGTAAATTTGTTTTCCCTTTTTTTCTTATCTTCCTTTCCGCACGCTAGTTAACGTCCCTGTGACGATGTACGAATTTTGGCATACTGCTTTCAGAACTTTTTTACCTTTGTGTGTCTTCTCTGCGAGTGTTTCCTTTTTACGTGGTGCACTGTCATTTATTTTGTCTTTTTGCTTTTTGCTTTTGTGTTTTGTTTTACCTTTGTGATAGTAATGAACACCCTATGTAATACCCTACAGCGGAGGACCTTTAGGGTTATTTTGAAGTAAATAAATAAATAAATATATCCAAAAACTGTCCACATGTTACAAATATCTGCGAATCGTCTCGTACTAAGCACCCGAGGTGGCTCAGTGGCTAAGGCGTTGTGTTGCTGAGCCCAAGGGCGCGGGTTTAATCCGACTGCAGTGACTGCTTTTCTGGTCAGAGTCCGTGCTAGGAACTCAAAGGAAATTATGTGCGCCCAGAATGCGATGATAGTTCAATCGAATAGACGCCGGTTTCATAACGCGGGGACCCAAGTTTGATGGCGAGCACGGAAAGCGTTTTGTATTTTCACTTCCAATTTTCTGCACATGTTATTGACGCCCGGAGACGCTAGCTCCGTACCCTCTTGGCTTTTGGGGTGGCCCAGTGGTTAGGTTACCGGTTTCACGGCGTAGAGGCCCCTGTTTTGATTTCCGGGAGATCCCTAACCATGTTTTCTTAAGGCTTCGATGTTTTTTGCACGGCAGGCATAAAAGGCTCAGCCTGGACTAGCTATGGTGTTAAAATAAGTAATGAAGTGCGCGCAACATATGAATGCAAGTATTGCGATAATATCTCCCTGTATTCTTCTCGTACGCATGTGTCCATATTCTTAAAAGTACTTTACAATTGTAGGTAAGCCTTTTCGTTGGATACGCTCCCGTGGCAAACATGACGCACTTTGCATCACCCGTCCGCCTCGCTGTTCCCTTCGCCGAAGTGATAACGGTAAGTAAACTACGAAAGCAATACGTCATATGAAACACATTGGCGTGTGTTAAATGCACTGTTGGAGGCCACGGGAAGATTTTAGCCCAGGCAACAGACAGACTGTCAGTTGTGCCGACGGAAACCCCGGTTACCTCGGTAGGATATTACAATTCAAATGTACATGTACGGAAAGGTGTATTGTCACGAAACCAAGGACGAAGCAGTTGTCTTGAAGGAGAAACATGTTTATTGGAGCGAACTTGTGCTCCCCTAACAACGCAAAAGAATACAGAGGCGGCGAAGCAGCGGTCAACAAAGTGACTTGAATGGGCGAGTGTCGTCGAATCGAAGGCCGCGGCGTCTGCTCTGCAGGCTTTTATTTTTCGGCGCGAGTGTTTCTGGAACCGTCGATTCACACCCAGAACAGTGTAGACCACATAAGATTATTCTGGGCTAGCGACGTTAGGGCGAAACAGTCTGCTTATTTGAATGTGATAGCCTGTGTGGCATAAAAATAAAGAATGCAAGACGCGCTTTGCTTGGAATGCAGATAACACAGCCGGGCGTGGCCCGGCAGCAAAAACAAACAATAAATAAATAAACCCATATATGGTTCGCGGCATTACCCCCCTTCTAAGAGTGCATCAATCCGATGCTAAAATAAAAGACAGTCCGAACAAAAAAAAAGTCCGTCCTTTTGCATAGTAAGGCTTCAAGCGAACCACGTGGACGACTTCGGGCCGCGTGCGGCGTCGTTATGTCCGAAATCAGCATCGGGGATCACCTCGTAGGTAAGTTGGTCGACACGTACTAGAATCTGGTAGGGTCCGAAATACCGTCGCAGAAGATTCTCACTGAGTCTGTGTCATCGGATGCGAGTCCAGTCCCACACACGATCCCCTGGTTGGTACTCGGCGTCTCAGCGTCGGAGGTTGTAGTGCCCGGCATCCACGAGCTGCTGGTCTGTTGTAAAAACTCTAGCGAGCTGGTGGGCCTCTCCTGCACGCTGAAGGTATCCCTGGACGTCGGGGTTGAGGTCGTCGTCTTCTACATGCGGAAGCATGGCGTCAAGCATCGTAGTCGGCCGTCTTCCGTAGACAAGCTCGAAAGGCGTCATCTGCGTAGTCTCCTGGAGAGCCGTGTTGCACGAAAACGTGAGAGACGGGAGCACTTCGTACAAAGTCTTATGTTCAACGTCAGCGTACATTTACAGCATATCTGCGATTGTCTTGTCCAGACGTTCCGTTAGTCTGTTCATTTGGGGGTGGTACGCCGTCGTTCTTTGGTGATCCGTGTTGCTGTAGCGTACTATCCCTTGCATCAGCTCCGCAGTAAAGGCCGTTCCGTGGTCCGTGATTAGGACTTCCGGGGCTCGATGTCGCAGCACAACTTGGCTTATGAAGAACTTTGCGACTTCCTGTGCAGTCCCCCTCGAAAGAGCGGTGGTCTCTGCGTAGCGCGTGATGTAGTCTGTCGCCACGACAATCCACTTGTTCTTGGATCGGGATGTAGGGAACGGGCTCAGAAGGTCCATTCCAATCTGTTGGAAGGGCCTCGATGGGACGACGATCGGCTGCAGAAGGCCGGCGGGTCTCGTCGGTTTCGTTTTTCGTCGCTGGCAGTTACGGCAGCCCCGAACGTAGTGGGTGACGTCGGATGTAAGGCGGGGCCAGTAGTACTTTGCCTTGATTTTCCCGATTGTGCGGGTTGTGCCGAGATGTCCGGAAGAAGTGTCGCCGTGGCACGCTTCAAAAATTTCGTCAAGGAGCTCTGCGGGGATGACAAGTAGATAATGCGTTCTCCTTCCGGGGCTGAAATTCGTCTTCAGGAGGACGGAGTTTTTGAGGCTGAATGCTGGTAAGTTCCGCTTGAACGCCCTAGTCACGGCGACATTGCGTCCTTCGAGGTCATAACGCGCAAGTCGGGGTCAGCACGCTGCTGGGCGGCTCGGTCGCTCTCCGTAACGACTCCGAAGAACGCGTTGTCTTCATCGGAGTCTTGTGGTGGTGGGTCGATGGGGGCGCGGGACAGGCAGTCGGCGTCGGAGTGTTTCCTGCCTGATTTGTAGACGATTGTAACGTCTAACTCTTGCAGGCACAAGCTCCACCGCCCGAGACGGCCAGAGAGGTACTTCAAAATGGCGAGCCAACACAGCGCATGGTGGTCTGTCACAACCTTGAATGGTCTACCATACACGGATGGCAGAAATTTTGAAATGGCCCATATAATTCCACAGACCACGGCTGGCAAAGGCGATTACTTTTTCGCAACCGCTTTGCTTTTGGACGAGGACGGCACCCAAGCCTATATCGCTGGCGTCGGTGTGCATTTTCGTTTCGGCGTTTTCGTCGAAATGAGTGAGCACGGGCGGGTTTTGCAGGCATTGTTGCAGCTCGCAAAATGCTATTTCTTGGGCGTTTCCCCACGCGAAAGGGGTGCTATCTTTTGTCAGGTGCATGAGAGGTGCTGCAATGCCTGCGAAGTTTGAGACGAAGAGCCGTTAGTACGCGCACAGTCCGAGAAATCTTCGCACGCCCTTTTTGTCTTCCGGTCTTGGGAAGTTCACTATGGCTGATGTTTTCGCCGCGTCAGGCAGGACTCCCGCGACGTTGACAACGTGTCCCAAAAGCTTGAGTGCCTCCTAAGCGAAGCGGAACGTTTCAGCCTTTAGCGTCAACCCAGACGTGCGAATAGCCTCGAGTACAGCCTCCAATCTTGCAAGGTGTTCGTCGAAATTTCGGGCAAATACCACAACGTTGTCGAGGTTTACGAGACAGGTGGGCCACTTCAGGCCGGCTAGCACAGTGTCCATGACTCTTTGAAACGTTGCTGGTGCCGTGCACAGCCCAAACGGCATCACCTTGAACTCGTATAGACCGTGAGGGGTTATAAATGCAGTCTTCTCTCGGTCTCTCTCGTTCATTTCAAATGCCAGTAGCCGGTCTTCAGATTCATTGATGAGAAGTACTTCGCGTGGCAGAGCTGGTCGAGGGCGTCGTCGATTCGTGGCAGGGGGTACACGTCCTTTTTGGTGATTTTGTTCAGTCGCCGGTAGTCAACGCAGAACGTTAAAGTGCCGTCTTTTTTCTTCACGAGTACGACCGGCGCAACCCACGGAGACTTTGATGGATGTATAATGTCGTCGCTGAGCATGTCGTCGAATTGAGTCCGGATGGCTTCGCGCTCGTGTGAAGAGACGCGGTTGGGCGACTGTCGGGTAGGTCGGGCTCCATCTTGGGTTATTATCCGGTGCTTCGCCAGAGGTGTCTGACGTAATTTTGTGTTCGACGAAAACCACTCGCTGTTGCGACGCAGCAAAGCCGATAACTTACTCCTTTATTCTTGCGGTAGCACCGGATTTACGTCGAATGGATGCGGAAGCTTGAAGGTATCTTCGTGTGCACGTTCAAAGTGAGTGACTGCGATCATGTCACTGGCTTCTTGCGTTTCTTCGAGGAACGCAATTGAAGCGGCCTTGTTTAAATGCTGGTGCTCCTCGGTGAAATTGGACACCGAAATTTGGGATTTCCGTTGCTTAAACCGCGAAATGCCTCTTGCGATAGACACACCGCGGTAGAGAAGCAACCGTTGATCACTCTCAACGGTAGCGTCGTCTTCAGGAGTAGCACCTTCACAGTACACGGTGATCATCAAGCTTGCGCGGGGTGGCAGGGTGACGTGATCGTCGGCGATCCTTAAAGTAGCACGGTGTTCGGTGTTCTGCTGCGGCGTCTCGGAGTGATCGGAGGCAAAAGTTATCGACTTGGTCTGTAGATCAATTATTGCGCCGTTGTCCGTCAAAAAGTTCATTCAGAGAATTACGTCGCGGGAGCACTTAGGCAAAATGGCGAACGCCGCAGAGTACGTTGTGCCGTCTATGGTGATGCGCGATGTGCAAGTTCCACTTGGAGTCACGGGGTGGCCTCCTGCTGTGCGAATGTGCGGACCGTCCCATTTGGTCATAACTTTCTTCAGCTTAGACGCAAATGGTCCGCTGATTACTGAGTAGTCGGCTCCCGTGTCTATGAGGGCGACTACATCAAAGCCGTCGATGGACAGCTGAACGTCGGAGGCCGCTTTCCTCGAGTTTCGGGTGCGTCGGGGCGTCGTATCTCGGCTTGTACGTGTTGACGCTCGGGCACTATGCGTCGTAGTCTTCGTCATGTTCTCAGCGGCAGGTTCGGTCATGTCAGGTACGCGTCACGCCGTTTTGCTGTCGTCGTGTTCTGGAGTCACGTCAGGGTTTGATTGGGTCGTTGGGCTGAGGGCATGTCGGGAATCATGGTATTCAGCGAGTCGCGGTGTCGTTGGAGGGTTTTAATTTTTCGACGGTCGTGCAACTTACCTCCAGAGGTTTCGGCTTTAGTTTCCCCCGCGTGGGCTGCGGGACCTACCACGTGAGAAGTCAGCAGTGCTGGGGCGGTTCGGTGACTGATACGGGTAGGACGACGGTGAACGGTTGAAGCGGGCTGGTCCTCGTTGGTGTTGGAGAGGTATTCTTCAATCTCAGCAGGGCGCTGGCCGTATCAGGGCGTGGGGCGTCGTCGAGAACCCTCGCAAACCGAGCCTCTGTAGGGACAGCGACGGTAGATGTGGTCGGCCTCTCCGAGTGGTAGCACTAGCGGGCGATTATCGGGCGTTCGCCACACGTCGGTCGTCCTTGGCGTCTGGTATTGGTCTACAGGGCGTCGGGAGGGCGGCTTTGGACGGCGGTATGGCGCGTCCTCTTACCATGGGTTGGAGCAGGGCGGGGTTGACGAAGAACTGCGGAGTAGGTCATCGCTTGGGGCTGACGGGGTGCTTCTGAAGGCGTAGAAGTCCCCAGCGCCTGTTGAACCTCTTCTCGGACGACGTCAGTCAGTGAAGCCATTTGAGGTTGCGGCGTCGTTGGAAAAAGCTTCTAAAGCTCCTCCTTGACCACTTCTCGGATGGTTTCGCGCAATGTATCGGAGCTTACAGTTGCGGCACCGATGTTCTCCGAAAATGGCGAGCCAACACAGCGCATGGTGGTCTGTCACAACCTTGAATGGTCTACCATACACGGATGGCAGAAATTTTGAAATGGCCCATATAATTCCACAGACCACGGCTGGCAAAGGCGATTACTTTTTCGCAACCGCTTTGCTTTTGGACGAGGACGGCACCCAAGCCTATATCGCTGGCGTCGGTGTGCATTTTCGTTTCGGCGTTTTCGTCGAAATGAGTGAGCACGGGCGGGTTTTGCAGGCATTGTTGCAGCTCGCAAAATGCTATTTCTTGGGCGTTTCCCCACGCGAAAGGGGTGCTATCTTTTGTCAGGTGCATGAGAGGTGCTGCAATGCCTGCGAAGTTTGAGACGAAGAGCCGTTAGTACGCGCACAGTCCGAGAAATCTTCGCACGCCCTTTTTGTCTTCCGGTCTTGGGAAGTTCACTATGGCTGATGTTTTCGCCGCGTCAGGCAGGACTCCCGCGACGTTGACAACGTGTCCCAAAAGCTTGAGTGCCTCCTAAGCGAAGCGGAACGTTTCAGCCTTTAGCGTCAACCCAGACGTGCGAATAGCCTCGAGTACAGCCTCCAATCTTGCAAGGTGTTCGTCGAAATTTCGGGCAAATACCACAACGTCGTCGAGGTTTACGAGACAGGTGGGCCACTTCAGGCCGGCTAGCACAGTGTCCATGACTCTTTGAAACGTTGCTGGTGCCGTGCACAGCCCAAACGGCATCACCTTGAACTCGTATAGACCGTGAGGGGTTATAAATGCAGTCTTATCTCGGTCTCTCTCGTTCATTTCAAATGCCAGTAGCCGGTCTTCAGATTCATTGATAAGAAAGTACTTCGCGTGGCAGAGCTGGTCGAGGGCGTCGTCGATTCGTGGCAGGGGGTACACGTCCTTTTTGGTGATTTTGTTCAGTCGCCGGTAGTGTCAACGCAGAACGTTAAGTGCCCGTCTTTTTTCTTCACGAGTATACGACCGGCGCAAACCCACGGAGGACTTGATGGATGTATAATGTCGTTCGCTGAGCATGTCGTCGAATTGAGTCCAAATGGCTTCGCGCTCGTGTGAAGAGACGCGGTTGGCGACTGTCGGGTTAGGTCGGGCTCCATCTTGGTTATATCCGGTGCTTCGCCAGAGGTGTCTGACGTAATTTTGTGTTCGACGAAAACCACTCGCTGTTGCGGACGCAGCAAAGCCGATAACGTGTGCACGTAAGGTGACGGTCAAAGTGAGTGACTGCGTCATGTCACTGGCTTCTTGCGTTTCTTCGAGGACGCAATTTGAAGCGGCCTTGTTTAAATGCTGGTGGCTCCTCGGTGAAAATTGGGACACCGAATTTTGGGATTTCCATTTGCTTAAACCGCAAATGCCTCTTGCGATAAACAAACCGCGGTAGAGAGAAGCAAACCGTTGATCACTCTCAACGGTAGCGCGTCGTCTTCAGGAGTAGCACCTTCACAGTACACGGTGATCATCAAGCTTGCGCGGGGTGGCAGGGTGATATGTGATCGTCGGCGATCCTGACAGCAGCACGTGTGATGGAGTTCTGCTGCGGCGTCTCGGAGTGATCGGAGGCAAAAGTTATCGACTTGGTCTGTCGAAAAGTATTCGACTTGGTCAAAAAGTTTCATTCAGAGAATTACGTCGCGGGAGCACTTAGGCAAAATGGCGAACGCCGCAGAGTACGTTGTGCCGTCTATGGTGATGCGCGATGTGCAAGTTCCACTTGGAGTCACGGGGTGGCCTCCTGCTGTGCGAATGTGTGGACCGTCCCATTTGGTCATAACTTTCTTCAGCTTAGACGCAAATGGTCCGCTGATTACTGAGTAGTCGTCTCCCGTGTCTATGAGGGCGACTACATCAAAGCCGTCGATGGACAGCTGAACGTCGGAGGCCGCTTTCCTCAAGTTTCGGGTACGTCGGGGCGTCGTATCTCGGCTTGTACGTGTTGACGCTCGGGCACTATGCGTCGTAGTCTTCGTCATGTTCTCAGCGGCAGGTTCGGTCATGTCAGGTACGCGTCACGCCGTTTTGCTGTCGTCGTGTTCTGGAGTCACGTCAGGGTTTGATTGGGTCGTTGGGCTGAGGGCATGTCGGGAATCATGGTATTCAGCGAGTCGCGGTGTCGTTGGAGGGTTTTAATTTTTCGACGGTCGTGCAACTTTACCTCCAGAGGTTTCGGCTTTTAGTTTCCCCCGCGTGGGCTGCGGGACCTACCACGTGAGAAGTCAGCAGTGCTGGGGCGGTTCGGTGACTGATACGGGTAGGACGACGGTGAACGGTTGAAGCGGGCTGGTCCTCGGTTGGTGTTGGAGAGGTATTCTTCAATCTCAGCAGGGCGCTGGCCGTATCAGGGGCGTGGGGCGTCGTCCGGAGAACCCTCGCAAACCGAGCCTCTTGTAGGGACAGCGACGGTAGATGTGGTCGGCCTCTCCGGAGTGGTAGCATAGCGGGCGATTATCGGGCGTTCGCCACACGTCGGTCTTCCTTGGCGTCTGGTATTGGTCTACAGGGCGTCGGGAGGGCGGCTTTGGACGGCGGTATGGCGCGTCCTCTTACCCATGGGTTCGAGCAGGGCGGGGTTGACGAAGAACTGCGGAGTAGGTCATCGCCTGGGGCAGACGGGGTGCTTCTGAAGGCGTAGAAGTCCCCAGCGCCTGTTGAACCTCTTCTCGGACGACGTCAGTCAGTGAAGCCATTTGAGGTTGCGGCGTCGTTGGAAAAAGCTTCTAAAGCTCCTCCTTGACCACTTCTCGGATGGTTTCGCGCAATGTATCGGAGCTTACAGTTGCGGCACCGATGTTCTCCGAGAAAAGTGCGTTGACAGGGCGGTCATACTGCCTCGTTCAAATTTCTAGCGTCTTCTCCATCGCGGCCGCCTCAGACGCGAATTCCGCCACCGTCTTCGGCGGCTTACGGACTAGACAGGCAAAAAGCTCTTGCTTCACTCCTCGCATTAGAAATCTGAGCTTCTTTTCTTCGGTCAATTCGGGGTCCGCACGGCGAAAACGTCGCTTCATCTCCTCAACGAAGATAACGACCCCATAGTGTGGGTTCCGCACTCGACTTTCAAGCAAAAGCGCAGCTCGCTCTTTTCTCACAACGGTAGTGAAGGTCTTAAGGAACTCCATTTTTAATTGAGCCCAGTCGGTCAAAGAACTCTCATGGTTCTCGAACCAAGTTCGAGCAGCATCTTCTAAGTAAAAGAAGACATGCCGGAAAGTTTCTTCGTCGTCCCACCTGTTGAAGATGCGGACGCGCTCCAGCTCCTCCAACCATTCTTGGGGGTCTTCAGCGGGGGCTCCCCGGAACGATGGCGGTTCTCAGGGCTGCTGCAGGACGATTGGCGACGTTATTCCTTGCCCCATGGTGTTGGTTGCAGCGTCCTTTCTCTTGGGCCCTTCTGGCAGAAGACCTAACTCGGGTAGCAATCCTTTCAGTTGGCAGCTTTCTCTGGTTGGACTGGCTTGGCAGCTTCCAGATGTCGTAGAGAGCATAAATGCTTAGTACCCAGCACCTCCACCAGATGTAACGAGGCCAAGGACGATAGAGTTGTCTTGAAGGAGAAACAAGTTTACTGGAGCGAACTTGCGATCCCCTAACAACTCAAAAGAATACAGAGGCGGCGAAGCAACGGTCAACAAAGTGACTTGCACAGGCCAGTGTCGTCGAATCGAATGCCGCGGCGTCTGCTCTGGAGGCTTTTATCTTTAGGCGCGAGGGTTTCTCGAACAACCAATTCACATCCAGAACATTGCAGATCACAGAAGATTATTCTGGGCTCGGGACGTTAGGACGAAACAGTCCGCTTATCTGAATGTGATAGCCCGTGCGGCATAAAAATAAAGAATGGAAGACTCGCTTTACTAGGAATGCAGATAACGCAGCCGGACTTGGCCCGGCAGTAAAAACAAACATAAATAAGCAAACCCGTACATGGTTCGCGGCAATTACCATGCCCAAGTAAAGCAGAAAAAAACAAAATAACAAAACTCTCAGTTGTGTTACACAACCTTTTTTCATTACCCGAAGTCAGACTTAGAAACAGCCCTATACACTCCCATGGTAACCTATATGGCAAAAAAAAAACAGAAGAAAGAGAAGTTGATATCAGATTGAATAAAGAAAGATCCTGCGGGAAAGAGTATGTTCGGATGACACATTTTCTGACCAGTGAGAAATCGCCCCCCAGTGATAGTGAAATACTGCGACTTCTGGCGCTGATACTGGTTAGTATGAACAGGTCGCACAAGTCACCGCATGTTGCACTTGCTGCATTTTTATTGGTAGTGCACGAACGTAGGGTAATAGGCAACGAGGAAGACACTATTCGGTTTGTCCTAGCCGAAGTGTTGGAATATCACTGCTGGCATAAAACTACTGTACATGCTTTCGTGTGGTATTTCACGGTGGCAAACGTTGCTGAATTGATTGATTGATTGTAGGGTTTAACGCGTCGACGCAACGCAGGCGGTGATGAGGCGCGCCGTAGTGGAGGGCTCCGGATTATTTTTACAACCTGGGGATGTTTAACGTGAGCCGAAATCTCGTACACACGGGCATTTTTGCTTTTCGCCTCCATCAGAAAACCGGCCGCCGCTGCCGGGCGTTGTTGAATTCCGCGCTCACCACTCACCCATTTTGCCTTATTCAACAACTGCTGTAAGGTTTCGGGAGAAAAGCCCAAACCAATTCTGAAATAGCAATATGTGGGAAACGTCGGAAGGTGCATCGAAACACTGGGGCTGAAACTCTGCCACCAAAAGTCTGGTATTTGTTTCCTGGGGAACACCTGACTTTGTGCGTTCAACACTTTGGAAACTGGGCAGTGATATTGGCGGGGAAAGACATGTGGGCGGATATGTTATTGCTTGATAAATTGATGCTGGCCTCCAAAAATCTCATTATCGATTCGCAGCGACAGAGAGTGACAGAACAAGAGATCAACAAACCGCATGCGAAGATTGTGAAATCAGCCGAGCCGGGGCGACATTGGCAATGTTATTTCATAGTATGGCTGCATTGAGAAATGCTATTACTTCCTAAATACCCCAAATCGTTCAAAGCAGTACTTATCGCCAGAACACAACGCAGCTCAAACTCGCCGTGGTGGCTGAGGGTGAAGGCTGTACGCAATGCAGCGCAAAGTCATCGAGTCGATTCTAGGCAGGGGAACAGGGTTTTGCAAATGACGCAAAAAGGAAACAGTGCCGTGTAGGGTGCGCTGTGCAGCCTAGACTTTACACGGTAGGCTTCTGCGGCTTGCAATGTAGTGGAACTGCATTTTGCACGCGTGAAACAATTTTAAGCTGAGGCCTTTTATCCGCAGATTCAGCGTAATGCTTTGTCTTGACTTTTCTTGCTCACGATTGAAATATTACGGTATTTGATGCGTAGTTGCTACCTTCATTTAGAATTTAGGTTTGCATATTATATACTGTTGCTTGTTATCTATATCGGCTTCAGAGCGTCTATTATGTGAAGTAGTATAAGCAATGTATTCTTGTTTATGATTGTATTTCTCGAAACTGTGTTTAATGCAGACTGCGAATGACATTTTTAACCACGGAGCACTACTTGTATCCAGTCCTCTTCAAAGGGACCTGATTGCCACTGTGTGCAACTCGCCATTACGTACCGTCTGCTACTTGCCTTTAGGAATAGCATTAGGATACAATGCTAACCAGCTGAATAGGGTAAGTGTTACCTTCATGCTGTGTCTTTTATAATATTTGGAGTCGGAGGTTATGTTGGCCCCCAGGCTCAATTACGGAGCTAAATGCTTAGCATCCTAAAGTACGAAGTAAATGAAAAGATTTGTGTCATTTATATCCACTCAACCTCACTTTTACGGTTCAGTTTGCAAGCTGCGGATATTACTACTAGCGGCTGTTATAGAAAGGCTACAAGGCTTTGTGTTTGGTCAATGTTGAATGAACGACAGATGGTGGGATTCTGCCCACATGCGGAGGCTTGGGGAAGGGCGGCAAAGTTGAACGCCTTAACAACTGTAGGAAGTTCACGTAAATTGAAAAAAAAATGGGGATTAGTCATGCCCAACGCCTACTATAACGCTGGACGTCATCGCTAAGGAATGTGGTTCGCGCGAAGGATTGATGAATCTACCGCACTAGGAAAAATTCAGAAGACACTTTAAGCTCCCTAGGAGTGTTATTGGCTAAAGCGTTTTATGTTTTCTCACCCTTGAGAAGTTCAGCTCCGGCTCGCGTTGTCTTAACTCTACGTCCTGTTCTTGATTGAGGCGTCTAGATGATCTTCACTTCACTCTATTTTCTTAGATACCCGACAGCGGATGTTACGTGTGGGGTGGGTTGTAGAAAGACGGGCAAAAGTTTCACGAATTGTTAACGTAGCTGGGACATAAATACACCTAGAATAAATAATGATGGACAGGTCATTGAAACAATTTCGTGTGCAAGATCAGCCCATTCTGAGAGAAAGCGGCAAAAAATGATGCAGAAATGGTTGTTGTGACACAACGATGACGCCAGACGAAGCGGGTGGCTTATGAGGGGGCCATGCGGGCGACGGAGTTATATAAGATATTTGCCGAAGTGAACTGTGGTAAAACTGCGCGTAAAGTTTAGTGTAGCGAGTCTGTGTTAAAGGGGCGTACTTTACCGACCACGCTCATTTTTTAAAGAAAGGACGCAATGGTATTATATGAATTAGAGGAATGAACGAAGCCAGCAGCATGATTTTGCACTTCTTTGGTAGTTCTAGTCAAATAAACTTCGGGAGGGCTCCAGATGGGCGATGCAATTCAAGACTAAACGGTATGAGTGGTTGGTAACGTAAAAGTGTCATAAGGTGCGGTGAGTTAAGTAGGTGACATTTAGAAATCCTGATGATAGGTTAGCCAGTAAAACAAAGGGCCTCCTCGATTATCAGTCCCGGATCGTCCGCGGACTGCCCGAGACGCGATCCGGCGCTCGATTTTCCCATGTATTCCTATGGGACTTCCGGTCGGAACACAGTCCTCGGACTGTCCGCGGATCGTCCAGGACCGGTAAATCGAGGGTGCCCTAAAATGACTGACATGGGTGGGGCAGGACAGATCCGGTGTTAGTGTTCCACGAAGGTATCTATAAACTCGTTCCCACTAGTATGTGCGCTGATTTAATAGAAATAGTTCGGGAGATTTTTGAGCGCTGAAAGAAAAGTATTTATCAGGACTCAGGGTCATAAGGCAGCGGCTAAACGAGTTTTATAGTTTTTAGAGGTCATTCTGTAGACCTATTGGGTCAGATATGTTAGTTGTATTTTGAAGTGAGCTACAGAATCGACTCCGAACTTGCGAATGATGCATGATAAATAAGCGAAGTCGTTGGCACGTATCAGTCACAAAAACGGGCTGAGCACAGACCCCGGTGGGACCCCGGACGTTACCGGAGGCCAGTTAGTCTCCACATTCTTAATGCTAGCAAACTGAAACCGGTTAGGGAGAAATTAGGCGATTCAGTTTAAGACATCGGGTGGCAGACGTAGCGGAGAGAATGTTATTAGTAGGTGCTTTTGTGGTATTCTATTGAATGACTTACCGTTATGATTCGTGTTGTTCTTATTCTTCTGTCATCGCTCATAAGGTAAATTTGCCTCATGGTCCTTTAGCGTCGGTCTAGCAGTGGAGGGTGTGGGAGTATATCTGACGCACTCCCGCCTTCGTCGTGAGCATCCCTATGTTTCCTCACTCCATCTGAGGCATATTTACATTGGCGTTGTTGCGACCGACTGGGCCGACCCGAGCCGAGCTCCGTCGCCTCCGACATACGTGTGGTAGCGTGGTGTAAAGCGAGCGGCCAGCCGCTATTGCAGCCGTGAAGTCCAGAAGTCGTAGGCTAACGAAACTGTTTACTTCATAGACAGACGTGAGCCGAAGCCAAAGAACAATGCTTCGACCCAAGTTTGTCGAAACGTGAAAACCGTAGTCACCGACACGGTGGGGCTTGCGTAAAAGGCACACGTACTGGCTTCGCCACACACCCGAGGAGTGATGAGACGAAGCCCAGCGACAGGCTCAGTCGTAACAGCTTCTCCACCGGGGGCCCGAGATCCCGATGGATACGGGTCTTCAACCGTTGTCCGGAGGGATGCTTTCGGAGAGAACTGCTCGCCAGATGATCGACTCCAGGCCTGGGCTGTACGACACCGTGCTGGAGCTTCACCGGGCCGGTCACTGGACGAGTAGTGGCTCCCCAAAAACGTCTCTGGCTTGGTCAGGCAAGCAACAGAACAACACAGGAAGACTCAACCGCATCGCCGGCAAGTGCGATGACGAATCCACACTGCAGATCTACTGGCTTTTAGTTGCGATAAAATACGCTGATAACTAACTACACTAGTTATATTGTAGCCCAACAGTACTTTAGACAAGTGCACAAACTTGAAAGGTGACATTTTGCGTGATTGGAAATGTCCCACACAAACAAACCTAATCGTAAAGGGCGAAACCTGCTTCAGGAAAAACAATAAAATTGAGAAAGTCAGGCGTCTACAGGCCACTTCTCGCGCTGAAAGCTGCGATTTGACCTCTCGTCATTGCCCTGAGCTATCCCCTTTTTGTACCGTACTTTAGGTGCCCCCGCACTCTGAAAGCGACTGCGACCGGTCGAGAGGAGATCGGCCTTCTTCCGAAACGAGTCTCAAGCAGCGCTGGAAAAAACTGCCCTAATTTCCACCGCTCGAGCAAGGCGTGCACTTTCGTTTCGGCCGCTGAGACCCGGCGCAAAGCGGGCGAGTAGCGCTGCCACTCGGCAGGCGCGCATGAGAGTACTTTCCGCATTTGTGTGCGACACTGTCGGCGAGTGAACACCGCTGGGTGGTTTCGCTCTCCTTTCCGGCTGTAAACGCCAATTTAGGCACGAGCAGTCCGGTCTCAGAAGACTGCTCAACTCCAGGCGACACCGAAATGGCTACGTGCTCGGCTGGCCGTTGCCTGACATCGAGTATCTGAGTTTCAGGTGGAACGCTAGCGACTCGCTTCGTTGCGGCGCCGTCACTACGCTTAGCTGACCAGTGAACATCGTTCAGAGTCTCGACTGCCGGCTCTGCCACAGCGTTGCTAGGTTCTGAACTCGCGTCCGGAGAAACACCCTTCGTTTCAACGGACTCGTGTTGCCTCCTTTCGCTAAGGTCACGGTTTTAGCTTTCCGACGGAACGCCGTTAGCTAGTGAGCCGCGTGCACGGAGCAAGAATAAAATAGGAGGGGAAACTGAGCTTCCTGCGGCAGCCTGATAACCTCACAAGCACTTGGCGAACGTCAAGTTTCCGGCATCTGGCGGAAAGTAAAGGAAGTGCGCGGTCATCGCCACGGCCGGCGCACGTTCCGTTCGCGCTCGTTCAGTCCAACCCGGCCGCGGCATCGCGTCGGCATTTCGCAAGGCCGCCGAAACATTCCGTGGCCGAAGCGAAAGTGTGTGCGCTCTTCTGCGCTTCCCTTGGCTGAAGAGCCCGCCTTCGCGAGTAATTTTCTGTCAAATATAAACCGGCCGGTACGAGCGAATAAAAGGGACATTTTCTTTTAATGCGTAAGCAATCTTGCGCGAACACCAAGCCCAAAATACAAACCGGTCAACGCAAAAAAAATGTAAAACCTGTAAACTCACGGCCTTATCTCGCGTGCGATGCACTCGAAGCGAGTATTGCACCGGCGAAGTTATGACGCGCGCACGAGCGCGCGTGGGCTACGTCCGAGATAAACGCGCGTTCCGTCTCCGCGCCGCGCGGCAGCTCGAGCGCATAGCGATTCAGGCCTTGTGCCGTATGCTGCCAACGACAGTATCGCTTTTAATACATTCAACCAGGTGCCGCTGTCAAATTGTTCGCCACCGCAGCTTCGGAGCTCCGTAGGTCGCTGTGGTTATCATTGTGACATTATCTGGTCGCTCGATCGCGCCGGCCGCAACGGGCGTTTCCTCTTTATATATTCTTACTCCGTGGCCGCGCGCGCTCGGGACGGTAGCCGTTTTTAAGGCCTCCCGTGAACCTGAGCACTCTGGCACATCTCTTACAGTAGGGGCCTTACACGCGTGTACTTACGCTGGCCTCTGTCGTGAGCCTCCGGAAATGCCCCATCCTCGCTCTCTGTCTCAGTTTCGCCATTCCTCTCCGAGGTGGCAACCCTATCGTTACTCGAGCTCTTCGCAGCAAGCCCAGCTGGTTCTTTCCTAGGCAGTTTCTCGAAATTGTACTCGTTGCGCCGTAACAGCTGATCCGCCCTATTCGAGAATAGGTACCTGCGTTCCGGAAGAAGTTGTGGGGATACTGCCGCTTGCGTGAGAAGTTCACCAAATGGACCTCCGATGCTGACCCTAAGCAATCGGCAGGCGCACGTTTCGGGCTTCCACCGCCTCCTTTATCCAAACACACTGTCCCGTCAGCTGATCCGGTTCAACGTACGAAAGGTGGACCATATCTACCATCGCCGCGGAGTCGCGAAGAACTCGGCACGGTATACCATTGACCGCTAGCTCACGTACGTACGGCTCTAGAAACTGCCTGCTGTCCTCACTCTTATCTAGTACGTGAAAGACTAGTTTTCCCTTCTTGAAACTCGCAGTAAAATGTCCCGTCGCGCCACAGTTGTAACACGCAGCCTGTCTGCGCGCTTCAAAAGCTTTCTTTCTGCGCTGCTCCTAAGCGTCTGCTCTCTCTTCGTTTTCGTGGCCAGTTTGCCCATCCACGACAACAATTTTCCTTGCTCCACCGTCTTCCTGGGGAGCTCTGCCTTTCGGCACTGACTTATCAGGCCTTGGCCTGATTTTTTTTGGCCATCTTTCGGCCCCTGGGCACCTCGGCGTGCGACGAACTCGTCGGCTAGCTGAGCTGCCTGATCCACAGTATTTACCCCTGGCCTATCTTGCACCCAAAGTCTCAGGTTCTCCGGTAGTCGGCGGTACAACTGCTCAAGACCGAAGCACTTAACTACCTTGTCGCGCTCTCCGAAAGCTTTTGCCTCTTTGAGCTACTCTTCCATGTTAGCCGTCAGCTTGTAGGCGATCTTCGAGTACGACTCGCGCTTAGCTTTCTCGGCTTCACGGAACTTCTGGCGAAACGCCTCAGCTGACAGCGTGTAATTACGCAGAAGGCTCGACTTCACTTTCTCGTAGTCCTCCACCTCCTTGTTTGGCAAGCGGGCCATCACGTCGGATGTCTCTTATGGCAAAAGCGTAAGCAGCTTTTGCGGCCATCAGTCTCGGCCAAACTGGGCCCTCTCGTACGTACGCTCGAACTCGACCAAAAAAAGACCGATGTCTTCTCCTACCTTGTAGGGTCGCATTAGGTCACTCATTCGAACCGTAGGTCGCTCAGTCGCCGCAGGCTGCACGCTTGGCGTGCTGCTGTCACTCTCACGCCTAGATCAAGATGCCACGATGTCTAGACGTTTCATTTCCAGCTCATGCTGTCGCTCCCGTTCTCATTCCTGTTTCTGCCTCTCGAGCTCCTGTTGTCCCTTTTTCTCATCGCGTTCCTCACTCTGGCGCTCAGCCTCTGCCTCTGCAGCCTGACGTTTCGCGGTCTCCCTGCCATTGATCACCTCAAGGCACTCAGACAACCCATCATCGTCAGCCCCAACAGCGAGTATAGCCTGTATCAGCTCTGGCTTTCTCAGCGCGTCCGTAACATCCAAGCGGCAATCTTTTTTAAGCTCCAACAACTGCGGTTTTTTCCACGGTTTCAAATTCATAGCCGGTCTAGAGTATTGCTTTCGCACTGCTCAAAAAATGTTTTGCGCGATTAACCCACGCGATAAAAACACACGTCCTACCAGCTATTCTCAGAAGCCTGGTAAAACTCAGTGAAGAAAAGTCCCGCACTCACCTTTTACCGCCGTGAATTCTGCGTAGTCGGAATCCGCGTTGACGTCAGTGGTGTTGGATCTCGCACCACTGGCTCCACGTGTTACGAAGTTGCCATCCGACCGCTGCCAACCAGTTGTTGCGACCGAGCGGGCCGACCCGAGCTGAGCTCTGTCGCCTCCGACATACGTATGGTAGCGTGGTGCAAAGCGAGCGGCCAGCCGCTCTTGCAGCCGTGAAGAAGTCCTGAAGCCGTGGGCTAACGAAACTGTTTACTTCATAGCGAGAGGTGAGCCGAAGCCAAAGAACAATGGCCCAACTTGCGAGGTAACAGAACAGTACCCGAGCAGAGTGACAGCATGGATTCTCTGCTGAAACAGGAATGTAAAAATAGCGCTTGGGCTGGGTCAATTTATACCCAAAAGCGGCAACGGTCAAAACAGCATTCCCTCTAGAATGTGCACACACCACGAACGTCACAGACACACACAACGCTTTTTCCAGAGTTCGTGAGCAGTCGGTAGTATCGGCGCACGTTGAGCCCGAGAGAGGGGAGAGAGGAGGACTCCGCTGCGATCGCGGGGCCTCTGTGTCCTTGGGGCGCGTCTTGACGTGTCGCTGGGAACCACCGGAGTTTAAAGCCCGCCGACAGCGAGGCGTCTGACCCAAGCTTGTCGAAACGTGAAAACCTGAGCCACCGACACGGCGGGGCTTACGTAAAAGGTGCACGTATTGGCTTCGCCGCACAGCCGAGGAGTGATAAGACGAAGCCCAGCGACGGGCTCAATCGTAACAGCGTTCATATTTCTATTGTCGCTCAGAGGTGTACGCTAAGAAGTTCATTGCACAAAATGGCTCATTGAAATGCGGGAGTCATTGCGCCTTTTTAGTGTTCATGGGTTGTTGACTCACAGCTGAATTGTCACAGACGAACCGGCCACTAGCTTGTTACGGCGGACGTGCGCACTGGCGGATCTCCTTGAGTTACAATTGTGCAGACACAGCATTCGGCGATAGACTTTATTAGAGCGGCTATTTTGGCGCTTTCGATACCTTCGTGGACGTGCGAGATGCCGCATGTTCGCAGAACGAGCCGCATAAAGCGTTCAACTAAGTTTACATCTGAACACCACTGTCCTTTGATTGCAGCCTAAGAGAGCTTTTGCCCATGTATCTTTAGACACCTAACGAAGGATTTTATGAAATCAATAGTTAATTCTATTTACTTATCAAGCTTTTCAGGTAGGACGCCAGAAGAGTTTTATATCCTAGCAGGATTGACTTGTCATAGAAAGTAGAAAATATATACGTTTTTTTAAGGTAACCACCGCCCGCCCACAGAAACAAAGGTGCAGCCATTTGCCATGTTAAAATCGCATACTCCAAACGCGCTTAGTGGAAACAAAAGTCACCATCAAGCGTCAGGGAAACGACAGATACTAGGATGAGGCTACGTGGCACACCAAGCTGTCAGCAGTTCATTTGGCGGCTAGTTGCCCCTCCTGTTGTAAGTGCTGGGAGGTTTTAGCCGCGAACATTCAACCAAGGCAATGTTTGTAACGTTGTCTTGATTAAAAGTTGAAGAAGAACGATGAAAAATTCAATCGAGCGTTTTTCTCACTTGTCGCCGCTTCTAGGCAGCTTCACAGCTCCTCAGCGAATCGAAGGTATTGGTTGGACCCTATCCGCTCCCCTTATCTACTAGGAAAAACAAGAAATCTGTTTTACGCAAAAAGGTCATATATAAATATATATATTTAGGGAGACGTCAAGGGCAGCCGTCACCCAGAAGACACGTCGCAGAGGCAGTGGAACAGCGCGTTTATTCTGAGCGGCAACCAGAACTCCAGCCCCAGAAATGATGATGAGGATGGGTATGAAGAATAGATGAGGTACGGCATTATGATGATAATTGTCCTGGGAAGCAGACGAAGTATACGATGAATTGGCCACGACAGTACAACGGCCCTTATCCATGTCTCCTTGAAGTGGGCAATAGCGCAACAGACACATTGATTCTCACACTTGCCCCCTCGTCGCGGAAGCAACCGCCTGGGAGCAGTTTATGGAGTGCGAGGTGTGAACGGTTTCAGCCAGGACACATGCACGATATCTGTGCCCCTGTAGCTGCGGTCCGAAGGAGGAGAACAAGGCGCGATGCGATAATTGACGGGGGATGTTTCTTCCAGGATGGTGTGGGACCAAGAAATCGATGAAGGAATTTCTCACATAATCCTGGCTTGCGAATTGGCGTCCAAAGGAGTACCTTGTCACCAGGGCGGAACTGGACAGCACGATGCGTTGCGTCATATCGAAGTTTCCGGTCGTTTTGGCAGGCTTCCGTGTGCAGGCGAGCAAAGCGACGGCAATGGGCAAGGCGTGAGACAAACTGCTCGGATAAGGGGCTTGATGTAGACACGGGAGCAGTAAAGAAGGTGGTATCCAGAATAAAAGACGGGTGTCAGCCAAAAACGAGGAAAAATGGCGAATAACCAGTGGTCTCTTGAACAGCGCTGTTGTATGCGAATGTAACATATGGGAGAATCGTGTCCCAATTTGAATGGTCGGGTCGAATGTACATCGAAATCATATCAGACAAGGTACGGTGGAAGCGCTCAGTTAGCCCATTTGTCTGCGGGTGGTACGCGGACGTTGTTTTGTGCACAGTATGAGAGGCTCGGAGAACTTCCTCGAGAAGGTTGGACAAAAACGTCCTGCCGCGATCGCTCAAAAGTACTCGAGGAGCGCCATGACGCAAGAGGATCGAGCATAAAAAGAAATCGGCAACCTCAGTAGCACAGCCAGAACGAACTGGAGCTGTCTCCGCATACCTTGTGAGGTGGTCTACGGCTGTTACGACCCAGCGATATCCGGCAGTCGTTGGAGGTAGTGGACCGTAGAGGTCAATTCCCACGGTGTCCAACGGTACCGACGGGCAAGGAAGGGGTTGTGGGAGTCCTGAAGGCGCGGAAGTCGAGCATTTGCGCTGCTGGCATAAGCCGCACGACGCAATGTAGCGGGCAACACAGGTGGCAAGGCCAGGCCACAAAAAGCGGCTCCGGACGCGATAATATATATATATTGTTAGAATCAATCTGTCCGTTGCGCTATTGCCCACTTCAAGGAGACATGGATAAGAGTCCTTGTACTGTCGTGGCCAATTCATCGTATACTTCGTCTGCTTCCCAAGACAATTATCATCGACATGCCGTACCTCATCTATTCTTCATACCCATCCTCATCATCATTCCTGGCGCTGGAGTTCTGGGTTGCCGCTCAGAATAAACGCGCTGTTCCACTGCCTCTGCGACGTGTGTTCTGGGTGACGGCTGCCCTTGACGTCTCCCTCAAGTGGTGCAGGTGCACCTCCGTCCCGTCCTCTGTCTTTTCCAGTCGCACACCTGGAGCTCCGTTCCGGTAGGCGCTTGCCTCTGATGATGCAGCACGAGAGCGGGAACAGCCCCCCCGGATCGTCAGCTCCTGTGCCTGCTGCGTTTACAATCACCAGCCACCAACGCGATCCGCCAAGTTTTTTTGGCCGTCGAGGTGAAAATATCGACGACTGGCTGGATAGCTATAATCGGGTCAGCAGCTTCAATCGGTGGGATAACGCATTCAAGCTTCGAATTGTCTCCTTCTCCCTACACGAGGCGGCCAAGACGTGGTTCCGTAACAACGAAGACACGATCACCGACTGGACCAACTTTACTCAGGAGCTACGAAAAAATTTCGGCACGCCGTCCATTCGCGCCGATGTAGCCAGACAAACGCTTGCCGCTCGCATTCAGCGCCCTGATGAGACATTCGCCTCCTACATTGAGGACGTCGTCGCTCTTTGTCGCCGTGTGGATGAAACCATGCCGGAGGCTGACAAGGTTCGTCATGTATTGAAGGGTATCGCTCCGTTTGCCTTTAGCGCTCTGGCTGTGGAAAATCCTGCAAGCGTCAGTGATGTCCGCAAGACTTGTCAACGGCTGGACCAACTGCAGTCTATTCGCCTTCGCCAGGAGGCTTGCGCCTCTCATCAATACGGGGACTCGGATCTGCGTGACCATTGTCACACTAACGCGCCGGAGCTTCGAGATATTGTGAGGGAGGAGCTAACATCCATGACGGGATATTCACCTGCACGTTCTCCTCTTGCCACCGTCTGCTCTCAGGCCTACTCGCCCACGACCCCTCCCTTGGCCACCGTCTACGCGCCGTCCTACTCTGCGATTGCGGCCAAACCACCCTTGCAGGTTCAGCCACTCTCGCCGCAAGCCCATGTGACAGCGATTGCCGCAGCCCCTGCTTCCCCGCATTATTACACCACCGTGCGACCGGGCCGTCAACGGTTTCCTGGAGATGGCCCAGTGTGCTACTATTGGGGGATCAGGGGCCACAATTCTCGTTTCTGCCGTCGGCATCAGCAAGACGAGCGAAGAGGCTACGCCCCGTTCGAACGTGACTATTCCCGGTTTCCCTACGGTTATCGGCGTACCGAGCACGGTTCCCCTCCGCGCCGCCCTTCGTCGCCTCCAGGGCCACGCGAGCCTTCCAGTCATCGTTCTGCACGCCGGCGCTCGCCTTCACCCTACCGTCGTTCTATGTCCCCCCTCCGTCCGGCCACCCACGCTACTAACGCCCACCAGGAAAACTAGCTCCTGCAGTTTTTGGAGGGAAAACTGCACTAGTGGGAAAATCGACAATTCCTCCAGACAAACCCTCTAACACTGTAAGAGCCGATGTAGAAGGTGTTATTGTTGATGCGCTAGTGGACACAGGAGCCAGTATTTCAGTGGTTGATGAAAAGTTATCTTTGCAACTGCGAAAAATGAAAACTCCGTACACTGGGCCCTCTTTATGTAACGCGAACCAAGGTGTCATCGAACCTAATGTATATTGTACAGTGCGTGTTTTCATCGATGGAATTTGGCATCACATACAGCGCGCGGTACTGCCGCATTGCGCCCATCAGCTCATTTTAGGGTGGGACTTCCTCTCGTCGGCATCCGCTATTATATCCTGTGACCGCCAAGACGTGGAATTGACGGAAACGGATGATTCAACTATTGATGATGCGCCGCAGCAGCGCATAGTAGCCAGCGCGCATTACGTCCTTGATCCTGGCAATGAGGAAATCATCTCGGTTAGTTCCAATCACTTTTGCGATGGTGACGTTCTCATCACTCCCTCTCCTCGCTTCCTTCCCAAAGGGCTGGTGATCGCTCCGCGTCTCGTGCGCTTTTCAAAGGGAACTGCTGCTCTTATCGTAGTTAACACCAATCACGAGCCAATGGTCCTACCTCGGCGCACCACAATTGCTACTGTTGCTGCCTCTACTCCCGCCTGTATTTTCCCTCTCTGTGCGGTCTCATCTACTACTAATCTCAATTCCGACTCTCCTGATCCCGCTCTAACCGCCACAATGAGCTCTGACCTTTCCCCGGCTGAAACTGAGTCGTTACTGCAGCTTCTGAACAAACATAAATCTATATTCGACTCTAATTCTACCGTGCTGGGTAAGACATCGGTGGCAGCGCATCGTATCGAAACCGACGGGTCTCGCATTATTCACCGCCGTCCTTACCGTGTGTCTTCAGCAGAAAGGAAAGTTATCAGTGACAATGTCACCGAAATGCTTCAGCGGAACATTATTCGGCCTTCAACTAGTCCGTGGTCTTCCCCGGTAGTGCTAGTGCAGAAAAAAGACGGATCGGTGCGATTTTGCGTCGAATATCGCTCATTGAACAAAATTACCCGGAAGGACGTTTACCAGATGCCACGGATTGATGACGCCCTAGATTGCTTACAAGGCTCCGAATATTTCTCAAGCCTTGATCTGAGCTCGGGGTACTGGCAGATCCCCATGCATGAGGACGATAAAGTGAAGACCGCGTTCGCCACCCCCGACGGGCTCTATAAATTTAACGTCCTGCCATTCGGGCTTTGCAATGCCCCTTCAACATTTGAACGAATGATCGACACTGTCCTACGCGGTCTCAAGTGGAAAACGTGCTTTTGCTATCTCGACGGCATCGTTATCTTTTCTTCAGGTTTCGCCGAGCACCTAAAGTGACTGGATGAAGTTCTCACCTGTCTTTTCAATGCGGGGCTTCAGCTCAACACTAAGAAGTGCCGCTTCGCTAGTCGAAGCATTAAAGTTTTGGGACACGTAGTAAGCAAGGATGGTATTAGGCCTGATCCTGAAAAAATTGCTGCTGTAATCAACTTTCCACGCCCGTTACAACAGAAGAATATGCGCAGCTTCTTAGGTCTGGCCTCGTACTTCCGTCGCTTCGTCCGGAATTTTTCTGCTATTGCTTCTCCCCTCAACAAGCTGATGCACTCCGGAACACCCTTTGAGTGGTCTGATGCATGTGAACAGGCCTTCCAAGAGTTGAAACAAGCACTTACTTCCGGTCCAGTACTCTGTCATTTTGAGGAGTCCCGACCGGTTGTTCTGCATACTGACGCCAGTGGACATGGCATTGGTGCTGTGCTTTTGCAGGCTGATGACCAACACATGGAAAGGGTTGTTTCTTACGCCAGCCGTTCTCTCAGTCCCACTGAGAAGAATTACACAATTACCGAGCAGGATCGAGGCCGTAGATAGAAGGTGACGGGACCGTTGCTTTCGTAGCTCCTTTATCCCGAGGCGTCAGGCGGGGACGAACCAAGATGGTGACCCCGCGTCCCTGCTGATGATGATTAGCCAAAGACGAGGTTGTGCCGGTGATGATGAGTATGTACAGCAGATGATGCGGTAGCCGCAAGCTACTGGTGATGATGATTAATACCAATGGGAACAAATATCTCCTAGCAGGCAGCAAGACACAAACTCAGCTCACACTATTTTCCCCCTCGTTGAAAAATGCGGCCGCCTGGCCGCGTTTCAGAGTTCGTCGCGGCGGTTAAAAACCTTGAGCCGGGAAACGTGAACTATCTCTGTGCCATGATGGCGGCGGTCGGAACTTGGGCAAACCGGTGTGACGCGAAAGTTTACAGGAGAGGTCGCCTCGAGAACCTTGTACGGACCAAGGAAACGGTGCAAGAACTTCTCGCATAGGCCCGGAACACGAATAGGCGTCCACACCAAGACTTCATCACCGGGTCGGAATTGAGGAGAGCGATGCACAGCGTAGTAGCGTTGCTTTCGATCCTGTTGGCTCGCTTCAGTGCGCATGCGGGCAAGTTGGCGGCAGTGTTCAACGCGAGCAAAAAATTGCTCAGGAGACGTCGCAGAAGGTGACACGGGAGCGGCGAAGAAGCAGGTATCCAGAGTGTGCGAAGGGTGACGGCCGTATACAAGGTAGTACGGGGAGTATCCGGTTTTGGTCTGAATTGCGGTATTGTAAGCATAGGTAACAGGAGGTAAAATGGCGTCCCAGTTGCGATGGTCAGGTTGAATATACATAGAGATCATATCAGAGAGAGTTCGATGGAAGCGTTCTGTGAGGCCGTTTGTTTGGGGATGATAGCTGGACGTCATCTTGTGACAGGTGTTGGAAGCTCGAAGCAAGTCGGCGAGAATTTGAGACAGAAATGTCTTGCCTCGATCGCTTAGCAAAACGCGGGGCGCTCCATGGCGTAGGAAAATGTTGTTTAAGAAGAAGTGAGCGATCTCGGTGGCGCTAGCTGAAGGAAGTGGAGCGGTTTCGGCGTAGCGAGTCAGGTGGTCCACTGCCGTAACTATCCAGCGATGACCGGCCGCTGTCGGAGGCAAGGGACCGTAAAGGTCAATACCGACCACTTCAAACGGGCTTGCTGGACACGGAAGGGGCTAGAGTAGGCCGGCAGGGGGTGACCTGGAGCGTTTCCGGTGCTGACAAGGCGAACAAGAGGCGACGTATTTGGCGACACTCGTAGAAAGCCCTGGCCAAAAGAAGCGCCCTCGGACACGGTCGTAGGTCTTCTGGAATCCGAGGTGGCCTGCAGTTGGGTCGTCGTGCAACGCTTCCAAAATGCGTGGACGGAGGGAACGGGACACAACCGAAACCCATCTAGCTCCATCGGTGTGGTGGTTGATGCGGTACAGTGCGCCATCCAGAAGCTGGAACTGGTGCAGCTGACGACGTAGGCGGCTATTCGGTGGTTGTGTGGAGCCGGTGAGCCGATCGATTATTGTCCGACAATAACTGTCGGCGTTTTGAAGGGCAACCAAGTCGGGGATATCGTTGATAGGAATATCGATGGGTGCAATGGGCAAAGGCGGCACATTAGAATGTGGGACAACGTCGTCTGAAGACTCCACCAGCGGACACCGGGAAAGCGCGTCCGCGTCGAGATGCTTGCGACCAGACTTATAGATCACCGTGAAGTCATATTGTTGCAAGCGGAGAATCCAGCGCCCAAGTCGTCCTGACAGATTTTTCAAAGAAGACAGCCAACACAGGGCTTGGTGATCTGTAACGACTGTGAAGTGCCGGCCGTAAAGGTATGGACGGAACTTTTGCACAGACCACACAACAGCCAGACATTCTTGCTCTGTGATGGGGTAATTTTTTTCTGCGGACGTCAGAGAGCGGCTTGCGTAGGCAACCACTCGTTCACGCGAGTGAGCATCGCGCTGTAGCAAGACGGCGCCAATTCCATGCCCGCTAGCGTCAGTATGAAGAAGGACTGGCTTTGTGTCATCGAAGTGGTGAAGTACAGGCCCGGAAGTAAGTGCTTGCTTTAGGTTTTGAAAAGCCTTTTCGCAGTCGTCACTCCAGACAAAGGGGTTACCGGAATGCAGCAGCTGATTAAGGGGCGAGGCCAGGGTGGCGAAATTGCGTACGAAACGACGGAAATATGATGCCAAGCCAAGAAAACTGCGAAGGAATTTTCGTTCTTGAGGTAGAGGGAAATTAGCCACAGCGAAAATTTTGTCTGAGTCGGGCCGTATACCATCTTTGCTGACAATGTGCCGAGAACCTTGATGGATCTGCGGGCGAAGTGGCAGTTCTTGGTGTTCAAAGTCAGGCCGGCTTTGGCCAGATTAGTCAGAACTTCATCGAGACGCCGGAGATGTTCAGGAAAATTCGACTAGAAAATAACAATATCATCCAGGTAACACAAGCACGCCTTCCATTTAAGGCCACGAAAAACTGTGTCTATCATGCGCTCAAACGTGGCTGGGGCGTTGCATAAACCAAACGGCATTAAGTTAAACTCGTATAAGCCGTCTGGAGTAGCAAACGCTGTCTTTTCTTTGTCAGGCTCGTGCATGGGTATCTGCCAATAACCAGATCGCAGGTCTAAGCTGGAGAAAAATTCCGCCCCCTGTAGACAGTCGAACGCGTCATCTACACGCGGCATTGGATAAACATCCTTCTTGGTGATCTTATTCAAGGCTCGATAGTCCACGCAAAACCGCACGGAACCATCCTTCTTGCGGACTAAAACCACGGGGGAAGAGCATGGGCTGGAAGACGGCCGAATGATGTTTCGTTCCAGCATGTCCGCTACATTTTCCTCGATGACTTGTCGTTCGGACGATGACACACGGTATGGGCAACGGCGTACGATGTGGGTCCCATCCGTCTCGATCCGATGCACTGTCACAGATGTCTGCCCCAGCTTGCTAGAAAGGCAGTCAAATGTGTCCCTGTGTTTATCCAGGAGTTGAAGTAGCTGGTTTGTTTCGCTTTCTGAGAGATCTTTGCTGATGGTAGCCTGAAGTGTGGAAATATTTGGTTTAGATTTTGCAGGCGTCGGAACGGAAGAGACGGAGCACAGGGGAACTAATGAGAGCGTATCGTCAGGCAGAACAGAAGCGATAGTAGCACCCGGCGATGGTAGCCTGCTGCTACCATCGCCGGGTGCTACCATGATAATTGTCCTGGGAAGCAGACGAAGTATACGATGAATTGGCCACGACAGTACAAGGGCCCTTATCCAGGTCTCCTTGAAGTGGGCAATAGCGCAACGGACAAGATTGATTCTCACAATAAATTATATATATATATATATATATATATATATATATATATATATATATATATATATATATATATATATATATATATATATACACACATACATACATACAGTGCAACCCCGCTTGATACGTCCCCCAAACGTACGACGACCCGCTTCGTACGACGGACCTTTCCACCGATGAATAGGCATTTTTCTCGTATTTTACACCACTTTGCCAACTCCCCCCGGCCTTTCTTTATTCGTTATCCCCGTTTGATGCGCTTGATGTGCAAAGGTCCGCATGCAGACCACACCACTTGCTCAACAGACGCAAGCAAGCAGGCGGGTACTCGCGAGCGGGAGTTAATCGCGACGGGCCCACGAGGCAGCAGTACACCAACACGCCAACCGCGAGAAGTCGAATTTCAGTTGGCAGGTGGACCGTGAAGTTGAAGCTCCTGTCAAGCCGCCGACGAACACGAAAACAAATACTACGCAAACCCACGGCCATGACCGAACACCCACTTCCACGCCTGCTGGATTCAAGTTTCTTCCTTTCACGGTGCTCTCTCTCCCTATATCTATGCTGTCTGCTTATCAGTGTCTTTCAACGGCGCTTTGTCACTGCGCCTCCTCTCTTTGTTAAAGGGACATTGAGGTGAATTTGTCAAGCTCCCGTTTTTGCTGGCACTGCACAAGCTGGCTCAAATTAGCACACTTTTCATCGTTTATCCGGTTATAAGTCAGCAGTTATTTCATAAAGCCTGAAAGAAGAAAAACTACGATGCGTGGTCTGCGGCGGCCGCACCAACTAAAGGCTGTGACGTCGGGAGGAGGTGCGCCGTGATTGGACGATGCCTAAGATTAGCATTGAAGCAAGCTTCGGTTTGGGTTCTGTAAAACAAAATGCTTGACATCCGACGTTCTCGTTGGACGGCCAATCTTTTATACCTGAATAATCGCCATACCGCATCTGCTGCCATGTTTTCGGCTGTAAAATGCTAAAGATACGTCTCTCAGGACAGTTGGAATAGTAGCAATCACTACCCGGGGCCTACGCAGTGTATGAACGCCCTCCGCGTCACCGCAGACGCTCAAATGCCATGCCCTTTTCCCCCATTATTGGAGCTTGCCACACTCATGCCTGTATCGTAAAAAGCGTGTTCGCACCAGGCCAAGGGTCTGCTGATTCTGGCCTGTGCCCACTGGCCGCAAGCAGTCGGTGCTCATGGCAACAGCACGCCAGCGAGAACTCACTAGCATGTCAGTGTCAGTCTGCGCGCGTTCAGCGAACTCGCTCGTGGAGCCGTGAACGTTACGTCCCGAAAATGGTGAACTCAGTGTAGAAAACATGGACCGAAAACGAAAAAAATCAACTTACAAAAAAAAGAGTGCACCCTCGGGGATTCAAACTTGCTACCTGCAAAATAACACACCTCCGCTCTGCTGATCGACAGCCGACCAAAGCCGCAGCCTCGCACGCATGCGCTGCTGGGGCGTATCGGGCGATGTGACTCATCTTGTTGCCCGTTCGCCATGAAAGAGGAACGCCGCGTTCGCCTAGAAAGAAAGCGAGGCCGGGAATCCTTCTGTGAGTGCTGCACGGGACCGAACGGCTTTGAGCCATGGTCGGCAATACAGGTACATTAGAGGTTAACCAATTGAAGCCAAGACTCAATCCGTGACTAAGCCAAGCGTTTGCTTTGCATATGCAAGGTTAGCTGAGCTAACCTGCAACCATTTTACACCGCTTAGGGTGAGAGTTCATCAAGTACTACATGCGTGAAATCAAACTTGCAGGAGAGAACACCTTTCTTTTGCAATGATGACATTTAAAGCAATACAGGCCAATAATCTTCAGATTTTATTCGAATACAAATACTTGAAGTACGCATCTTCTTTCAACACAGACTCGAATTCCGGTATATGTCGCCAACGCTCCCGTGGGCACGTCAAGCCAGAACGCCCTTCATTTCGCCCAGGTGAGAACCAGTGACTTTTTACAACCGTGCAGGGTTATTAGCTTTATTACTCGAAACGATTGTATTGCTTGAAAAAAAATATTGACGTCAACAGCAAAATAAAGGCCTCGTGGTCGTCAACACTACTTAGGTCGGTCAATTTTATTTGGTAACCTAAAGTGCTTTTACGTTCGAGGCTATCGATGGCTTAACTGGCTAAACAAATACTATTCTACAAATGAAACTAACCAGTGCCGAAAACTTTTGTTGAACGAAGCATCATAAGTTTTCGAAAAAAAAACAACTAAGAGGCATCCTTTGGAAATGAATTATGCGGAATGCAGGTGATCAACTATTTAAATTTTAAAGATCATTGTCTTGGTTGTGGAGCAACATTCAACTTGTTCAGCTTGTAGAGCTGTAAAAATCTGTACATGGGAAGAAATGTAGAGAAACACCTCTTAAAGCTGGTTTGATCTCAGGAAAATATAATTAGGAATTTACGATACCATACGTTGGAGCGGGCAAATCAGCCTTTCATTCCACCTTAGGGCACAAGTACTCGTTTATATTGGTGCTGAGAATAGACGAATTACTCGTTCCGAAGCCAATGCTTTCCAGCATCTTACACCCGAACTTTATCGCGAAGCAAACAACATACATCGAGATCTGTATTATTAAAATGCTTTATGATGTATATGCAACACCGTAATATTTTGGTGGTGAACCAGAGAATTTTCAAAAAATTGGCGCAGCGAGCACTAGTGGTGCAAGGATAGAGAAAAAGGAAAATTTGGGGCCTTCCTAGCTTCTCCACAAACTAACAGCGGTTCTAGGAGCGGTTCCACCAGTGCAACTGACAGCGGTTCCACCAGTGCAAAGCCGTTTTAGACGGCCGCGTAAAGCAAAGACCGATTAAAATATGTACAGTCCTCACGGATTGAAACGGGACACTGCGAGCGCGTGTCCTGCGGTACATGCAGCGCCGCCCGTGGACGCCCGTGGAAGCTAGGTGTTGCATTGTGGTATACCACGAGGATGAGAGCATTTTGACCGTAGGCTTGCTGCTTCCGGTTGCCAATAAGCGGGGCTGTGGTTCCCCGTAGCGACAGCAGTGCGCTACCAGCCTGGAGCGCAGGAGCGCGTTTGTGCGCCGGTGGTAGCCGACCGGCGGTCCACGCAGCCAATTTCGCGACATCGTCCGCTCGCGCGCTCTGGTTACGCGTGTCCCTTCGATGTGACACAGATAATGTCCTAATAAGGCACGGTCACGCTTATCTGAATAAAATGAGCATCTGCACGAACGAACAGCCAATTTATTCCATGATATAAACTAACAAAATAGGAGAGCCAACGAAGTACTAATGCACCACACCACACGCGAACGTGCCTGCAAAGGTGTCTTCCCTTTTTTTAGTTTACATCCTAGAATAATGTTTGCTGCTTCTTCGTGCAGACGCTCGTTTTATTCAGATAAGGGCGACCGTGCATTACATGAACATTACTTTGTTGCATCGGAAGAACCCGCCGCGGTGGCTCAGTGGCTAAGGCGTTACGCTGCTGAGCACGAGGTCGCGGGTTCGATTCCCGGCCGCGGCGGCAGCTTTTCTGATGGAGGCGAAAAGCAAAAACGCCCGTGTGTACGAGATTTCGGCGCACGTTAAAGATCCCCAGGTGGTCAAAATTAATCCGTAGTACTCCACTACGGCGCGCCTCATCGCCTGCGTTGCGTCGGCGCGTTAAACCCTACAATCAATCAATCGCATCGGAAGGGCACGAGTAACAAGAGCGCGTGCACACGATGTCGCGAAATCGGCTGCACGCACAGCCGGGCTAGTACCGTCGGCGCACAAAAGGCGTTGCAGTGCTCCAGGCTAGCAGCGCCCCGTTGTCGCTGCGGGGAACCACAGCCCCGCTCATTGGCAACCGGAAGCGGTACGCATACGGTCAACACGCTCTCATCCTGGCGGTATACCACAATGCAACACCTAGCTTCCACGCGCGCCCATGGGTGGCGCTGCATGTACGGGCGGCCATGCGCTCGCAGTGTCGCGTTTCAATTCGTGAGCACTGTACAATGTTTGATTCAGCAGAAATCGTCGTAACCCCTTTTGTCGTCGTCTTTGTACGACACAGCCACGTAGGGCAAATTCTTTTGTAGCGCATCCTCGCGCCGGTGGACCTCCACTTCATCAGCTGGTCCGGTAGCCGTCTGCACGTGTGGATTGTGATGATGATGACGGTGCCTTCAGAGGTTTTGGCGTCGTACCCACAAGAGGGATTGGCCAGGGCTAACTCGGTTTTTGAAATACGTGAGGACATCAAAATGCTTATTTATTTCCGAAGAGTAGCCTTAAAAGGAAACTTCGTCATGAAAAACACCCGAATTACACATTATTACCTCCCGGTAGCAATTAAGGGGATGGCTTGACAGATTTATGGCCATCGTCTTCGTCGCGGCGGACCCTTGGCGCGCCGGTCACTGCACGACGACGACGACGATGAAGGCGGTAGCTCCTCAGCACAGTTTCTTTCTCACAGTTAGCGCCCATTTCCTGGCCAGTTCCCCTGAGTGGCTGAGTGGATATGAAACATCCTTCTGGCAGCAAGCAACCTTGTGGCGTAAGCCCCCGCGAAAGCCTGGACGACACCGGGTGGTCTCCGCGAGGCCACGCGCTCACGTGCGGTCGGTGTTTTCTCTCCGACGGACGGATTTGTGTCGGCGTAAACAGCTCTGCTGTTAAACGTGCTGCACTAGGAGCAGTGGGGCAACATAGGTTATCGGGTAGATCATAGGCCAATGATAAAGGCTAACATTATTTGTAGCAGGACGACCCAAAAAGACAACATGACAAAATACTTTTGACCTGTTTACCAAAGATATGGTAGCCGACGTTTTAAGGACAATTCAAAGCAGTTTACGTCACACTAGAGGGCCAACACTAATTGGGAAGGGTATACGTTAAGGAGCAGCAATATACTGTCGCATTGTGCTACCCTTGTTTTTTTTCCACACACGCCTGTAGTTGGTTGTTGATTCTAGCAGAGTATGGGGCTTTCTAAACGGGAGATTTATAGGAACCTCTTGAAAGCGACAGACAGGAACATTACTGAGCAACTGGCATTTAGGAGTAGGCAAGAAAACGAGCTGCTGAGCATCAACCGCAGCCGTAAGTCAAACGCAAGTTGCTTAGAACGTTGGCTTACACTTTTTGCGACAATCACCGGTCACTAGATGCCAAGTAGAAGCGGCAACGTATGCAAAGTTATTCAGACATAAAGGCATGTGTTTTCAATCAAATTCATCCGGCATCCTAATTGTTGGGCATTGGATGGCAGTAAAGCGGCAGTCACTTAAGAGCTCCGCGAAGCAGGTCCATAGACGTGTGCTCCCGGTAGACAGCGCTGGTGTCAGCAAACCGTCTACAGCAAACCTCTCTGCTTGAACCATAGTTAAGAAATACACAGGCCATGAGAGAAATCGAACGTTTGGTATGGTAAGCTTTGTTCCAATCTATGAATTGCAACTATGCGCCGGAAACACGCGCCCTCTGCCGCTGACACTGTCATATTTTAACTACCGAAGCAATATACCGGAATTTTCACTTACTGTTTCAGATAATGTAGCATACGATGCTGCTAGTTACATAATGTTTACGAACATCAAACCTTACGTTCCAAAATAGTGGTTGTATCTTACGGAAGTTGTCATCTTCAGCGGAATTTATTCAAGTAAAAGAAATTGTTGCAGAACTGAGTAATCTTTCATGGTAGGAAAGGAATACCCGAAATTCGCCCAGAGCACGCTGAAGAAACCGGAAAAGTCTCTAATTGCCTACGAAATGGTTTACTATACGGCTTTGGCTACTTTAAGAAAACTAGGTGCTTGTTTTTGGTAAATGGTACAAAATAAAACTGAGTAAAGAAAACGTATTGCTTAAGGATACAGTAAAAATAGCCAAGAAAAATGCGAATGCGGCAGAACTGCGCTGGAACAGGAGCACAACACCAATAGAGGAGAGCGAGGAAAGACGATAAGGACAAAACACAGCGAGACCAAAAAAGCGCACCTTAGGTATGTGAAACGTCGTAACAACGAGCATGACATAAAAACAGTGATGAAACAGCCCGCGATAAAACAGGATGGGAAAATAGCGGAGCAGGGGAACAGCGTAGTGGATAATGCCGGTTACGTCACAGGTTTAATTGGCTAGCGTACAATAATATGCATGAAGAATCTTCAAGCCTACTCTTTAAATTACATGATATAGACTGAGCCACAGGCACAATCAATGTGCTCGTACTTTCCAGTTTTCATATCTACGAAAACTGTAGATAATTGCTGCCTTGGAGAGTTTCAGATAAGCGCGGTGTCTTTTTGCTGTGATGTTTCGTTCTTCGCTCGTTTTTTGCTGTTGTGTACGGACCTGCGCTTTTTTGATATCTCCAATTTTTTTCGCTATGCTTTCTAGACACGTGATGTTATAACGGTGCTATTTTGTCACCTGGTGTTTTCTATTTCGCGGTTTTTCTGCAGCCCCACTAAATTTGTGTACACAAAGTGAACTCTACGTGAATTTCCATAATTCTTGAGAGTGTTTCCTTTGAGTTACTATCAGTAAAACACTGCATTCTTAGTGATACTGAGAATGGTTTCTGCGGAGCGTAATGTTTTTGTTTTTGTTTTAGCTTGTCAGAGCAAAAAATTTCGTCAGATATGACTTCGGCGCAGTCAAGAACCTCCGAGTCTACTCCCAGGTATGTCGAAGAGCTAAATCTTGTTAAAACTAGATTTAAGACTGTCGTTTATCTGAAGTGCTGCTATTATTGAAATGCATGTAACCCTTTTAGTGGTTTTTTTCGGCACTTTGTGATCCGCATGAATCAAGCAAGACATTTTCACGCGGTATTTTTGATTTAGAGAGCGTGCATGCGTACGTCGTGGACTTTCGGCATTCAGCAAACCCACCTTAAATAAGGTCTTTATACATGGTACGTGTTCTTAGCACCTTATTTGAATGATCGCATTGCAAAAATACGACTTATCGTTGAGCTGGCTGAGTGAGAAAACACGTTTATTTCAACTGCGGCATCTATTACTGCCCAAGATTGAAACCCCGAGGTCAGTAGCCAGGGCATTGTGGTACCGTGCACAAAAATGCGTGTTTGGCCCTGGCCCAGGGGGCCGTCTTTCTGATGAATGCGAAAAGCAGAAACCACCCGCGTGTTCAGATATCAGAGCACGTGGAATATGTCCACGCAGATAAGAAAGGTATTAAGTCTTTTAATTTGGGCCGCCTAATAGCCCATTTCTAGCTTTTAGTGCGTAAAACTTTAAAATATATGTTTGAGCCGACGAAATTAGCTTAGAAGAGCATTACAAATAGTCTCTTCTGCGATTTAGTGCACTTTAACCGACTTTCCGCGACTAAAAAACTGCTATAGAAATTGGCGCGCCGAACTACGGTGTGACGGCAGGGGATACCTGGAGTGTATTGGTCTCCTAATGTGCTCGTGTCCCCAAATGGCATATTCGGGGAGAGGGTTAATAACCATACTTCAGGAGCAGTAAGAAATTGAAAAAAACTTCTTATCACCGCAGCACACGGGGGTTAGAGCAAACAATATTTTTGAACTGATCAATAAAAAACTGGAGGAAAATGGGGTTGGTTTAGAGGTCAATCCTGTTGGCACGTCTAAAGACCGAAGCGAGTATGCTACCATGCTCCTTTGATTTTTTCTTTCTGAGATATACTACGTACCTCTAGACAGGTTGTCCCTCACAGCCTATAAAATGTGTCTGAAATCCTTCTTCATGCCTTATGAAGCAGTTTTAAAGCGGCTGTTGAGAAGACATCATCTTATAGCAAGAGTTTTTGAAACAATTTTATTGCTTCTCTGCTGACAAGAAACTGTTAGTAAGGCTAGTGACACCACTGTCCCAAGATACGCGTAACGTTAGCAGTAATGGCGCGGGTTAAAAGTTATACAGTGATAGGCAACCCTGATTGACTAAGAGGACAAGAAGAAGTGTTGCTTTTGCGCAGAAACTGTTCTTGTCAAACAATAAACAGTAGATTAGACAATAGATGTCGTAGAAAGTTTCAGTGCCTATCTGTACGCGCATCGTTAGGTCAGCTAAAGTACTATAAGAACTTGCTCCGTTAGGGAGGTTCCAAAAGTATCTGATCGGAAAAACGTTTCTAACTTAAAAGCAAATAGCGAAAATACGCCTTCTTTATTCTACTGTCAAATATTACGCGAGGATGAGCGCCTAGCAAATAATTGAAAGGAGAAAAATCCACAGGAGACAAAAAAATAACATCTGATGAATACAGCGATGAAACGTGTATTGGGCTAGGAAATATACGCAAATAATGCTCAGGGTAACTTAACGCCTCCATGATTTTCCCCCCAAAAAAGCTGCAGGTAATGACAGGCAAACCTGGCTCACTTAGCAAAATTTGATGTTGTAAGAGAAAATTTTGCTATTCTGTTTTTACAATGGCAAAGTGGTTACAGGGTGCCCTTACTCTCGAAAAACGGCCACATAATTTCAATAAAAACGACACTAATCCACAAGAGCATAACAATTACACTCACCAGCCTGCTCTGCTTTTGTACACGTATAATAAGGTAATAGTGAACCGCTATAGCGACACCATAGATTTACATCCGAAGAATTACGTGGTGTTTAGAAGTAACTGCCTTACCGTGGGTCGCATCCATGAAATTTCTTGAGTTAAAGAAACCCTATTACACGACATTTACGGAGAATGATGATGAAGGTCTGTTTTTTTGGCACAGCAACCGTTCGGTTATACTGCCCCAAACATAGACATTTATGGATTGCGAAAGAAAATGTTTCGATAGACATCGTGGCGATAGTCTCTCGGAAGACAGCTACCAAGGACGCATGGCAACGATATTCTCATAAAAAGAGAGGGAAGCCCTATATCCAGATGGGTACCATAGAAGGGGACACAACCTCCTAGAAACTGCAGCCAAATCGCCTGTGCATATATTTTTTGTAGAAAACCAGAAGCAACCTTTCGGAAAATCTCCTTAGTGCTACGAAGTAGGTAAAACAGACCAACATATTTCCTTAAAAACGTTTCCAAGAAAGGTTATCTGTGAAGACGTTAACTCGTTAGCTTGTCCTAACGTGGACTGAACAGAAAGTACCTGTGATTTTTTTGTCTGCTTAGATAACGCCGCCTGCGTACCCGCTGGAGAAGATTCGAGCTCCAGTGGCACTGTTTAGAGGCCTGGCCGATGTTACCACAGAAATTAGAGACTACGACGATCTCAAGCGGCGGCTGCAACATGTACTCGTGTCTGACTACACCATCTCTGACCCCGGCTTTGTACATCTGGACTTCGCCTTCGGCTTCAATGCGACAGACATACTGCACATTCCTATGATTAACCTCATGCGGAACTACACATCCATGAATCCGTGAAGTGGACTGGGATACAGTTTTAATAAAACGAGATTATCACGAAAATATGCAGTGCGGGAATAAACCTGAAATATCAGATGAATTAGCAACCCGAGCGCTATTTTCAGCTTGTGTTATCCGGCACTGGCACGGAATTCATGAGTAACACGCAGCATTTGCAGAGCCATTGTTGTTCTCACAGTCAAAAAACAGTTACCGAAAAATAAAACTAAATACGTGATGCACTTTTATATGCAGTGCAGCAAAAGTGCGGTTGACTCGTGATTTGTTTATCGTAGAATGGTTCTCACTATTTCATGAGTCCTTTTTGGATACAGTGTCTTTGCCTGTCTGAAAGAAGACGCAGTGGTGGAATGCATGCAGGTTTATGACGATAACTAGCCCTTAGGAAACGGAAAAAATCAGTCTGGAAAAGAAATGCCACAAATAGGTAATTGCGTACCTCTGTGTATAGAGGGTATTCACATAAAAATATAGCTGGGAATTTCTTTTCTTAGGATCATTGAAAACCGCCATGACATTCCCCTCATGTCTGGGCATGGTTCCGCATCTCACAGAAGAAAAAAAAAACAGACCCTGGTGTCCATCGTCTGCATCATTACCACATAATTTTCGGCCGTGGCGTAAGCGTGGAGATGCTGTATTTGCCCTTGAGAACTCCACGTCAGCCCTGGAGAATGGAGGTGCGGTTGCGAAAGAAAGCGGCACGACGCAGGAGATGGCTACTCTGCAGAGCAGTTGCCTGCGGACACAGATATCGACACAGATGCACCCGCTCATTGCCCACGGCATAGTCGTTCAGTAGAAAAGTTAAATATAGCTCCCGACCAATTGCAGCCGTTCACGCAAATGGCCATTGAGATACAACGGTAAGGTAGCAGTGATTGCAATATTAGCTGGGACACTAGCGGCATCTATGGCCAAGTTGCCCAGCATAAGACGAGGCGTTAGCAATTGGAACGAGCAGGCACCAGCATGGCGGCGAAAACACATTACCAGGAGGACAACGGCATATGGGGTGAACAATTCCACAGCACTAACTACTACTGATGCGCATGTGCCGTCATCAGTAATTGGAATAAGCATTTGTGAACATCACAAAACATTTGTCTTACTGGCATTATGACAGCCATTACAGGTTTACAGGAAGCTTTTTCATTAAAGAGGACTCCTTTAAACACACACCAGTTCATTTAGACAGTGTTCGGAAGTAGAAATTTCAGTAAATTTACAACACCCCGTCCCCAATTATTGTGACGGCCGCTGTACATAAGGAATGTAAAGAAAAAGTATACGTCCCAAAATGGCAAGTCCCATACTAAGAGAAAAATTTAGTGACGATTCGATAGGAAATTAGTAGAAACAATTCACGAAATTTTTCCCTGCAGTCGCTTGTTACTAACTAAGAAGGCTACCTAGAGCATCCTCGCGACAAACTCTTTGCGACAACTCGCGCCGCTGGCTGCTCCCGTTGAGGTATAGTATTGTAGAAAGTTTAAAGCGGAAACTCTACAGTTCGAATTCAGAAAAGTGTAACATTTTTGCCTCTTTTTGAAAGTGCGACAAGTTTTCGTTCTTCCATCTTTTGGTGGTACATTGTTCCACCGTATGTTTATTTCTACAAATATCAAAATATTATTTTGGGTTAGGCTAGATTGGGTTGGGTTGAGAGAGGTTGTATTCGGTGTAGTGTGACTGGATTTAGGTTATGCTTAAATGGGTTTCGTAAGGTTACGTTGCCTAAGGTATTTTTTTCTCAGCTAAGGTTACGTTACATTAGGCCACGTTAGGTTACTTTGGCCGTCAATTTTGTTACTGCTGGAGCTGCGTCGTGAGAACAAAACACTTATTTTCAAAGGAAATATCCCGTGGCTTTATTAGCCAATTAGAGGTGAGTGTCCGCAGAGATTTGGATAGACGGTTCTTCAGGCTGCCGGCAGAATGCACACTACCGAGAAATATAGCAGCTAAAAGAAGAGCCATTACCGAAAAATACTTGAGTCTGAAAGGAAAGGTCAATTAACTTATACAAAATTTTTCGCTATTTGGAGTGTCGTACTACGACGTGCAGGCCGGATGAGTTCATGAAGGTTCTTTGGGCAATAAAGAGTCAGCTCTAAGGGGCGTGAAAGATTTACAGTCGGGGCGTCTTCCTCACAGCACATGCAGAGACAGCAACCTGGCAGGGCATGCATGGAGTCGGGCTCGCGTGATGGTTCCTCTAGCTGTCCTGGTGACCATTGTTCGAGAACCACGTCTGCGCACCAGATGTAGCAACTTCCTCACAAATGCAAATTGCAGATGTTGGTGCGCAGTGGGGATCGCAGGATCGGGTTGGCGACCTAACTCCTCTTGCTGTTCGTGCAGACGACCACCGCAGAGGAACCGATTGCGTGATACCGTTATCCAGAAGACCACATCCGACCTCCACCGGGCGGAAATGTTTTGGTAAAATGTTCTGTTATGCTAGTCGAGCTATTTTATGGCCGGAAATCTAATGTCTGCCTTTTCTAATGCGTGTATGACATACCCATCTGGAGGGGATAGGCAGTCGTCTTTGTTAAAGCTTCTTAATTGTAAACTTCGTCAAAGTCTCTCCCGTATAATCACGTTTCTTGGTATCTCTTCTTGAACCCACTATCTGATTCCCTGCAGTGATAAGCCGATAAACGGCAGAGGTTTTGTAGGCAAATAATAGGCCCATAAACGCACGTTAACACCGCGCCCCATTTGCTGGTGGAATGCATTTTCTGCATGCAAGCAGCATTTTGCACACCACACTAATCGCGGAAGTAACATACACCTGGGCATAAATCTCCTGCTACTTGTACCCTTAACGAATGATCCCCTTTCGAATTCACCATAGGGAAAAATTTGGCCACTTGTGAATTGTACAACAGAGCACTGTTGCCTCCAAACACAGCATTCAATTAATTCCGATTTAATATAATTAACTTTTCTGGGAATAATGTTCCTAAGGAATACACCAGGGAGTCGACGCGCGCCGTAGTGAACTCCGGATTCTATGTGAGCATCAGGCGATACTTACCATGAACGGAAATCTTGATACACGAGCGTTTTCCCTTTCCCAATCCACCTGGAACTCATTTGCTAGTTTTGAAGCAAAGCTTTGTGTGGCAACGCGAAAACATCCAGTGGTCCCATGTACGCAGAAGACTCCTTCGGCGCAACCCCACGCGCATGCCCTAAAACTAAACAGGTTGTAGAGGTAAATTTAAGGGTAGAGGTTTTGGCTGGGTTTATAGGTGACGTAGGTGGTCTCGCACCTCACCGACATTGTTATGTAGGAGCGGCTCATCTAAGGCTGCGGAAAAGAGTCTCTCTCGCAACAGAGTGCTTGCGGAGTGTGGCACTGCGTGAAGCACAGTTCAAATGACAACCGCGGGAATGGAAGGGCGCGGTGCGGGCGTAGCAGCGCCAACGTGGCAATGGCAAACGTGGGGCGCACATTAGTTCGAAATGCGTACGCCACGCGTTCAACGTAAAGCACCAGGCACACGTTACAGCCTCGCTGGTCAACTTTTTGTACATAGTGCATGACCACAATTTCGCACCTATAAAAAAACGCTGTGCATATTTAGTACATTTTTTCTGCAAGTTTGAGTTGTCAATCTTCATGTGTAGGTCTTCTAAAAGACCTTAGACAGTCCAGAAATAAATGAAGCTGACAAGCCCACATCCATGTCGTAGTAGACGAAGGTGAAATGCGCAATATGAAGATAGAAAAGGAGAGCATGAAAAGAGGTGGCGTTAAATTTTGTTGCTCGTCGACATACATACGCAATTGCGCATACCTTCTAGGACGCGTGGGTGGGATACGTGTCCGTGTATTCTTTTCTGCACCGCGAAAAGTGGGAAAATTGGGCCTTCTTATTGAAGATTTGAGGCTATAAAGGAAGGTAAAAAATTGGCCGCGTATCTGCTCCTTTCTTTGTACTGTCGACGAAAGACGATAGTCGACCGGCGCCCATGGAAAGTACATGCCCATTTTCCTTTCCCGCTCATCTCTCATGTTGTTCCTTTCGCGTCTCGTTCCTCCCAAGATAACAAACTAGAGGTTTGCTCAAGTTCATTAAAATTTACCGCGTTCCACGGTTCCAAGTTGGGTGCTTCGATGCAAGCGCTGTCGTACGGAAGGGGACGCGCGTAAATCGAGGCACCCTACTACAATATTTATAGAACCACGTTGCCCTACTCCACCAGCGTTCCCAGGGGAACGCGGGACCTATCGAGCGGAACCTTTTGTTGCTGCTGCCGTTTGACTTTTTTAAATGCCGCCAGACAGCGCGGGCAACAGCAGGCGACGGTTTCTGCAGTTGATATAGTATTACATTTGCTATCACAAAAACCAGGCATCGGTGCATTTTTTAATAAAGGAACACTGCAAATATCACTTACGTATTGATTTTCAGACTTATATTTGCGTAATGCATTGTTCTTGTTAAACAATGTTGACAAGTCTAAACATTATCACCGAAATAAACGCTTAATTATGGCTGTGGGTATAAATGAGTATTGCGCAGTTCCTGCTTCACTTTGGCCGGGTGGCTGAATCGAGTCACCGGCAGACTTTTCTTTCTTAAACTTGTGTGATGTTCACTTCGTTTCCTCTGTAGCACATTGTGTATATCCTTTGCCGTTTCGACCCGTGTAGCAGCTAACTAGAGCGGGTCCTAGCTGTAACTACTTTAATTAATTCTCTTTTTGGCAGACAGACAGACAGACTAAAATTTTTGCGTTTAAGAAGCCCAAAGACTGTCGGTTTTGAAAGTGCGGGATGAAATATTCCTAGGTGCAGCTTCCTGGGCTAAATAGCCCACTGCGCATAGTAGTCTTGTCTAGTCATGCGAAACTGTTAGCGTGAAAAAAGTAGGGAGCTGTCTTAACGTACGTTGACAAAAAAAAACTCCCCATCTTAAAGAGCCCAGCCGGTTTCAATCAGTCTGCGCAAAGCAGACGTGCTGACAATGCGTCTTTACTCACCATGGACACGGTGTAGGGACATAAGGACCAGGCGATTTATGAACCGGAAGCATTTTGCATTACAAAGAAAACGGTCGTTACGTCCCCAAAATATGTGCGGAGCTTTTCGAAAAGAAATTTAACTTCTGGGAGCAGTAAAGTGCTGAAACATAAAATCTAATAATTATTCTTACGATGAGTGTTCCTCACCACTATGAGCAGGGTAGACTGTGACAACGCTGCCAGTATCTTCAGAGATGCAACGAAAAATAACAAATTGGTGCTTTCAACCCGCCAGGAACTGTGTCAGCGTTGTACGCCACGCCGAAGTGAAATGCTACAAAACAATGTTGGCCCCTATGCGGTAATTTAACGCACAGTAGAAGTCTGCACACGAGCCGCTTTCGCTCTTGCCTTTCATGAAGCAAACGACCACCGCCGCTCCAAGGTTATCGAAATATCGGACATTGCGGAGCACTCAGAATGACAGGCAACATGCAGAGGTGGTGGAGAGCTTTCAGTGGTGAAGACAGAGGAGAATGTTCTGTTATGCATCTCAGCTATTTCTAAAGGAGAAATAAATCTGTTCTGTTTTTTGAAGTGGGGGTTTCGCTCCCGTTACGTTGCTTAGGAATAACAGTGTTGCAGAATTCCTTCGGGGTGTCCTTGGGCAAACCAGGCAAGGTTTTGTTTAAAAAGCAAGTCTTTGCTTTTTTAATCTTTGCGTTGGAGTTGCGGGACTGTTGCTTATGTTTATGCCAGGAATCAGATTATTCGAACGCTGCGCTCCTTTGAGGGCTCGTTAATTTTTCCCAATAGCTCGTTTTACATGTAGTGTACACCAAGGACTTTGAATTTAAGGGCAGATGCGTAATTTCAGAACAAAGTCGTTCCTGACATGCAACAGTGCCTTATTATATTAAAACTCAGGTTTCTTCTGCTCTTCTAGACCTAAAAGTGTGTTCCTCTTTTACCAGCGACTCATTTAGGAAATCGTTGATCGCAGACAATTTTCTTTATAATATACGTGAATGAATTCAGGTTGTTTTTTATTCCTATGAAACGTTGAGGCAAATTCAAAATTAATTATTAATTTGTGGTCACTTATCTCCTCAAGAACGTTCACTGTAATTCTTTGATGGGGAGTTGTGCAAATGATATCAAGAGTGGCTTGACCTCGAGTGGGTACAAGTGTGCCGCAATTTGGGATGATATAATGTATTCGATGATTTGACATGACAGGCAAGTTAGAGAAATAGGTCGGTGGTTATTGATGTGTTCCTTGGAACCGGATTTATGAACCGGAATCACCTTTTCGATTTTCCAATATCTTTGAAGAAGGCCACATTCGAGAGATTGTTGAAATATTTTAGACAAAATAATTAATGAACACATTTTGGTGTTTTTCAGGAACTTTTAATGATATTATACACACCGGAAGCGGAAGACAGCTTTGAGATATCAATCACTCTAGAAACACCATCTGGGTCAATACAATACGAGGCATTGAACCAAACTCAGAATCACTAACACTTGCATCAGCAACAGAATCGCTAAGTGAGAAGGACTTCCAAAAAATTCCTTAAAAGCAGAACAACATTGTGAAGCAGGCAAGGTTTCGCCATCGATGGGACTGATACTGATATCGTCCTCCTTTGCGCCTCCCATAACTCGCCAAAATTGGCGCGGATTAGTGCGGGCATCGACGGTAATGTTTGTTTAAAAAAGAAATCTTCAGCTTCTCGCGCATAACGAATGTAATTGGAGTTGGCGCGACGATAAGCTCGCCATTGTTCCGGGTGGTGTGTACGCTTGGAAGCGCGAATCATTCGTTTTTTCGTATTGGCGAGTTTAGATAGTGTCCTATTGAACCAAGGTGCTACATTATTTTTTATCGCACACATGTGAACATGCTTATCTGTTAATTCAAGTACTTTGAAATGATTCCAATTTTCACTACACAGTGATTTGTGAGGTGGTCCAAGAATTCGTCAACCAAGTAGGATAATTCCGCATTATTCGAGGCGTAGTCCGCTTTAGCGTAATCATGGATGTACTTTCACGCTTTTTATACGTGACACTGGAAACGTTAAACTAAACTGGATCAGTGAGGGATCACTGATTGCAGGTAAAACTTACATAGAGGTGACCGCGTCAGGAGACGATGTCAGAACGAGATCAAGGGTGTTAGCGGAATGTGCAGTACACCTGGTGGGTTGTGGGACAATTTGGGTGAAGTGGAACTCAGAAGAAAAATCAACAAATAGCTGTGGTTCGGAAGCTCTAACGCCGGAAATGGGGCCATCAACCGTCCAAGTATTGCTGGGATAGTTGAAGTCGCCTAAGGGCAAAATCAGGGACTTAGGGAAGCGGACGGAAATGAGGTTACATCATTTAAGTTGTTAACAAAGAAATGGTCACTGGATGGCGGTCTATAGAATGCACCGATAACGATTTCACGATCGTTGAGAACCAATGTTACCCATGTGATTTTAATATTGCTGGGTACCTGAATCGATGATGATGTTATGTTTGAGTCGACTGCTATTAAAACACCGCCTCCCGATCACACGTGTCCGTCATAGCGGTAAATCTTATATTTCTTTTTGCATTCTAGGATCTCGCTGTTCCGTATTTTTTAGACAACCATGTTTCCGTTAACACAATAATATCAGCTAAGCACGAATCAATTACTGCGCTTAGGGATTCCAGAATGTTCAGTATACCACGAATGTTTGTATGCACAACCGATAGTTGGACGTCTGCACGACTACCCCCCTGAGTTGCCTATGTTGAATATTGAGACGTGTTAGAAGGATGAAAAGATGGTTCTTCATCACGGGTTCCGGCCTCGATTTTACAGACACTGTTAGATGCTGGGTGTTACAATAAGATTTCTTTTTGATTATTAGTTTGTTATAACGTACAGAAAAATGTCCACCGCTAGCTATCCCGAACTCGATAAGTTTCTTGCGTGCAGTGCGAGTAGAAATGCACAAGTCTTCACTTACCACAATACCTGCTGTTTTCCGTCGAGATAATGGGACAAAAACTTCGATTTTTGCTTTAGAACTGTCAAACTTCGTTATTATTGTAAGGCCTTTATTTGAAAAAAACCTTTCATTGCCTGTGGGCACAAGATATGAATTCGTCCGACCGTTCCATTTTGAGCTCAGGGGAAATAATGTCGCGAGCAGTGTTTTCAGAACCACCCCACGTTTCCGTATGCTCGTCTGAAACCCGTAAAATATAAAGTTATCGCGTCTTGATCGATCTTCAAATTCCTCCAGACGGCTATGAATGCCTGCGGTTTCTTTATCCACAACTTCAGTTACCGCACGTATGATTTCAGTCGCTGTACAATTTTCAGATACTGCCAGTTTTTCTTGAACAACTAACAACCTGTCATTTATATCGGTCATTTGCTTCTGTAGATTTACCTGAATTTCTTTCACTGCTTAAAGTTCTGAGAGCACCTTCTCTTGGTTTCTGTCTATTTTAACATTATTAGATTTCATCAAAGAAAGGAGCTCGTTGGAGCCCTCAGAAAGATCCTCCTTCGGATGCCCAAGGTTCATTTCCAGGTCCCCCCCCCCAACAACAAACGTTTGGTGACATGCACACAGTCACAAACAATGCTAAACATGGTGGCGGGGCAAGTAAAGAGCAGCAAGCAAGTATTGCTGGATTTCTTACAATGCAAGGCAGGGCTGGGGCTGACCTGCATCCGGAAGCATAACAAGACTTGACAGGTACGCATGGTTGCTGCTCTCTCCTGCCCACTGACAAAGAACGATGAAGGTCCGGTTCTGGTGACATATCTAAGAAATGCCTGATGTCAAAGAAATGCCGCTGTTGAAACCACTGGGGACGAGGTGAAGTTCCCAGGACCTTCGGTAGATGTGGCCGGGCAACGTTGTTGCGGCTGCACCGCTGGACTGCGCATGCGCGAACGGCAGGAAGGGTCTGATGACGCGGTCGGTTAGCGGAGACACACATCGATAACACCTGCATCGAGAGGCAAAACAAGATTTCGCAGGTCGGCATGGTAGCTGCTCTCTCCTGCCCACTTGTTAGTTGGTCGTGCTTGTCAGTTTGTCGTGGTGCCTTCGTTGCAGACTCGATTTTATTGTCTGCTGGTTTCACTCCATCGGCGCTACGATGTTACCCAACTACTGAAGCTCATCTTGAAAGACTTTGCACCTGGCTGATAATAGTTTCACCCCCTTTTAAGATAAGCGCCCCAGCACGAATTACAAGCTGCAAAAGTGTTTTCGTTGGCTTTTCCTGTTACCATGATGTCTCCAAAGTAACAAGCTACGCCTTTCAGGCCTTTTAGGATATTATCTATACCTCTTTGGAAGATGGCCGGTGCCAAAGCAATGTCGAATAGGAGACGACTTACAACGTACAATACTTGAATGTTATTGAATCTGGGATAACATTTGGAAGACTCATCACACTCTAACTGTTAGTGTGCTATGTTTGGGTTCAACTCCCAAAACTTACCTCTCGCAAGAGCTGCAAATGACTCGTCGGCTGTGGGAAACGAATAGCGCAATGTCTTTAAGATTGAATTTACGGCCATTTTTAGACCATCATGAACGTTCGCCAAATTGCCCAGTTCGCCGTACTCGTACAGGTCATTTTATGATCACAGCATAGTCTAATGAAACCATCGCTGCTTATATAACAGGCACAAAAGGCGCCGCTTGTTTCCTACTGGTGACCCACGAAAGTATACCCAATCTCGTCAAACTCCGAGTTTCTGCTTCGACAGGAGGTTGGATCGCAAAAGCCGCTGTTCTTGCCTTCATAAACACAGCCTCCAGGTCATATATAAAGCTGTGCCCTCTCACTATGAATTGTTCCCCGCTGGTCCCTAAGCAGGTGACTTGACTATCGGGAAAGTGCTTCGAGCTCTGCGGGCGGCTTTTGTGACGTTGACGACGTCGTCTTTGGTGTACGAAGCTCCTTGACGCTTGCAGTGTGGAGATGAATGTGTCGGCGTAAAAGTTTTGGGCCTTCCTGCTTAACAACGTAGAGAGGAAGCACACGTCCGTTGTGACTGTACTCCACGGTGACGTTTATTCCCCCAAGGCTCTTCTGAAAATATGTGCGAAGTCAAACGCTTGTGTCTTCCACGCGCATGCCAGAGAAAAGGCGCTTGAGAAGGTTTCCTGAAATTATTGACATGCAATACCCCTGTATTCACTTCTCTCTGCAAAGGGACACCTTGCGCGTTGTCAGTGTTACCGTTTCGAGCGCTGCCGATGCAGAACTTGTGACATAGTTCGTGGGCAGCTGATTGTCAGCTTTTAAAGACCTAACCTGGAAACCTTGCTGAACGTTTCCAAACTTTGCCTTGCAGGCTGGATTAATGCGCCATTTACGTTGACACGTGGCTCTAGTATACGGGCAAGACAGTTCTCTGTTTCGCTGACCTTTCTGATGGAGGCGAAAAGCGAAAACGCCCGTGTGTACGAGATTTCGGCGCACGTTAAAGATCCCCAGGTGGTTAAAATTAATCCGGAGCCCTCCACTACGGCGCGCCTCATCGCCTACGTTGCGTCGGCGCGTTAAACCCCACAATCAATCAATGTTTCGCTGACCCACACCGACAACAGTTCCCTGCATTTAGAAGCACTTTCCATCGGGAGCGTTGCAGCTTGTGCAGTTCTGCGTCCTCTTCAGACTGTATCGTGCACTGCCGTTGCTTCCTCCAAGCCGCTCCCACTGCCAAAGCGCGCTCTACGGATTTTGAGAAGGTTAATTGCTTACATTCGTGAAAAGATGCCTCGGAATATCCATGCGTTGATGGCCTCATAGAAAGCGGGAACCGAAAACGCAGTCATCTGCGAACACGCGTGTATTACAAGGTAAGTTCATTGGTAGGTCGGTAATGTGTTCTGAAATAACAAGGAAACAAAGGCGGAAGAGGGAGGAACACCAAATGCAACTCGGTAATATAAATTACGCCCATCTTCCCGCGAGAGAACCCTAATGTGATGCGACGCATCGGGGGGTTCAATTGGTCGTAACGTTGCCTTGAGCGTTTGCGCTGACGCTGGTATTGAATTGTGTCAGCCCACTCGCTGAAGGAACCGTCGCTTCTATCACGTCTTCATCGGAAGAATCAAGTCAAGCACTGAGTCGTCAAGCAAAGTCACGCGGAGTCGAACGAGAGCGAGCGCTGACTGAACCGCCGCAGCGTGCTGCCCGTTTTATATTGACAGCGCCTGAAGGAGAGGAGACAGCGGACGAAAGTCGCGCATGCGCGCACTTGCGCACACCACGCGCGCCGGAGCAGTTGTTAACGCAGCGAAGCGCGCGCAAAAACAAGTGCAGCAGCTGTTGTTATGTTAATGAGCCGGAGTGAGAGTGTTGCACACAGCTGTCGGAGCGGTCGGAGAGAAGAACGGAGGAGGGATTCGGACGAACGGCGAGACGACGACGCCGCAGGAGGGACATGCCTCAGAGCAAGAGATGCGTCGCATCTAATAAGCGAGCTGATCGTTTACACGGGCGCTTAAAACGGATATTTGAACGCGTATTTGAACGTGTGCATAAAGGGTGTGGATATGCGGCGCGGCTTCTTAACGGGTATTTAAAAATTTTTCAAACCAGACTAAGGTCGCGGTGTGTAAGTTTAAGTGAGAATGTTTCAGTAGCAGACTTTTACGGGGTACCTTATCATATCCTTTGGTGAAATCTTGAAATGTGGCGTTGGTTTGAGGGTTGATATTGAGATTGCAATGAAGGCATGTACGAAAAGTGGTAGCTGAGTTTGCAGGAAGACCCTTTTCGAAATCCATATTGTGTAGGGTGAAAACAATTATTCTTGTCGAGAAAACACACAACCTGAGTGAATATGGCGTGTTCCATAATTTTAGGAGGTCATAAAGGTCATTGACTGTACATTTTAAAGCGCCGACGCAATGCAGGCGATAAGGCGTGCCTCAGTGGAGGGCCCCGGTTTATTTTAACCACCTGGGGATCTTCAACGTACGCCGAAATCTCGTACACACGGCCGTTTTTGCTTTTCGGCTCTATCAGAAAAGCAGCCGCCGCGCCCCGGAATCGAACCCCCCAACCTCGTGCTCAGTAGCGCAACGCCTTAGCCACTGAGGCACCGCGGCGGGTGATTTTAGAAGGTACTAAAGTCAGGGAGTACGGACGACAATGTAGATACGAGTTAGTTTTTCTTACCGCCTTCGAAGACTGCAATGACTTTCCCTTTTAAATGCGGAGCATTTCTTAGTCGCACGATGTCGAGCTTCGGCGTCGGTGCCGTCCACACGCTCACTGCGCATGCGCGTCGCGTCGAGCCGCAGGTGTGCGTCTCTCCCCCGTACCCTCCTCGCTCTCAACAACAGGTGCGGCGGTGGGGGAGGAGCGCGTGTACCCCGTCCGCTCCGTCCTATCAACAACAGGTGCGGTGGTGCGGGAGGAGCGCGTGTACCCCGTCCGCTCTGTCGCTCTCAACAACAGCTGCGGCGGTGCGGGGGGAGCGCGTCTGTGCGCGCATGCGTCGTAGCTACCCGTGCGCTGCGTCGCGCTCAACAGTAACGGCGGCAGGGCGTGTACACGGGATAACGGCGTGGTGGGTGCGTGGAAAGTTCGCGCGCTTGTGTACGGAAGTGTGCGCATGCGCGTCTCTCCCCCGTACTCCTCCCCCTGGAACGCGGGCGGTGTGTATATAAGCGGCGGAGCGCGCGTTCGGAATTCAGTCAAGGGCGTCTTTGATTGGCTTTCGCTTGACTTGACGCTTTGCTTGACTCGAGTAGATGCGATGGAAGCAACGTTGATTGATTGATTGTGGGGGTTTAACGCGCCGACACAACGCAGGCGATGAGGCGCGCCGTAGTGGAGGGCTCCGGATTAATTTTGACCACCTGGGGATCTTTAACGTGCGCCGAAATCTCGTACACACGGGCGTTTTTGCTTTTCGCCTCCATCAGAAAGCGGCCGCCGCGGCCGGGAATCTAACCCGCGACCTCGTGCTCAGCAGCGCAACGCCTTAGCCACTGAGCCACCGCGGCGGGTGATGGAGGTAACGTCTTCACCAGTTACGCAATCGCACAACCGCTTCCTCAAAGACCCCTTGACAGTGCACTTTAGCGACCACAAAGCAGTCATCCTCTCGGTCCAATACAACGACGGCACCAAGCAATAAATACAGACTTTAGCTTTACACTCCTTGCCTCCGCTTCTCCTTCATTCAAAAAATAAGAATAATAAAGACGAAATAACAATTAAGCATTCCCAAACCATACCCAATTGCGCAACATTCACGCGATACCCCCACCCCTGTGCGACGCATTTACTCGAGTTCCCCCCGTGGGAAGATGCGGGCGGGTTTTTTTTTTCCTGTCGTCGGGTAGCTGGCCTATTGCGAGTGACGGCGAAAACAATATATCTAAATACTCGGCACAGAAATCTCCAGTGTTTTTTTAGAAACTTGCAGTTAATATTACCACGCCGGCGGAGGACGACAGCTCCAAGTTATTTACGGATAGTGTGCAAGATACGCAAAATGCGACTGATGGTACAAAACAAACAGGACCATCTCAACTAACGTGAAACATGGGGGGGGGGGGGGGAAGGAAGGGCAAGCATGTAGAGAATAAATTCTGCGCGCCTTGGCGCTTTTGCCCTAGGAGATGAAACTGTTAGCGGATAGAGATATACAGCTTTGCTGTGAAAGCCTGGTGTCTTTGAAGCTCGAAACGCTCTAGTTCGAGATGTTGGAAATCGAGCATCTCTTTGTGTTCATTTGGTCCGCATTTTCGCCCACGGAAATGAAACACTCTAGCGTGAGGCGTTGGAGTGTCCTGGTACGTTAGTACCGAGACTACATGAAACGACGGTGACGACAGGATACGCCGACGGCCCGAGCCTCTCAGAGGCTTTGCCCCTAAAACTTCGATGCTTGAAGTCGGGCAAAAAATGAAAGGTTTATTTATTTTGGGAACACTGATCCAATTGACTTATCACAGGTATTTTCACCGTCAACCTCGCCGACTGGTTTGCCAGCATCATCGGTGAAGTCGCTAGACCTCATGTCATGAGGATTGATTAATAAAAACAAATTGCATGGCTTCCTTTTTAGAATGTTGGGCAAGTTAAAATTATAGCAAGAGTGTCTTAGGTCGCGTATTTTTTTTAGCAGTCGTATTCACCTACGTAGTGCTTTTCCATGCGCACGGGCGTTTCATGGTTTGGCTGTAAGAAAGAGGCATTTCTTTTTTGTTTTCAAGGCTGCTTTAAAGTCTTGATAAAAAACGGCTTTCGAATGTCGGCATGGAAATTAAATTGAGGTATATTGTCACAAAGCCAAAGACGACGCAGTTGTCTTCAAGAAAAAGAAGTTTACTGGAGCGACCTTGTACTCCCCTAACAAATCAAATAATACGTAGGTGGCGAAACAACAGTCAACAAAGTGACGTGCGGAGAATGGTGTCGGCGAATCGCATACAGCGTCGTCTGCTCTGCAGGCTTTTATCTTTCGGCACTAGTGTTGCTCGAACAGTCGATTTGCATCCAGAGCATCGTAGATCAAAGAAGATGATTCTAGGCTGTTGACGTTAGTTGGAAACGCTCTCCTTATCAGAATGAGAAAACCAGTGTGGCATAAAAATAAAAAAAATGAAACACGCCCTTCGCTTGGGACACAGATAAGCCAGCCAGACGCGGCCGGCCAGTAAAAACAAAATATAACATCAGATTTCATAACTTTCTTTGCTTTTTTGCTATTGCAATTTTTTGCACTTATTTCTATGGATAATGAACGAAATAAAAGTGTGTTGTAGCATTTTTGTAGCATTTTTGAAGCATTGTATAAGTTTGAAAATAATCGTCCTTGCATTCCACACGCACTGAAACCCAGAGTACCCATATGAGTGCCATCAAATTCTATTACTTTCGTTTCCTTTTTTGCTATTGTAATTTTTTTGCGTTTAATTCTATGGATAATGAATCCAAAAAAGTGTGTTACAAAAGGTTTTTGTATTTACGCATTCATGGGACTGGACAAACCCAATGCATGGCTCCGGCTTTACTCTCCTGCCCCCCCCCCCCCCCCCCCCCCCCCCTATAAGAGTGCATCGACCCGATGCTAACATAAGCGACAGTCCGAACAAATAAAAATTAAAGTTCGTCATCGTCCGTAGAAAGGTTTTAAGCGAACCACGTGGAAGACTTCGGGCCGCGTGTGTCATCGTGATGTGCCGGAGTCACCATCGGGGATCACTTCGTAGGTAAGTTGGCCAACACGTCGTAGGATCTTGTAGGGTCCGAAATACCTTCGCACAAGTTTCTCACTCAGTCCGCGTCGTCGGATGGGAGGCCAAACCCACACACGATCCCCTGGGCGGTATTCGGTGTTACGGCATCGGAGGTTGTAGCGGCCGGCATCCACCAGCTGATGGTCCGTTGTAGAAACTCGAGCGAGCTTGCGGGCCTCCTCCGCTCGCTGAAGGTATCCTTGGACATCTGCGTTTAGGTCGTCGTCTTCTACGTGCAGAAACATGGCGTCAAACATCGTAGAAGGCCGTCTTAATTCGACAAGCTCGAACGGGGTCATCTGCGTAATTTACTGGATTGCCGTGCTGTACCCAAACGTGAAATACGAGAGAACTACGTCCTAAATCTTATGTTTAACGTCGACGTACATAGACAGCATATCCGCGATCGTTTCGTTCAGACGTTCTGTTAGTCCGTTCGCTTGGGGGTGGTATGCCGTCGTCCTTCGCTGATCTGTGTTGCTGTAGCGTAAGATTTCCTTGCGTAATCTCTGTAGTGAAGGCCGTTCCGCGGTCCGGGATTAGGACTTCAGGGGCTCCATGTCGCACACAACTTGGTTTATGAAGAACTTTGCGACTTCTTGTGCAGTCCCCCTCGGAAGAGCGGCCGTCTCTGCATAGCGCGTCATGTAGTCTGTCGCTACGACAATTCACTTGTTTCGGATTGTGACGTATGCAACGGGACCAGAAGATCCATTCAGATTTGTTGAAATGGCCTTGATGGGACGGTGATTGGCTGAATAAGTTCGGCGAGACTCGTCGGCGGCGTTTTTCGTCGCTAGCAGTGACGGCAGCTCCGGACGTAGTGGGTGACGTCGGATGTAAGACGGGGCCAGTACTATGTGTCCGCAACGCGGGGTAATAGAGGATTGTATTAAGTAAAATAATTTACAGCAGTTTTACCTCTATGTGACCGCCAAAAACGCCAAGTCATGGTCCGTACGAATTCCGTATATACTGAAAACACACGAAACACATGGCGCCGCATTTCGCGCTTTATTTAAGGCTGACACGCGAGAACTGTGTCAAACATTTTTATTCTGGCAAATCATTTGATTATTTTGTTTTTGGAAGATTATCTGGGTTAGTTACACCTCGGTGCTTAATACTCGGTATGAATTACGTATTCGCATAATTGCGTATATGCGAAATCTTTCACTAAGGTACAATAAAATCTTTTTAGAGGATCCAAATTATGATTAGGTTTCACCTACCAATCTTCGCACTATTGTCGTATGACACCAACTCAGCTGCCTTCAATGGAAAGAGTGGTGCGGTAACACCACTCTACGCCACGTTAAGAGGGCAAGGCGAATAAGTGCCACTGTCCTGTATCAGAATCTAACCACCCGTCATTCCAATGTTTGGCATCCCGACTGGACAAACGAGTCTGCACTTCACTGGATAGGTTAAAAGGGCACATGGAATGAGGGACCGACAGAAGGAACACAAACAAGCGCTTACTCTTAACTGCAAGATTTATTGAAGCACACAACATTTATGAGGAAAAACAAACCAAAGGTTACGTTCCTTTCATAAAATAACGTACCACAACATACCAAAACCTAACATAACCTTTCATAACATAACATACAACTACATAACATAACCTTTTATAACATAACATAACCTTTCATAACATAACATATCCTCAGCGCTATCTTCCTCGAACGAAAGGTTTGAGGAATATAGCGCTGCGTAGCGCGAGTTCTTACTTATGCAGAGTGTAATTGTCGCCGAGCCTATTTTCGCGCCTTCTGCTTTGCCTACTACACTTGTCGGTACGCCTTATTTCAGCTTCGAGCGAGTGCTCGCTTCTGGTCATAGTCAAGCCTCTTTAATATGGACCCCATTATAATGGACACCCTGAAATATGAACGAACATTTTGGCCACCGGTCTTTGGCCACGCATTTCTGCCCGTTTAATCTAGAAACCCGCAGTCCGCACTATGGAGGGCTATTTTGGCGATGAAACGGGTGAGTACACACATTTTTGTCTTGCTATGATGGACACGTACGCGTCCCCAAAGGGAAAAAAATTGACTGGTGACACGCTGAGGCCAAAGAACGCGCCAGGAATTCCCTGTTGGCCAAAGCACGCTGTTCCTTCCAGTACAATCGAATTAAATCGAGAACATTCGTGATCAGCGAACAACACTGAAGGGTAGAGACGGCAGGGCGACACCCTTTCCATATCAAACAAGATTTCCCGGCGCGGCATACGCCGGATAAAGAAAGTACTGAGCCTCACGACAAGACAAGAGGACGATAATAGTTCGTGCCAATATTCACCACGCATAAAAGCAGGACTGTGCGCTTTTCTGGCCAGTTCGGCTGAGGTCATAGCTGCAGCGTAAACGATCCGTTATTTCCCCGTGGCCACAAAATAAAATGCTCCAATACAAAAGTGAGAATCCTTCAGCATTTGTTCAATAGGGGAAAGCTCTGCTAAGAAAGAAGGCGATCCTAGGGATACCATTCCACTCGCGTCACTCGTACCTCTTCGAGCAAAAGGTACAAAAAACCCAGGTAAGTAGCACTGGCCTTCAACGATTATAACTTGATAATCAGGTTTTTTACATTGATTCGTTATTATTGACGACTCACCAAAAACGCCAAGTCATGGTCCGTACGAAATCCGTATATACTGAAAACACACGAAACACATGGCGGCGCATTTCGCGCTTTATTTAAGGCTGACACACGATTATGGACGATTTTTCGGGGGTACGGAGGCGTACAAATTAACAAGACATGATTATCGTAATCGTCCCTTCCGGTTGGGGATTATGACGTCATTTCCCGGACACTTGATTATTCTCGGGTACAAGTTAAGAACGGCAACAGAAGTTGCTGCTGTTACTCATCACCGCAGCCTGATGTTTCTCTCCGCGCGGCGGAAGTAGTGCGCACTGGGAATATTTTAAACATGGCACGGGCCGTTCCCGTGGTTTTTGGGACTTAATATGCTTATAAGCTACTTCAGCGACGACAAACAAACTACGTGAGAAAAGGAAGACGAAATCACGCGTTCGTAGGTTTCTGCTTCCGAAATGCGCGCGCCCATTCACATCCGGATCCGTCGCTTAGGCGGAGCGGATCCGTACGTAAGATATTGCTGTTCTGGACTTGTTCCAGAGGATAGCGTGAGAACCGAGGCTGCTGCCGACATCTAGCGCCCGCTAAAAATCGCTCACTGAGCCTTATAACACCCTACACTATGTGTTCCAGGTATATTGTTACGGAGCACTTGCACCGAACAAACATGACACCAAAACATAGTGACAGAGTCCTTCAAAGCTTTTCTGGTCATGAAACGTCCGGCCAAGTTTCGTACGTGGACAAAGGCTACCGCGAGGGGCGCCACCGCAGATCGAAAAGCATCGGGCGCGGCCGCTGCTCTGTAGCCAGACCGGCACGCAGGAACGCAGTAGCAGCATATCTGTGCACACCAACTGTCTTCGTCACTACCAAAATGATAAGTCAATTTCAGCGGCCCACGACACGTAAAGCGAAAGCGCACTGCTGATAAGGCAGCGAGCGTCTGTTTTAAGTGCGAATGCACTTTATAAGCGACCCCAAACCATCCACCGCCGGCGGCGGCGGCGGCGGCGTCCGCAGCGCTCCTCTATATTTAAAAAAGAAACAGCATCCGGCGCCAGGTTTCGATCCGGGGACTTTGCGGCCGCAGCGCGACGCTCTACCGACCAAGCCACGGACGCGACGGTGATATCAGTGTTAGTGACGCGCCTTATATCTTTAACGCATTCAAACTACGTCATCAGCGGCGTGCGTTGGCGACTCAGCGGTGTTATAGCGGCTTGATAACTGCGTGGTGTACACGTGATACTACAAACCCGATGGAAGAGATGGAAGAGAAGGCGGCGAGGCGGTGGGCTGCGGGGGCCGAGCGCAAGCGCCGCAAGCGGGCCGACAACCGTGCATTCGCACTTTCACATTCTCCCCGTCGGGGAAATGCTGGGGAATTTTTTGTCTTACCCCGTGGTCCGTTCCCTGCCAAACGCGCTCTGACCACGCCCCCGTCTGCCCTCCGAACAACACCAGCGCCGCGGCGCGACCTTACTGGGCAGCGAACGATGCTCTCCCATAGCGTGAGGGCGAAGTTTCAAGACGAGGAAAGCATTGAAGGACCCTGGTAGTGATAAAGGCGGTGCTCATTGATCGGCGGACACTCTCTCCGTTTGCACATTCCACGTTTGTCAGACAAAGGAGACAAGGAGCGCGCATAGCTTATACGGCAGGGTGAAAGAATAGATCGCTCCGTTGAGGAACGGTTCGAGCTGCATCTACTCTTGTGCCTCCTAGCTGCTGTCACTCTGCTTTATTATTTTTGTAAGTGAATCCTGTAAATCTATACCATATAGGAGTGTAAATTGCTCGCCTACTGCCACGTAACATCACTTTTGGTGGTGGTGGTGCGGGGTACATGTAGTACTGTACATTGCGTTCAAACCTATTTTGCACAATTCTGGCATAGCACGAATGGGCGTATCAGTTTGTACGGAACAAAATTTTGCTTCCACAACTGGACACTCCTATTAAACGCTCTTGGAGAAAGGTATTCAGTAATGCAAAATATAGAAAGTGCCCTAAAACAGCGCTCAAGGCACTTTCAAACATCCACAGTTGTCTACCAGGTCTGGTACGCAGCACAAAACAAAACTGCAGGCAGTTCTTATTCTGCGGATGTTATTGACGTTTTCGAATTGCGCGGATGATTTATAGTGCTACCAGCTGACTTCCGTGCAGCCTCGTTTGTGAAGCGCACGTGACGAGGACGCACGTGGCAATGCAGAGCAGTTCGATCCCGGTGAAGGATATCGGAAGGCGAAATCGAACTGGCGCCCTAAATATGGCCGCAACGGTAAAAGAGACGAAAGATTTAGCGGATGCATAGCGCCACAAAAAAAAATAAGAAAAAAACATGCGGTCACAGCCAAGTGATATCAGCGGGAGGGCGAAAGCTCGCTGCTGTGAATATTTAAGAATTGATACGGAAGTCTTTCAAACACGCACGCCCGCACACACACGAACAAACACTCACGCACACACGCACGCACACACGCGAGCACACACACGCGCGCACTCACAAACGCGCACATGCACGCACACACACGCACACACGCACGCACACACACACACATACACGCACACACACGCACGTGCGCGCGCGGTCTGAAGGGCTAACAAACACACACATACACACGTGTTTGTGTGTGGTTCGTTGCACAACTTCGCTTGTTATTTCTTATTTACAATGCTGGGAACTCCCACTGAAAGAACAACGATGCTGATGTTGCCAAAGCTCCGTACGGCCGCCGTCCATATCCATGTGCTCTTGAAAAAGGGCGTTTAAGCACAAAAGGTCGAGTGACAAAAATTGCGCAAAATTTTATTGTAATTCACTGCGCGCAGAAATATAGAGTGCTAACAAAAATGCAAGACGGAGTTTGTCCTCAGTGTTCGCCTGATCAATATAAGATTCAGTGCCTTTCCACTTTGTGAATACGGACGACCAGCACAGCTGGCCTCAGTCCAAGGTATTCGAGAGAAAACCAATGTGTAAGGGACGTGCGGCCGGCGTTTTCCATTGCCACTTGACGCAGCGCTGCACGAAACGCCACCACCCCTGCCTGCTGTTGCTACAACCGTAGCGCACTGCTCGCGATTTCTGCTGCACCGTACGATGCACCGTTCCCGCTTACCAATGTCGGTAATTGCGAAAGTGTGGCTACGCAATATATAAATGGAGCAATCTTTTCAACGTTACTTTGAACTCCTCTCCAACCTGTTTTTTTTTTTTTTGCGCATGCGCATGATGCTGCACCGGGAGAGTTGTCTGCCTACACGAGGGCACTGGATTTTTCTTTGGCACAGCTTCCCTTTAATGTTTATTTACCGGTAATTCAGCCGTATGGCTACAAAACAAAGCCAGCCTCCTGGTTAGCGCAGTTGGTAGAAAGACTGTCCTAGAGAGGCTGTGGTACTGGGTTCGAATGCCGGCCCAGGACGAAGTTCTGTTCAGCTGCAAAGTTTGTGCGTGAGCGGTTTAGTTTTCCGCACAGATGCATTTCAGGCTGCTGTCATAAGTTTGGCTCGCAAAAACTAACTCACCTTGACTATTGACAATAGTTTTTTACTCCGAGAGAGAAAAAAGAGAGAGAAAAGCGTTTATTGTCAGAGCATTTTCGGTGTTCTTGTAGGAGTGGTTCTCTCTTCACAGGAATCCATGAGCTGCCTTAGCACCGGCCGCCCTCTCGGTGAGCAGGAGGTGGTCCGAGGGGCAGGGGCTGGACAGCAGTGTCTCCTACTGCTCTTGAGGATCTGAAATGCGGGGAAGGCGTGGTGGGTGCTTCTTTTTTCTGCACTCTAGGACAATATGTCTTAGTGTACCAGGTTTCTGGCCGTATTTGCATTCTGCTGGATATTGGGTGGGAATATCCGGTGCAACCTAATTGGATGCGGGGAGGTGTAATTTTTTAAGAGTCTCAGTGTTGATTCTTGAGATTTCGAGAGGTTTGGTTGAGGTAGCGGGAAATTCCGTCGATTGAGCTTGTAATGTTGTATTATTCCGTGGTATGTTGCAAGAGGTACAGGTTTCTCCGCATTCTGCGAAGCCTGGTCGGCAAGTTCTCGGGCCTTTTGGTTTGCAAATTCGTTGCCCTCTATGGGAGCAAGTGCAGGCGTCTACACAATCCTTAATTTTCTGTCAGGGAATTTAGTTGAGAGCATGCGCTGGGTTGCTGGTGCCACCCAACCCTACCTTCGAGTTCGAGTTCGAGTTGTTGATCAACTCGCTCTCGCGCACCAGGTTAATAAGCGGCTAGCCCACAGCGACTGAATTCTGCGGTTCCGGGCTCGAAACCTGGACAAGGAGAAAGTTTTTTCTACTTCGAAGTTTCTAAGAAAGCTGTATAGCTTTCTTATGTAGCCGCATGGCTGTACTTCAGCGAATATTAAATATTCCATTCCGTATTACGGAAGGTGCGCGAAAATGCAATGACATACCAGTGCTTGCGTTTGTTGCATCCCATAAATTCTTGTAGTTTGATCGGAGTGTGTTTCGTTGTTTGAGTACAGTCTGCGTCAGGCTCGTCTGGGGCAAGCGACCACACTGCTCGGGAGCATGCTGGCGACACCTTCACGTGGCTGCTGGGTTGGAGATATGAGCAGATGTCGGACAGGACCCGCAGCGGTGGCTTAGCGGTTAAGGCAGAGTGCCAGAGTCCCAGAAGCGTGTTCGATTCACGGGCGCGGCGACCCCTTTTATAATGGAGGCGAAAAGCGAAAACACCCGTGTGTTCCATATTCAGGGGGACGTTAAAGATCCCTGGGTGGTCAGAATTAATCCGAAATCCTCCACTGCGACGCGCCTAATCGCCTGTGTATCGTCGAGCGTTAAACTTCTCAATCAATCAATCAATCAATCAATCAATCAATCAATCAATCAATAATCAATCAATCAATCAATCAATCAATCAATCAATCAATCAATCAATCAATCAACTGATTACTTAGTTAACGAAGCTGCTAGACACGACATTTGGAGTGCTGTCGTCAAATTCCGACACCAGGGCCGACAGGGTTGACAAGCTTGACGCGCACTGTACGCCATTCGCACGCATGCTACTTTGCCACGCTCTTATTGTACCGACTGTATTTTCCTAGTCGTCGCTCCCTGCACTAAGCGTTCGTAAACCTGCTCCTTTCCTGACGTCGTGTGCTCGGAGAGCGTCTGCCGCGCATCCGGCTGCAAACAAAAGCAGAAATATTTCCGGCGTACTCAATCGAGAGCATGGGAGCACACCTGTCTCACATTTACGTTATTGAATAGATTACCTTAATTTTTTGTTTAAAATAATTTTTCCAAAGCGTAAAACTTTTGTCATAAAGATGAACTCTCGTTACACCGGATGTACTTTTAACATATTTGTTTTGCGTGCCCTTTAGACGCAAATTCACTACGAGTAACTGCAAACTTTTGAAAGCGCGACACAAATTGGCGATTGAGCGCTTCTTGAGGGCTCTGTCTGCCCGTAAAATTGTGTTTGGCGTAAAAGAGTTCAGCCAGCCCGAAAACTTTGAATAAACTCATAAAATACTCCAGAGATTACAAAATACTCCAAAGTCAAATTTCGATGTTCCATGAACCGGCAGAATAGTTACATATATAATTATCTAACAAATGATCTTCATTCTGCTGGTAGGTTTTAGCTGGCAACAATATCCCACAATGGTTTCTGAAGGTTTTCTTTTTTGCTATGTCTTCTACGGAAGTACGTGCGTAATGGTTCTCACAAACTTTACACCGATTTCTTTTCGGTAGAGGCCTTCTCCTTCCAGTTGAAGTTTTTTAGGGCTATTTGGCAGGAGTAAAACATTCTGTGCATGGCACTAAAGCATAACTAGTTACTCTAGCTTTTCAGTTTGCAACTCACAGAGGAAAGCTGAGATAAATTGGATAAGAGGGATTGGTGATTTGCTAACATCCACTGTACTTGCCATTTCATTCACTTCGTTAAGATTCGCACTGACAACAAGTCTCATCATTTTTCATTCACTCACATGTCACGCCGCTTAAAAAAGGTGCCGGAACGCCTAGCTGTGTACAAATATTGTAAATTAAGGTACCTAAATAAGATATTCGGAAAGAATCATACAAACGTAGTCTTACAGAATTTCTGATGCTCTTTTTTCGTCTCCCTTAACTCTGTGAATTCACTCTTAATTCGTAGAAGGTTTTGAAATGCTGCGCAATAACACGGGTCTTTCACGTCTCCGAATGGTTCATTGCAATAAGCATTCTACACTGGCTGAAGGTGGTCTTGGCAGTCAGAAAGCTGAAATATTTAGAGCCCTTCTTAATAAAGGTCATTTCAGACCGTTCTTACGCACGGTAATTCCCTTCCCGCATCGCCAGGCTTGTACCCCACCAATGGTGACCGCCGCGGAAGTGTATTGATGGGCCTCTCCCATTATGGTTCCATTTTTCTGCCTTTACACGCAATTAAAAAAAAACCAATGGCACCTTTAGCGGCTACAAATTAGTCCAAAATTTTATTCAACAGTCTGGGGAAAAGGTTTTCATTGCTTCGAACGAGGGAATTGATGGCCGCTCTTACCATTGAGGTCCTGGTGCTGTCTAACAAGGCGGCCGACGTGATTCCTCTAGAATTGACCGAGCGAGCGCGCACTGAGAGAAACGTTGCGGTAACCCGAGGACGTGCAGCCCTTTCCCTCTTACGCAGACACCACACACCACTACAGACTATTGCGTCAGACAGCACAAACTACATTTAGTGCTCTTCAAATATATTCCCCCAGCTTGTCCCGTTCCACATTTTTAACCATCAAAACTTCCCGCCTTGCCGATTTTACAAACAACCCGGAACGCTGCGACGTACGGTAGGCGGACGGGACCAGTCCCACTGATGCACTCCAACCGGCACCTTTCTGCTACCGAGCTTCGGGAAAGCGCCTTGGCGAGCGCAGACCTGGACGACCAGCTTTCGGGCTGGCCCAAAGGGCCTGTCGGATGCTACCCGCCATCAAGGCTTCTTGGACTGAGGAAGCCTCTTTAAAGCTTCAATGCAAGCCCTTCCTCATGCTATCAAGAAACGTTTACTGTCTTTCGCTCTCTCCGAAATTGAGGACAACACGAAATTGTCCTAGCACACCGAGAACACAACCAAAGCAGATAGTTTTCTAGGGAAAAAAACCTTGGATGATGCCTCTTTCTCTAGACACCGCCATTCTCGTTGTTTCCGAGCCGTACGTAGCAAAGAATGTTCACGTTGCACTAAAGACAAGGTTGATGAGAGGGTGAGTAAAAGATAGATGTGCTAGTTTGATCACGCATCTGGAAATCAATACTACTTCCAATACCAGCTTTTATTTTTGTTTTTAGATTTTGAGTTTACCGAAACTTTGCGAAACTACCAAGTATTTTTTCCCAAATAAAACTTTTAATTCTATAATTAATTATATAGCCATCCTGTGTTTCAATCGATAATGAATTGAAATACACGTTCAATTTTGGTTTTTAAGGTAATGGGGTCGCTAAGTTTAGGAAACACACAAGAAAGAGTTATTACTAGGTAAAATCAGAACAGGAAGGTTTAATAGGAACAGAAAAATATTCAGATCTCTGGAACTATGGCACGCGCTGCGCCATTTTACAAGGAAGTGTCCACTCAACAATACGAATATAAGGCTCGAATATAAGATAACCGGTGCGGCAAAAAGGGGAGAGAATGGAACATGCGCTTCGCTCGAAACACCGATAGCACAGCCGGGAGTGGCTTGACGGAAACAACAAAAAGCATATGTAAACAAATACAATGCATGTGTCGCGGCATTACGCCAACTTTGAGAGTGCGTGGACCGGATGCTAATATAAAATGACTGTAATGAGTGTTGGGCCGGACCGCGGAGAAAGTCACGAGCCTGGACTAGCGCTTTCGCAAAAGCACACACACAGCAACTATATTAACTCAATAATGTACAAAGCGGGAATGGCACTGAAACACACAGACGGACTAGACGCGGGAACCCTCAAGTGCGGAAGATAGTGGGCAAAGTCATGAAGGAAGTCGCGCTCACAGCCGATGATTGCCGAGATGGGATGGCCTGGATGTGACGACGCGGGGACGGGCGTCTGGCTGGTCACGGAGCTGGTTGCTGTGGTCGTCGAGGTGGTACCTCGCTGACAAAGACGTGACGGTGGCCGATGGCTAGCGGCGGAACGGAAGGGGCTAGGCCGGCGCCACGGCGAGGCTTCGCTGCCTGCGCTCCACGCCACCGGAACACCGCTCACTCCGACGGGCGCAACAGCGTCTTGTAGTCCCGTTGTCGGCCGTCGTCTCGTTGACAGCCCGAATGGTGGCTCGGAGGGAAGAGCCGGCGACGGTCCTCGGGCCTACACCGCGAGGGTGGCCGTCTTGCTGCCTCCGAGAACGAACAGCTTCTTCACTCACCTCTTCTTCTTCAGACTTGCGTCTTCCGTAGGCACGCGAGGATAGGATTCCAAAACAATTTACGGAAATTTACGGCGTGTTCATATATTTCGAATGTGTCTATGGTGTTTGAATATGCGGATTGTCAAGCAGTAAATGTAGTGCCGTATGCAGAGGTATTTCGGCCGCCCATTGTTGTCTGTATTTTACATTTTTTTACATTTGCACATCCACTAACAACTACATAAATGTTTGGGTATAAGCACGTAAAGTACCCGGAACTGATATGCTGGTATTTTATTACAATGTCTGAGAAGGAAATTTTCCGTGAATCTACTCATTACGAGTTATTTAAGCGAAAAATGTGAAATATATGCTTTTAGGAAGCCGTCATAAAATCTCGCTCACATCGTATTCGTTCAAGTTTACGCACGCACGTTGAGTAGCTAAATAAGAGTGAGCATTATTTTAATGGCAAAAAAAGTTCTGTACATTGTTCAAGAAAAAATAACGGCAAATTAGAGCAAGGAAGCAGCAGAGGTAAGGGCTATTTTCAATAGGTTCTTGGTATTTCACCCAGATTAGAAAATTCAGGCAGAAACCGAAGGTTCTTGACATTTTTCAGCGCCCTTGAAAATGAGTTTGCTGCGCTGAAGCCGGAGGTATAAACCGTGAGAGGGAAAATGGAGCGATTTAGGTGACTGGCACGTGCCTCATATAGTCAATGTTGCTTAGGGTGTCGTTTTATGGTTCCTTAGTTTTGTGATGGTGATTCTATCGGATGATTAGCTCGAAGTATTCCTTTATGAGCTAGCAGTATAACATTTGAAATCAGTTCCCTCAGTTCTTTACGACAGTGTCAAATGTGCGTAGCAAACCTAGGCCTCACCACCTGGCTGACGCTAGCCTGCGCGCACGTGTCAAGGACCCTAGGCAGCCATATGCAGCTATTTTGATTCAGTTAAGCGGGCCGGAAGGCCACCTGAAACATAAGTGCAGGGGAAATGGTCGCGATTGCACAGTGCACGAATGAGCACTTTCCAGAGGGTTTAAAATTAGTTGCTGTGGCATCAGAAATGGTACGATGGGTGAGGCCTTCACGTAAAACATTGTGCAGATTGGTTGCCGGGAGAATGGACTCAAACGCGAAGGTAAAAAATTCGTGCTCACTGCTTCGTGTCTTGATATATAAATATATATATATATATATATATATATATATATATATATATAAATGATACATAATTAGGGGTTGCAGTCAAGCAAACCTGGGAAAGCAAAAAAGGAAACGGGAGGATGAGGTAGGTCATTGAAACAGATAAAAAATTTGTAAAGAAAGAGAGTTGAGAACAAATGCCCACCGGGTGGGATCCGAACCCACGACCTCCAGAATACCGGTCTACTGCGATGACCACTACTCTACCAGTGGGGCTATATACCCCTCCTTTTTCTGGGGTATTTATGTTAGGGTATTTTTGTTTCCTGCACTTCGGCGTGGTAGCCAGCGCCCCTCCAACTACATGTGGTGAAGGGGACCTTCTTTTTAACCCGCGGGTCATGACTCGTCTGTCTACGACATAGAGAGAGTGGTCGACCAGCTTTAACCCTCTTAAGCTTCCTTTGGCACCAAGACTGCCAGAACAGAGGCCCTCGCTAAGCATGTAGCGAAAAAGAACGGGAAATGAGGGGCTCGTGGAAACAAGACAGAAATAAGGGTTGGCAGTCACAAAATCCGCGGAAAGCAAAGGGGAGGATGTGTTAGATCATTGAAACAGATAAATAATTTGGAAGTTTTAATTTTTAACGGACCGGGGGTTAAAAAGAAGCTCCCCTTCACCCCGTGTTGTCCGACTGGCGCTGGCTACCACCCTCAAGCGTCAGATACAGTTATAGTAAATTTAAATACCTTAGAAAGTGAAGGAAGGCACAGTCGCCGAGATAGCCGAATTGGAAAGCCATTCGAGATCGAATCGAAAGGCGTGGAGTCCGCCCCACTCTGGGCGAGTGTTCTTCTTTTTTTTCTTCTTACGTAAATATAACGATGTTAACTTCTCTAGCCATACTAAAAAAAGAGCCTAACCGTGCACGTATGCCCCTTTAGCGTTGTACACTGCCCCACCTCTCTTTGTATATATATATATATATATATATATATATATATATATATATATATATATATATATATATATATATATATGCAGAAAGAAGTGCTGGCAGTCAACAACGCCAAAAAAAGCATAGGGGAATGGTTGGACTATTTTTTACCGTTAGTGACGTGACATTGTTTTTAATAATTACGCGAGAAAGACAGAAAGAAAAACACGCGCCCAGAGTGGGGACCAAACCCACTCCTTTCGATAGATCTCGAATGCCTTACCAATTCGGCTATCTGGCGCCTGTGTTCTCCTTCACTCCCTGGGGGTATTTATATTTACTACAACTGTATCTGACGCTTGAGGGTGGTAGCCAGCGCCACCTCGACTACACGGGGAGAGGGGGCCCTTCTTTTTCAACCCCGGGGCGTGACGCGAACGTCTACAGCCTGTCATAAGCGGGGTAACTGGCGGGAAACCCCTCTATGCTACCTTGGCATCAAGGCTGCCAGAACCGAGGCCCTCGTAAGCTTTCGCCGAATAATCAGGGTTTAGGAAATGAGGGCTCGTTAGGAAATACAGAAAGAATTGCCGGCAGTCAACAACGCCAAAGAAAGCAATAGGGGAATGGTTGGACTATTTTTTAACGCATTAGTGACGTGACATCATTTTTAATATTACGCGAGAAAGAAAGAAAGAAAAACACGCGACCAGAAATGGGACCAAACCCACGCCTTTCGATTAGATCTCGAATGCCTTACCAATTCGGCTATCTGGGCGACTGTGTTCTCCTTCACTTTCTGGGGTATTTATATTTACTACAACTGTATCTGACGCTTGAGGGCGGTAGCCAGCGCCACTCAGACTACACGGGGAGAGGGGGACCTTCTTTTCAAACACCGGGACGTGACGCGAACGTCTACAGCCTGTCATAATCGGGTAACTGGCGGGAAACCCTCTTATGCTACCTTGGCATCAAGGCTGCCAGAACCGACGCCCTCGATAAGCTTTCGCACAATAATAGCGTTTGCGAAATGAGGGGCTCGTTAGGAAATACAGAAAGAGGTTCCGGCAGTCCACAACGCCAAAGAAAGCATAGGGGAATGGTTGGACTTTTTTTTACCGTTAGTGACGTGACATTTGTTTTATTAATTACGCGAGAAAGAAAGAAAGAAAAACACGCGCCCAGAGTGGGGACCGAACCCACGCCTTTCGATTAGAACTCGATTGCCTTACCATTTGGGCTCTCTGGGCGACTGTGTTCTCCTTCACTTTGTGGGGTATTTATACTTACTACAACTGTATCTGACGCTTGAGGGTGGTAGCCAGCGCCACTCAGACTACACGAGGAGAAGGGGACCTTCTTTTCAAACCCCGGGGCGTGACGCGAACGTCTACAGCCTGTCATAAGCGGGTAACTTGCGGGAAACCCTCTTATGCTACCTTGGCATCAAGGCTGCCAGAACCGAGGCCCTCGATAAGCTTTTGCACAATAATAGGGTTTGGGAAATGAGGGGCTCGTTAGGAAATACAGAAAGAAGTGCCGGCAGTCAACAACGCCAAAGAAAGCATAGGGGAATGGTTGGACTATTTTTTACCATTAGTGACGTGACATTTTTTAATAATTACGCGAGAAAGAAAGAAAGAAAAACACGCGACCAGAAAGGGTACCGAACCCACGCCTTTCGATTAGATCTCGAATGCCTTACCAATTCGGCTATCTAGGCGACTGTGTTCTCCTTCACTTTCTGGGGTTTTTATATATACTGCAACTGTATATGACGCTTGAGGGTGGTAGCCAGCGCCACTCAGACTACATGGGGAGAAGGGGACCTTCTTTTCAAACCCCGGGGTGTGACGCGAACGTCTACAGCCTGTCATAAGCGGGTAACTGGCGGGAAACCCTCTTATGCTACCTTGGCATCAAGGCTGCCAGAACCGAGGCCCTCGATAAGCTTTCGCACAATAATAGGGTTTTGGAAATGAGGGGCTCGTTAGGAAATACCGAAAGAAGTGCCGGCAAGCAACAACGCCAAAGAAAGCATAGGGGAACGGTTTGACTATTTTATACCGTTAGTGACGTGACATTTTTTTTAATAATTTTTAAATAAGTTTAACTAAATTGAAGTATTCAAGCTGAAGCAGGGGCAGCCAGCACTGAACTCGATCACGCTGCGTATGCTGCGCACTTGATGCGTGGGGATTGTCCGTGGGGATTGCCCTGCTTCAGCTTGAATTTCGGCCTGAGCTTTAATCCCTTGACCCGAACCTCTCTTCTTCGTTACAATATATATATATTTTATATATATATATATATATAGGGCTTAATTGCTTATTGTCCCTGTACGAGCGATAACCCCTAAAATATTTATGCACGGCAATTTCCATGGAGGACCAGGCACATATACGTTGATGGTACCATCCGCCCGTTTGTTACCGCTGCTCCACGCCAACTGACCTGCATAAATATTTTAGAGGTTCTAGACGGGTGGCGAGGTTAGCCGAGGTGGCCGCACATCATCATACTATTTTTGCGTACTGCTCCACAGGAAATGCCGTGCATACATACTTTAGGGGTTCTGGAGAGCAACAAAAACCGATAAGGCCATGGTGCTTGACGTCGCTTAGAGCCAGAATTGATTGCTCGTATTGAAACTGGGAACATAGGTTCTGGTAGATCGGAGCATTCGGTTGCGCTTTCAGAACAACAGTTGACCTGGCGAGCAACTCTGGAGGCTAACGAGACGTTATATATGCCGCCCCAAAGCTATAGATGGAGCTAGCCTACCAAACCTGTTCACGTAAAATGATAGAAAAGAAATTTCAGTTTGGCGGCGGCTAGTTCTTTTTTGGAGGCGCAATGGACGATTAACAAAAGGCTTAGCACAATTACTTAGATCGCCACTGTAGCACATGGAGGAAGCATGGAAATGTAATTTTGAAGGTAAAAGCCTATTCCCGAGTTTATTGTCATAAAAGAACAAATTTCAGAATACTTTTAGAAAAAAAGAAAGAGCGTCTTGTATAGCTGCTATCGCAGAGCTAAAGCTTGTGTCTGATCGAAGTCGGAATAATTGAACAACTACAGGAAAAGATTAAGTGAAAAGAAACAAGCAATGTGTGCGCCCGCGCGGCAAGGGGTATTGACCAAAGGAATTTGATATTGAAGGGACACTGACCAAAGACCAATAAATATACACACTGGACTTAGCCATAGTTTCTTAGTAGGTATACTTGAGAGGAAACTGCTCCTGGGAATGCATGTCTGCACGGGGGTTCATCGCAAGAGTACAGCTGCTTTCTTGATATGCCTATCGGATTTTTGAGTGTCTTCTTGGGTTTGCTCATTTTAATATGCATTTCTTTGTCTACGAGGTAGCCGAAATGGTAGGATTAGTGCTGGTTAGCGACCACCAGTTCATATTTACACAAGTAAAAACCCACAATGTAGATACGTGGTAAGGAAAGCTCGCTTTCCGGCTCTTATTCGCAGTTGCAGTACGTATATTAACAGCGCCAGGACATCTTGACTGAGGTGGTAATACGCAGCCACGAAAGTTGTAGGACACGTTCTGTGCGTCGGTTCAACGCGAAGGCGATGTTTTCATAGGTGTGGGCATACATTCTTTGTGAACTTTTGAAACAGTTTTTTACTTGAAATATTGCCGAAATAAGAACTTGCAATGAATTTCTGCCAAACTTTTACATTACTGTTAACTACCAGACTGGTCTGTGGTAGGCGCAACCGTTTGAGCGGACTCTCAGTAAAAGGAGCACGCTTTATTTTCAGTTTCTTGAGCTTTAAAACAAAGTTTTTTTTATTTTATACTAATACAATTGCGCCCTATACTAATACAATTGCGCTATTGTTGCACTGTATATAAACTTACTCCCTCCTGAACGTAATATACAAGCCAATGCCGATCCTATGGCCAGCCCTCAACACAGACGGCCTTGATGTGAGCCACATAGACGCCAGCACCAGATGACTCTTACGTGTATAGAGTAAAAAACTCTGGCTGCAGCAGGCCGACTGCGGTCGATGGCGATGAAGCTGTGCTCTCTTCAAAAAAATTCTACATACTCAACGTCGTTTTTGACTTCACAGACCTGCGTACACTTGGTCTCTTAACCACAAAGACGATTTAACTGATTAAATATACTTAACTATTCAACTCGGACACGTCACCGGCACAACTTGCACACGATGTGAAGCTGCCACAAAATCAGTCAGTGTGTTCAACATCTTGTAAAGACGTGTACGTCCTACATATAAGATACACTGACCTCTGTCGACGTTGGGACGACAGTGCGCCAGAAAACCTAATACGCTTATTATCTCATTGGCCCCGCTGCTTTTCATGGTCTTACAGTATATAATTATTACCACGTTGAAGACGTGGTTCTAACATCCAAGCAACTCTACGTGACGGCTATATTACATTGAGAGTGTGAAGCTGTAAATTGTGCGCAGGGTCGTGTTTGGATTGACACGTGGGCTGAGTTGTTCTTAATTGTACGTCGGTATTAGAGTAAAGCTTGGATGAGGGTCTGTCGCCTCGAAGTACGTGCGAAAAAGATTTATTGAAGAGTGTAGAAAGGGACAAGCACATTTCGTTCGTTTCGCCAACGCCGTGTGTATAAACATTGCCTAACGCGTGAGCAAAAAATGGTCAAACAGCCACTCTCCTGTTGCTCTCTCCTACCCTTTCCCGCAACGTAGCCTTGCTGCGTGCTTTCATGTCCGCCAGCCAGTGCCGCTTCTCGAAAACTATGCAAAATAGTTTAGTTTGCCTAGCGTTCCCCAGGCGGCGCTCCGACGCATTCGAGGCTAAGGTCCCTGTAATTTTAGGGACCTTCTTCGAGACAAGCTGACAGACACACGCTGTAGAAGTGGGTGCCGTGTTCGCGACCCGCGAGCAGTGACGTAAGGCGGGGGCGGCCGCCAGCGCGCGGCACATAGCGGGGGAGTGGCTACCCTTCCCATTGGAAAGCGGGCTACGCGTCAGGCAATGTTTATACAGGCGGCGTTGGTTTCGCCAACAGGTTAGCGACCACCATTGTTACAAAACCACAGAGTTATGTGTTGTTCGTTTTAATTGAATACAGGCATCGGGTGGTAGGTACACTACGACGATAAAACTCTGCCAGAAAACGTGGAAGTAAGTGACTAGACACACAAGTAGATACACAGGGCGCCCTGTGTGTCAAGTCGCCATTTTTTCTTCTCGTTTTGTTGCGCCGTTTTGCCTTGTATTTTTAGTAGACCAGATTTAGCGGAAATCCCCAAGGTGGAGTAAGTTCCGGCGAAGGAAAATTTGACGTCGATCTAAAATGCAGCCGTAATTCTACAAAGGAAAGCTAAAAACATTCTCAAAAACTTGGCCGTTGAAGACAAATTCGTCTGGCTTAGGTTCAGAACCAGCGACGATCGCCTATCTAGGGTCGTCGCTCTAACCAACGGTATTAAACAGGAGGCTAGTCTTTTGTAGGGCGAGAGCGAATTGATCAACAACTGGCAGTAATGAGACGTGTTAATCGACCAGATTTCCGGGAAATCACCAAAGCGGTGTAAGTTTCGGGGAATTAAAATTTCACGTCTACTTGAACTGCAGCCGTTCGGCTAGAAGCTATGCTGTTCTTTTTGCTGCGCAATGCATTTTCGGGCTATGTACAGACTCCAGTGAATGTATAGATATAAAATAGCGACACAATTGCGACAGCTCTGACGGATGAGTATACAAACGTAACGATGGCGATTTTTTTCATGTTTCTCGACCGGCATAGGTGATAGTTACCACTTTAGTTCACGGCGCTGTCTAAGATACGGTTGATGGCTGACACGCACGGCGAGATAACAGGACCATCCCTTCTCCATCAAATGCTCCGGCGAAGAGGTTGCGCCTAATTACAGATATAATGCTGTAGCTATTGGCGTGCCGTGCAAAGTGGCAGTCATGTGGCAATCACCGCGTGCAAAGTGGCAGTCATGTTCTTTAATGCCCCGTCGTTTTGGCCGCACTATACCAGTCCGTCTAATATGCCATGAACAGTTTCCTTACAATTTTATCGCGATCCTCGCGCCCTTGCAAAAAGGCTGCTATGCTCAGTGCCTCAGTCTTCATATGCCCCGCTCCGCCTGTTGGGAGCTGCGTTTGGAGTAAATGCTGCAACCAAGCTTTCATACAGGCAGGCATGGGCGAGCGGGCTTGTGATGCAAGGAGGGAACAGTAATTGACGGTGGGCTGCAATATTATATATGAACGAGTAACAGAAAAAGACGGATCTAGCTACATTTCTTCCCAGATGTAACGAACCTCTATATAACGAATTTCTGGATTTAACGAAGTTTTTCAATTCCCCAAGGCCAGCCCCATTCCAGCCCATGTGTATACTACCTCTGTTTAACGAAGGCGTTGCGGTGGTTAACGTGGATGTAACGAATTTGCTACGCTGATGATCCATTGTTGTTTGCACTTTTTCTAAAAAATCGGCTGAAGAAATGCACTAATTTAGCTAATTTCGCCCGCACCCCAAACCACCGTGCGTTTCCACGTGTGACGGCGGTGTCGGTTAGGTGCTAGGCCTGCCGGTCGGTGCGTAGTCACGCACCTGCGTGGGCTTCGGTTCGTCGGTGATGAGTTCTGGTGGCAGAAAACGAAAACTTTTGTCTTCTCAAGACAAGCCCGTTATTCTAAATGCCGTCTCTACCGGCGAGAAATAACAACGTCGTCAACAGGTAGAGTACTCCAGCTAGCTCCCTCTCAGCAATTTTCAGTGCAGAAAAGAGCAGCAAGTTCACGAAAAGGCGTCTTTCAGCATAAGTTGGGTCTTTTAAACGCGTTAAGGCACCGAACACTGAAAGGAAATACATAAGTTGCGTTTGTATATACGGGTGTAAGTGACCTTCCTTCTTTGAAGTGCCGTGTAGTGACTAAGCTTGTGGCAAAGGAGCTTGCGCAAATCACGCAGTTTTTACTGGGAACTGAATCCTTAAAGGACGAGTTCACCGTCACTAATGTATAGAAGTTTGGTTTCATTTCTGCATCCCTCACGCCAGCCTTAGCTCAAAACCTGCATGTAACGAAAACCTGCATATAATAAAAAAATTGGGAATTTTTTTCATCCTTGTTATATACAGGTTTAACTGTACGCGGGTTTAATCTCGACTGCGGCGGATTTTTTTTTTCTGAGGGCGGCTAGGAACAAAAACATCCGTGCTTCGAGATTTCTGTGCACGTCGAACACCCCCAGGTGGTCAAAATTGATCAGGAGCCTTCCACTACAGCGCGTCTCGAAGCCCAGGTTTAGTTTCAGCGGGCGGAACCCCGAATATTTGAAATTGCAGAAAAATACGGCTGACTGCGCTCAAAGTGCTTTTATATGAGCACGTGAAAAGATATGGAAGAACGCAGTTCGAATGTGCACCGATGAGCCTGTAACCAAGGAGGGAAAAGCGGTTAGAGTTAACGTTACGTGTCCTCCAAACGTTCTCTAAAAAGAAAAAAGAAACATATGGAAAAATGACAGTGACGTTAGGGTTCTGTGACAAATGTACCTGCTGCTCTATTTCACATATTAGAGGCAATTTGTAGTGATTTAAAATTCTCATGTGTGGAGATGTCGGGGCAAGTGAAAGATCACCACCAGGTGGTCAAAATTCATCCGGTCTCTTCCTCTACGTTGCGCTTTATAGCCCAGGTTTAGATTCGGCGCGTTAAACACCACCTTTGTGCGCAGCCGCATTTCTGAAAGGTGCTTTTCTAAAGTTTTGGAAAATGAAATAATGCAGTGCTTTTTAAAACTCAATCTCCTGTGCCTTTTGCCATGTAGAAATTACTAAAAAATGAAGAGAGTAATGCCATTCTCCTTAACACGCCGTATGCCTTTTTATTGCGCCATGTTAGATGTAAGAACACCACTATGTGCACAGTGCTAGGAGAAATGCGAATGTTCAAAGCCGATATTTACGAAACAAGCCGTTACGCCAGATCGAGTGCCGCAGACTTGCTTGAAAATTAAGCCCGCTTACTCAAACATTTTTTCCGGACCATGGTGTTATATTCCGTTCTCTATCGACTGCAACTTGCTACGTCGCCTTCGACTGCACTATAGGAACCGTGCGGCCGTTGTGTGGCACCGCTAAAGGTGTGAGTGGTTGAAAACAAACACAAAAAAGGATTAGAAAAAAACAGGGTTTTTTTTTAGTTTTTTCAATCATGGTAACGTTGAAAAAAATACAGACACAGCTTCTCTGGGGAACTTTTTTGTGATGCGGCCAATCTGCATTGAGGGAAACGCTTTCTGAAATCAATGATTTGACGTAAAATCATGTGCAGACTTTGAGAGCGGATGCTCTGTTGGGACTTTTTTGATGCATCATAAAACAATTATTTTCTTTTCAGTGTAAAGACGAAAAATTCACCTGACACTTCAGACTTTTAAGTGATTTGAAGTCGAAAGTTAGGGATTATCAAAGACTTCTTCGCTGATGCATTGTCTTTGCGGTGCCGTCACATTCACCTGTCATGCGGCACGCGTCCGGATATTTCTTCTTCCACGCCGTCACGGTAGAAGGTCAGTGCTGTAGTTACGTCACTTGGCTGCGGCTCTTGGCGATCCGGGTTCAAATCCCATTCGGTCTATATGTATATTTTGGTTACTTATTTTCTTTTTACAGCACCCGTAATTTGGATTCCTTCGTGTAATCTCCAGCAACTACGGTCACATTTCGCGTTTCATGAAACACTCATGAAGCACTTAATGAAACACTTTCATGAAACACTTAAGAAGTATGTCGGATTTTTATTGATCTGTGCGGAATCGTATTTTTTGATTTTTCACATTTTCTGAAAAAAAAAACTCGAAGAAACCTGTTTTTTTTTTTGACGCCCTCAAAATTCCATGAAAACTTGCGTCTCTAGGCACCACCGCCGCTCAGCGAAACGCGCCGCAGGTGGCGGGGCGCTCGTCAGTGGAGTGTCGGTGGCAGTCAGTGCACCTTAGTTGTGCATGGCTTTCTGATGTTCTGCTGCGGTGCGTCTTGCAAATCGTAAATACCCACAAGGAATTTTTCAGATCGGTAAATCTTGAAAGTAGAAGGGACCTTTAGAAGGCACGCCATGTGTATGATTTAGGCCCATACTCATTAATCAGAAATGTCAGACGACGCTAAATGCGCCAAGCTGGAATTCGAGCAGGCAATGCAAGTCTGTTCCTTCGTCCACATTTTTCACGCAGTATTACTGCCTGCGTACAGTATGGCGTATCCAGGAATACATTGCAGCTAAATGCTCCTGCAAAGCCGGCGTGGACATCCAATCCAAGTATGCGGAGTCGCTGGCCTCCGGCAGTTGATGACAAAACGGCGTCGTGCAGGAGCGAAAGACAAAGTTGGGGGGTGCCTTCGAAGATTTACACTAAAACAAGAAAGCTGAGGGATGACAGTCGGAAACTTTTTACTTAAGGTAGAAACGTGCATAATTTATCAGAAATACATTTACAACAGCCATGGGGAATCATTTCCAGAATAAATACCGCATGACAGTAGAAAGGTATTGCTCGTCGCGAAAAAGCATTGCTTTAGGCCTGTAATAACACTTTCAATAGTCATTGGCTAGTTAGTTTTTAAAAAAATAATTGCTACGTGGCTGAAGGACGAGAGACAGGAGGATTCCAAAAACCTGTCCTCACTTTCACAACCAAATGCTGCGGTCGTGTGTTACCAGAAGCTGCCACCTACTCTTCAAAGATCATGCTCTCCTCCGTCGAATGGAGACGATGGTTTAACGCGACGCTTTCTCGTGAGGGTTTGCTACCCGGCGCTATACTCCAGCGCATGTAAGCACTGCGGAAACATGGCGGACCTGCAACATATGGTTGGGCTTGCCCCAACAAGGGATACAGAAATCAAAGGAATGAAGGTCAGAAACTAGCGATAAACATTAGAAGCTCTGAGTAGTGGGAGACAACGCTGCTCAGCTCGGCCCCGGGAGAGCATGTCCGTCTTGTGCCCAGATGGCCGAGGCTGCCGCCATGGAAGAAGGGCTTCGGGCTGCCAGCTGAGAGGGGAGGGGGGCTCTCATCAAGTGTTTCCTTCCCTGACTCCCATCTATGGACAAATAAATGTTGTCACTCACTCACTCACTCACTCACTCACTCACTCACTCACTCACTATTCGGTTGCCGACTGGGATTGGACTTCGACTCGCAGACTGTTTGGACTCTGACTAGTTGAGCTTTGAGTTTGACCAGCTCGCAGTTTGGCCTTCTGATCGCAGCGGCTTTCACTTTGACCCTTCCCCATTGTCTTTCGCACGAAGAAAGCTTCGCGTTAAGCCATGGTCACCGTCATTGTCGTCGTTAGACAGGGGCCTTGATTTCTCCACTTAAGTTTGCACGTCCAAGCGCCCCTCTCCAGGTCCAAACGGCTTCCAGCGTGTCGGAAATACGTTTGTGCTGCATGACTCGGGCTGACGCACCTCTATTTGAGGCAACTAGTCGCGCGTTTTTCGTTTCTCTACAAGAAATTACACGGTTTGCGTTGAGGTACTCGGCGAATAATGCTTACGCATTGAAAAAACAGAGGCTGACGTTGTTAACACTCTGCCCCAATTTAATACGACAGTGTTTTATTCCCGGATACACCAAGATTTCGGTGACGTCATATCCGTCACGGTAGTGACGCCATTACAAAGAAGCAAGCGGCCTGTAAAGGGTGCACCCCTGCACAGAGGGTGTTCTTGTGGGGAAAAAACCTTCAGTAGTAAAGAGTACGTTATACTTAGGTTGTTCGCTTTCTGGTTTTATATTTAACACGAAAGTGTTTTATGCCGGAATACACCACGATTTCACTGACGTCATATCCGTCACGGAAATAACGCCAGTACATCTTTGCCGAAGCGACCGCCAGCAGGACGTCGCTCGCCAAGCACACCCACCAGACAGCCGCCGACCCACAAATCATGCTCAGCTGCAGATTTCACTGCAGATTTTACTGTCGTGTTTTATCGATTCCTGACAAAGGAAAAAACCACAGTTTTTTAACACGTTGACCGTCTATCGGTGCCAGCATTTATTCCACAGAGGTGGTAAAATGGGGAGGGAAGCGAGGAGGGTTTGTGGTTTGGGCTGTTCGATGGTTTAATTACTTTGGTTGTCGATAAAATGACCACTACAAACGCGGGAGTTCTGCTTCAGCTCTCAGGCTCCCATTACGCCACCTATCGAAACAGAAGGCAAAAAGCCCATGGTTACAGAAATAAATTGCTAGCTTCCACTCCTTGTCTACAGCCACACGGCAATCGAAGTCGTACGGAAGTGCCTCTCTCTTCACAGCCCACGTGTCGGAGTATCCCAGCGTTAAGGCTGATATGGAAACCGCAGTTATTGAAACTAGTCAAAAAATGGCTGCGGCTTAGCTAGTTATAACCATGGATATGCAATGCCAAAGCTTGGCTTAGTCTGGCTATGTATCGGTTTCGCTTGGTTAACCTTTGATGCAGCTGTATTGCCGACTACGGCTGGTCAATTTGGAACCCACACCACGCGTATCTCATTACTGCACTCGAATCACTTCAAAACCGGGCTACTAGATTCATTCATTCCTCATATGCCTGTCACATTAGCGTGTCACCTTTAAAAGTAGCAATTGGCCTGTCCCCTCTGTCTTCCCGCCGCCGCATTGCTATGCTTTGCTTGTTTCATACAATTTTTCACAGTCCACTTGCAATCGAACCTTACATCTCCCCCCCCCCCATTTCGCAGGTCACATCCCATTGGCCATATCTTTCAAGTTACCCGTTAACGTTCCCGCACCGTTACTTTTGCTGCCTCATTTTTTCTTCGTGCAGCAAAGTACTGGAATGACCTCCCCCACCATATTGCAGCAATCACCTATCCATCAACATTTATGCATAGCGTCACAAGCCATTTTTCAAACTAATTCGTGGCTTTTTTGTACGTTTTATTGTAACCCCACCCCTTATGTATCCCTCCGGGGACCTTTGAGGTAATAAAATGAAAATGAAATAAAAGCCGTTCGGTCCCGTGCAAAGCTCACAGGAGGAGGCCCGGCCTCACTTTCTTTCACGGAGAAAGCGGCGTTCCTCTCTGCCGGGCGCAAGACGAGTTACGTAACCCGAGACTTCCCAGCGGCGCATGCGTGGGAGGGGGCGGGGTTGGTCGGCTGGCTATCAGCAGATCGTCTGCATTGGCCTTGGAACGACAAAAACAGGCCTTGTGCACAGCGCCGGAAGTGGGCCCGGTGAGTCACGTGATGCGCTTTAAGGGGTGTGTGCCAGGGTGCGTGCCTGCCGGGACCAAACACAGAAATCAATCATCATCGGCTGCAGGTGTATTTCCAAAACGTATGCTTCTATGGAACCAAAATATGAAAAAAAAAAGATTCCTCTGTCATAGGAATCGGTAAAACACGAAAGTGAAATGTGCAGCGAAATCTGCAGCTGAGCATAATTTGAGGGTCAGCGGCTGTCTTGTGGGTGTGCTTGGCGAGCGACGTCCTGCTGGCGGGTCGCTTCGGCAAAGGTGTACTGGCGTCACTTCCGTGGCAGATATGACATCAGCGAAATTTTTGTGTATCCAGGAATGAAACATTTTCGTGTTAAAAATATTTTCAATGCGTTTTTAAACTCCCTCGGAGTATCAAATGTGCAATGTAGAAATCAAAAACCTCGCTAGGCTTTAAGAGAACCTCTACCTCCTGGGTTATCGCCAGCACGTAAAAACAAACAGTTGGGTTGTAAAGCGCTGTTTATTCTGCAGTATAAAGCTATGGATGAGAGGGAACGTGTGCAAAAGATGTCTGAACATTACTGTGCAGCAGTTTGTATTGGCGGTGAGCGCGAACACGGGCGGCGCTGTGAAGCGCGCCTTCGTGACGTCGGCTTAAGGATTCTCGCATTTGTCGTCTGCTTCACTCAGGCTCGCTCTCCCCTGCTGTTTCTTTGCGCTCGGTCAACGTCTGAAGCTTGTCCTCACCAGAATTGGCGTGCGGGTAACTTTTTATCATACTAATAGGCTTAAAATCGCATACACTAGCTCATGGTGTCAGTTAAAGTATAGTTTTGGATACCGCTACGGAAGAAACATTGCCGCCGTCGCCCCATTCCTTGCGAAGCCGGTCCTGTGCGGATCGCGAAGAGTCGTAGCTAGGCGTCAGCTTCTCAATTAGGCAATCTTTCGAACAAAGGGAACAGTCAGCTGCTAATAACCGAGAAAAGCGAAAATGGAAGACCAAAACAAATTCTAGGCCTTCAGGGCTGTTGGCTTTAGCAGAAGGCATTACGATTCCAGGTAATCATATGTAAGGTAAAACAGTTTTTGCAACCTTGCCGAATGCCCGAACGTGTTGTGTCACTTCACTTTACGATGTCAAGACATGAAAGTTTGCCGACATGCACTATGGGCTGCAAAAACTGGAGGTTGACTTCCAAATAACCCACTGAGTATATAGGCGCGTGCAGATTTTATACCAGGCATCTAACCATTATGGACGTTTAGTGAGAAAAACGAGTCACGCCTACGTTAAATATACAGTAACACTATGTTTGTTCAGACCTGAAGGGATATTTCGGCACATTTTCCACAGCCATATCTTCCCGATATTCGGATATGCGTTATAGGAAAACTGCCCTCAAGAGGAGGAGGAGGAGTAGCAGGAGGAGGAGAAAATGTTTTATTTAATAATTAAATCGAGCTGGTTAGTGGGCTGGGTCCTCAGTCCAGGACAAGTGAGTAAAAGTAATTTCCTTCAATTCATAGAACGCCATCCCGAGTAGAATAGAATTTTTTCTTTGCGCCTGGAAGGGTTGGAAAGCAATAAAGAGCTGTTTGGAATTATTCCTCGGTTTCGATTGTTGTAATATATGCAGGTATACTATTTATTGCGTTAGTTAGCGAGTATATCATGCCTTCAACACCGTAATTATGTCGCCATTGTTCGGGTTGAGAGTGAGCTCGTTATGATAACAATATGATTACGATAGAAATTTGGAGCACAAAAGCCGCCTTCGAGTACTGTGGACAACGTTGTTTAGGGCGCGATCGCGGTGGCGTACAACAAACCATCTCAATGTATTTGCATGTGAATGGACAAAGCACGTTGCGGATATGCACCTTCTTGCACGCAGCCGTAATGAAAGCCAACTTGTGAAGAAGGGAATGTATGCCATACAACATGAAGGACATATCCACACGATCTTTATGAGCTTCCCAAAGCATCCTAATAAGCCTCCTAATAAGACGTTTGTGACGGCGCAGAAAATATAATGCGTTGGTCAGAAAAAAAGAAAGAAACATTTATCTGATACAAGACAACAACAACGACAGAAATAGAAGAAAGCCGCTTCATATCCTGGTGTGCGATGCGCGTGTAGGGGCCGTTGCTTGGTACGTAGCATGAGACCCTTGAGTCTTCAATAGACCATCTACAAAATACTGCAGGGAAGCCTACGCATTTTGAATACTTATCGAGGAGCTCTGATCGCATATCCTCGCGAATAAGCTAGAAAGGACGATTTACACACGATCTTCTGGCCGACGCTCTGAATAAAGTTGTTATCTATCTCCTCGTGTGTTGCAAACTTGTGGGGGATACTGCTTCAAATTATTCAGATGCGTCAGAAGCTGGCAAAATAACTGAGTCACTAGAAATTCGCTTTTCAACGCACTACAGCAACAAAGTGGGCGATTTCGAGCACAGGCACTGCTGCCCCTCACAAGCGGTGTGTAGCAGACGACAGCGGCACGAGTCCCTAAGCTGACGTCAGAGCCAGGGGGCGCCACTCAAACATCTCACCGCCAATATAGGGCAAAGTCAACTTAATCGCATGTAGTCTACGTTTTTGTGCTTTAGACCACTCTTTTGACAGCAGCCGCGTTTGCGATGCTCCAGTTCTGCACCTACAGCGGTCTTTGTCGCCAATCTTCGAGGAGCCAGTTTACAATCCGGTTATTTCGAGGCTGCGTGCGTATGAAAGCGGCGAGTGCAATCTGCGGTACCATCTGCAAAACAAGCGGAGCTGTTTCCTGGAGTGACAAATGGAGCAGACTATCGTGTTTCTGTCACAGCGGTTGATTTATAGCCGCAAGGTAATGTAATATTCCGTTTTTTTTTGTTATTCCAAACTGTCAGATGCGGCATGATGTCAGAAGCCGTCTAATTCCCAACAGCAGGGAAACGTGTGTGTACCTACTGTTGAAACGAGATACTGCTACGAGAAAGAGGTGGGAGAAATAACTTAATTCCATCCAGAAGGGAGGCCTGTTCAGGCCTGTGTTGCCCTAGACGACGGCCAAGATGCCTTGGCTCCTGGCGACGTCTTCGGCCCTTTGGACGTCCCACTGCTGAATATCAGGGTTTTCTCTGTGTAGCACAGCCTCCCAATGCTCCTTATCACTGATGATGTGTGTTTGGAAATTTTGAAGTCTTCTCTAGGTATACTGGACCATTCCCAAATCATCTGAATGAAGCTTGCAAGCTCGGAGCAGTGCTTGCGGCCGCCTTGGTGTATTTCCGGAAAAAAGTGCCGTTAGAGGCCTGGGTTTTGGTGACTGCCCGTCTGGAGGCATCTCCACGTTACTCCGACCTTCTTGGTGTGCGAGGGGTCGGCAGCTGGGTAGCTTTGCCTTTCCCCTTTGTAGTGATCCAGCACTTCTCGCTAAGTCGAGAGGCGATCTTTGGAGTTGTCTGGTAAATGTGCGCCGTGTTGCGGGTGCTCTCGGTGAGTAAGGTTTCGAAAAGGCTCGTCGGCCCGTTCGTCTACTCTTGGTGCAGCATGTGCGAGAGTCAATAGCAGGGCGGTTCTGGCGTTTCATTTAGTCTCACGGCGTGTTTTTTAGGGCTTTTAGCGCCACGATTTGAATGAATGAATAAAGCTTTATTGCGAAACTACCAGCCGGGTTAGGTACCCTCAGTTCAGGGCACCTCTAACAAATTTCTTTACGAAATCTGCAAGGCGGCGTTGGTCGTTTAGGGCTGGTGATTGGAGTGCTGCTCTCCATCCGGGGAACGGGCTGCATCCTTCGAAGATGTGGTCCTGGTTTAGGGCCTTGGAGCACTTTGGGCAGCTGGGGGTTGGCGTTCCGTTGTAGAGGGCCACTCTGGCTGGGGTTAAGAGGGTACCCATTTGCGCTTGCCTAAAAAGTACTTGTTCGTGTTTCGATAGCTGTGGGTGTGGGCGAACGTACGGGGTTAGGGTGATGGCGGAGTTCTTGAAGAGTAATGGGTTTCGGGGGCGTAGGTTCCTGGGGTTGGCTGCGGCTGCAGGGAGCCCGGAGAGCGGTGTCACGGGCGAGCTGGTTGACTCCTTCATTGCCCTGCAGCCCGGCATGACCAGGGACCCAGTAAATCCTTACGTCTCCTTTGATGTTTTGAAAGAGGCTGTGTGCGCTAAGTGGAATGTTATTGTGTAGTATGCGGGTGCATACTTCTTGTGAGTCAGTATAGATGTTAAGGGGACTGTGTGGGGATGCATGGTGGACAATGGCTTTTCCGATAGCGTAGGTTTCTGCTTCTGTGCTATTAAGGCAGGGGCATACGTCGGAGGAGGAGAAGCGAGCCTCGCACGTACTTACTGCCCAGGCCCAGATGTTCTTAGTAGGGTGGCATGCCGCGTCCGTGAAAACATGTTTTTCATTAAGGGCTCTAGTGATCTTTTTCGAAAAATATTTGGCTCGGATTTGTCGTCTTTCGTCGTTTTTGCGAGCCGCCATGTGCCTAGGTATTGGTGCTACAGTGATGCGGGCATGGTCTTCGCGGGGAATGGCTAGGTTTGCCGTGATTGCCTGATGAGCGGAAAATCCCAAAGAACGTAATAATTCCCTGCCTGGTTGGGTGTTCCGAAGCCGTATTAGTTGATTGTGCCGATGGGCCACGATGATTTCCTTGCACGTAACATAGAGCCCCGTGTTCTCTATGTGGGTGTTCGTCGTGCAGATAGGAACACCTAAAGCAAATTTAGTCGTCTTTCGAATGAGGGCGTTAACCCTCTCGTGATGTTGATTTGTGAGAGTGCAGTATGGTAGCGCGTATCTAATTCGGGAGATAATAAGAGCATCCTCTAGTTTTAGTAGATCAGCTTCCTTCAGGCCGTGGTTTTGATTTGCAATTCTTCTGCAGACACTGAGCAATTGCACTCCTTGTCTTAATATATGCGCTACCGCAGAGTCTGCTTTGCCATTGCTTTGGATGTGTAGTCCCAGTATCTTAATCTCCTTGCTGGTTTGGATGGGTTGGTTGTCTAAGTGCAGTTGAATACTTGGAGGATTCCAACGTGGGTGGTGAACTGGGAGGAGTTGGGACTTTTCAGGGCTGCATTGAAGACCGATTTCTTTGGCGGCTGAGCTGATGGCGAGAAGGGCTGTTTGTAGAGTGTCTTGAATTTGTCGTGGGGAGCCTTTCGAGGTCCAAATCGTGATGTCGTCCGCATATATGAGGTGTTGGAGGTCGGGTATATTCTTCAAGGCCCTGTGTATTCTTCCCAGGCAGCACAGGACTGTTCGGCCTAAAACAGGCCGGTGTACTTTGGCCGGTGATTTTCTGTCCGGCCGTTTTCCGGCAGCCATGTTCGGCCCATGTCCAAATGTGGGCCTTTTGGCCGTATACGGCCGTACTCCCATGGCTGTCCAACGGCCAGTGTCCGTCGGCCAGTCGACCGGCTTACGGTCATGCGGCCAGATTCCAGCCGTAGGGCTCCGGCCATTCTAAAAGCCACCCGTGTACGGCCGAAGTACGGCAGCCGGAGGACAGCCGAGATGCGGTCGTCGGACTCTAGCCGCACTACAGCTAACCGGAAATACGGCCGTGCTACGGGCATTGGAGTTCAGCCACAGTACGTTAGCTGTATTGAGGCCGATCACTGCATGTCGCGCAAGCAGATGACTCATTCGCGCAGTGCAGAAGCAGCACAAACCCAGCATTTTGGGTCCAATGCAGCCACATCAAAGTGAGCTCGCGCGAAACCACCAGCCGTCAAGCTTTCAGCGCAGCCTTGCTTAATTACCAGCCTCAGTTGACAGCAAAATTCATTTATTAAACAGTGCTCACAAATTGTCGTTCCTTTAATTGCTGTGCCTCTTTTACTGCCGACACAGAAAATATTCAGTTCTTTGTAGAGCTTGAATAGATGTATTATCCAGGTCCTGATATCCTCTGTGGGGCGGCTTACCTGTAATAAACGGCGAAAGAGGAGGGGGGGGGGTGGGGGGGGGGGGCGGAGGGCGCATACTTTAGTGGGTTGAATTTTAGAGAGATAAATTGCGCCGCTTTTAACCAATTTTTTTAGGGCAAAATTCCGGAACACTTTCATGCTATGACTACATAAAATATTTTTATAACAGTTGCTTGACCAATTTTGATGTATATAAAACCGGCGTGAATGCCTTTACGAAGCGTTTTGGTTCTCAACAAAACACTCAGGAGCATTTAATATAACTCCTTCACAAAAAAGTATGTCCAGTTTTTGCCCATTTTTCTTGCAAAGACATTTTCTACTCGATCAACTTTTCTGATGACCTTGCTCAGGGCTGATTCCTAAGAAGGAGCGAACAGTACTTTCATTTTCAATCTATTTTAATGTTGTTTCATGAGTATACGTCCACACCACGTAATAGTCCAAAAGAACTTAATTTTCTTCTAATATCATTCTACGTTCAAAAAATTCTAGACGCGTTGCGAATGACGCCCTGCTTCAGGTGGCTGCAGTTGTATCCCTTTGTGTTCACGGAAGGACAGGCGTAAAGTTAGAGTTACATAATTTGTTTCAAACCAATAACATAGCAATGGTAGCATGCATACAGGAAACCTTGCATACTGCAACGAATAGGGCAATAAATATTTTATTGGTCAAGGTTGAATGCGTAGGGTTCTCAACCCGTCGGAGGCAAACTTGCGCCTCTGGAAGTTTATTTATTTATTTATTTATTTATTTATTTATTTATTTATTTATTTATTTGTTTATTTATTGTTTTATTTATTTATTTATTTGATGCCTGCTTGCCTTGGATGCATTACAGAAGGGAGATACATAACACTAAGCAATAAATATGAGACAAAATAACAAAATAATTCTACAAAGCGCGCTGAAAATCGTCAATATAAACAGTTAATGCAATCATACGTGGAAGATAATTACACTGCAGTATTGATGTAAAATAAAATGAATCGCGGAAGACGTCACCTTTAAAGGAAAGTTAATAATTTGCTTTAAGCTAGCTGTCCCACTTTACGATATGTAGAATGGCGCTTGGACATACTTCCCTTCTACTCCAGTTTTCGATTGATAGATATTACGAAAAAAGTTCAACCTGTGGTTTCGTCTTTGATCTTTCACGTCCTGCCATTTCAGTTTACTTTTACTTTCTCTCATGCTAAGTTGCGTGCCAATTACCTAATACGAATCGCACTGACATATTCTGTATGTTTTCGAGCGTATCAACCAGCTCTTTGGTGTAGGGATCCTCGAAAACACATGCGTACTCCAAGACTGAGCCGCACATGAATGAAATACGGTTGTTCTTTTCAGTTAGATGGATGTTCACTGAAATTTCGTCTCAGAAAGCCAAAAACATATGCAGCCGTAACTTTTATGGTGTGAACCTGCCTATTTAACCTCTAACCACTCCCTAAATAAACTCCTAGGTATTTATATTCCTCGGCCGTTGTCACAGCAGCATAATTTACGGTATACGTATTCAATTGGAATGAAGGTTTTCTTGTAAAGGTGTCGTTAACACACTGTTTAACATCCAAAAACTTTTTTGAATCAGCACACCAGGATGTTATTAAATTCGAATAAAGCTGCAGGTATACGGAATCACGTTCATTCGCTATAGTCCGGTAAACTACACAGTACTTTTGAACAAAGCTATAGGGCCAATAGTAATAACAATGCAAAAACCGATTCATTCAGTTCATAGGATGAAATTTACTATGCAGAAGGTGATATGGAACACCATAATTTGCTTTTTTGCAGTCCAAGAATATACAGTCAACCACTTTAAGCTTATCTATTGGAAGAGCCAAATCGTGCGTGAACTCAACAATCTGCGTTGAGCAAGCAAATCCTGACAAAATCCGTGTTTGCTAGGATGCTGGCGATTATGTTTAACCAAATGAGTCATATCCCGAGAGTAGCTAAGCTCACCTTCAAACATCGGAAATAAATTAACAGCTAGGCTTCGTCAGTGACAAGGCTCTGTTGTTATCGCAAATTTAAAATAATTTTTTTTTCTAAATAGCAGTCGTAAAATCCCATGAAGTAACATAGTGCAGGGCACGAAGTTGATCCTACCAATGCACGAGCGAGTCTCTTCTACGTTTATCACCAACAACATAGTGCAACATTGCTTGTCGCAGTTTAATTGTAAGCAGAATAACTTGCGCTTTTGGTCGCACTTGCCTTTCTTTGGTGGGGAGTCCTTGACATGGTGGCGGTTTAGCTCCTGCGTGGTGGCCGCTTGCTCGACGCCCTTGAAGGCCAGTTATTTTGGTGAACCATCTCCATCTCGGATCGGACATCTCTGCCGGGTCGATGTCTCCAATGCTCTCCATTTCTTGAGGGGGCGAATAGCCTCGAGCTGATGCGTCGACGAAGCCGGCGGCAGAGGCGTGGTAGCGGCGATGACTGGCGAGGCTTAGCTCACCCGTCGGTGTGGCACAGTCTTCTTGTGGCAATAAATGACATTTCGATGGCCTAAAAGGTTCTCTGCTAATGTCCAGTGAGTCCTTGCACCTTGCCCGTTCACCGAGAACACTCATTACTGTTTGACAAACGATGTTCGTTCATTTAAAACGTAGAAACACGGAGCGGATGAAAAACGCGTCCATGTCGTTCGGCTCCCTAACGGCTTTTTCTCTCCCCAGGAAAAAACCGGTCAGTCTCCTTCCAAACACGTCTGTGCATGAATTCTCGGCGACCAGGCAAGTGCCGTTGTTCGGCTGTATGCCGTTTGCCGAAAAAATGACGTATAACCAGATACCTTACGTAGGCCTGTCTCCTCTTGAACACCGGTTGCCAAATATTCTGGGGCCATTCGCTTGCCGTAATTCGGCCGAGGACAGCTAACCGAATGAAAAACGTATATTCTGGGGCCGTACGTCGGCCGGTATCCTTCATAACACTGGTTGCCCGATGAAAACGAATATTCTACCGCCGGACGCGCGGTTCAGCGTTGAAACAATGAATGCACGGCAGCCGCGCTCCGGCCGGTCTCCTTTCGAACACCAACTGCCGCAAGAATACGCATATTCTGTGGCCGGTCGCTTGCCGTGCTTCGGCCGATTACCGCTTCCCGAAGAAAAAACGGATGCCCTAAGGCCGTACTTCGGCCGTTCTCTTTCTCAACATCGGCAGCCGTAAGAGAACTGAATATCTGGCATCCGGTTAGCTGCCGTTATGCGGCCGGACACGGGCGGACGGAAAAATACCGAAGCGCTGGTTGCCGAATGTTGGCCGTTCAACGCATGATCAGTGGCTTCCAGAACCTGGATGCTGGCCGGACATGCCAGAAAGCGGCCATCGACGGGCCGGTCTTGGGCCACACTTTCTGTGCCGCCTGGGTTAGCGTGGCCAACGTGAACAGTGTCGGGGAGATCACTGCTCCTTGGGGAATTCCTCGTTGTGGGTGTGGGATAGTAGGCGTTTGGTGGTCTCCTACCCGTAGGGTCAGTTTACGTTGTGAGAATTGGGCGTTTATTTCTTCTTGTTTTTGGATGGACGACAGGATGGCTTCGAGTTCAGTTTGCTTTTGTTGAAGGATACAATTTCCCTCTTTATCTCTTGTACGGATGCAGTGAGTGTCTCTATAGCGGACTGGATGGAAACAATGGCTTTCTGAATGGAATCTAGCTTGTCTTGCGTAGGCTCTTTCCGTGTTCGCTTCTGCGATATGTGCTCTGTGTCCATCGGAGTGATGTGCTGGCTGTACGCAGAGCTTTCATATATCGGTGGCGCTTGAGGTGTTGGTACATTTTCGGTTTGTGGATGCATCGATTTGAGATTCTTTCTCTTGCAAAGTTGCGAACCGCTGGCTGTGAGTCACTAACAATTCCCCGCGATGACTCGTCACTACACTCTAAACTTTTTTTCCACCCATATACTCCCTAGAGGTTCTTTTTCGCCTGTCCTCTAGTGATCCTCCTTGTAGGAGTTTTTTTTACTACATGGAACAGGGAGGTTTTGTTTACCTCCTCAAAACAGGGTGTTTTTAGGTGATAGAAAGGAGGTAGTTAGGGAGTGTTAAGAAATGTTAGGGAGAATTTAAGGAGATCAAAATGGAGTATTCTTTACTTCCTCAAGGCGTTTTTAAGTGATGTTTATGGACTTTTTAGGCGGTTGAATAGGAGCTTATTATGGCTCCCTTGGGAAGTACTTATGTTATTTTAGGGGCGTTTTGAGGAGGTTCAAGGGAAGCATTTACTTCTTTTGCATGGAGTTTTACGTTTTGTAGGCCTCGCGAGGGGAGTTTTTAGGAGGTTCAAGGGAAGCATATATTTCTTTTGAATGGAGTTTTGCAAAGCTGGGGCGGTTTTGTAGGCCTTCCGAAAGGAGTTTTTTTCAAGGCCACAAGGGAGAGTTTCTAGTTCCCTGCGGGAGTACTGATTTCACACGGTTTTGCTCGGTTTCAGGTTTATTTCAAACGAACTTTCGCATACAAGTTTACATGGTATATGGTGTACACAAGGAGGCTCCGAAATAAAAACTTAGGGCGACCTCCTATAAGAAAGCAAAAATGGTAAATTGCTAAAAACACGCCAGTTAGGAATGGAAGACAGCAATAGAATGCTAGTTGAACAAACCGTAGAATTAATATTACTACAAGAACTGGAAATACGCGAAAAACAAAGATAGGCGCAAACACAACCACATGGTAAGTGAAATCATTATATAATAATAGCGGATCAAGAACGCGTCAGTACTTATCAGAACTTATCAGAACGCATCAGCACTCAGTACACAAAGTGAAAAAAATGGTTGCAGTGGTTTACAACAACAAAAAAATTTCAGTTGGTGAAATGAGCGATCTGTGTGCTAGTTGAACAAACTGTAGAAACAATATTACTACAAGAACTGGAAATACGCGAAAAACATATAGGCACAAACACAACGGCATGGTAAGTGACATCATTATATAATACTAGAGGATTGAGAACGCGTGAGTACTTATCAGTACGCATCAGTACTCAGTACACAAAGTGAAAAAAATGATTGCAGTGGTTTACAACAACAAATTTTTTTTTCAATTGGTGGTGAAATGTGCGAGAGCTGTGTAACGATTTGATATTGAAAGGTAACGAGCATTTTGTAGATGGTAAAGGCACAAGAGATAAATGATGTAGGAGACAGACAGCAATGAGATGGCTATGGATAAATGAGTAATATAAAGAACGAGAAATATGCTGCGGAAAATACCAGTGCGTTTTGATAAAGACACAAATGCGCCAAGAAAAGTGACCCAGTCTGAGGGGTTAATTGCAAGGATATAGAACAGAATGGGTGGTATCGCGACAGCTTCTTCAGAGTGAGAAGAAAAAGCCATGTAATTCGTGTTTTTCCGATAATTTTGAGTTGATTCATTTGACACCAGTTGCCAACATTATTTAGATAATTGTTTCAAGTTATATTAGTTGGTTAATATTATTGCTTCACTAAAAGATAGCTGTATTATCAGCATACAGAAGGGCCCATCAAATATCCCCTGTTCAGTAAAAAAAAAAAAAGAAAACGTCAGAAACATAATACGAAATTCTTTAAACTACTATCCAATGATTACAGGATTGAAAACAAATAAAATATTGGTGAGGGATATTGATGCGATAAAAGTTAATTAGTTCTAAATCCTTCACACGTGGTTTGGTGCTGGCAAGGTCCAAAAAGGCATGTTCCACAAACGTTAGAGCTCTGTGTGCCTTCTTGGGATATTGAATGTTGAAAACCCAGAACGATGCAAACAGACTACACAGTCCTCCCAGTAAAGATGATGCAGTCAAGACACTCTGGCCATCGATGCGGAGGCTAATTTCCCCTTTCGCGGAATGCAGGCAGGGAGTCAAAGGAACATCTACCTGAAAAAGCAAAAAAGAAAAAAAAAATGCCCCACATGTAAAATTCAAAACAGACACTATGGTTAAACGAACTTAATAATTCGGCACAGTAATAAAATTGTTATGCCAGGTTCCCTGCGAATTTCAGTACTTAAATTAGGAATGCAAAGGCTTCATAAAACCAAGTGCCAGTACATTAACCATCGTGGCTTTTGCAGCAATAAAAAGATATTACTTCCGCACAATATACTCGAGCACAACTTTAAATGACAGTGAAGTTAAAATGCAAGTCTCTCTAGGTTGATAGATTAGCTCACGGGGAACACTATTATACCCCTCTTACACCTGGCATTTTTTTTTAAATAAGGTTGAAACTAGCAAAAACACGTTTTCACCGGAAGGGCTTAAGTGGCCTGACGCGCACAACTTCTTTCTTGGCTGCCGCTGGATGGTGCTACTCGTCCATACTTGGGGTGGCAGTACCGCTTTCCAAGGGAGCATGCGAGCTACGCATGAGAAAATCGTTCGACGCCAAAACTTGCGAGGCCTCAAAAGGCCAATGTTCTTCTTCAGTGAAGCGTAAATACTGATCACAGGTCCAATGGAGAAACATTTTGCTTAGTGGTCTCGAACGGCAAATGACAGGGGAGTTTGGGGAAGCATGAGCGATTTGACCGGAACTGACCAAACTGCTTGGTACGTGGTAATGTTGTATTCAGTTGCTTGTATACTGTTTGCGTCACGCTTGATGAGCAGTTGAACAGCGATTTCTCAGCACTTAAGGCATCTTGGCACTAAATCAATGCTGAAATGGCTATGCGGAGGTCCGACTTCCGTTTGAAATCAACTTGCTGGTTGTCTTCAATGACCCTTTAACAACAAGTTACCCTTATGCCTCATCACTGCAACCGATTGTTCCTCCGTGTGGTGCAAAGTGTGTTAGTGTGTAACGTGAAACGAACCGTTTCTGTGATTTGTAGGACTGATTCTGCTATTAATTACTGCAGTGACAACAAGCTATGAAAGAAAATCCCGCCATCTCCACGAAGTGAATGATGATGAGAGGGGCGAATCTAAAATGCTTATCAGCAGACAATGTGACGCATTAAGTGCAAGCTGCTTTCATAGTGTGTGCATTGACATTAGGATACGGCCCCCTGGCAGAATGATGCGCTGCGCGAGATTTTGCCGTACCTAAAAGGACAGGCAACTCATTTTTACGGAGTATAGGATCTGTAAAAGGGTTGCGAGTTGGTAATTATGCATTGCGAAAAATAAACTGCGCGCAAATTAACGAGGACAAGAACACATGAAGACGGCACAAGCGCACACTCGCAACTAGTTTATTATTGCACAATTCAAAGCTTTATATGCCCAAGCGCCCAATTGCCGCGCCCCCAATGCGTCACAGTTCTCGGCGCACTCAGCCGAAAATACTAAAAAACCGTAACAACAAAACCACAAAACGAACTTTGAGGCGCACGAAAGGCGAAAAATCAGCAAAGCTAACCGCATCATACATGGATTAAGACCCCCCTCCCACCCCCAACACGCATTCCCAGAAGCACCGAAATAGCGCTCAATGTGCGTCTAAATATGCGACTTCTCGATTAAGCAGGGCGATAGAGGGATGACTGACACATTCGGAACCAGCTTTTCTGATGTGGCTGGCTTCTACAATTTCTCGCGTTTACTGGTTCTTATGTCGCAAAAGGATGGCTGTGCGCTCAAACACAGGGACACAATCAGGTCTGCATGCGCGGCAATGAGAAGATAAGTGGCTCAGGTCACGTTGAAAAATGCAAAAAAAAAAAATATACGGTACTTTTAGACGTCGTACGCTCGAGTTTGTGACAACGTACCCGTGTGCGGCTCTGTCCTGAAGTTCGGAGAAATGCAGGCGGGTTGTGTTATATTTCTCGTCTTGCATTACGCTTTCTTTTATATATTAGCGCCCTCTTCCCCGACCTCTCTACCTTCCTTACCGCTTCCGTCTGACTGCGCTGATTTTCGCCAGCACGAAGTAACCGTCACGTTGCTTTGAAACGACGCCGCGCGCGACAAACGATTTTACCTCGAATGCCCTGTTACAAACCAGCCTACAAAAGAATGCGAACGCATACCCCAAAACCCACAAACAAGTAAAATAATACGAGTGTGCGCTTTTTTTCTTTGCCCGTGCGCGTACGAGCGGTGAGCGGCACGGGTACCCGGGTACTTCGCTGTTAACCCTATCCAAACGTTTGACAAACGCATCGACTGATGAAAGACCACTTACCAGCGAGCTGTCCACACCTGTCGCCGTATCCAAATGCTGTTTGCGGCCGTTCCTCGTGTGACAGGGGCACATGAAAATCTTTCCACCAAATGGCACTACTAGTCCTTCACAAATAAGAAAAAACGACGGCCCAAGGCGAGGCTTGAAGCTCCGGCCGCGCCGAGTCACCGGCCGTGCTGCGTCGTTGTATACATCCGGGCAGCCAGTCGTGCCGCCAGGGCAAGTTGAGTCGCTGCAGTCGGGTGCGTTGGCGCGCTGGCACGGGAATTTAAATCGTCTATGTATGCGCAAGCAAGCGAAGCAGATGAACGTTGCAATTGTTTGCAACGGCGAGAACTGCCTCTTCGTTAGCAGCAGAGTTTGACACCACCTATCGCCAAAATAAACAGATTGAGACAACACGGCCGCGCTCTCTGCCTGTGATCGCGCTGGTTGAAGCATCTATACGGGTATACGTACGGTATTGGTTTTGTAGCTGCGTGCAACCGTTGCGTCCTGCTTACTCGTTCTAATTAGCATTAGGCCACGGTTGAAGTGCTGGTGCACGGAGACAACAGAAGACTAACATGGCGACCGCCCGCTTGAGATGATTACCTCAGATAGGGCGTTTATTGTGGACGTGGTAGTACACAAGGAACCGAACGCCATCTCACAAATGGTGTAAAGTCGTTCTAAATCCTCCCTTTTGCTACCCGGATGGGCAAAGGTACTACCGTGGAGGTTCGTCCACTTCTTTAGATCATGCCTAGGGAGTACATTTTTTGCTATAGGTACTTTTCAGGGCACATTACTTGATTAAAACTCCATTTCCGGCTAGTTTGCGTTTACAGTGTACGGCTTGCGCAATGGCCAGTCCTTTGCCTTCCTACCGGTATTTGCTTCGGTTGGAGTAGAGAGAAAGCGAGAGAGATATTAAAGGTTCATTTTGCAGCCAATGTCCGGGTCCGTGCTCTGTGAGGTTGAGATCAAACGGCCTTCCCCTAAAAGGTTAACTGGTGGCGAAGAATGTTTGTAGTCGAAGAGATCGTCTTGCCGAGTTGGGCAGGTGAGTAAGTGGAAAAAAGGATATTAATTACAAAGAAAATATCGTTTCAAATCACGCGCCATCAGCCGCAAAGGACTCGCACAACATCCGACAGATGGCGACGAGTGTACTGGCCAGTAGGAAGACGCAGTGAAACATCCCCCTCGCGAGGGGCACGATCAAATGCAGAGCATTTCCGGGGGCGCACAACGTTAAGTAGTTTGCGTTACGTTAATGTTGTTGCACTTGTGGCAACTGCTGACGAGAGAGCGCTCGTGAGCAGTAATTTGAATGAGTCAAGGATATAAGGCGCGTTAGTAGCGTCCCATTCTGTGTCGGCTTTGTGGCGCAGTGGGTAGAGCACCATGTACATTGCGTTCCGCCCGCAGGGTCGAGGGATCGAAAGCTGGTGCCGGATAGTATTTTTTTATATAGTAGGGCAACGACGGTGCGGACTACGGACGTCAACGCGGGGTGACATCGTGAGTTACTGAAATGATCTGCATTTAAAACTTCGCCCAAGCAGTAGGTTACAACCGATACCACAGCTCCACGCTCACTGTAAGTGGGCGCGTCGGCATAAACAACTTCCGGATCTCTTCAAAGTTGTGTTTCGAACGGCTGCGCTCACAGCTCTCTGCACTTCTCGTTGTATAGTGGGTGCATATTCGTGAGAAAGGGTAGAACGGAGATGCCTTTCCGTATTCCAGCGGGAATAGTGACGCTGTCGCCGAAGGCCTTCTCGTATGGAACGCGCAAGCTATCCGGTAGGTGTCTGCCAGTGGCCGTCATGGTTAGGCGCTCGAGGTGTGCAGCTTGTTTCACTTCAATTACTTCTTCGAAGGTGTTTGGCACACCCAACACGTCGAATTCCTCGTTTGCGGCACTCTTGGGCATACGTAGGCCTTGTTTGTGTGCACTCTTGATGAGGCTGTTGATATGGTGCTTCCCGGCCTGTTCTGGTGTAAGAACGAAGCCACATATGTGATTCTGCAAATAGCGAACGCTGAAACGAGTCCTAGAAACATCTTTCCCAGTCGAAAAAGACAACAGGAATTTCTGTCGCACAACAGAAATTTCTGTCGCACGACAGGGATTTCTGTCGCACGACAGGGATTTCTGTTGGGACTACAGGATGGTCTGTTGCGCGACAGGAATTTCTGTAATACAACTACAGAAAATCTGTCGTACGACAGGAATTTCTGTGGCACGACAGGGATTTCTGTTGAGACTACAGGATGGTCTGTCGTGCGACAGGAATTTCTGTAGTACAACTACAGAAAATGTGTCGTAAGACAGGCATTTCCGTCGCACAACTGTAGTTTCTGTTGGGAATGCAGGATGGTCTGTTGTGAGACAGGAATCTCTGTAGTATGACGACAGAATGTCTGCGTACGACAGAAATTCATGCAGTACAACACACATATCCATCATGCGACAGACATTCTGTAGTCCCCACTACAAAAACCTTTGTAGTAGAACTACAAAATGGCTGTCGCATGAAACATTTTTGTTGTACTACAGAAATTTCTGTTGTGAAACACTCTGTAGGCAATACACAAATTCCCTGTTGCACCACAAACTGTCCTTCAGCCGCTACATCGAGCATTCCGTAATTACTATTATTATCTGCCGCGCGACAGACCATTTTGTAGTCCCTGCATATTTTTATTGTGTAAAAGATAATTTTAGATTCATTGCAAAAGTATCACATGACAGACCGTTCAGTATTGCTAAAAAATCTCTTGCTTACCATGTCGGAAAATTCCGCGTTTTCCAGCGTTAGGAGAACCATGGAATACGCCAGAAAGAACGGAATACACTGGAAAACGCCGAGCTGGACAACAGCAACGCGGGGACCGCATTTAGCAGAATTAGGAGAGCGATGGAATACGCGGGAGACAAGGGAAAACACTGGAAAACGCCGCACTGAACGACAGCAACGCGGGGAGGTTGCTGGGAGAGCATCGAATAACACGGGGACATTGCCTTTGGGGACAGGGCTTCAGCCAGGACGAACGGGATAGCATGAACAGGATAGTACGGGATAGTGTGTTCCCGCTGCTTGGCTGGACACGGGAATGCCGCGCGCCGGTTGAGGGGTGGACTGGTTGTATTCGAGCGCCGCGATTGACGCAGATGCTGTGAAACTTGGTGTTTGCGGCCCGTGCGGTGCCGCAAATTCCCATTTTTTTAGCGTGCGCTGAACGGAAACAATGGTGCGTGCAAGTGACGGTCATCTCGTTCAATTGCATTGCAAGCGTCTATTGTAATGAACGTTTGTTGCATTGCTGCCAGTAGCATTCCGGCCGTGTTTAAAAATACCTTCGCTACAAATTTGCTATTAACAACGCAACTTAGCACAAATCCGTCTAATGTTGGAACATCTAAGCGTAGCACCATAACCAAAGAAATGGATACATAAAGAACTTCGCAAATTCCTTGGCTTCTTTGAGTGAATTGCAATTGCATATATTGCACTGTGGACAATCTTTGATAAAACAATGAGGCAATAAGGGTAGCCCGTAAGCAAAACGGACGCACAAAGGACAAGCAAGACGTGCTTTTTGAAGATGTGGTGTAATAATTGCAGTGCACATTCTGACATGTATTTAGGCGTGTCCTCGAGAGCCCTATTGGTTCAATCTGCGTGCTGTTGTTTTATTTTTTTAGCGAGCAATTTGTTTATTTCAACGCGAACCATGCGTCCAATCAAGCCTAAATAGTTAAAATAAGGCTTTAAAACCAGCTACGCAGTTGGCGGTACATGTGTGAAAAAAAAAAAAGAAACGGCGCCAGTGAACCGGTTGCATTACCAAGATGTGTTAAAAAAATAAATGTAGAAAGAAAGAAAACGCACGACCTTCACTCTAGCCCGGCCCTTCGGAAGAAGTTCGGGGAAGCAATCGTCACCCCCTGAAGGCATGTCGCGCGACAGCACTCGCGGGGTGTGGAGACCACAATACGAAGAAATGGGAAGGGCAGGGAGGGGTCGCGAAACAAGTTGTCGTGATAGGCCGGTTCCCTCCTTACCCTTCCTTTGTTCCCTCCTGCCTTTCGTCTTTCGGTCAAAATTTGCGTGTGGCTGCGTGGCCGAGGGGCTCGTTCACATTTAACATCGGAGCTTTGCCTAGCTGAAGTTAGGCGTAACTTTTTGTAAAACGTGCATCTTATGTCTCCGCGAAGTATCAGCAGCAACATTTGAAGCTTCGGAAGCTGTGGTAAAAGCAAGATCAGTGGTCCGGATTTCAAGCATCTCGAAGTGAGGACTCCTCTAGCGACGACTAACCGTGGTGCTTGGGATTATTGGCACATTGATGCGAGTGAATACGACGAATTTCGCAGGCAGTGTGATTTCGAATACGTTCGATGTGCTTCGACAATCGACTGAACTTGCAATGACCCCTGCGTGACTTCAGGAGGTATCGTGCGTGCATACTCTTCGAGATAGTGCAGCACCACAGAGACGTGCGCTTTTCGCCACAGGATACCCTTCCACGTTTTGCTGTGCGAATGCATTGTCAACGGATTGCATTGTCAACGTGCGAATGCATTGTCAACGTTCACCAAGGCAAGCCATCCAGCTAAAGATTGACTTTCCATTTTAATTCTCTCACGTTCTCTCGCGTTTGCTGTTTAAATAAATCAGGTTCAAGAAATATTTGTTTGCTCGTGTTTTAATGGTCCTAACTAATATAAGGAACGAATTCTCGAACGCTTATTGTCCATGCTTGTTTAATAGTTTTTTTTTTCTATCCTGGAGAATAAATTTGCTTTCATGAACAGTTTGAGCGTCATTGATGGAACGCGATGATGGGACGCGATTTGGCCCAGCTTCAGAAGCACGGCCGAATCAGCTGAAAAGTGCCCAAATGAGTCTAGCTAAATTTTGTAGCGCTACTTAGGTGTCCCTGAAGGAACGACTTCTGTATTTCTTGTTGACAGCTACGCGGGTTTGTAATTACATGGCTATTAAAGAAAAAAGGCCTAGCGCGAGCATCGGCCACGCTATTCGCTGGAGACCGCGTGGTCTCCGGCGTGTTCCAGCGTTACGTTTCAGCGGCTGCCGGATCCACGAGTTTCCACCTGTGCAGTGTGCGTGTGCACGAGTTTCCGCGACTGCACATGCATCAGGCATGTGCAATCTGCGTAACATCAACTTTTGTATTGCATGCATGAATGTACCACTTGTTGCATTGCTTACACTGCCTTTTGGTACAGCTTTCTGAAATCGGTTATTCACTGAAAACAATTTTAAGCTTGTTCCAGAAAGGCAAGAATTCGCCCAAATGCCTATGTTTGTTGGTCACATTTTTATTGAAATTGTTATGCATATCCTGCATACTTCAGGTACTTAATAGAAAGAAAACATCACGGGAAGTAAATTTCTTATGCAAAACAAGTTGAAATTCGAGACATGACAGGTTTTACTACGAAAACAGACATGACAGGATTTACTACAGACTACAGAACAGGAGTTACTACAGACTACAGGACAGGATTTACGACAAACTACAGGACAGGATTTACTACAGACTACAGGACAGGATATACTACAGACTACAGGACAGGGTTTACTGCAGACTACAGGACATGGTTTACTACAGACTACAGAATGTCCCATTCCCTCACAGGATCATTCTGTCGTATTTTTCCGTTGTGTTTTTCGACTGGGTTTCTTTCACGCCCCTGTGTTTGTTGGCAATTCACGTCATTATTCTCATAATCTGGTCAGTTGTTTTTTCTTTAGAATGTATGGTCTTGACGTTGTGCCGTTCGTCTGCAGATGGTACGCTGAAAACTCCAATTTCGGCCACCTCGTAGATTGGTGCTTCTCCCACTGTCAGCGCTATTCTGTGGGCCTGCAGGCCGTCCTTGGGTTTTCTGCCCCTTTACGTGGCCTGGTAGGTGAGCTGCTCCAATGTTTCGGGGGAGCGCGAGATGCTTAGCGTTTTTGCGTGCGTCAAAACAGTGTCATTCATCTCTTGGAGATGGTCTTGCATATTGCCATCCCATTTAACCGCAGTCCACAGCACGACGTCGGTTTGCGTAAATGTGGTGGTGTACTGTCGGTACTCCGTTGACTGTTGTAGAGTTCGATCAAAGTGGCGTTGAACAGGAAAGGAGATATCACTACACCCTCCACTATGGCACACCTGAAAGACGAGATGTAGCTTCGGCGGGTTAAAATTGAAGAGAGAAAAAGAGAAAGAGAACACTAAGCTGTATTTGGAAGGAGATGCGAGGAGGCCTTCAGCAGTTCTTCGTCCTTAAAGGCGGTCAGGAGCCCTTGAGCCCTAGTGGCATCATCGGCCGATTTCAGTTGGCTGAGTTCAGTGGAATCGGCGCGTCGAAACTGATCAAGACTGTATCCCACTTTTCTGGAGTACGGCTGCGAAATATTCCTATTTTCGATGGGCGCGCCCACAAAGTACGTTGGAGGCTAGCCTTGTGGAGCACCATTTGCACGTGTCGTCACACAGCTCAGTGTATAAACGACTACACGCAACGGATTCAGGTAAGGTGTAACTCTGCAGCAGGCTTCACGCTACAAATTGCCACTTGTCTAACGTACAATGTGGCACCGTGTATTTGGTGCGGCCCAGTCGGTAATGGGCTGTACTATTACTGTAGGTAATTTGACTTTCCCGCACACTGATGCGAAACAATAGCTGAGGTATGTCAGGGCAGTATCGGTAGCTGAGACCTCTGGTTGCCGCATGAGCTTTTTCGTTCCCTGGCAGACCCGAGTGTGCCGGTGGCCGTTGGCCATGTAATTTGTACTCCACTAAGTGTTCAGCTTGCATGACGTTGAAGTATCTTCGGCGCCTGGTGTAAGATTCGACCATTCGCGGAGGTCCTGAGTGCAGTTTTTGAGTCGCTCAATAAAAATTTGCAGTTGTTGAGGCAAGTGTCGTGGACCCAGCCGGTGGCATACAGGATGTCTGTTTCGATCAACCACTGCCATGGCACCGGTGGCATAGTGGTACTCGGCTGCGTCTACGCAGACCACGTATTCTGAGTGTTGAAAACACATCTCGTTGCAGCGTTGTCGCTATTTTCCCGTCGCTGCAACCTGCCACCTAGAGTGTAATATCGTCCGCTTACAGGCTGTGGTGCGTACCTGGTATAGCAACGAGAAGTGGAAGCAGGTTGATCATAGCAACATTAAACAGGAAAGGAGATAAACCTGAACCCTACGGTGTCCCACGACCTCCCATCGTAATATTGGCGCGGCACGTGGCAGCCAATCTTAATGGCGCCATGGCTGACCATTAAATACGATAACGACGTGGAAGAAGCTGTGTGTCGGTTGCAGCAATTGTGGGCTCCATTATGGCCTCGTGTAAATAGATCGTCTCACCTTGTAAATACAACGGTTCATCATCAACCATGCTTCGTGTCAGGTGCTCTGTCAGAATGTGTAAAAATAATATCGAACTCACAGATTGGCGAGGGAGGTGATTAATGCATCGTGTCGCACGTCATCAAACGCTCTGCTTAAGTCCCCAAAATTTCAAGTTCCAGAGAAAAGACGAATAAGTGTGCAAAGTGTGGTTTTTATTTGAGCTGGTACCATTATATAAAAGAAAGCAGTTCGAATGCGCAGCGACAAGCGTGTAACCAAGGAGGAAAAATCGGGTGAACTAAACGCTACGAGTGCTTCCTCTTAAACAAAAACACTGGAAATGTGTCAGCAATGCTCGGAGCTTGTGGCAAATGTGCGCAGCGTTTCCATTTGACATATTTGAGACAGGAATAACTGCGCGCAGGCTCTACTTCTAGCGTTGTAAAATGGCCTTGTGTCGAGAGGTAGGCGCACGTGAAAGTTCCCTCGGGTGGCCAAAACTAATACGGAGAAGGCCTCCACTACAGTACGTTTCATAACGGAGGCGTAGTTTTCGAGCCCTTACCCACAAAATCAATTACTTTTGACTGGATTCGCATTTCTGAAAGCAGGTTCTACGGTTTTAAAAAAAACGAACAGAAAGAATGCAATGGTTTTGATACTCTACCTTCCTTTGCGTTGTAATGTAGAAACTACGAATACCGGTAGGTATAACGGGCCCAGGAGAAATGTTATTGTGTCAAGGCGACTCAGAAACAAGCTATTGTGCGAACTAGAGACGCAGACTTACTAGGGAAAAGCGCGCATTCCAACATTTTTTGCTCTGTGGTGTTATTTACAGTTCTTTATCATCCATGGGAAGTTGCTACGTCTTTTGTGACTGCGCTGTCACCGACGCGACATGGCAGAGGTCACAAAAATATAGTCGCCTTGTCTATATAGTATTGAGACTGAATGCGCGAGTTGAGAATACAGGTTTGCGCTGGGTAGTGATAACTATTAAGGTTAAGTTATTGTTAGTACGCGTAAACAAACATCTAGGTTTCAGAGGGCTGTTCCTCCCACATAAGATGGCTGCGTAAAAGGGATTGTTGGCAAAAAATATCATAACTGTACAGTGCCGCCGTTTTTTTTCTAGGCCATAGTTTACCAAATTGTATACAGTCTATGTGTGGTTGCTTTAGTACGTCTATTTTGAAAGCATCCCGCCATGCTATGCTCGGGTTTTGGACCGGCACCTTCGTCTTCGTTGTGACTGCGTGTGCGGGGTATTCACGAACCGGCGTTATTTCGAGGCTGTGCACGCGCGGAGGTGGGGAGTACAATCTGCGGTACCGGGTGGAAAACGTGCCGAGTTCTCGTGTGCAGTTACTAATGGCGGAGTCTGTCGTGTATCTGTCACCGCTGTTGATTTATAGCCGCAGGGTAATGTACCATTCCGTTCTTTTGTTTTGGCCCTACACTGAAAATCCGGCATGATGTGGAAGGGAGGCTACCCCAAAGTACCAGAAAAATGTGTTGCTGCCTGTTGCTGAAATAAAATGCAGCTGCGGGAGGAGCCAGCCAATTACGAAAAGTAGCGTGCACAGTTTAAAGTTCCATTTTGAAGAGAATGCCTATGTATAGCGTTTCGACACATGAAAACAAAGTATGATTTACAGTACTGTAAAAAGATCGACATTTGGGCGAGTTGGTAGTATGTATCTTGAACGGTAGCGTAATAAACAGCGTCGTCCTGTCGTCTTCTGTCCCTCCTATGTTTGTCTATTCCGCTGCCGTTCAAAAAATAACCGAGTTACAGTAACCTTTTGGATTAACTGAAGTGCAGTTACGGTTTTCACCCTATCTTTTCAATGCAATCAACAGAACACCAGGCTCCCTTTCTGTGGCACCATCTACGCTGCATCATTTTTGTGCAACGTGTCAAGAGACACTATTTGAAAAACCCCGACACCAGATACACCAATGCATCTGCATACCATAACCGCCAAGCTCACGCCCTTGTATCCCTCAACACCCACGAAAGCCTGCTGACGTCCGTCACGCTACCCACCACCACCGCAATGAGAGCAGAAGAAATGGCCATAGCTTTAGCTGCAGCCACAGCCACGCCGATTACATTATCCTCATCACGGACTGCCGGGAAGCATGCCGTCACTATCAAAAGGGATGTATCTCGCCTCAAGCCCTCAAAATACTACGACGCATACAGAAGCTGCCCTCCATCAACATCGTGTGGGCACCAGGCCGCGGCAACCTACCTGGGAATGAGGCGGCACGCGCCGCTGCCTGCAAATGAACTACCCGCGCATTTTCTGAAACCAGAGAAGACCCACCAAAATCCCGCAATCACCCTCCCAGTCCCGAGTCATTACACTGGAATCTTATACCACTACCGTCGAAATCATTTCATCTACCCCTCCCCTTATCCCTCTCTAGTAACTAACGGCGCACGCCTTGGCGACGACTACAAGCCCAGACCTACTACAACACAATTCTACACAAGATATCACCAACCATGTACGCCTGCGAATGCCCATCCTGTAAAATCACCAGCACACATAGCACCCAGTCTGGGCTTGCCCCTGCCACCTGAGCGCCACCCCTTTCCCCTCCTTGGATCAGTGGGAGGGCGAGTTGACCAGCTGCCTGCTGAGACGCAGGTAAACCTTGTGTCTCGGCAAGAGCGGCTGCCCCGACTCGCGGTATATGAACTAGGAAGTCCACCAAGAACAACATTTTCCGCTCTAATGAACGTTTCCCTCTTCTTCTTTCGTCCACACCACGCGCCTCCACATCAACGAACCTCCGGTAGACGGCCATCAGGGCATCGTACGCAGAGGATCAGCGCCAGCTGATAACCTTAGCGAATGAGGCCTGCAAGACCAATGGGAACCCGGACATACGGCTTCATCATCATCATCATCATCATGAGGCTTTCGTACACTGCAGGACGAAAGACTCTCGAAAAGATTTCCAGTTACACCAATCGAGGGCTCGCTGAGTCTAGGCTGTCCCCCCAAATGTTCCTAGATTATCGCTCCTCGAGTTCTCGGCTGACGTAGGGGTTAGCCGAGGATAAACATCTGAAGTCATCTCTTGTGGCTTCACTAAAGTATTATACTCGCTCTAATCTTCTTGACAGATGCCATCTAGAAGGCATCTAGAGAAGGCTACAGCATATTTCCCCAAACTAATGCTATTCCGAGAACGAAGAATTCAGGGAAGCGTGAAGTAATTGTATAGCACTCAGTTTGGCGGGACGCACGGCCACGCAATGACTGGCCCTTGCTATATAACGACATATATTGCTATATATTGTTTGCAAAATTGTTTTTGTCACTGCAGCAACCTGGGAGGCGGGAACACCTCCCCCCTTTTCCAGGCGGTCGTCTGTGACCATTCATAATCGTACCGACGACGAGAAACGACGCACCTGCTGCGCTGCCACGCACGCGCCGTTAAGCGACGATGACAAATTGACGAAGGGGAGCCTACGGGTACCACAAGAGTGTAGCCCCTCTAATCTATAGCGGCTGTGCCCGTAAGTTATGTTCGAAAGATTAACGGTGTTGTCATTACTATGCGGCAGACGGACGAATGAACACGGCGTTGTTGGTGGACTTTTGGTTCACTTTGACTCTAACGCCCGATGTTTGGTTTTTGATCGCAGCGGCTTCGAACAAAACCTTTCGCCATTTGATTTCGCATGAAGAGCTTCGCATTGAACTATAGTCGTCGTAAGGCGAAGGCGTGCGTGACTTTTTTTTTTATTTTGCACATCCATGCACTCATTACCAAATCAAAACTGCTCCTACCACGTGGAAATGGCGCTGTGGTATTGACGCCGGCTTCATAATCCGAGCAACCCAGGTTCTCCTCCTACCACGCGGAGCGTAATTTTTAATGTCACCCACGATAATCACGGTCAGACAAAGTTGGCTTTCGTGCAGTGCGTTTGCGACGCAACGTTCGCAATCAGTGAGACACAGAAAGTTTCTCTTTAACAGATAGATGCAATGCAGTTGGGGCATCGGGGGCAAGGCAGTTGAAGGATGTGCTTGCCCCCTTTTTGAGCTGCACGACTAAGTTGAATGGCGGAGCTGAGTTACGGCGCAGTGGCTCTCGTACCAGAGCGACGGCATTTACCAACGCAGTGGTTTCGAATAAACTGCCTAACCCACATTTATCTAATAAGATTATGAAAGGTGGAGGCGGGTTTAAGTCGCCTAGCTCTTGCCGGTTTTCTTCCCCAAAGCTGACGAGCGCGGAGTCCCATTTTTTTATCGCTCAGACTGGTACTTTATGTTGTAACGGCACATTGTTCATACAGTGTGTCGGGGAGTTTATAAATTGAAATTGTTGCGATGCATGAAGGCGCTTTCAGAAGGTATTTGTTGTTTTTGGTGATTGACCTGTTACTACTCCGAAGCAATCATAATCGCAACACGTAACGGAGACGACTTGCTGTTTTCCGTGTTATTTTTGGGGTATTGGGCGGTCGTTCTTTACGCAGACCGCAACTACTGAGATATAACTAAGAGCAATGACGAGGATTGCGGTGCTTCCCGCTAGACTTTTTATCATTCCGATGTTTTTGCGCTGGTTTTTGACAGGCCTCAATTTTCACGGCAAAAGCTATTTATACCAGTGTGTCGAACCGAAAAAAAGGCATACTGGTTCGGTTACGGTTCTGCTTCAGGCGAAATCATGTCGTTCCGGTTCAGTTCCGGTTCGACAAAATCACATACCGAAATGGTTTGCAAAGCGGTTTGATGAGTTGAGTAAACCCTGAAATTAGAGAAAAAAAAAACATTTCGTAGTTTCAAACGACAGTCAAATCAAATGCAAACAAAAAAGTGAAAATGCTGCTGTTCCCCAAGGGCAGTGGCGCAATTGCAAAGCAAACATTAAACAATTACGAGATATATAAGAAAAAGAGATGAAGTGGCGACGATTTACCATCTACTTACTCGCCCAGACTTTATGTTGTCCTGTCGACTATTCATAAAGCCACCGCCAAGAGATATGACGGTGGGATATATTTTCTGCCCTTTCCTTTTTGTTGAAATTGCCATCGTAGCTATGGAATCGCCCATCACGCTAACCTCGAAGCCTTAAATTAGGCCCTGCGTACTGGCGCGTTAAAACACCAGCACTTAATACCAATGGCGTACATTCTTTATATTTGTAACAAAACAAAAAAGCTCTACTGCAGACACATAAATACTACCAATGAATTAGAATATTTGGTCACACTGAATAATTTGTTAGCTGTAACCTTATCGAATGTGTTAGCCACACGTTTGTTAAAAGTAAGCTTTAGTTAACGCTCAGGCACTGCATTGATGCTCTGACCACTGCAATTCATTTTGCGATAGCTATACCGGATGTGTGCATTACAATCATGCGGTATGTAAGATTCGCCATCTTCGGTAATCTGTAGAAAATAGGTGCGGAACGGCTCCGCACCTAGTTTCTACGGATTACCGAAGATCCACAAACCTGGCGTCCCCCTTCAACCGATCGTGTACTTCACATTCACCCCAGTGCCGAGCCCTTTCACTTTTACGTGCAGCAGCGAAGGGCTTTGTGTGGGGCCAGCAAAACTTAAAGAGCATAAGACGCAGCGGCAGCGTGGCTCCAGTCACCCCCTGAAGAAGAAGCCGAGCCGGCTTCGAAAAGTCGGGGTTTGGTGTGTAGTATTGGTTGGAGCATAATTAAATATCAGTTCAGTCTACGACCTCTTCGATGCATATCACGACGATTGCTAGCACCGCAACTGTGCGAATAAACAATGATATTGAAACTTAACTGTGGGCCAGGCCATGCTCACCTACAGCAGCTTCGCCATTCAATCCTTGCGCATGCGTGCAGGCTTCCATGATTTTTTTCTTTGCATGCTCGCTTGCTTACAGGCGGTTGCTGCCGAATGAGGAGTGATTCGGTGCAGAAACCTGCCCTGCCGTCTCGAGCACGTGACATCGGCGCCGCAAAGATGGCGTTATTGTCGCTTTCAATTTTCACAGTAGTACAGCTCACGTGCTATAATAAAGTCTGGGGTCATTCGACAAACGCAACGTAAGTAGCAGGACAAAGGTATCGTCACGCCGAGTTCGTACCGACGTTTACACTTGGTGTTACCTCAGCCTCGCCGGTCGTCAACCTTCGCAGAGTGGAATAGCCCTTGCTTATTTTGCAGAGGCTCTGCTTTGCACGGCTAAGTTGCTCAACTAGACCTTAACTTAGGAAGTCAGTGCTGCGCGCTATACTCACCTAACTCATTCCGCCATTTCATGTACACATCAATAATGGAAGGCGTCTAAGCGTAAAGCTGCAAGCGGCCCGTGGAAAAAAATTACGGGCGGGACTTTTCGAAGCATTTACATCATTTGTGACTCAGCAGTTGCTGAGAACGCGGATAAAATTGCCTGCAGCTTTTAATTTACAGCCTCATTCAGCATTCAAATAGTATCCTACAAAAACAAAAACGCATGCAGCGCTGACAATTTACCAAGTGGGGCTGTGCTCAGGACTTGGAAAGCGCTCTCTTTCCGTGGCCCGAGCGTCGAAATAGTGCAAGTTATTAAGCCAGCAGTGCAACCAGTGATTAGAGACGCACTGAAGTTTCAATACCAATGTAAATTTCATCAAGGAGCTACACGGTAGCTACATGCTTCTTACGGGGCTGCACACTAAAATGTGTTCGCAATGCAGTGCCCTTGGAAGAAAGACTACAGTTCAAAAGTGACATTGTTGTTTGTGTAAATCTGAAGTTATAAGACAGGAATAAAATTTGTCAGAGAGTGTATCAAACTAGGACAACTTGTATTACTTAACCGCGTGTTGCAAACTGCTTCCGAAAGATCATTTCATCTCTACTAGCCTATCGAGTAAAAAAATAACCAAAAGAAAACGGGGCGGCGGCAGGCTAATAGAGGACATTTCGTTTTATTTGCACAAATGTACTCTCGTTCAGGGTTAGAATTACACCCCGCAATGACAGACGCTGAAGCGATGAAAGCTGTAGTGCAGGGATTCCTGTGCAGATCCGAAAAGTTGGAGAAGATACTGCAGCTTGGTGCCTTGGCATTTCACGTGCGATTCTGACGTTCTGCTTTTTTATAGTGGTGCTGCTCTCATATTCAACTGTTGTGTGACTGGGCTTTTTGATGTCGTGCTGCGGTGTCGTGTGCTAATTGGATATCATGGTGGTGGCCTTCTTAAGGATTGTACACCGTTTTTTCTGTCGGGCCTGTTTACGCTTCATGCCCTTAACCCTCGGCGCCAATCGTGTGGTCTCGAGATTAGAAGAAAGGTTATGCCTGAATAAAGGTCCTGTGAGTTTCCCGTGACTGCCGGGAAAAGTGAACTTTCGTTAGGGTACGAATGCTCCCAGACGCAGTGCGGGGAGAGGTAAATACTGAAGTTAGCCTAAAAAAATGTACGGCCGCAACAGATCGACACTCATGTATGTTAGCGGTTTTTCGGCAGCTATAGCAAATGCCCTGCAGCGAAAATTGGCCTTAATTCGGCTTGAGAACTTTATTGATAGATATTACGTTATGTCGCGTTCTTGCTTTCATTACACAAGTGTACCGGTATTGGTGAGAACGAAGAAAACTTTGAAAAAGGCAAAAAAAAACAAAAAATATATCGCGTTTTTTTTTAAATTTTTTTTTGTGCAACTGTGAACGGAATGGTACAGCCGATGCGCCAAAAATCCGGCGACTTCATCAGAAGACATCCTTAAAATACTGGCCACGCGCACAAGCATGCGACATGAAGACTACGAGCCGAGCTAATCTCGGCTGGCGTAATACCACTGGCCGAATATGTTTTACTGCTTTCATTTTTCTTTGAGTATAGTTGTAAATAACCTTCTCTGGCACGTGGCAGAGAAACGAACAAAATAAAGTTTCCAACTAAAGTCAGAGACAAAATCCCGCTATTTACTTCCACAGTGCATGACCTTCATGCGCCACTTCTAACATGACACGTACGGAAAGTCGACGCACCTGGTCGCGCTGCTGTTTGGATTACCCGTGCATGTTCGGCTGTGGAGATGACTGCACAACGGCAAGCACCTGTGCTGACAGCAGAGAGCGCTGTTTTGCTTAGCTCTCAGCCCCCGTTTAACATCAATCGATGATAAATGACCTACATTTGTCACAGTGCGGGGTTCATACAGGTGTTTACGGTCGCACGGTCAGAGAGCACAAAAAAGAGCGCCTCCCACCGCACCGGGTATTGGGCTTTTATCCGTGAGTAAGCAGTCAGAGCGTACTGGAAAACGTTCGGGGTTTCGTTGCGTTGCTGTGAGAAGTCACTCGGGCCGAGATAATGGTCAGGATGGTATTCACAATGTTCTTCATCGCAAGTCTTTCGATTATCACATCGTTGCAAGGAATCGCCGCTGAAGATTCGGAGGTTACCGCAGACGCTAAGCGAGCTCCGGTATATTAAAACAATTTCCTTCCTACTTCATTTCTGAAGGTTTATTTTAAATTTGCTGCTTGAGGATTGCATATTTTACCAAATTACTGCTTGAGGATGTGAACCATTTATTCTTGCTGTTTCGGTTGGCTGTTATTTTGCCCTTTTGTGCTTTAATTATTACTTAAAAACATGCTCCTGAAATTTTTGCGGCTGGTTTTTGTTTATACCACAGCTACGCTACTTTGCATTGAATGATAGCGGTTTATTGGGGTGTTTAATTTTTTATGATTGTTAGTATTTGTATAATTTTCCATGACAGTGATGTGTGCAGAGCAGCGGTCCTTCAATCCACGTGAGGCGACCATACCTGTTTTGATGTGATTTTGGGATTTTACGCGCCGACGCAACGCAGGCGATGAGGCGCGCCGTAGTGGAGGGCTCCGGATTAATTTCGACCACCTGGGGATCTTTAACGTGCGCCGAAATCTCGTACACACAGGCGTTTTTGCTTTTCGCCCTCCATAAGAAAAGCGGCCGCCGCGGCCGGGAATCGAACCCGCGACCTCGTGCTCCGGCAGCGCAACGCCTTAGCGACCATACCTGTCGCCTTTCGACCATGAACCGCTGCAATGGTGCCTTACGGTTGAGCAAATAAGTACGTTATTGCGGTCAAGAATAATTATTGAAGTCGTAAAGGGTTTTCGCTTGATGTAATGTAACTTAGCTCGGCGAAGGATACGTAACTACGTAACATGTTGGATCAGGTTGCAGTGATTATAATTGAGTTGTGTTATTTTGTGCGATATCACGACTCCGTACCAATGAAGAACAGCAAATGAATACATTTTGTATAATTACTTTCGGACAATGTTTTTGTGCTAAGTATCTGTCAGGATTTAACGAAATTGTACATAGACTAAGACGCTCGCTTCCTCCTGTTCTTGCTTCGCACGGAACCCTAATTTTTTCTCCCAGCGGGGCTAGAGCATGATCTTGCAATAAATTCTGCCGTCTTTTACTATACGGAAACGTAACTAGTGAAAGGGTAGTTTAAGTATTTATTTAATACGGAGAGCAGTAGTAATTTATTTTTTAACTTGGGGAAATCTTTTCAAGTCTTTGAAATATTTTTTTGAAAAACGACTCATCATAAGCAGTGAATGCCCCATAGAGGTATTGCATGCCTCTAACAGAAAATAACGTTCATTATTAGTCCTACGAGAGCTTCACAGTCACGGGACCTTCGCACGGCTGACAGATGAAAGAAACCCATTTGATAGGCATGCGGAGTGCGCCGGCCATTATCATAAGTATAGAAAGGCTCTTGACCGCGTTCGATTCTCACATGGCTGTCATTCATAGGAACACGGCATTGAAAGCGCACACTCACCTTCCCTTGTCGTGACAAAAGTTTTAAACGCAGCTTACAGTCGCCGACTGGGGTGTGAACGGCCTAACGTTAACGAATTGAATTTTTCTGTACGAAATGAACTGTAGGCGTGACAAAGTGAAAATTATTTTAGGAACGTTTACCCATACAGATGCACGGACGCACGTGCGATGGCTATTATTACTTCAAATTTTAACATTTGATCCATCCTTCCTCGGCATCCTGAAGCATTGTATTTCGTTGGGGAGTTGTTGGGCTGAAGAAATTCGTTTCGAACCTGGCTTGCTTCACATGAAATAAACCAAATTGAGTCAAATGTTAGTTGGATATGTATGCCAACGAGGACAAGGCAAAATGAGATACAAACGTGTCCTGACGGGCCCACGTCTCCCATTTACACATCGTATAGCTGTGCATATACGTATATTGTGACTAAACACGATAAAGTAAGTCTTAACAGCAATGGTAATACACAGACACGTATGCAGTACATCTATTGGTAGGTGGACAATATTGGGAAATTAGGGCCATGGACAGAAGAAATAAATCATATCATCAGTAGTAACAGCAACATTTTGTTGAGTCAACGGCATTCGCGGTAATTTTATTAAACAGTTTTTTATTTAACTTTTTCAAATGATGCATTATTTTGCCTAAGTGGGCTTGTTCCAACACAGAGGGGCATGTGCTAATGAAGAATGTTGTTTGATTTGCTAATGTCTGAATGCCATGGTTTGGTCGCGATATCGGCCCCACTGAGGTGATAGTGCGCAGACTGTAGGTCACCCCTCGGCTGAAATATTTTTAAGTAAACAGCGCGAAGTCAGATTTAAAGTTACGATATATCAAAGTACCTTTTGTGCGCCAAGAAATGTATTTCAAACACAACAAATATGCATGTCTTCTTGGCAACATTTCGGCCTACTTAGGCAGATCACAATGCGTCGGGATATTCCCTATAAATAAAAACGAACAATTTTTACAGGAAAGGTGAATAATGACATCTCGGACATGTCTTCCCGCAGGCTTCTCTGATGGGCAGATTCGGCCACAAGGTAGAGACCTATAAGATAACCACCCAGGATGGCTACTTTCTGGAACTGGACAGGATACCAGGACCGAAAGATTCAAACACGACTGGGAGGCGCCCGCCTGTGCTCGTGGTGCACGGCATCGCTATGAACGCCGGATGCTGGGTCGCCAACTATCCTTCGCAGAGCCCAGGTAAGAGGACCGAACTTTGCGTTTGAGCCTATGGACGTGCGAGACAATTGCACTTAAGCAAAGCGTCCTTCACATCTCTATGATTATCGACAACTGTAATGTTGCATGCGATAAGGTTCTTAAAAAGCCCTAAAGACAGTCGAGTCTGGTTCATTAAGAAGGCTTCTTTGTCCCGATAACAATGACACACTTTTTAGCGCAAAATAAAAATAATGTGGTTGATCCCTCTTTCACAGGAATCATGAAAACACGAAAGTGAAATGTGCTTCCACATCATCAGTTCAATGTTTATTCTGCGTTGATATGAACTTGCACATCGCTATTTATATTTCGTCAGTAACACACCGTCAGACGCATAAACATTAGACACTAGATTGCACGCGCCCGTACACAGCGCACACCCCTAGGAAACCACACGCTGCTCGCAAACAATGCGAACGAAACCAAACGGGTTGCCAGCGAATCGTTTGGTGAACTCATGGTCCGCTGCAGCGAAAGAGAATGATTCGCGGACTGTCTTGTCAGTGTGCCTTGGCGAGCGACGACCTGTTGGTTCCTGTTCCGTGGACTGCACGGCAGACGGTTGATTTGCGAGCTCAGCTGGCGCCTACTGTCGGTGCCCATTAGTATCGTGATGCCCTACTTCGTCCCCCACCCCCTTTATACGGCACCACTACATAGATGGAGCAGCGTTACAAAAAGGCTATATGGCGCGTTCATATAACTGCCTGCGTTTCAGCTCAAGGCGCAGTGGGTTAAAGCGTCCCATCACCTCCCGTTCCGGCGATGGAGTCTCCGGCTCGAATCCTGGCGCCGTCGTGTCAGTAGAACATGTTCTGGTGATTTCATATCCGTGACGGATATCACGTCAGTGAGATCTTGGTGGATCCCAGAATAAAACAGAGTCGTGTAAAAAAAATAACCTGGGTAGAAAAGAAAGCAAATGTCGCGTTTGCGACCCCCCAGTCACTTTGGTGCCATGACTATAGCGCCAAGAATCTTCCCTGTGCAACTAGCAGCTGTCGAATAAATCCATCGCCATCTAGCGTAGCTGGGTGATTGTACTGAGACATATCGTGTCATTTGGATGCTAACGTTCAGCTGGGACATTGATAACCACTTTTTCTGGTTTGCTTAATTGCAGTACTCCTGACATTATGGAGCGCCAAATGTCAGTCGTTGTTTGTAGTTATTGCGTTTTCCGGATAAAAACCTCTACGAATCGGGCCTACAGGTGAGTCAGTCACAAAAAACAAGTTTTTTCATAGCCACTTTAAGCAGAGCGCACCTGACGCGTTCCCTCTTCCCGACAATTGTATAGGTGCACGTAACAACGTTCTAAACAAACACTTTATACTAGATTGAAACCAATGTAGAAAGGAAGTAAGCCAGTTCTGCCCGACTGGAAAGCGTAAAATCTATTTAAAAATATAACTATAACGAGCAGTTCTCAGCGGGCGGTTCACACTATAGGGCTGATGCCGGTGGGAAAGTCAATGTCCCTCCAGCTGCGCGAGCCCGGGGGTTTTCGGCGAGGGACAAGATATACAGCCGTATTTTAATGCGGCAGCCTTTACAGCGTATTGCAAGGCACCTACCGTTTAATGCCTTGTATTTCCGGAAAACGCGTATCAGTAAAGTTGACAGATTTGCTGGTTCTAATAGCGTACATAAATTTATTTGTAAAAAACCCCTCAGAACACCAAAGAAAGAAGTAAAAATGAACAAACGAGAATAAATGTAATATGTACCGCCCTCGCGCGATTAGGACAAAAATAAGGAACCCATGTCAAATAATTTGGATTGTAAAAAAAACAATAATACACATCAAACGGGAAATGCCTCGTATCTGCACAAATTACCTTTTTGGCGAGGTTAATATTTAGTCGTCATAACTGCAAAATAGAGAATAATTTTTGAAGAAAACGACATGAGGAGAAGTAAAAACTACACAAAATAAAACAGAAATGCTAATAGCAAAAATTGAAGAGGTGCGACATTTTGTTTTAAATGTATTACATGAAATGCCACTTTTCTAGATCACCGGTTGTGCCTCTAGCCTGCATGGCTAAAAGGTTTATAGAAATTTTCAAAAAATTTAACTTTAAAATCCCTTTATAGCAAAAACATTGGAAGCTGATCATGGACGTGATGACGAACCACAGCGGAGAATCGGTTGAGGAAAGATTTAACAACGGAAATTAGCCGCGCTTTTGAAGGGGAGCAATATTACGATTGGTAAAGAGCTGGAAATACTTAGGCCACCTGATTTTGAAATGCACACATGGCGAAGTTGCGCTACTTCGGGAGAACATACCCCTGGGTCTGTCGGTAATGCCGTTTCTCCATAGCAAACACTCTTCGTGTGTTGCGGCTGATTTGTCGACTCCTTTTGGTACCACTTCTGCGTCGGCGTTCTCGGCATTTTGGCTTGGATGTTCACATCGCTGGGCACATTTCGTTGGGGAGGCGCAATACGCGGAGCTCTAAATCGATGCGTCACTAGGCGAATACCTGCCACCACTGGGCCGAGCGCTCCTAACCGAGGGAGAAGGCGTGCGTGACTTTTTTTTTTATTTTGCACATCCATGCACTCATTACCAAATCAAAACTGCTCCTACCACGTGGAAATGGCGCTGTGGTATTGACGCCGGCTTCATAATCCGAGCAACCCAGGTTCTCCTCCTACCACGCGGAGCGTAATTTTTAATGTCACCCACGATAATCACGGTCAGACAAAGTTGGCTTTCGTGCAGTGCGTTTTGCGACGCAACGTTCGCAATCAGTGAGACACAGAAAGTTTCTCTTTAACAGATAGATGCAATGCAGTTGGAGGCATCGGGGGCAAGGCAGTTGGAAGGATGTGCTTGCCCCCTTTTTGAGCTGCACGACTAAGTTGAATGGCGGAGCTGAGTTACGGCGCAGTGGCTCTCGTACCAGAGCGACGGCATTTACCAACGCAGTGGTTTCGAATAAACTGCCTTAACCCACATTATCTAATAAGATTATGAAAGGTGGAGGCGGGTTTTAAGTCGCCTAGCTCTTGCCGGTTTTCTTCCCCAAAGCTGACGAGCGCGGAGTCCATTTTTTTTATCGCTCAGGACTGGTACTTTATGTTGTGTAACGGCACATTGTTCATACAGTGTGTCGGGGAGAGTTTATAAATTGAAATTGTTGCGATGCATGAAGGCGCTTCAGAAGGTATTTGTTGTTTTTTGGTGATTGACCCTGTTACTACTCCGAAGCAATCATAATCGCAACACGTAACGGAGACGACTTGCTGTTTTCCGTGTTTATTTTTGGGGTATTGGGCGGTCGTTTCTTTACGCAGACCGCAACTACTGAGATATAATAAGAGCATGACGAGGATTGCGGTGCTTCCCGCTAGACTTTTTATCATCCGATGTTTTTGCGCTTGGTTTTTGACAGGCCTCAATTTTCCGGCAAAAGCTATTTATACCAGTGTGTCGAACCGAAAAAAAGGCATACTGGTTCGGTACGGTTCTGCTTCAGGCGAAATCATGTCGTTCCGGTTCAGTTCCGGTTCGACAAAATCACATACCGAAATGGTTTGCAAAGCGGTTTGATGAGTTGAGTTAAACCCTGAACTTAGAGAAAAAAAAAAACATTTCGTAGTTTCAAACGACAGTCAAATCAAATGCAAACAAAAAAGTGAAAATGCTGCTGTTCCCAAGGGCAGTGGCGCAATTGCAAAGCAAACATTAAACAATTACGAGATATATAAGAAAAAGAGATGAAGTGGCGACGATTTACCATCTACTTACTCGCCCAGACTTTATGTTGTCCTGTCGACTATTCATAAAGCCACCGCCAAGAGATATGACGGTGGGATATATTTTCTGCCCTTTCCTTTTTGTTGAAATTGCCATCGTAGCTATGGAATCGCCCATCACGCTAACCTCGAAGCCTTAAATTAGGCCTGCGTACTGGCGCGTTTAAAACACCAGCACTTAATACCAATGGACGTACATTCTTTATATTGTAACAAAACAAAAAAGCTCTACTGCAGACACATAAATACTACCAATGAATTAGAATATTTGGTCACACTGAATAATTTGTTAGCTGTAACCTTATCGAATGTGTTAGCCACACGTTTGTTAAAAGTAAGCTTTAGTTAACGCTCAGGCACTGCATTGATGCTCTGACCACTGCAATTCATTTTGCGATAGCTATACCGGATGTGTGCATTACAATCATGCGGTATGTAAGATTTCGCCATCTTCGGTAATCTGTAGAAAATAGGTGCGGAACGGCTCCGCACCTAGTTTCTACGGATTACCGAAGATCCACAAACCTGGCGTCCCCCCTTCAACCGATCGTGTACTTCACATCACCCCAGTGCCGAGCCCTTTCACTTTTACGTGCAGCAGCGAAGGGCTTTGTGTGGGGCCAGCAAAACTTAAAGAGCATAAGACGCAGCGGCAGCGTGGCTCCAGTCACCCCTGAAGAAGAAGCCGAGCCGGCTTCGAAAAGTCGGGTTTTTGTGTATGTATTGGTTGGAGCATAATTAAATATCAGTTCAGTCTACGACCTCTTCGATGCATATGCACGACGATTGCTAGCACCGCAACTGTGCGAATAAACAATGATATTGAAACTTAACTGTGGGCCAGGCCATGCTCACCTACAGCAGCTTCGCCATTCAATCCTTGCGCATGCGTGCAGGCTTCCATGATTTTTTTCTTTGCATGCTCGCTTGCTTACAGGCGGTTGCTGCCGAATGAGGAGTGATTCGGTGCAGAAACCTGCCCTGCCGTTCGAGCACGTGACATCGGCGCCGCAAAGATGGCGTTATTGTCGCTTTCAATTTTCACAGTAGTACAGCTCACGTGCTATAATAAAGTCTGGGGTCATTCGACAAACGCAACGTAAGTAGCAGGACAAAGGTATCGTCACGCCGAGTTTCGTACCGACGTTTACACTTGGTGTTACCTCAGCCTCGCCGGTCGTCAACCTTCGCAGAGTGGAATAGCCCTTGCTATTTTGCAGAGGCTCTGCTTTGCACGGCTAAGTTGCTCAACTAGACCTTAACTTAGGAGTCAGTGCTGCGCGCTATACTCACCTAACTCATTCCGCCATTTCATGTACACATCAATAATGGAAGGCGTCTAAGCGTAAAGCTGCAAGCGGCCCGTGGAAAAAAATTACGGGCGGGACTTTTCGAAGCATTTACATCATTTGTGACTCAGCAGTTGCTGAGAACGCGGATAAAATTGCCTGCAGCTTTTAATTTACAGCCTCATTCAGCATTTCAAATAGTATCCTACAAAAACAAAAACGCATGCAGCGCTGACAATTTACCAAGTGGGGCTGTGCTCAGGACTTGGAAAGCGCTCTCTTTCCGTGGCCCGAGCGTCGAAAATAGTGCAAGTTATTAAGCCAGCAGTGCAACCAGTGATTAGAGACGCACTGAAGTTTCAATACCAATGTAAATTTCATCAAGGAGCTACACCGGTAGCTACATGCTTCTTACGGGCTGCCACACTAAAATGTGTTCGCAATGCAGTGCCCTGGAAGAAAGACTACAGTTCAAAGTGACATTGTTGTTGTGTAAATCTGAAGTTATAAGACAGGAATAAAATTTGTCAGAGAGTGTATCAAACTAGGACAACTTGTATTACTTAACCGCGTGTTTGCAAACTGCTTCCGAAAGATCATTTCATCTCTACTAGCCTATCGAGTAAAAAAATAACCAAAAGAAAACGGGGCGGCGGCAGGCTAATAGAGGACATTTCGTTTTTATTTTGCACAAATGTACTCTCGTTCAGGGTTAGAATTACACCCCGCAATGACAGGACGCTGAAGCGATGAAAGCTGTAGTGCAGGGATTCCTGTGCAGATCCGAAAAGTTGGAGAAGATACTGCAGCTTGGTGCCTTGGCATTTCACGTGCGATTCTGACGTTCTGCTTTTTTATAGTGGTGCTGCTCTCATATTCAACTGTTGTGTGGACTGGGCTTTTTGATGTCGTGCTGCGGTTGTCGTGTGCTAATTGGATATCATGGGTGGTGGCTTCTTAAGGATTGTACACCGTTTTTTCTGTCGGGCCTGTTTACGCTTCATGCCCTTAACCCTCGGCGCCAATCGTGTGGTCTCGAGATTAGAAGAAAGGTTATGCCTGAATAAAGGTCCTGTGAGTTTCCCGTGACTGCCGGGAAAAGTGAACTTTCGTTAGGGTACGAATGCTCCCAGACGCAGTGCGGGGAGAGGTAAATACTGAAGTTAGCCTAAACAATGTACGGCCGCAACAGATCGACACTCATGTATGTTAGCGGTTTTTCGGCAGCTATAGCAAATGCCCTGCAGCGAAAATTGGCCTTAATTCGGCTTGAGAACTTTATTGATAGATATTACGTTATGTCGCGTTCTTGCTTTCATTACACAAGTGTACCGGTATTGGTGAGAACGAAGAAAACTTTGAAAAAGGCAAAAAAAAAACAAAAATATATACCGCGTTTTTTTTTAATTTTTTTTTGTGCAACTGTGAACGGAATGGCTACAGCCGATGCGCCAAAAATCCTGGCGACTTCATCAGAAGACATCCTTAAAATACTGGCCACGCGCACAAGCATGCGACATGAAGACTACGAGCCGAGCTAATCTCGGCTGGCGTAATACCACTGGCCGAATATGTTTTACTGCTTTCATTTTTCTTTGAGTATAGTTGTAAATAACCTTCTCTGGCACGTGGCAGAGAAAACGAACAAAATAAAGTTTCCAACTAAAGTCAGAGACAAAATCCCGCTATTTTACTTCCACAGTGCATGACTTCATGCGCCACTTCTAACATGGACACGTACGGAAAGTCGACGCACCTGGTCGCGCTGCTGTTTGGATTACCCGTGCATGTTCGGCTGTGGAGATGACTGCACAACGGCAAGCACCTGTGCTGACAGCAGAGAGCGCTGTTTTGCTTAGCTCTCAGCCCCCGTTTAACATCAATCGATGATAAATGACCTACATTTGTCACAGTGCGGGGTTCATACAGGTGTTTACGGTCGCACGGTCAGAGAGCACAAAAAAAGAGCGCCTCCCACCGCACCGGGTATTGGGCTTTTATCCGTGAGTAAGCAGTCAGAGCGTACTGGAAAACGTTCGGGGTTTCGTTGCGTTGCTGTGAGAAGTCACTCGGGCCGAGATAATGGTCAGGATGGTATTCACAATGTTCTTCATCGCAAGTCTTTCGATTATCACATCGTTGCAAGGAATCGCCGCTGAAGATTCGGAGGTTACCGCAGACGCTAAGCGAGCTCCGGTATATTAAAACAATTTCCTTCCTACTTCATTTCTGAAGCGTTTATTTTAAATTTGCTGCTTGAGGATTGCATATTTTACAAATTACTGCTTGAGGATGTGAACCATTTATTCTTGCTGTTTCGGTTGGCTGTTATTTTGCCCTTTTGTGCTTTAATTATTACTTAAAAACATGCTCCTGAAATTTTTTGCGGCTGGTTTTGTTTAATACCACAGCTACGCTACTTTGCATTGAATGATAGCGGTTTATTGGGGTGTTTAATTTTTATGATTGTTAGTATTTGTATAATTTTCCATGACAGTGATGTGTGCAGAGCAGCGGTCCTTCAATCCACGTGAGGCGACCATACCTGTTTTGATGTGATTTTGGGATTTTACGCGCCGACGCAACGCAGGCGATGAGGCGCGCCGTAGTGGAGGGCTCCGGATTAATTTCGACCACCTGGGGATCTTTAACGTGCGCCGAAATCTCGTACACACAGGCGTTTTTGCTTTTCGCCTCCATAAGAAAAGCGGCCGCCGCGGCCGGGAATCGAACCCGCGACCTCGTGCTCGGCAGCGCAACGCCTTAGCGACCATACCTGTCGCCTTTCGACCATGAACCGCTGCATGGTGCCTTACGGTTGAGCAAATAAGTACGTTATTGCGGTCAAAGAATAATTATTGAAGTCGTAAAGGGTTTTCGCTTGATGTTAATGTAACTTAGCTCGGCGAGGATACGTAACTACGTAACATGTTGGATCAGGTTGCAGTGATTATAATTGAGTTGTGTTATTTTGTGCGATATCACGACTCCGTACCAATGAAGAACAGCAAATGAATAATTTTGTATAATTACTTTCGGACAATGTTTTGTGCTAAGTATCTGTCAGGATTTAACGAAATTGTACATAGACTAAGACGCTCGCTTCCTCCCTGTTCTTGCTTCGCACGGAACCCTAATTTTTTCTCCCAGCGGGGGCTAGAGCATGATTCTTGCAATAAATTCTGCCGTCTTTTACTATACGGAACGTAACTAGTGAAAGGGTAGTTTAAGTATTTATTTAATACGGAGAGCAGTAGTAATTTATTTTTTTAACTTGGGGAAATCTTTTCAAGTCTTTGAAATATTTTTTGAAAACGACTCATCATAAGCAGTGAATGCCCCATAGAGGTATTGCATGCCTTAACAGAAAATAACGTTCATTTATTAGTCCTACGAGAGCTTCACAGTCACGGGACCTTCGCACGGCTGACAGATGAAAGAAACCCATTTGATAGGCATGCGGAGTGCGCCGGCCATTATCATAAAGTATAGAAGGCTCTTGACCGCGTTCGATTCTCAACATGGCTGTCATTCATAGGAACACGGCATTGAAAAGCGCACACTCACCTTCCCTTGTCGTGACAAAAGTTTTAAACGCAGCTTACAGTCGCCGACTGGGTGGAACGGCTAACGTTAACGAATTGAATTTTTCTGTTACGAAATGAACTGTAGGCGTGACAAAAGTGAAAATTATTTTAGGAACGTTTACCCATACAGATGCACGGACGCACGTGAGATGGCTATTAACTTCAAATTTTAACATTTGATCCATCCTTCCTCGGCATCCCTGAAGCATTGTATTTCGTTGGGGAGTTGTTGGGCTGAAGAAATTCGTTTCGAACCTGGCTTGCTCACATGAAATAAAACCAAATTGAGTCAAATGTTTAGTTGGATATGTATGCCAACGAGGCAAGGCAAAATGAGATACAAACGTGTCCTGACGGGGCCCACGTCTCCCATTTACACATCGTATAGCTGTGCATATACGTATATTGTGAATAAACACGATAAAGTAAGTCTTAACAGCAATGGTAATACACAGACACGTATGCAGTACATCTATTGGTAGGTGGACAATATTGGGAATTAGGGCCATGGACAGAAGAAATAAATCATATCATCAGTAGTAACAGCAACATTTTGTTGAGTCAACGGCATTCGCGGTAATTTTATTAAACAGTTTTTTTATTTAACTTTTTCAAATGATTGCATTATTTTGCCTAAGTGGGCTTGTTCCAACACAGAGGGGCATGTGCTAATGAAGAATGTTGTTTGATTTGCTAATGTCTGAATGCCATGGTTTGGTCGCGATATCGGCCACCACTGAGGTGATAGTGCGCAGACTGTAGGTCACCCCTCGGCTGAAATATTTTTAAGTAAACAGCGCGAAGTCAGATTTAAAGTTACGATATATCAAAGTACCTTTTGTGCGCAAGAAATGTATTTCAAAACACAACAAATATGCATGTCTTCTTGGCAACATTTCGGCCTACTTAGGCAGATCACAATGCGTCGGGATATTCCCTATAAATAAAAAACGAACAATTTTTACAGGAAAGGTGAATAATGACATCTCGGACATGTCTTCCCGCAGGCTTCTCTGATGGGCAGATTCGGCCACAAGGTAGAGACCTATAAGATAACCACCCAGGATGGCTACTTTCTGGAACTGGACAGGATACCAGGACCGAAAGATTCAAACACGACTGGGAGGCGCCCGCCTGTGCTCGTGGTGCACGGCATCGCTATGAACGCCGGATGCTGGGTCGCCAACTATCCTTCGCAGAGCCCAGGTAAGAGGACCGAACTTTGCGTTTGAGCCTATGGACGTGCGAGACAATTGCACTTAAGCAAAGCGTCCTTCACATCTCTATGATTATCGACAACTGTAATGTTGCATGCGATAAGGTTCTTAAAAAGCCCTAAAGACAGTCGAGTCTGGTTCATTAAGAAGGCTTCTTTGTCCCGATAACAATGACACACTTTTTAGCGCAAAATTAAAAATAATGTGGTTGATCCCTCTTTCACAGGAATCATGAAAACACGAAAGTGAAATGTGCTTCCACATCATCAGTTCATGTTTATTCTGCAGTTGATATGAACTTGCACATCGCTATTTATATTTCGTCAGTAACACACCGTCAGACGCATAAACATTAGACACTAGATTGCACGCGCCCCGTACACAGCGCACACCCCTAGGAAACCACACGCTGCTCGCAAACAATGCGAACGAAACCAAACGGGTTGCCAGCGAATCGTTTGGTGAACTCATGGTCCGCTGCAGCGAAAGAGAATGATTCGCGGACTGTCTTGTCAGTGTGCTTGGCGAGCGACGACCTGTTGGTTCCTGTTCCGTGGACTGCACGGCAGACGGTTGATTTGCGAGCTCAGCTGGCGCCTACTGTCGGTGCCCATTAGTATCGTGATGCCCTACTTCGTCCCCCCACCCCCTTTATACGGCACCACTACATAGATGGAGCACGTTACAAAAAGGCTATATGGCGCGTTCATATAACTGCCTGCGTTTCAGCTCAAGGCGCAGTGGGTAAAGCGTCCATCACCTCCCGTTCCGGCGATGGAGTCTCCGGCTCGAATCCTGGCGCCGTCGTGTCCAGTAGAACATGTTCTGGTGATTTCATATCCGTGACGGATATCACGTCAGTGAGATCTTGGTGGATCCCAGAATAAAACAGAGTCGTGTAAAAAAAATAACCTGGGTAGAAAAGAAAGCAAATGTCGCGTTGCGACACCCCAGTCACTTTGGTGCCATGACTATAGCGCCAAGAATCTTCCCTGTGCAACTAGCAGCTGTCGAATAAATCCATCGCCATCTAGCGTAGCTGGGTGATTGTACTGAGACATATCGTGTCATTTGGATGCTAACGTTCAGCTGGGACATTGATAACCACTTTTTCTGGTTTGCTTAATTGCAGTACTCTTGACATTATGGAGCGCCAAATGTCAGTTGTTGTTTGTAGTTATTGCGTTTCCGGATAAAAACCTCTGCGAATCGGGCCTACAGGTGAGTCAGTCACAAAAGACAAGTTTTTTCATAGCCACTTTAAGCAGAGCGCACCTGACGCGTTCCCTCTTCCCGAAAATTGTATAGGTGCAAGTAACAACGTTCTAAACAAACACTTTATACTAGATTGAAACCAATGTAGAAAGGAAGTAAGCCAGTTCTGCCCGACTGGAAAGCGTAAAATCTATTTAAAAATATAACTATAACGAGCCGTTCTCAGCGGGCGGTTCACACTATAGGGCTGATGCCGGTGGGAAAGTCAATGTCCCTCCAGCTGCGCGAGCCCGGGGGTTTTCGGCGAGAGACAAGATATACAGCCGTATTTTAATGCGGCAGCCTTTACAGCGTATTGCAAGGCACCTACCGTTTAATGCCTTGTATTTCCGGAAAACGCGTATCAGTAAAGTTGACAGATATTGCTGGTTCTAATAGCGTACATAAATTTATTTGTAAAAAACCCCTCAGAACACCACAGAAAGAAGTAAAAATGAACAAACGAGAATAAATGTAATATGTACCGCCCTCGCGCGATTAGGACAAAAATAAGGAACCCATGTCAAATAATTTGGATTGTAAAAAAACAATAATACACATCAAACGGGAAATGCCTCGTATCTGCACAAATTACCTTTTTGGCGAGGTTAATATTTAGTCGTCATAACTGCAAAATAGAGAATAATTTTTGAAGAAAAACGACATGAGGAGAAGTAAAAACTACACAAAATAAAACAGAAATGCTAATAGCAAAAATTGGAGTGGTGCGACATTTTGTTTTAAATGTATTACATGAAATGCCACTTTTCTAGATCCCCGGTTGTGCCTCTAGCCTGCATGGCTAAAAGGTTTATAGAAATTTTCAAAAAATTTAACTTTAAAATCCCTTTATAGCAAAAACATTGGAAGCTGATCATGGACGTGATGACGAACCACAGCGGAGATTCGGTTGAGGAAAGATTTAACAACGGAAATTAGCCGCGCTTTTGAAGGAGAGCAATATTACGATTGGTAAAGAGCTGGCAATACTTAGGCCACCTGATTTTGAAATGCACACATGGCGAAGTTGCGCTACTTCGGGAGAACATACCCTGGGTCTGTCGGTAATGCCGTTTCTCCATAGCAAACACTCTTCGTGTATTGCGGCTGATTTGTCGACTCCTTTTGGTACCACTTCTGCGTCGGCGTTCTCGGCATTTTGGCTTGGATGTTCACATCGCTGGGCACATTTCGTTGGGGAGGCGCAATACGCGGAGCTCTAAATCGATGCGTCACTAGGCGAATACCTGCCACCACTGGGCCGAGCGCTCCTAACCGAGGGAGAACCGACGAGGGCTTCAGAGAGTTTGCGGAGTCACCATGAGGGATCACGTTCCTAACAGCCGGCCGCTGGCGTAGTGGTGGGCCCATTGCGATGATCCCCCACTCACGGAAGAGAAGCGAAAGGGCATAGATTTACGCTCAACTCGTAAGCAAAAAGCCCGGTACTGCGCGACGAGATATCAATCACACCATCGCGGTCAAGCCGAACCACGGCTTCACAGCTCCTGAAAAAAGAGCACTGGTATGCTGTATGCCTGAAATTCCAATGGCTGCCAAAACACATACCATGTCAAAGGAATGACAGACAGAATGAATGACAGAAAGGAAAGGAATGACAAAGGAACCACAAAGCAGTTGGTGACACATTCTAAAAATCAACTAGCCGTTGATTACCCGGTAGCGGGTATATTTGAAGGCGCAGTAGTCAAGCGCTATATGCACATGCTTTTCCTTCCCACTCACAATTTGTAGCCGCTTTAAGAGCTCTAGCTGGATATAGGGAAACCAGAAGTAACGCCGGGGTGAGGCGTTCTTTGCGGCCTTCCAGGACAGGCACACAGGCCACTCCCACAGCAATGTACGCCCAGGCAACAATGTGGTAGTTAAGAGCCGTGCACCAAATGAAAATGCTATTCTCATTTTACAGTAGAGTAAAAACCGGGAAATACTTCCAGTTAAGCGAATTTTCGGTTTGGCAAAGTTGCGCGAATTACCATCAAATCTGGATTTTTTTTTTTTTTTTGCAAAAAAGGTGCTACTACTTACCAGGTCTTCAACAGCAGCTTCTAGTCTTGCTTTTCATGAAGGTTTGAAAGTAAAATAGACATACAAGACACGTTCACCGGCTGGGACCCGCGCTCTTCATTGGGTTTTTCCTCGCACGACGCACCTCTGTCTTCTAGCACACACTACCTCTGTGAATATCTCTACGGTCACATGGTGTGCCACAGGGTTGCTTGACGAAATTGATATGCCTCTAGGCTCAGATTTTAGGTTCGGGGAAAACATCGGCTTTGTGGTAGGTGCGGTTAAACCAGTCAAAAATGGAAGGACTTAGGCGCAGCAGCATCGCGCGAATCTTGTGAAACGGTCTGCGGAGGCGAAATTTTCGTTCCACTCTCAGTCAAGATTTCAAGATGTCCGCAGTTTGGCCCAAAAATACTTCGAAATAAAGGGTAACAAATACATGGGACGTATACGAAATGGTTCGGTGCCGCGGAAAGCTTCGAGTGAGCCGATTTCTCGAGACATGCGAGGAGATCGAGTTAACGAGGAACTACTGTATTTTGTTACATCGTGTCCGGGTGCCGTGTTGGAACTCCTGGCACTAGTTGATCATCGCTTGACATGAGAAGCGAATGCGAGGAGTTGGCATCACTTCTGGCGGACTTAGCCTAAAAGAAAATCCCAGGAAGTACCATATCTTTTGTCATGTTATACAGATGCGATTAACACTGAAGGCTCCTTCAGCTGGCCTTGGGGAAGCATCAGTTACGAAGCGAAGGTGATGGGACAGCTTAATGTAACTGAAAGGGCTCGCAGGGGGACTGTTTACCGCAACGGAAACAGTAGCCGAAGCCGTTGCGACTTGGGAGAGCACTCAGGTTTAATGATATGTTATCAATTATAATCTCGTTTCTCGTTCTTGCCTATAGAGGGAGAGGCTGAACTGTAGTTATACGAGCATGTGGCCCGGATGAAGCTACAGAACCACCACTCTTCAGCGCGTTGTCTCTCATTCATGCGAGCAGGCCCCAGACCGCTGGCGAAGAGCGTTCGTTTGAAAGTCTCATGACTTATCATAAATCTCTCTGCAGCTGGTGATGGAAGTTTCGCTTCAAGTTCTCATTTACGTTTAAGCCTTGATGTTGTAATAGAGCCCGTACCTGAGCATACGTGTACTGCATGTGCATGGCATGGCGAAAATGAAAAATTACGCCCTCCTCCCCTTCGCGTGAGAATCCCTGCTATAAGCGTAATCAATACGATGGAAAACGCCAATGGAACCCCTATGAGATGCGTTGCATCACACCAGGGTTCCCGCGAGGGGAGGTGGGCGCAATTTTTTATAATTATAACATACCTTGCGTAGGACAACGTAATAACAATCAGATCTCGCTACTGCGTGTTGAACGCTGGGCATTTAAAGTTTAGATAAACCAGAAATGTCTTAATTACGTGTAGTAATTAGTGTTTTTCATAAATGCAGCGCGTGGCAGAGACCACAGAATCCTTTCGCTGCTGCCAAGTACTAAGATAAACTTTAAATTCAGATCGGCGCTGTACTGCTCAACAGTCACCAATTATTAAGGGTAACGTGGTTGGTCGGCAAAGACAAATAATTGCACGAAAGAAGTTCATTGAACCGGACGCAGTACAAAGGAGCGCAGAAAATGAAACACGTTTGTTTGGGACCTGCGATTAAGCGCGGTGATCGCGCAGTTGGACACACGTCGGCTTCGTATCGCGCGTACCCAGGTTCAATTCCGACCACGGCAAGCGTTTTTTATGGACGATAGTCTTTCTTGGGGTACTTAAACCCAGAAATTTTGGTCTGTCTGTATGTCTGTCTGTCTGTCCATCTGTCTATATGTAACTCGATTCAGACACCCGGCCAAAGTAAAATGCTTACTGCGGAATAGTCTTATATACTCAAAGCCAAATGTGAACGTCTAAGCGCGGTTTATGTGTTCATACTTGTCACCTTTGTTGGACAAGAACCAGACATTACGCAAATATAAGGCAGAAAATTAGTACACAAGGGATATTTACAGTGTTCCTTTATTAAAAATTCCTCGATGCTTGCTTTTTTGATACCAAATAATGTTCTACATCTACTGCAGAACAAAACGTACCGCCGGCTGTTGGCCGCGACACCTCCGGACGGCATATGAGAAATCACGTAGCAACAGAAAAGAAAGGATCCACTAGCTACGTTTCACGTTCTCCTTGGAACGCACGGGGAGAACGGCAACGCGTTTCTCTAAACCTTGAAGTCGGCCGCCTCGATTCACGCGCGTCTCCGCCGTACTGCAGCGCTGGCATCGAGGAACCCTGTTTGTAGCAGTGGAACGCGGTAAATTCAAATCGCCTTGAGCAAATCTTTAGTGTGTTTACCTTGGGATGAGCGCGGCGGTGCAGGAACAGCATGAAGGTGAGCGGGAAAGCAAAGGGGGGCATTTTCTTGGCAAATGTCTACAAAGACTATCGTCTTTTGACGACATTTGCAATGAAAGGAGCAGGATACGCGGCAATTTTTTATCCCCATATTATGTGCCCTCCCACTGTGAAGTATTGCCTTGTCAGCTTTGCGTTTCAGGTACAATACCGCCATCAGGGACACCAAGCAACTTCCGGTGTAACAACAGCGGGTTTAAAGTCCACACTGTTATTTGCAGTTATGTTCGTGAACCAGCTCATTGCTTGGCGTAGCTGTAAGTTCCGTGAATAATATCTAATTTTTAAACTGCCTGCACAAAGTCCTACCATGACGCATATGACCTGGACACTGAAGTGAACAACGCCCCTATGTCCCATTTCGAAGCCTTACTGAGGAAAAAGGATGCCCTTTGGGGGCCCAACACTATTGTGAACAAGTGTTTTGCACAAATCTGAGACGCGTACAACTAAAGTAGCTATAGAAACGAACCGATGTGCACATAAGACAGGTGAAAAACATGAGGCCTAGTTTGACATTTCCCATATCTGCCCTGTTTAATAATCTCGGCCTTTAAAATCGCAGTGCAGCCAGCGCCAACTTTAAGCTTTCCAATACCCGTAAAATTCTGCAGATGTTGTGAAGAATTCAGTCGAGCTTTACTTCAGAGACGGCGTGTGGAAAATTGGCGGTCTTAAAACATTTAATACAGCAAAGCTTTAGTTTACTTTTCTGCGACCTAACTTAATGCTCAACAGCCTCAGGAGATCACAGCGGTTTGAGATAGGCGGTGAGGCAGTGGAAGTGGTACTCGACTATATCTACTGAAGCCAAGTAGTGACCCTGGATCCTGACCATGAGGTAAAGATAAGCAGAAGGATAAGAATGAGGTGGGGTGCCTTCGGCAGGCATTCTCTGATAATGAATGGCAGCCTACCATTGTCGCTGAAGAAGAAAGTGTATGACAGCTGCATCTTACCGGTACGCACCTACGGGGCAGAAATTTGGAGGCTCACTAAACGGGTTCAACTTAAATTGAGGACGCCTCACCGAGCAATGGAACAGAAGAGGATAGGTGTAACGTTCAGGGACAAAATATAGCGGAGTGGGACAGGACAAAAAATGCGTGTTAAGGACATATTAGTAGAAATTAAGAAGAAGGAATGGGAGTGGACAGGGCATGTAATGCGAAGGCAAGATAACCGCTGGTCATTAAGGGTAACAGACTGGATCCCTAGAGAAGGCAATCGTGGCAAGGGGAGGCAGATAGTTAGCTGGGCAGATGAGATCAAGAAGTTTGCGGGGATAAATTGATCGCAGTTAGCACAGGGCCGGGATGATCGGAGATCTGTGGGAGAGGGCTTTGTCCTGCAGTGGGCTTAGACAGGATGATGAAAGCTTTCCTAATCTCGTCTAGTGGTTTCGCCGTCGCAGTAAATTTGACCTTCATTTGACCGCAGCTGCGCCGTATCCTTGGCAACGCACCGCGTGACTCGGCGGGCCGAGCTCCGCCGAGGCCGCGTTTGCGCTGCCGCCGCTGCGGCCGGCTTGGCGCATGCGCTCTCGGCAGCTAGTTCGCAGCACTTGGCTACGTGAGCGGCCGCGTGCATGAGAGCTCTGCCATGAGTGAGGGCGAGGCCGCGGCGTCTTCTGTGAGCTTTGCGCTGGAGCCCGAGGCTTTGAGCCGTTTTCGGGAAGCGGCGCCACACCACCTCGCGAATATCACCCAGAGAGCCGTTGCGCAAGCCGGACAACAAACGTACACAAAGCCAGGCTTTGGACGAATAGTGTTGCAATTACATTGCTCAACACTGCCACTCAACATTGGAATACTGAGTGGCAACAAGAAGGGAATGAAAGCTACACATTCCAGTGGATAAAGAATACTCCCAAAATTCGGGACCACTTTCCCACCAACTATTACACGTCACAGTTTATCACTGGACACGGTAAATTTCCGTTTTATTTTCATAGGTTTGCCATTACAAATATTAACATATGTAAATGTAACCTACCAGCTGACAGTTTCGACCACTCTTTACAGGACTGCCCAATAACAAACAAACACAGAGAACAACGTCTTAATATCGATAGAAATTATCTGGTAAAAAGGAGACCAGAGCTAATAAAACGTAAAAAAATATTAAACATTTTAGAAGAAATAACAATACTAATTAACGGTAATATTCAACAATACTAACCCTTCAAATATTTTGTCACAATTTCACACACACGCAGAAACAAAGCGGCAAATAACGCGATAATAACTTTTGGATGTTTTCTATCTTGTTTAAATACCTTTCTACCTTTTTTATTATAAATTGAAACATCCATTTTCAATGTATTTAATTTACCCGTTATACCTCGGTGGAACGGGAAGGGTTTCACTTTATGAGCCCGTTTAATAAAGAAGTGTAGCAATTACAGCTAAACGAAAGGTTAACAAAGTGAAACCAGCATTTAACCAGGCTAAGCGAAGCTCTCGCTTTGCATGTCAAGCGCTAGCCGAGCTTAGCCGAAGTATTTTCTATTAAAACGTTTGGCTAGAGTCTTGTGCGCAAGTTGGTATTGCAACGAACTGCATATATTTGTCCGACTCAGTTCTTCAGAATTCACGATTGCACAGTCCCATTTAATTACCTCACTTTACACTCTCTTTCATTTTAGGTTTTCTTTTGGCCGAAGCTGGTTTCGACGTGTGGCTGATAAACAACAGAGGCGCACCCGAGTCTAACTTTCACAAGACGCTGTCAACGAACGACCCCAAGTTCTGGGATTGGAGGCAAGTCTTCTCTCGGAAAGATAGTTTTACTGGAAACCTTGATACCTCTTTCCCATGTTTGGCGTCACGGATGCCTAAAATGTGTATTTCAAAAATTTGGAGGACTAAACTTTACGTCCAAGCGTGTAACTCACAAGCATTATCAGGACCCGTTCTCATCGCACCATCATGCGCCTGTCATGTTATTTAATGCACACGGCGCTCACAAGCGGTGAAAACTGTCCACACCTGCTGACATCAGTTACGGCAGCGCCTTACGATCCAGGGGTTTCAGTGAACGCCGCAAAGTGATGCTATGGGATGTTTTGCTCGGTATGTTGAAGAGACTCTGCAACGCTTCCGATAGCCCTTTCACTCTTTCTTTTACGTCCGGAGCCACTGCGAAAGCTATAGTTATCGCCAGCACGGAGCGGCACTGCGTGATTTGCTCGTCGCACCAGATATGCCTTCCATTTCTGCTTTGTTTTTGTGGCTTTTAGATGCAAAGCATCTCTTGCTCGGGGCGGCGTCCGTCGGCGTCTATTCGCCTCTCTCCCCCTCTCCCCACCAGCTGTGCGATAACGCCGCTCTCCTCCACTCCCTCTCTCCACGCCAGCTGTGCGATAGCGCGCTCGCTGCTCCTTCTCTACCCCTCTCCCCGCCAGCTGTGCGATAGCGCGCGGCGCTCCTTCTCGCCTCCTCTCCTCGCGCCGCTCCCTCAGATGCTGCTTGTCCGATGAACTGAATGGACGCCAACAATTCTGTCAGCGAACTGGCTGGCACACCGTCAACCAGCACCAGCCAGCTCACTCCCAGAACCGCGAGCACCTGTGAAGACAAGGCGCAGAGGAGAGCTCGAGATTCAGAACGCAAACGTCGACGCCGAGCAGCGGATCCAGATGGCGTTCGGCAACGCGATGCCGCTTCGAAACGTCGACGTCGAGCAGCGGATCCCACACTGCGAGAAAGCGAAGCTGCTTCGGCACGCCAACGTCGCCAAGCGGATCCGGATGCCGCTCGTCAACATGCTATGCATCACCACATAGTTCCCTTCGGGGAGATGGTGTAATTTTTTTTAAGTTGCTATCGAAAAGCTTTCATTGCTGCAACTGAAGGAAAACCGGCCAAAAGCTGGTACATGGCCTGTGTGACGTAATTCGAGCCGTCGAAGAACGGAAGACCGGGAAAGAGAGAAAAATCTTCTCAGTGAGTTTACAAGTGATCTGATGGACATACAGCAGTAATTTTTGGCTGAGGTACTTGGCGACCCCCTAATCTAAGTACTGGGTGTGTTGGATGACTACGTTCTCCAAACTTGTAAGATTTTACAAAAAAAAGTTGAAAATAGTGTTGCAGGGTCCTTTTACAGTGGGGTATACAGAACAGTATGGTGTGCACAAACGGGGTATGCACAACAGTCGGTAGGGGGAAGTGGGGTATAGACATTTTCATCTGTTAATATTAAATAAGATCAGAGCATGTTCTGGGCTGTGTTGGGCATGCGCAGTTACATCTTCCTGTCCATTGCGCCAATTATAGTGCCGCTTGCACAGCCCACTGATAAAATGGAAGCCCCCAGGACCAAGAAAATAAAATGGTCTATACACAACAGGTAAAAAGCAGGTAAAGGCAGCAGAGACGGTGAAGTGGGCAGAGAAAATGAAAGCAAAAAAAAAAAAAAAAACCCTGGAGCTTACAAGGCAGAGAAACTAGAAATCAGGAAGCAAGTTTCAGTGGCAGTACGCCAGACAGTGCATTTCTGTTTGAAGCACGGGTGGGGTGCCTGAGAATCCGGGCACACACGTGTATCTACAGGCAGCAGGATGAAACATGTGTATGCTGCGGCAGATCAGGAAACTGTAGTTCGCATTGTCAGGGACAGCACAGAGATACGACCGCCGTAGGGCGATGGGGAAGCGACGTTGGCGAGGTTTGGCATTTGGGGTGAGGGGGAGCCGCAGATTTAGGGCCATAGAGGTGACGACGAGGCGGCTGGAATGGTGGTGGAGGAAAAGCAGGGAACAGGCTAGTACGCGGGGGGAGCTGTCATACGGATGAGAATTTAGGGCAGCGGGGGGAAGAAAAAAATTACGCCCACCTCCCCTCGCGGGAACCGTGGTGTGATGCGACGCTGAAGGGGGTTCCGTTGGGTGTTTCCGTTGGACGATTAGTCGAATTGCGTGAAACGCATAGTGAACGTGAATTGCGTTTCAATCACATCGTTGGGTTCCACGCGAGGAAATGCAGGGCGTAATTTTGAGCATAATGAGAGACGTTGTCGTTGTCGTTTAGACGGAGGCTTTAATAAAGGAACCGTCGCTTCAAGCAATCGTTGGTACTGCGAGAGAGCAAGGGCAAGCGCAAGCGCGGACGACCGTCGACTGAGAGACCACTCCGCTTATATGCGCAGCGCACCCGAAGGAGAGGAGACCGCGCAGAGAGAGAGTACTGCACATGCGCACCGCACGCAGCGCCGCCCACCGGCGGAGTGAGAGTGCGCTGCGCCATGCGCCTGCAGATGTTGGGCGAGAGTGTTCGCTATCGGAGAGAGGCGAGGGGGTGAGCGGAGGAGAGACGCAGCTGTGCGGACGCGGACGACGACGACGGACGCAGGACAGGGCCGCCGGCAAGAGATGCTCTTCTCAGCATCGCATCTAAAAGGGGAGAGGGAGCGATGAGAGTTTAAAACATGGGTAAGGGGGAGATGGTGGTGGCAAATCTATTAGGCTAGCTAAGAGTGGGGCAAGCAAGTGGTATCAAACACGCAAGTCGGTTGCTGAGAACCTACATCCCGATTTAAAGGGAGATCCACTAATCATCATCATAATCTTCTCATGGTTGACGCCGGCTTCTTTGCAAAACGGGGTCCGTAACGCTACGTGTTCATACACAAAACTGTCGTGTCCTCGAAAACAGAGATGGACACCTGTGATCCTGTGGACGCGGCCTGAGAAGGAAAAGACTGACAATAAGGACAATAGCTCTAGAAGGCTGGTTTCGAGGCACGCATTACTTATCAGAAATATCTTAGCTCTGCTGTGGATAAGCGCCCCGCGGAAGAGAAGGAGTACATGCTAGGTAAATGTGACCCTGAGGTGTTATTTCTTCTAGTGCAGCAGTATAGTGAGAACGTCTTCGCCTGGTATTAAATGCGATGGTTAAGTTATTGGCGTTAAGCTACATAGATGGTATGGTGAAAATATGACCAGAATAATCGCTCCTCACACTGTTAACAAATAGCTAATTGATTGTCTGTGGGTTCTTAAAGCATGATTGCGCATTGATAGTCATAATAGACCGAAAACGCGTTTTGGGGTTTCTACAAAATATCTACAGTATTGTATGAGGAACTTTGCTATCTTGCGTGATTTCCCATTAAAGCCCCTCGCAATATTAAGCCAAAAATAAGATGTGCCCCATTAATTTTAGGTAAGTGCTAACTATCGAATAGCTGGCATAAGTGTTAGCGGCGCTTGAAAAGTGCCACTGCACGTTACAGCTAGCTTAGTCCCGCGAAACGTTCATTCAGACTTGTCTGCACTCAATGGAGGTGCGCTATGTATGGGCACTAGGAAGCACAAGTATTTTTTGTTACTATCCATAATCAACAAACGCACAAGGACATATAATAAGGGCATCTTAGAAGGACATATGATTATGTGTTACTACAAATAATCAACAAACAAACAAGGAAATATTAGGAGAAGTTAAAATGGACGTGGGCAAGGCAAGATAACCGTTGGTCATTAAGGGTAACACAGTGGATCCCTAGAGAAGGCAAGCGTGGCAGGGGGGCGGCAGAAAGTTAGGTGGGCAGATGAGATCAAGAAGTTTGTGGGGATAACTTTGTCGCAGTTAGCGCACAACCGGGATAGTTGGAGATTAATGGGGGAGGCCTTTGCCCTGCAGTGGACGTAGATAGGCTGGTGATGATGATGATGATGACACATAATCATGCGGAACCACGTTCTGCCTCTTTAGTTGATTCATCAAGCGTCGCTATTGTCGAATGAAGCGGAAACCGCAAACGCCGGAACGAATCAAAACAGGTCGGAAAAAAATTCTATTGGTACTCTCTGCAGAGTCGTTCATGTAACAAAGCAAGGGGTGGCATTTAAAAGGAAATTTGGTCCAAATTGGTGTGGGTGGGACCCCGAGGCGGGCCGCGGGGATGCGAGATGAACACGCCTCAGGGATGTCTGCCTTCACCACGGCTCGGGCTGAACTAAAAATTTTAAGACTCGTCGCAGTGGTTCAGTGGCTAAGGCGCTATGCTGCTGAGCTGAAGCCTGCGGGCCCTATCCCTGCCGTGGTGGCTCCTCTTCAGTTGAAGGTGAAAAGCGAACACGCCCGCGTGGTGACACTTCGGCACACGTTAAAGATTCCCAGGTTGGGAAAATTAATTCTGAGATCTCCACACAAGAGAAACCACACAATCAATGAATTCACTAAAATACAAACCCATTCTTAAGAGGAGGCTGGGTAAAACACGAACCTTTCTCCCATGTACACTCAATCAAAGTCAATGTCGGAAATCCAAACTGCTTCCAGAATGTCGCGATGGCGCAATCTTTTATGCGGCTGTTTCATGACGTGACGAGCTCGGGTTCAATTCCGACAACGGAAAGAGCTTCTTTCTTGAATTGTTCGACGTTCCTTTGGTCACCACCACCACCACCACCACCACCATCATCATCATCATCATCATCATCATAACCACACCGCCACCATTATCATCATCGTTTTGTGAAACCCATTGTGTAAAGTTGGCTTTTTCTGCAGGGCGTTTCGGCGAAAGGACGGCACCTGTGAGGAATAGAAAGCGTCGCTTCAAAAGTGTGCCTAGCGCGTGCATTTTTTTTGGGAACGTGACGGGGCAGCCAGTAGGGATGCGGCGTCGTGGCACGTCAGAAAAGCATGTCTATCTCAGCCACGCAGATTGGTGATTCTGGAGGAGCAGTGGCGGGAAGTGTGGTCAATCGGCCGGTCGAAGTCATTCGCGCTGCGTCTTTTGATGGCTAGTGTTTGTAGGTCAAAAAGTACTCCAGCTTTCTGTGAGGACTAACTGCGGTTTAGCATGCCACTGTGCGAAAAAATCCAAAGAAGATGCCCAAAAATGCAGTCAGGAGAGCCATAAGACAAATAATAAAGCGAACAAGCAGACCAAAACACGGTATAACAGCAAATAATTCTTATATGTGTCCGTCAGGGGGAGACGTAAAGGTTTCTTTCTTAAAGCCCATCTGCAGACCTAATTGCCCCAAGCAATGTTTTGGCACGGCCTAAGCGGATAGCCATTTTAATTTAAAGGTTTATTCATGACGTTTGTATTTTGGTGCGTGTTATGTACAATGTGTCTTTTTAATGCGCGTTTTGTTATTCAAATTTTCCGGGCACAAGTGTCGCGGGTGCGGCTACAATGAGCAGAAATTATTCACGCTCTCACCAATCTTTTTTACAGTTTCGATGAAATGGGAAGGTTCGACATGCCGGCTTCTGTGGATTATATCCTTAACAAGACTGGCTTCAGCAAGCTGGGCTTGGTCGGGTTTTCAGAAGGATTTACAGTTTCTCTCGTCTTCCTTTCCATGTGCACGGAGTACAACGATAAGGCAAGTGGAAAATTATAATCTGTACAATTTTGGATAAAATGTAATATTTTTACATAAAACAGTAAGCGAAACCTGTTTGCGAACGTCCAGTGACAACGCTAGAAAATATTGAGAAAAGTCTTAGTTTTCAACACTTATTATAATGGCTTTGTATGAGGCAGAACGAGGGTTTAGTCTAAAATACTTAGTTATTTTTCTGAATTGCAATTATTTCCAGAAAAGAGATGCTTTGCGTTTTTTGTATGTAGTTTTTCGTCGTTGAGTGCGTTTTTCTAAACTAACGAGAACAAGACATTTCTGATCGGATTCGTTTATTCTAGTGTTACGTAATGTAATTTTAAGGGAAGTGGAAGTTTTAGTGCGAAGTGATTTATGTATTTCAATTTGCACGTTAAAAAATAGATGCCCTCGCTTCTAAAATCGCGTTCGCCTTTAAGGCTACGATTTCAGTTGTCGATGTGAACATTGGGATTACATGTTCCCATCACATAAGAAACGAGTAGAGTTCATATTGAGGCATCGGCAACTATTTTGCTCCTTTTCGGAATGCAGAAAACGAGCATTTGAGTGAATGCGGCGACACAACTTAGGTAAAACTAAAAACGTGTTTGTCAGGAGCTCCAAGTTACGGACCGTTTGGCGCACGAAACAATCTCAAAAACCATCGTTAGGCATCACGCTGATGGCAGCAAGTGCAGTTTTTAGATGGATATTCAATTGTTACACGAGGGATGAGTATAAACTGGTCATAGCAAAATTATTTGGCGCGTTAGGAACTGTTCAATGACAACACTCATAAGTATTTACAGAGTAAGATTTCCACCGAAGTTTTTAGAAGGAAAGTAGATTTGAAAAGGTAATTGTGGGCTCAGCCGTCTTGGATACAGCCCTGAGTCACTGAGTCACGCCGTGACTCAGTCACGCTGTCACGCAGTCACGCAGTCACTCAGAATCTCAGAAAAGAATCCCTCTTTTTATGAAATATTTATCTTTCAGACATAACTCCTTCATGCTGCCTTAACTAGCGTGGAAACATCAATATTCATCCGGAAGATTTTGATCTTGTCAAAATGGCTTATCCCGCACACAGATTCGAAACCGAAACAATTACTCACAAAAGCCATAATTTTTGGAGGTTTGAAAATTTCACTCCTCGCGTGGAGGGGATTCTTTTCAGTCGAAAAGAATATTATTTTTTTCAGGCAGCGCAACAAAACAAGCTTAGGTAACAAGCGTACCAATAATACTTTCACGTAAATCGCGTTTTGGTATGCAGACCATTTCTGTCATATGTTAAGCAAACAGGAGCTTTATGCTGCTATCAAAAGAAGGGAGAAGCATTGAGCAGTAAAAATAATCAAAGTACCGTAGAATATGCCATAGCAAAAGGGCACTGCAGGTTCCATTTCATCAAGGAACATCGCAGAAATCAGGAACATGATGTCATGTGATTTGGAGTGCATCTGTAGACAAGGAAAGCTTTGTGGAAGATTTCATCAGCGCACTTACAGCGCACTAGCACTGAAACAGAAAATTAAAATGTGACGCTGTTTCGAGTACCTTCGAAGACTTTCGGCTATGCTCTTGAGTCCTCTCTTGCTAGGCACGACTTGAGCAGTGCATTGTTTCTTGCCCAAGCTGTAAATGTTCAACTTATCCACTCGAAGGGAACGTGCCACACTTCCCTCCCAGAATGAAAGCCTAGAAAGACGTAGACACATTTACGGTGTCTGAAATAACGATGTGATTGTTCCCCTGGCAGGCTACAGAGTATCTGAATAGTTTCTTGGCTGTTTATGAGTTGCTTATAAGGGGTCCAAACTAACGTAGCGTGCGGTTTTATTCGTTACAGGATCCACGATATGTGTATAGCTAGCTTGTGTCTCTGTCGATTCGGTTCATCGGGTGCGTTTCAAATATATGAAGATTTAAATGGTGCTCAAAGGTAGCCGCTCATTTTTTGGATGCAAAGCATCTCTTGCTCTCGGCTCCATCGTTCATCGTCCATCCATCCGCCGGCCCAGGAAGACACAGGCAACACTGCCGCTCCAGGAGCCCTTTAAGGGAAGCGTGCTCGTCTCGTGCCGGCCCAGGAAGACACCGGCAACGCTGTCGCTCCAGCATCTCATGGTCGGGGCTATGTCCCTCCCTTGTTGTGGCGCCGTCTACATCCCCACTGCGCATGCTCGGCTCATCTCGGGCCGGCCCCGGAAGACACGGGTAACACTGTCGGTCCAGGAGCCATTACAGGGTAAGACACCACCAGGCGTACAGCAAGCCGAGCATGCGCAGTGGGGGTGTGGATGGCGCAACAACGACAAGAGAGGGACATAGCCCCGTCGCATCTATTAAAATTACACCACCTTCCCGTAGGGGAACCCTGAGTATTATGCTAAACAGGCATGGGCTCAACGCGATTTCCCATTTCGTTGTTCCGGTAAGTGAAAAGTGTGGTAGTTACCATGGAAACCAAACTGTAAATATAACGGTAGCTACGTACCTCAACCCAACGAAAACGACGAAATGAAAACTAATGGGCACTTGACTCGACCCCATGGCTGCTTTGCATACTACTCAGGGTTCCCCTACGGGAAGATGGTGTAATTTTCTGGTTGAAAGGCAAGGATGGTTGAAGAGGAGATATTGCAACGTGCATTGCATCACACGTATTTTGCTAGGGAGTACACTAAATCACAAAAAATACATTACACGTGCCTTTGTTTCGAACAAGTGCAATCCACCAAGCTTATTTCATCTTGTCCTACAATAGCACATCAATCACCAACTGGTCAATTTAGTGCTGAGAAAGGTTGTCGCTTTTTATAAACCAAAATTGGGAGTGTTATTTTAAAAAAATGTCTCACTTCCTTCTTTAATCGACTTAACATCCGCAACAATAATAGTACTAACTGAAACTGGGTAAACGAAACTTGGTTAATGAAAACATTTTTGTGAATCGGGTTTTAACATATTCTGTTGTGATTGGCAAAATCGTCGGGGTGGCGGTGTTCTCCTTGCAATTAAAGCACATTATCTTGTAATGCCAGTGGTTATTAACACTTTCCTTGAATGCGTAGCAACTTGTATCCAATTCCCATCACGTAACGTCATTGTTGGTGTATTTTATCGCCCACATGACTTGACTCATGGGTTCACACCAGAATTCCAGCACACTTTTTCCGAACTTGCGCTAAATTTCCACATTCTAGTGTAGTCATTTTTGGGGACTTTATTTTCCAGACATAACAATGGGCCACACTATCAACCCACAGTGCGCAGTCTGAGTCCAATTCGTTCGTCCATTGTTGCCATGATTTCAGCCTGACCCAATTAGTATAATGCCCAACAAGAAGGTCTACACATTCTTCAAATATTCTTGACTTGATCCCAACTAACAATCCAGATATATGCACCAAAATAACTCATATCGATGGTTTATCCTATCATGATGTGCTAACCGGTCGCCTCATTCCAAAATGCAAATTATCAGCAAACAGATTAGGTGCTACAAAAGAGCTAACTTTGATCGCTTTAAGAATTAACTAACGCCTTTCGGAGGAGAATTTCTGAGCGCCAATTTATTGCGCAAAGTAGAAGAAAACTGGCTGTTACTTAAACGCACACTTGCTAATCTCATAGATAAATACATCCCGGTGATTTCCATATCATCCGATAGCACTGCTCCGTGGTATTCACAGAAACTTCGCTGCCTAAATAACGAGAGAAAAAGATTGTTCAGGGAAGCTAACAAAAATAAACCATCTCGATCCTGGAAACGCTACAAAGCATTTGACAACGAATACCAAAGATTACTCAAAAGCACCCACAGACAATTCTATAAACATGACCTATCATCTATGTTCACGACAAACTCTCTGCGCTTCTGGCGTGTCATTAATCCCAAACATATTCCTGACATCGTCCTTACTTATCAGAACGGCACAGCAGTAACTGAATCAGATTGTTCCAAACTACTCAACGAAACATATTGTGGTTAATCACGCGTGAATCTTCAGAACCCTTGGCCACCATCACCACTCGTATTGTCTCTTCTATGTCAGAAATAATAATTACTGATTCTGGAATTCATTCTCTCCTTACTAATCTCAAGATTTGTTCTTCAGCAGACAATACTGCCCTAAATAAAACAATTCTAAAAAGTTTGGCACCAAGTATTTTCCCACTACTGTCGGCACTGTTTTCGCAGTCACTATCAAAAGGCGTAATACCCCGAGATTGGAAAGTGGCCAAGGTGTTACCATTCTTCAAGTCAGGTGTTCGTTCCTCGCCCCTTAGCTATTGACCCATTTCTTTAACAAGTACCATTTGTGAATTGTTTGAACACGTCATACAATCACAAGTCATTAAATACGCCGAAGAGAATAACTTCATATTTAAGCATGAGCACGGTTTTCGCAGAACCTATTCCGTTGACACACAGCTCGCTGGCTTCATTCACGACATACATTCATCTATACATGCAGGAGTCAAAGTAGATGTCATCTTCCTAGATTTTTCAAAAGCATTTGACCGTGTCCCTCATCGTCGGCTCATTCACAAGCTCACTAAACTGAACATTGACTCTACTGTTGTCTCATGGATAAAAGAAATTCTATCAGGTTGCAATTTACATCAGTTAACAATCACAATTCATCTCTAGTCCCCGTAAAATCTCATGTACCGCAGGGAAGCGTACTTGGGCCTCTGCTTTTTCTAATTTATATTAATGACCTACCAGACGGCGTTAAATCTAATATGAGACTATTTGCAGACGACTGCGTAATATATCGTAATATTCATTCTAACTGTGATCAATGACATTCTTCAATTCGACCTAAATACCGTACATGCATGGTGTTCCACCTGGCTAATGCCTCTAAACCTTGCTAAAACAAAATTAATGTCCTTTACTAATCACGCACCCAGCCCAGTCAATATCATACATCTTAAACAACAATCGTGTGGAAAACGTTTCCTCCTACAAATATCTTGGCGTTCACCTAACCCCTAACCTGACGTGGAATGATCACATTATCTACATTCTGGCATCTGCAAACCGTTATCTAGGCTTTCTGAAACATAACCTCAAATATGCTTCTGCACACTTACGTAAATTGGCATACACAACACTAATACGTCCTAAAATAGGTTATGCTGCAGCAGATATATGATCCTCATCAAGCATATCTAATAGCTGATTTGGAAGCCCTACAAACACCTTGCTGCACGCTTCATATATTCGGATTATTCACGTCACACCGGCGTAACAGAATTAAAAAATCGCGCAGAGCTTGAAGCCTTATCTTATCGTCATTGTGTATCTCGTTTAACACTATTCCACAAAATTTACTATCATGTGTCTCTTCATAATGATTTCATGAGTGAACCTTCAGCCATCTTCCTGCGCCGTGATCATCCACACAAAGTCAGACGCATCACGTGTCGTTCCCTCGCATTTGCTCAATCATTCATACCCCAAACCACGATTGAATGGGATAATCTGCCATCCCACGTTGTCATCGAATCAAATGTCTCGAAATTTACAAATAGTCTAAACAGAAATATGCAAACCTAACACCATTTTATTGCCTCATTTGTAAATTTGTTTTCCATTTCTTTTTCTTGCTTATCTTTCTTTCCGCACGCTAGTAAACGTCCCTGGGACGACGTATAAATTTCGCATAGTGCTTTCACGACATTTTTTCTGTGTGTGTCTTCTCTGCGAGTGTTTCCTTTTTTACGTGATGCACTGTCATTTATTTTGCCCTTTTTGCTTTTTGCTTTTGTGTTTTGTTTTAATTACATTTTGATTTATCGTTTTACCATTGTGATAGTAGTGAACACCCTATGTAATACCCTCCAGCAAGGGACCTTGAGGGTTATTTTGAAATAAATAAATAAAGCCAAAAACTATCCACTTGTTACAAATATCTGCGAATCGTCTCGTACTAAACCACCTGATTACAAAAGGGGAACAGCGCAAACTCAGACAAAACACAAGAAGAAGGAGGTGACAAACACCTCGTGTTTGTCACCTCCTTCTTCTTGTGTTTTGTCTGAGTTTGCGCTGTTCCCCTTTTGTAATCATGCACCAACTCGCCCAAGCCTTAACCCTTGTAAACCACCTGAGGTGGCTCAGTGGCTAAGGCGTTGTGCTGCTGAGCCCAAGGGTGCGGGTTTAATCCGACTGCAGTGACTGCTTTTCTGTGAAGTCGAAGGACAAAAACCCCCGTCTGTTCAGGTTCCGGTGCACGTTAAAAATCCCCAGATGGCAAAAATTATTTCAGAGCCCTGCAATACGGCGCCGTTCATAGCCCAACGGCAGCGCCAGCGCGGTAATCCCAACAATCAATCCACCTGTCTAACTGAACACATTACAGATTAGTTTTTGGTAACAGCAGCCTCTTGGGCAGGTCCCGAATGGTTTATGAAAGGTATATATTGCTCGCGCCCCGTTTCAAACTTTCGGGGGTTTATGCTCCGAACCTATACCTGGCTAAGAGGCGCGCCCAGGTGGATAACTCCGGATTTTATTTTGAGCACTTGATGATTTTCACCTCGCGTCGAAATCTCAGCACACGGGCGTTCTTGCTTTTTGCCTTCATTTGGAAAGCAGCCGCAGTGGCCGGGAAGGAAACATGCGTTTAAGGGGCAGCACCAGATCAAGCACCCGTTTTACTTGTTTCGCAGCTGTTGCGTCTCTTTAAATAAAACAAAAAAAGGCATTTGAGCTACAAAGGCTATTTCGGCGATCAGAGTGGTTGTTCATTAAAGCTCTTGTATAGGCTTGCACTGCCTTTGAAAAGCCCTTGCGCTGCATCACATACCGTCAAAATTTTACGACCGTCAATATAATACCCCGACTCGCACTTGGAGTTTTTGAAATTAGGTGTTAGGCTCACAAAGAAGAATAAATGACAAATAAAAAAACTGAAGCAGCTTGCACTAGTGGTGTGAGACTGGAGAAACAGCAGAGCTGGTAGCCCCTCTCCCTTCGTCGGAGCCCCGCGGTTTCACCTCACATGTATTTCCTGACTTGCCACTGCAAGTTCCTTATGTCTGGCAGGCCAGGATCGTCTCGTCCGCAGGCTTTCACATCTGTCCCGAAGTGGATCATGTTAGCACAACGCTAGAACTCGCCTCGGCGTCCAAAGCCAACGCCCTTGCTAGGAACTCAAAGGAAATTCTGTGCGCCCAGAATGGGATGATAGTTCAATCGGATAGACGCCGGTTTCATAACGCGGGAACCCAAGTTTGATTGCGACCACGGGGAGCGTTTTTTTTTCGTTTCGAATTTTCTTCAGATGTTATTCTGCGCAGCCGCTAACTCCGTACTCCTCTGTACTTTGGGGTGGCACAGTGGTTAGGTTGCCGGTTTCACGGCATAGAGGTCCCCGTTTCGATTCCCGGGATATCCCTAACCACGTTTTCTTGAGGCTTCGATGTTTTTTGCACGGAAGACGGAAAAGCCTCAGCCTGTACTAGCTATGGTGCTAAAATGAGCAATGAAGTGCGCGCAATGTATGAATGTAAGTTTTGCGATAATATCTACCGGTATTCTGCTCGTGCGCACATGTCCAGTATTCTTAGAAGTACTTCACAATTGTAGGTAAGCCTTTTCGTTGGATACGCTGCCGTGGCAAACCTTACGCACTTCACATCACCCGTCCGCCTCGCTGTTCCCATCGCCGAAGTGATAACGGTAAGTCAACTACGAAAGCAATACGTTATATGAAACACATTGCATTGTATGAAATGCACTGTTGCACGCCAGGGGAAGATTGTAGCTCAGGCAACAAACAGACTGTCAGTTGTGCCAATGGCAATCCCGGTTACCTCGGTAGGATATTCATAATTCAAATGTACATGTACGGAAATGTATATGTACATGTACCATGCCCAAGTAAAGCAGAAAAAAAGCAACATAACAAAAGTCTCAGTTGTGTTACTCAACCTTTTTTATTAACCAAGGTCAGACTTAGAAACAGCCCTATACTTCCCATGGTAACCCATATGGCAAAAAAAAAAAACAGAAGAAAGAGAAGTTGATACCAGATTAAATAAAAAAAGATCTGCGGGAAAAAGTATGTTCGGATGACACATTTTTGGACCAGTGATCGAGAAATCGCCCCCCAGTGATAGTGAAATACTGCGGCTTTTGGTGCTGAGAGTGGTTAGTATGAACAGCCCGCACAAGTCACCGCATTTGGACTTGCTGCATTTTTATTGCTAGTGCACGAACGTAGGGTAATAGGCAACGAGGAAGACACTATTTGGTTTGTCTTAGACGAAGTGTTGGAATATCACTGCTGGCATAAACCTACTGTGCATGTTTTCATGCGGTATTTCACGGTGGCAAACGCTATTGAATTCCACGCTCACCACTCACGCATTTTGCCTTATTCAACAACTGCTGTAAGGTTTCGGGAGAAAAGCCTAAATCAATTCTCAAATAGCAATATGTGGGAAACGTCGGAAGGTACATCGAAAAGCTGGGGCTGAAACTCTGGCACCAATAGTCTGGTATTTGTTTCCTAGGGAAAGCCTGACTTTGTACGTTGAACACTTTGAAAAGTGGGCAGTGATATTGGTGGCGAAAGACATGTGGGCGGATATATTATTGCTTGAGAAACTGATGCTGGCGTCCAAAAATCTCATTATCGATTCGCAGAGAGACAGCGAGTGACAGAACAAGAGACCAACAAACCGCATGCGGAGATTGTGACATCAGCCCAGCCGGGGGCGACATTGGCAATGTTATTTCATAGCATGGCGGCATTGGCTAATGCTAATGCTAATGCAAATGGTGCATGAGGGTCAAGGCTATACGCTATGCAGCGCAAAGTCATCGAGTCGATTTGAGGCAGGGGCACAGAGTCTTGCAAATTAGACAAAAAGGAAACGGTGCAGTGTAGGGTGCGCTGTGCAGCTGAGACATTACAAGGTAGGTTCTGCAGCTTGCAATGTAGTGAAACTGCATTTTCCACGCATGAAACAAATTTTAAGCTTAGGCGTTTCATCCGTTGATTCAGCGTAATGCTTTGTCTTGACTTTTGTTGCTCACGATTGAAATATTACGGTATTTGATGCGGAGTTGCTACCTTCATTTAGAATTTAGGTTTGCATAGTATATGCTGTTGCTTGGTATTTACATCGGCTTCAGAGCGTCTATTATGTGAAGTAATATAAGCAGTGTATTCTTGTTCATGCCTGTATTACTCGAAACTGTGTTTAATGCAGACTGCGAACGACATTTTTACCCACGGAGCACTACTTGTGTCCAGTCCTCTTCAAAGGGACCTGATTGCCACTGTGTGCAACTCACCATTACGTACCGTCTGCTACTTACCTTTAGGAATAGTATTTGGATACAATGCTAACCAGCTGAACACGGTAAGTGTTACCTTCATGCTGTGTCATTTTAATAATATTTGGAGTCGGAGGTTATGTTGGCCCCCAGGCTCAATTACGGAGCTAAATGCTTAGCATCCTAAAGTACAAAGTAAATGAAAAGATTTGTGTCATCCGTATCACCTCAACCTCACTTTTTACGGTTCAGTTTCCAATCTGGGGATATTACTACAAGCGGCTGTTATAGAAAGGCTACAAGGCTTCGTGTTTGGTCAATGTTGAATGAACGACAGATGGTGGGATTCTGCCCACTGTGGAGGCTTGGGAAAGGGCGTCAAAGTTGAACGCCTTAACAAGTGTAGGAAGTTCACGTAAAAAGAAAAAAATGGTGATTAGGCATGCCCAACACCTACTATAGCGCTGGACGTCACCGCTAAGGCATGTGGTTCGCGCGAAGGATTGATGAATCTACCGGCACTAGAAAAAATTCAGAAGACACTTTAAACCACCTACGAGTGTTAATGGCTAAAGTGTTTTATGTTTCCTGACCCTTGAGAAGTTCAGCTTCCGGCTCCCGTTGTCTTAACTCTACATCCTGTTCACGATTGAGGCGTCTAGATGATGTTCACTTTACTTTCTTTTCTTAGATACCCGACTGCGGATGTTACGTGTGGGGTGGGTTGTAGAAAGACGGGAAAAGTTTTCCAAATTGTCAACATAGCTGGGACATCAATACACTTTGAATAAATACTGATGCACAGGTCATTGATACAATGCCGTGTGCAAGGTCAGCCCAATCTGAGAGAAAGCGGCGAAAAAATGGGGCAGAAATGGTTGTGGTGACACAACGAGGACGCCAGACGAAGTGGGTGGCTTGTAAGGGGCCCATGCGAGCGAAGGGAGTTATATAAGATGTTTGGCCAAGTGAACTGGGGTAAAACTGCACGCAAAAAGTTAGTGTAGCAATTCTGTGTTAGAGGGAAGTACTTTACCGACCACGTTCATTTTTTATAAAAGGACACACTGATATTATATGAATTAGAGGAATGAACGAAGCCAGCAGCATGATTTCGCACTTCTTTGGTAGTGCTAGCCAAATAAACTTGGGGAGGGCTCCAGATAAGTGATGCAATTCAAGAGTAAACGGTATGAGTGGTTGGTGACGCAGAAGTCTCACGTGGTGCGGTGAGTGAAGTAGGTGACTTTTAGAAATCCTGATGATAAGTTAGACAGTAAAATAAAATGACTGACACGGTTGGGGCAGGACAGATAAGTTGTTAGTGTTCCACCAAGGTATCTATAAACTTGTTTCCACTGGTACCCGCCGCGGTGGCTCAGTGGCTAAGGCGTTGCGCTGCTGAGCACGAGGTCGCGGGTTCGATTCCCGCCGCGGCGGCCGCTTTTCTGATGGAGGCGAAAAGCAAAAACGCCCGTGTGTACGAGATTTCGGCGCACGATAAAGATCCCCAGGTGGTCAAAATTAGTCCGGAGCCCTCCACTACGGCGCGCCTCATCGCCTGCGTTGCGTCGGCGCGTTAAACCCCACAATCAATCAAAATCAGTTTCCACTGGTATGCGCACCGATTTAATAGAAATATTTCAGCAGTTTTTTTGAGCGCTAAAAGAAAAGTATTTATCATGATTCAGGGTCATAAGCCAGCGGCTAAACCAGTTTTATAGTTTTTCGAGGTCATTCCTAGACCTATTTGTTCAGATATGTTAGTTTTATTTTGAAGTGAGCTAAAGAATCGCCTGCGAAGTTGAGAATGATGCATGATAAATTAGGGGGGTCTTTGGCAAGTGTCAGACATAAAATCGGGCTGAGCACAGATCCCGATGGCACCCCGGAAGTTACCGGAGGCCAGTTAGTTTCCACATTCTTAATGCTAGCAAACTGAAACCGGTTACGGAGAAATTAGGCGATCAAGTTTAAGACATCAGGTGGCAGACGTAGCGCACAAAATGTAATTAGTAGGTGCTCGTGTGGTATTCTATTGAATGACTTACCGTTATGCTTCGTGTTGTTCTTATTCTTCTTCTGTCATCGCACATGAGGGAAATTTTCCTCATGGTCCTTTAGCGTCGGTCTAGTGGTTGAGGGTGTGTGAGTATATCTGACGCACTCCCGCCCTCGTCATGAGCATCCCTATGTTCCTTCACTCCATCCGAGGCATATTTACATAGGCGTTCATATTTCTATGGTCGCTAAGAGGTGGACACTAAGAACTTCATTGCACAAAACGGCTCATTGAAACGCGGGAGTCATGGAGCCTTTTTAATGTTCATGGGTTGGTGACCCACAGCTGAATTTTCACTGATCAGCCGGACACTAGCTTGTTACGGCGGATGGGCGCACTGACGGATCTCCTTGAGGTAAAATTTTGTAGACACAGTATTCGCCGATAGACTGTTAGAGCGGCTACGTTGGCGCTTTTGATACCTTCGTGGACGTGCTAGATGCCACATTTTAGCCGAACGAGCTGCATGAGGCGTTCGCCTACGTTTACTTCTGAATGCCACTGTACTTTTATTGCAGCCATAAGAGAGCTTTTCCGCATGAATCTTCGGACAGCGTATAAGGATTTTATGAAATCAAGAGTCAATTCTCTTTATTTATAAAGCTGTTCAGGTAGGACGCCAACAGAGTTTTATATCTTAACAGAATTGACTTCTGACAGAAACTAGATAATATATACTTTTTTTTTATGGCAACCACCGCCCGCACACAGTAACTAAAATGCAGCAGTTCGCCATGTTAAAATCGCATCCTCCAAACGCGCTTACTGGAAACAAAGGTCACCATCAAGCGTCAGGAAAATGACATATTCTAGGATGAGGCCACCTAGCTCACAGAGCTGTCAGTAGGCGATTTGCTGGCTTGTTGCTCCTCCTCTTGTAAGTGCTTGGAGTTTTCAGCCGCGAACATTGAGCCAAGGCCATGTTTGTATCGTTGTCTTGATTAAAAGTTGAAGAAGAACGATTAAAAATGCAATCTAACGTTTATCTCACCTGTCGCCGCTTATCGGCAGCTAGAGAGTTTCTTTTGAAGCTGTCGGATTGGCTGGACGCTATCCGTTCGCTTATCTTATCTGCTGGGGGAGACAAGAAATCTGTTTATACCGCACAAGGATATATATATATATATAATATATATATATATATATTATATATATATATATATATATATATATATTATATATATTATATATATGTAGCGAATCAGAAAATGGGAAATGAGGGGCTCCGTGAAATAAGACAGAAAATAAGGGTTGGCAGTCAAGAAAACCTCGGAAAGCAAAGGGGAGGATGTGGTAGGTCATTGAAACAGATAAAGAATTTGGAAAGAAAGACAAAAAGTGAAGACAAAATGCCCGCCAGGTGGGATCCGAACCCACGACCTCCAGAATACCGGTCTGGTGCGATAACCACATACGGTACCACCGGCGGGGCGATTTTCCCCTTCACTTTCTGGGGTATTTATATTTAGGTATTTTTGTTTCCTGTGCCAGGGGGTGGTAGCCAGCGCCACTCGGACTACTCGGGGTGAAGGGGACCTTCTTTTTAACCCCCGGGCCGCGACTCGAGTGTCTACGACACGTCGAGAGTGGTCGACCAGCGTTGAACCCTCTTAAGCTTCCTATGGCACCAAGACTGCCAGAACAGAGGCCCTCGCTATGCATGTAGCGAATCAGAATAGCAAATGAGAGGCTCGTTGAAAATAACATAGAAAATAAGATTTGGCAGTCAAGAAAACCCCGGAAAGCAAAGGGGAGGATGTGGCAGGTCATTAAAACAGATAAAGAATATGGAAAGAAAGAAAGAAAGAAAGAAAGTGAAGAAAAAATGCCTGCCAGGTGGGATCCGAGCCCACGACCTCCAGAATACCGGTCTGGTGCGATAACCACTACGCTACCGGCGGGGCGATTTTCCCCTTCACTCTCTGGGGTATTTATGTCAATGTAATTTTTTTCCGGTGCTTGGGGGTGGTAGCCAGCGCCACTACGACTTCTCGGGGTGAAGGGGACCTTCTTTTTAACCCCCGGGCCGTGACTCGAGTATCTACGACATGTCGAGAGTGGTCGACTAGCGTTGAACCCTCTTAAGCTTCCTATGGCACCAAGACTGCCAGAACAGAGGCCCTCGCTATGCATGTAGCGAATCAGAATAGCAAATGAGAGGCTCGTTGAAAATAACATAGAAAATAAGAGTTGGCAGTCAAGAAAACCCCGGAAAGCAAAGGGGAGGATGTGGCAGGTCATTAAAACAGATAAAGAATATGGAAAAAAAGAAAGAAAGAAAGTGAAGAAAAAATGCCTGCCAGGTGGGATCCGAGCCCACGACCTCCAGAATACCGGTCTGGTGCGATAACCACTAGGCTACCGGCGGGGCGATTTTCCCCTTCACTCTCTGGGGTATATATGTCAATGTAATTTTTTTCCTGTGCTTGGGGGTGGTAGCCAGCGCTACTACGACTTCTCGGGGTGAAGGGGACCTTCTTTTTAACCCCCGGGCCGTGACTCGAGTATCTACGACATGTCGAGAGTGGTCGACTAGCGTTGAACCCTCTTAAGCTTCCTATGGCACCAAGACTGCCAGAACAACGGCCCTCGCTATGCATGTAGCGAATCAGAATAGGAAATGAGAGGCTCGTTGAAAATAACACAGAAAATACGAGTTGGCAGTTAAGAAAACCCCGGAAAACAAAGGAGAGGATTTGTTAGGTCAGTGAAACAGATAAAGAATGTGGAAAGAAAGAAAGAAAGTGAAGAAAAATGCCCGCCAGGTGGGATCCGAACCCACGACTTCCAGAATACCGGTCTTGTGCGATAACCACTACGCTACCGGTGGGCGATTTTCCCCTTCACTTTCTGGGGTATTTATGTTTAGGTATTTTTGTTTCCTTTGCTTGGGGGTTGTAGCCACCGCCACTCGAGCACCACTCGTTGGAGTGGCGCTCGCTAGGTTCTTATTGTTAGGTTCTTACGCATGTGGCCAGTGTTGGAAATCTTATCTCGGTTAAACTTTCGGTCTTTTGTTCGGGATATGGCGGAGGCCGTCTTCGATTCGTAGTTGCTTAAAAGGTTCAACTCTCTTTTGCTTAGTTCCTGCCTAAGTAGTTCCTCTTTCTTTCGGAGAGAATGGGCCGTAGTTTCGTAGTGATTGAGGATTATTTCAGTTAATTGTAAAGATGCTTTATCGAGTACCGGTTTCCACTTATTCATGTTGGACGGGGAGAGTTCGGTAGTAGCAGGTTTTATTCTAATCCTAAGACCCCTGGGAGTGACCGCGGCAGTCAAGTACTTCCAAGGTTGGCTTCAAACTAAACTGTATAGAAAACCGACAGACACGCGGCGTATTTGCACTTCCGAAATAGCCATGTCAGACACGGCAAGACAGCAATACCTTACAGCCAAGCCCACCGATTTAGGAGAATTTGCTCAAACCAAGCCGACTTTGACTGAAACTGTCGAGAACTCAAGACCGCCCTCCTGAATAAAAATACCCGGAAAAAGTTATCGACGAAGCTATTGTGCGAGCCAACCAATTAGACCGTAACGAAATCTGTAAGAAAAAGCCCCGAACGGGAACCCGCAAACTAACTTAGTTTTAACCCACTCATCCTCCGCTCCAATAGTGTCAACCGTGCTAAAAAAACATCACAATATCGTAATGCAAAGTGACCGCTTAAAAAGCATATTCCCCGAACCACCACGCGTTGTCTACCGGCGTAATAAGAATTAGGTGACTTTTTACTAACTCTCGTATCAACCGACCGGCAACTACTGGCTGCATGCCCTGCAATAAACCCGGATGTAAAGTATGCCCACACATGACCACTACACAGCGCGCCACTAGCACGGCTTCAGACTACTACGTAAATATAAAAGGTAACGTTAACTGTGACTCCGCTAATGTCGTATATCTTCTAGAGTGCACTTTTTGTAGGCAACAATATATCGGCCAAACTGAAATGCCCTTCCGAATACGGTTCAATATTCACCGCTCTCATGCAAAAAGCTGCCCTTATTTGCCCCCTGTCAAGACATTTGAACAGTCCCGGGCATGCATTTGAACATCTTAAAGCAACGATTTAGAAACCGCCTTCAAAAACGCACCACGACCGCGAGGTTCGGGAATCTTATCTTATTTATAGGTTTGGGTCAAGCCACACTTGGAATTAATGAAAAGTTACGGAAAACTAACGTGCTTATCCCTCGATTAAAATTAGCGGCTTCATAATTTTTATAACTTTGTTCATTATTCCTACCCTCCAGTTTGCCATCAGAATTCGCAGAAACTCTCCTAATACAGCAGATTTATTAGCCTAATGCGGTTCAACAATGCCATTTGTCCTGGGGCAGGAGGCCTCGTTCCCACTACCACTTAAGAATGTTTAACTCTTTGTGATCTATTCATGTTTAACCTTTTGTGACCCTACCTATTTCCTGTTCAATTGCTAGCTTCTGTGAAATGCTCTTTTGTGCCCCCTATCTATTCTATTCATCCGCGGGGGGCACACCCATCTTCGCTTCCCCCCGAACCAGTCTCCCCAGCCACTGAATACCTTACTGTATACTCTTCCCTTTCTTTTCAAGCCGCGGTTGTCCAGTTTCCCCCATTGTCTGAACTTGCAGCCCACGCGGCATACGTTGACCCGTCATGGTGCAACCTTGAACGCTGCATTGTTAACACGACCCCTTTTTCTCTCTCTCGCTCCCCCCCCTTTTTTTTTTGTTTGATTGTTGATGTTGTCACATAGGCGTAGCCTGACTGTATGCCCACTCTCCTTTTCCGAAACATTTTTCCGCTCCTTCTCACAGTTTTATGCAAACCTATATAAGAAATGTGTTCAAAATGTTTGCGACAGCAAAATCATCTAACTTTACTCTGATGAAGGCAAGTCGCCGCTACGTCAGTAAACATTGTTTGTTATTGTTCTTGCTGTGTATCCGACTCTTTACTTATACTATATATATATATATATATATATATACGACCCCCGGACCCGGACGTACTTTGACCCGCTTCATACGACAGATCACCGCAGTCCTCGACAAACTCCCCATAGAAACAATGTATTAAAAATCCCGATGAAATGGCGCTTGGGAGGACGCTGTCTGCTTCCTACGACGGATCTCTCCGCTGATGACTAGGCATTTTTCTCGTATTTTACAGCGCTTCGCCGCCTCACCCCAGCCTTTCTTAATTCGTTATCCCCGTTTGACGCACTTGTTGTGCAAAGTTCCGCATGCAGGCCACACCACTTGCTCAAAAGACACAAGCAAGCAGGCGGGTACTCGTGAGCCGGAGTTAATCGTGATGGGCCCACGCGGCAGCAGTACGCCAACACGCCATCCCCAAGAAGTCGAATTTCAGGTGGCAGGTGGACCGTGAAGTTCAAGCTCCTGTCGAGCCGCCGACGAACACAAAAACAAATACGACGCAAACCTACGGCCCTGACCGAACATCCATTTTCCACGCCAGCTGGATCCAAGTTGCTTCTTTACCGATGCTCTTTCGTCCTATATCCATGCTGTCTGCTTATCAGTGTCTTTCAAAGCCGCTTTGTCACTGCGCTCCTCTCTTTGTTAAAGGGACACTGAAGTGATTTTGTCAAGCACCCGTTTTTGCTTGCGCTGCACAGGCTGGCTCAAACTAGCACACTTTTATCGTTTATCCTTTTCATAAGTAAGCAGTTATTTCATAAATGCCCGATAGAAGAAAAACTACCATTCGCGGTCTGCGGCGGCCGCGCCAACGAAAGGCTGTGACGTCGGAAGGAGCTGCGCCGTGATTGGACGATGTCCAAGATTAGCATTCAAGCAAGTTTAGGTTTGTTTTCTGTAAAACAAAATGCTTGACATCCGACGTTATCGTTGAACGGGCATTCTTTTATACCCGAGGAATCGCCAAACCACACTTCTGCCATGTTTTTGGTCGTAAAATGCATAAGATATGCCTCTCAGGAGGGCTTGGAATAGTAGCAATCACTACCCGGGACCTACGCAGTGGATGAACGCCCTCCGCGTCACCGCAGACGCTCAAATGTCATGCGCTTTCACCTCATATTTGGAGCTTGCCTCACTCATGCATGTATCGTAAAAAGCGTGTTCGCACCAGGCCAAGGGTCTGCTTATTCTGGCCTGTGCCCACTGCCCGCAAGCACTCGGTGCTCATGACAACAGCACGCCAACTTGAACTCGCTAGCGCGTCAGTGTCAGTCTGCGCGCGTTCTGCGAACTCGCTCGTGGAGCAGTGAACGTTACGGCCCGAAAATGGTGAACTCTGTGTAGAAACCAGGCGGAAAACGAAAAATATCAACTTACAAAAAAAGAATGCACCCTCAGGGAATCGAACTTGCGACTTGCAAAATTACACACCTGAGCTCAGCTGATCGACAGCCGACCAAAGCCGCAGCCTCCCACGCATGCGCCGCTGGGGCAGTATTGGGCGATGTGACTCATTTTGCTGCCAGTTTGCCGTGAAAGAGGAACGCCGCGTTCGCCTAGAATGAAAGCGAGGCCGTGACTCCTTCTGTGAGTGGTACACGGGACCGAACGGTTTTGACCCGTGGTCGGCAATACAGGTACATTAAAGGTTAAACAGCGAAGCCAAGACTCAACCGTGACTAATCCAAGCGTTTGCTTTGCATATTCAAAGTTAGCTGAGGTAAGCCGCAACCATTTTACACCGCTTAGGGCGAGAGTTCATCAAGTACTACATGCGTGAAATCAAACTTGCCTTAGAGAACACCTTTTACAATGATGACATTTTAAGCGATACGGCCAATAATCTTTAGACTTTATTCGAATAAAAATACTTGAAATACGCATCTTCTTTTAACACAGACTCGCATTCCGGTATATGTCGCCAACATTCCCGTGGGCACGTCAAGCCAGAACGCCCTTCATTTCACCCAGGTGAGAACCAGTCCATTTTTATAAACGTGCTTGGCTATTAGCTTTATTACTCGAAACGATTGCATTGCTTGAAAAAACTATCGACGTAAAGAGCAAACAAAATGCCTCGTGGTCAATAACACTTCTTAGGTCTGTCTATTCTATTTTGTAATCTAACATGCTTTTACCTTCGAGGATATCGATGGCTTAACTTGATAATCAAATACCATTCTCCAAATGAAACTAACCAGTGCCGCAAACGCTCGGTGAACGAAGCATCGCGTAAGCCGTCGTCAAAAACAACTAAGAGGCATCCTTTGAAAAAGACTTATGTGAAATGCAGGCAATGAACTATTTAAATTTTAAAGCTCATTGTCATTGTTGTGGAGCAAAATTCCGCTCGTTGAGTTTGTTGAGCTCCACAAAATCTGTACGTGGGAAGAAATGTAGAGAAACGTTTAAAGTTGGTTAGATCTCAGGAAAGTATAATTAAGAATTTAAGATACTATACGTTGGAGCTGCCAAATCAGCATTTCATTCCGCGTTAGGGTACAAGTACTCGTCTATATTGGGGCTGTGAGTAGACGAATTACTCGTTCCGAAGCAACTTCTTCCCAACATCGTACACCAGAAATTTATCGCGAAGCAAACAACATACATCGATATTGCCGCGAACCATGTATGGGCTTGCTTATTTATTGTTTGTTTTTACTGCCGGGCCACGCCCGGCTGTGTTATCTGCGTTCCAAGCAAAGCGCGTCCTTCCATTCTTTATTTTTATGTCGCACGGGCTATCACATTCAGATAAGCAAACTGTTTCGCCCTAACGTCGCTAGCCCAAATAATCTTCTGTGATCTACAATGTTCTGGATGTGAATCGACGGTTCCAGAAACACTCGCGCCGAAAGATAAAAAGCCTGCAGAGCAGTCGCCTCGGCATTCGATTCTGCGACGCTCGCCGACGCAAGTCACGTTGTTGACCGCTGCTTCGCCCCTTCTGTGTTCTTTTGAGTTGTTAGGGGAGCACAAGTTCGCTCCAATAAACTTGTTTCTCCTTCAAGACAACTGCGTCGTCATTGGCGTCGTGACATCTGGTGGTGGTGCGGGGTACTCACCACCCTTTGTGCTCTCTACGACGTCTGGAAGCCGCCAAGCCAGCCCAACCAGAGAAAGCCGCCGACTGCAAGGAGTGCTACCCGAGTTCGGTCTCATGCCAGAAGGGCCCAAGAGAAGGAACGCTGCAACCAACACCATGGTGCAAGAAACAACGTCGCCAATCGTCCTGCAGCAGCCCCGGGAACCGCCATCGTTCCGGGGAGCCCCCGCTGAAGACCCCCAAAGAATGGTTGGAGAAGCTGGAGCGCGTCCGCATCTTCAACAGGTGGGACGACGAAGAAACTTTCCGACATGTCTTCTTTTACTTAGAAGATGCTGCTCGAGCTTGGTTCGAGAACAATGAGAGTTCTTTGACCGACTGGACTCAATTCAAAAGGGAGTTCCTTAAGACCTTCAGTACCGTTTTGAGAAAAGAACGAGCTGCGCCTTTGCAAGAAACTCGAATGCAGCACCCCAACGAAAGTGTAGTGATCTTCGTTGAGGAAATGAAGCGACTTTTTCACCGTGCGGACCCCGAAATGACCGAAGAAAAGAAGCTCAGGTTTCTAATGCGAGGAGTGAAGCAAGAGCTTTTTGCTTGTCTAGTCCGTAACCCGCCGAAGACGGTGGCTGAATTCGAGTCTGAGGCAGCCGCGATGGAGAAGACGCTAGAAATTCGAACGAGGCAGTACGACCGCCCTGTCAACGCGCTGTTCTTGGAGACTATCGGTTCCGCAACTGGAAGCTCCGATATATTGCGCGAGACCATTCGAGCAGTGGTCAAGGAGGAGCTTCAGAAGCTTTTTCCAACAACACCGCAACCTCAAGTGGCTTCTCTGACTGACGTCATCCGTGAAGAAGTTCAACCGGCGCTGAGGACTTCTACGACTTCAGAAGCACCCCTAGGGCCCAAGCGATGACCTACTCCGCAGCTCTTCGTCAACCCCGCCCTGCTCCAACCCGTCGTCAAGAGGCCCCGCCATACCACCGTCCAACGCCACCCGCCCGACGCCATGTAGACCAATACCAGACGCCAAGGATGACCGACGTGTGGCGAACGCCCGATAATCGCCCGCTGTGCTACCACTGCGGAAGATGCCGACCACATCTACCGTCGCTGCCCTAACAAGAGGCTCGGTCTGCGAGGATTCTCCGTCGACGCACCACGCCCCCGACCCGGCCAGCACCCTACTGAGATCGACGAATACATGTCCAACACGAACCGAGGACCTGCCCGCTTCAACCGTTCGCCGTCGCCCTACCGGTACCAGTCGCCAAACCGCCATAACACAGCTGACTTCTCACGTGGAAGGTCCCCCAGCCCACGCGGGGGAACTAAAAGCAGCAACTTCTGGAGGTGAAGTTGCAGAACGGCGAGAAAAACGAAAACCTCCAACGACGCATGGCCAGCACCGAACACCGTACCTGCAGCCCAACGACTCGATCTAACCCGGACGTGACTCCCGAACCCGACGACGACACGACGCGACGCGTACCCGAAACGACAGAGCCTGCGCTGAGAAGATGACGAGAATGACGACGCATGGTGCCCGACCGTCAACACGCACAAGCCGAGATACAACGCCCCGACGCACCAGAAACTCGAGGAAAGCGGCGTCCGACGTCCAGTTGTCCATCGACGGCTTTGACGTAGTCGCCCTCATCGACACGGGAGGCCGACTACTCGGTAATGAGCGGCTCATTCGCGTCGAAGCTGAAGAAAGTTACGACACATGGGATGGTCCGCATATACGCACAGCAGGAGGCCATCTCGTAACGCCAAGTGGAACGTGCACATCACGCGTCACCATAGGCGGCACCACGTACCCTGCTGAGTTCGTTATTTTGCCTAACTGCTCCCGCGACGTAATTCTCGGAATGGACTTTTTGATGGACAACGGCGCAATAATTGATCTGCAGACCAAGTCGATAACTTTTTCCTCCGATCACTCCACGACGCCGCAGCCGAACCCCGATCACAGTGCTGCTGTCAGGATCGCCGACGATCACATCACCCTGCCACCCCGCGCAAGCTTGATGATCGCCGTCTACTGTGAGGATGCTGCTTCTGACATCGACGGCTATCGTAGAGAGTGATCGAAGGTTGCTTCTCGACCGCGGTGTCTCCGTCGCAAGAGGCATTGCGCACTTTAAGCAACGCCAATCTCACGTTTTGGTCACTAATTTCACCGAAGAGTACCAGCATTTAAACAAGGGAGCTGCAATTGCGTTTCTCGAGAAACGCAAGAAGCAAGTGACGTGATCGCGGTCGCCGAATTTGGAACGCACACCCGATGAACCTTCAAGCTTCCGCAGCCCTTCGACGTGAATTCCGGCGCTACTCCGGAAAGAAAACGGAACAAATTATTGGCTTTGCTGCGTCGCTACAGCGAGTGTTTTTTCGTCGAGTTCAAAATAAGTCAGACACCCCTAGCGAAGCACCGTATTATAACTGAAGATGGAGCCCGACCTACCCGACAGTCACCATACCGCGTCTCTTCCCACGAACGGAAGCCATCCGGACTCAAGTCGACGACATGCTCAGCGACGACATTATACAGCCATCGAAAAGCCCTGGGCTTCGCCGGTCGTCTCGTAAAGAAAAAAGACGGCACATTAATGTTCTGCGTTGACTACCGGCGACTAAACAAAATCACCAAAAAGGTACGTGTATCCCCTGCCACGAATCGACGACGCCCTTGACCATCTCTGCCATGCCAAGTACTTCTCATCGATGGATTTGAACACCGGCTACAGGGAAATTGAAGTGGACGAGAGAGACCGAGAGAAGACTGCGTTTATAACCCCGGACGGCCTATACGAGCTCAAGGTGATGCCTTTTGGGCTGTGCACGGCGCCAGCAACGTTTCAAAGAGTCATGGACACTGTGCTAGCTGGCCTGAAGTGGCACACTTGCCTCGTATACCTCGACGACGTTGTGGTATTCGCCCGGACTTTCGACGAACACCTTGCAAGGTTGGAGTCTGTACTCGAAGCCATTCGCACGTCGGGGTTAACGCTGAAGCCCGAAAAGTGCCGTTTTGCGTACGAGGAGCTCAAGTTTCTGGGCCACGTCGTCAACGCCGCAGGAGTACTACCTGACCCGGCAAAAACTTCGGCCATTGCGGACTTCCCAAGGCCGAAAGACAAGAAGGGTGTGCGAAGATTTCTCGGACTGTGCGCATACTACCGGTGCTTCGTCGCAAACTTCGCCCGCATTGCAGAGCCACTCACACGGTTGACGAAAGATAGCACGCCTTTTAGCTGGGAAAACGACCAAGAAAAGGCATTCTGCGAGCTGCAAAAACGCCTGCAAAGCCCTCCCGTGCTCGCTCATTTCGACGAAAACGCCGAAACAGAAATGCACACCGACGCCAGTGATATAGGCTTGGGTGCCGTTCTCGTCCAAAGGCAAAGCGGTAGCGAAAAAGTAATCGCCTTTGCCAGCCGTGGTCTGTCGAAGGAGGAGAAAAATTACTCAGCCTCTGAAAAAGAGTGCGTCGCAATTATATGGGCCATTTCAAAATTTCGCCCATACGTATATGGTAGACCATTCAAGGTTGTCACAGACCACCATGCGCTGTGTTGGCTCGCCGATTTTAAGGACCCCTCTGGCCGTCTTGGGCGGTGGAGCTTGCGCCTGCAAGAGTTCGACGTTACAATCGTCTACAAATCCGGCAGGAAACACTCCGACGCCGACTGCCTGTCCCGCGCCCCCGTCGACCCACCACCCCTAGACTCCGATGAAGACCGCGCGTTCTTCGGAGTCGTAACGGAGAGCGACCTGGGCCGCCCAGCAGCGTGCCGACCCCGACTTACGCGTCATGATCGACTACCTCGAAGGACGAAATGTCGCCGTGCCTAGGGCGTTCAAGAGGAACTTGCCAGGATTCAGCCTCAAAAACTCCGTCCTCGTGAAGAAGAATTTCAGCCCCGGAACGAGAACGCATTACCTACTTGTCATCCCTGCAGAGCTGCGTGACGAAATTTTGGAAGCGTGCCACGACGACCCGTCTTCCGGACATCTCGGCACAGCTCGCACTATTGCAAAAATCAAGGCGAAGTACTTCTGGCCCCGCCTTACATCCGACGTCACCCACTACGTTCGGAGTTGCCGTGACTGCCAGCGACGAAAAACGCCGCCGACAAGACCCGCCGGCTTTCTGCAACCGATCGCCGTCCCGTCGAGGCCCTTTCAACAGATTGGAATGGACCTTCTGGGCCCGTTCCCTACGTCACGATCACAGAACAGTGGATGGTCGTAGGCGACAGACTACATGACGCGCTACGCAGAGACCGCCGCTCTTCCGAGGGGCACTGCACAGGAAGTGCAAAGTTTCTTCATTAGCCAAGTGTGCTGCGACATGGAGCCCCGGAAGTCCTAATCACGGACCGCGGAACGGCCTTTACTGCGGAGCTGATGCAAGGAATTATACGCTACAGCAACACGGATCACAGAGAACGACGGCGTACCACCCCCAAACGAACGGACTAACAAACGTCTGAACAAGACAATCGCAGATATGCTGTCAATGTACGTTGATGTTGAACATAAGACTCGGGACGAAGTGCTCCCGTATGTCACGTTTGCGTACAACACGGCTATCCAGGAGACGACGCAGCTCACGCCGTTCGAGCTTGTCTACGGAAGACGGCCAACTACGATGCTCGATGCCATGCTTCCGCAGCAGGAGACGACGACCTCAACACCGACGTCCAAGGATACCTTCAGCGTGCGGAGGAGGCCCGCCAACTGGCTCGAGTTCGTACAACGCGCCAGCAGCTCGTGGATGCCGGGCGCTACCACCTCCGACGCCGAGACGACGAGTACCACCCAGGGGACCGTGTTTGGGTTTGGACTCCCATCCGACGACGCGGACTCAGTGAAAAGCTTCTGCGGCGATATTTCGGACCCTACCAAATTCTACGACGTGTCAGCCAACTTACCTACGAGGTGATCCCCGATGGTGATTCCGGAACGTCACGACGACGCACGCGGCCCGAAGTCGTCCACGTGGTTCGCTTGAAACCTTACTATGCAAGATGACGGACTTTTGTTGTTGTTGTTGTTGTTGTAGTTTTTCGGACTGTCTTTTATTTTACCATCGGGTCGATGCACTCTTAGAGGGGGGGTAATGCCGCGAACCATGTATGGGGTTGCTTATTTATTGTTTCTTTTTACTGCCGGGCCACGCCCGGCTGTGTTATCTGCGTTTCAAGCAAAGCGCGTCTTCCATTCTTTATTTTTTATGTCGCACGGGCTATCACATTCAGATAAGCAAACTGTTTCGCCCTAACGTCGCTAGCCCAGAATAATCTTCTGTGATCTACAATGTTCTGGATGTGAATCGACGGTTCCAGAAACACTCGCGCCGAAAGATAAAAAGCCTGCAGAGCAGACGCCTCGGCATTCGATTCTGCGACGCTCGCCGACGCAAGTCACTTTGTTGACCGCTGCTTCGCCCCCTCTGTATTCTTTTGAGTTGTTAGGGGAGCACAAGTTCGCTCCAATAAACTTGTTTCTCCTTCAAGACAACTGCGTCGTCATTGGCTTCGTGAAAATATCTGTATTATTAAAATGCTTTATTATGTATGTGCAATACCGCGATGTTTTGGGGTGAACCACAGAATTTCCAAAAAAATTGGCGCAGCGAGCTCTAGTGGTGCAAGGATAGAGGAAAAGCGAAATTGGGGGCCGACTTAGCTTCTCAACAAACTGACAGCGGTTCTAGGAGAGAGGGAGCAGCCGGACACCACCAGAGCAAAGCCCTTTTAGACAGCAGCGTAAAGCAAAGACCACTAAAATATGTACAATAATTGATTCAGAAGCAATCGTCGTAATCCGTTTTGTCGTCGACTTTCGACGGCACAGCCGCGTAGGGCAAATTTTTTTTAGCGCGTCCTCGCGCCGGTGGACCTCCACTTCAGCTGGTGCGGTGGCCGTCTGCACGTGTGGATTGTGATGATGATGACGGTGCCCTGAGTGGTTTTGGCGTCGTACCCACAAGAGGGATTGGCCAGGGCTAACTCGGTTGTTGAAATACGTGAGGACATCAAAATGCTAATTTATATCCGGAGAGTGGCCGTAAAAGAATACTTCGTTATGAAAAAAAACCGAATTACCCATTAATTAGCTCCCTTCAGCAATTAAGGGGATGGCTTGACAGATTTATGGCCGTCGTCTTCGTCGCGGCGGACCCTTGGCGCGCCGGTCACTGCACGACGACGACGACGATGAAGGCGGTATCGCTCCTCAGCACAGTTTTTCTTTCTCACAAGTTAGCGCCCATTTCCCTGGCCAGTTTCCGGAGGGTGGCTGAGTGGGTATGAACCATCCTTCTCGCACCAATAAAACGTTGTGGCCTTAGCCCCGCGAAAGCCTGGACGACGCCGGGAGGTCGCAGCGAGGCACGCGCTTACTTGCGCTCGGTGTTTTCTCTCCGACGGACGGATTTCTGTCGGCGTAAACAGCTCTGCTGTTAAAAGTGCTGCACTGGAGCAGTGGAGCAACATAGGTTATCGGGTTGATCATAGGCATATGATAAAGGATAACATTTTTACTTATGTATTTATTTAATAATACTGTTAGCCCCAGCGAGGCCGTTACAGGGTGGTAGACAACAAAAGAAATAACTCTAACAAAGCTTCTCAGCCCGATACAAAGACGCATTTTCATACACAAAATCAAAACCAAATTTGAGCACAGATACCATTTGCACGCAGTGGCAGGCTATAGCGACAATGATGACAAGCAACACGTGTTCAACAACGGGGTCTCATCGGCCAAACAACATCCCCATTTGTAGCAGGGGTATGTGTAGCAGGACGACCCAAAAAGACAACATGACAAAATACTTTTGACCTATTTACCAAAGGTATGGTTGCAGACGTTTTAAAGACCATTCAAAGCTGTTTACTTCACCATAGAGGGGCAGCACTACTTGGGAAGGGAACGTTAAGGAACAGCAATATACTGTCGCATTGTGCTACCCTTGTTATTTTTTTCCACATACGCTTGTACTTGGTTGTTGACTCCAGCACAGTAAGAGGCTTTCTAAACGGGTGATTTATAAGAACCTCTTGAAAGCGACAGCCAGGAACATTACTGAGTAACTGGCATTTATGGGTAGGAAATAAAACGAGCTGTTGAAACGCAAGTTGCTTAGAGCGTTGGCTTCCATTGTTGCGACAATCACCGGTCACTAGACGCCAAGCAGAAGCGGCAACGTCTGCAAAGTTATTATTCCGACATAAATGTTGTGTTTTATGTTGACCCCGACGCTGTTTTCGTCGGGGCCAGAGCAGACAACACCGCAGCCGTCAGCGTCACAACAAGAAGTACTTTATTCAAGCACGCCCCCCCTGTGTCCCTTGTCACGGGCGGCGCCACCAGACAGCTGGCTGAAACCAGGTGACACCACAACACCTCCTTCCTTCAAGAACTTGTGTAGCTTTACGTTCAGACGGGCTGGTGGAACTACACGGCGACCACTACGCGTTCTCACAACACCATCGTCTCGATGGTCACTGCCGACGTTTGTTGCTACGTTCGGTGCAGCGTTCGGTATCTCTCACCGTTGGATTTGCAGAAGCACCTGCGTTGTTCCACAGGAATTCCCAGGGTCTGTTTTGATGCGGCTGTGAGAACCCGGGACAGGTGTCGCGATTACGCTGCAGGACTGCACCTTGATCAGTCTCTACAATATACAGCGAGGGTCGTTGGCCCTCACTTAACACCGTAGCTCGAACTCCTTCAGGTCGAACCCACACTCGTTCTCCCGCCTCCAGCAGAGGCAGTGGCCTGGCTTGATGATGCTGGTTGAAGTTGCACTCACTTTTCATCTTGTAAGAGGCATCCCTTGTGGCCACTGTGTCTCTAGGAGGCCAGGACGGTTGCAGCAACTGTTTCATCTTCGGTAAGCGAGTTCTGAGTTGCCTTCCCATTAGGAGTTGAGCTGGGCTGAAGCCATTCACGCCCGGGGTATCTCTGTAGCTGAGTAAAGCTGGATGTGGGTCCCTCGATTTGACAAGCAGTTCTTTCACTGTGCGGACCATCCTTTCAGCCTCTCCGTTTGACTGAGGAAAGTGCGGGCTGCTGGTTACAACGGTGAACCCATAGGAGTCGGGAAACCTCTTGAGCTCATGGGAAGAAAAGGGTGGCCCGTTATCCGATCTCACAACTTCTGGGATACCATGTCGAGCAAATATGCTCTTGAGCACCTCGACGACTGCAGAAGCTGTGGACGACCGTAAGGTAATAACCTCAGGGTAGCGGAAGTAATAATCCACGAGGAGCAAAAACGTTTGTCCTTTGCTGTGGAAGAGATCCATGCCCAGGACATCCCATGGGAGGCTCGGTAAGGGTGTGGAAATAAGTGGCTCCACTGGATTAATCCGAGTGTGTGCACACTGTTCGCATCGGGCTACCATGGACTCGATGTCTTTAGCAATCCCCGGCCACCACACCGAGTCTCTGGCTTTCGCTTTGCACCGGTTTATACCTTGATGTCCTTCATGCAACAGATGCAGGACTGCTGGTCCCAAGGAAGTAGGAACTACAATGCAGGGACCTTTGAGCAGAAGCCCATCACAGACTGTGATCTCATTAGCTACCGCAGCATACTTCGTCAAATGTAAGGGCAGCTTCTTCTTATGAGGCCAGTCACGTTGGGCAAAAGAAATAAGGGATGTGCACTCGCCATCCGTGCTCTGGGCTCTCTTGACGTCATCCGGATTCAATGGCAAAGTTGAGGACGCGTTGCTAACAACTTCTGTTGCGAACAACTCCACTGAGTCAAGGGGAGAAGAAACCTTCGGTGGTATCCTTGAGAGAGCATCAGCAGTTGCTAGTAGTTTGCCTGGGACATACTGCATGGTGAACTGGTAGTGCATGAGCTTGAGGCGCAGTCTTTGAACACGAGGAGGGAGCATATCCAGTTCCATTTCGCTAAACAGAGTGTCTAGTGGTTGATGATCCGTTTCCACGGCAAAGTTTTTGACCCGTACGAACTCATCGAACCTGCGCATTGCCCATGTCGCCGCCAGAGCTTCTTTCTCTGTCTGACTATACCTCTGTTCCGTGACCGTCATGGAGCGAGAAGCAAAAGCCACTGGTCGACGTTCTCCTGAAGGCTGCGTTTGAAGTAAGACTGCTCCGAGTCCGAAAGAACTGGCATCCGCCGAAATCGTGGTGGCGTAGGATGGGTGATATTTAGCCATGCACCTATCTGATACCACCAGTTGCTTGATCTTGCTGAAGGCTGACTCTTGTTCGTGGTGCCAGGACCAGGCTGTTTTTTTGCTCAGAAGCGCACGCAGCGGTGCTGTAATCTCGAATATGTTAGGGAGGAACCTAGCTAGGTGGGTCACCATCCCGAGAAGTCGGCGAAGTTCGGGGATGTCCTTGGGCGCTTCAAGAGTCTTGATAGCCTCCAACTTTTCTGGATCGGGTCTGATGCAATCGGCTGAGACAACCACACCTAGGAAAGGCACTTCGGACACACCAAAGCAGCACTTGTCTCGATTTAGAGTTATTCCGGCTTTGGAGAGACGACAAAGGACTTGCTCCAAACGGGCATCGTGCTCTTCCTTGTCGCGACCGAACACTAGGATGTCGTCAATCATATTTGCAACACCTTCTTGACCTTCGAGGATCCTTGCCACCTGTTTCTGAAAATATTCAGGAGCCGACGTGATACCGAACGGCAGGCGACAAAAACAGTATCGACCAAAAGGCGTTACAAATGTTGTCCACTCTTGAGACTCTGGAGCAAGCTTGACCTGGTGAAACCCTGCTGTAGCGTCCAGCTTAGAAAAAACTTTTACGTCTCCTATCAGACCAAGAACTTGCTCGACGGTTGGCAATATGTGGCGTTCTCGAAGCACGAACTCATTCAGACGAGTCAGGTCAACACAAAGTCGGTAACCACCCGAGGCTTTTGGAACTGCCACGAGTCCCGCACAACAAGCTGTTGGCTTATCTATCTGACGAAGGACCCCGTCGGCCTCCATTCTGTTGAGTTCTTGTCGAACCACCCCTTGCAGTGGGTGGGGACACGTCTAGGTGCACTGAGTGAAAATGGTACGGCATCAGGTTTCAGTTTGATTTTGTACTCTTCTTTCAGCGTGCGGAGGCCCTTAAACAGTTCCGCACAATGCTTCGAAGGAGGAGTCGCTACGTCTCCAAGAAATTTAACGACCTCCAGTGCCTGCAGCGCGGGAAAACCCAGCAGTGGAGTTGTGAGTGACTGCACCACATAGAGTCGCTGTTCACATCCTTTCCCTTGCCACAAGAGCTGCGCGACGTGCGAACCCAGTACATAAAGCGGTTGCCATCTTGGACCAGTCAACAAGTTGTCCACTTTGTCGAGCTGAAGGGGTACTGCAGGGAAATCAGCTGCCACCGCCAAAACTTCCCGCACCGGAGTCTACCTTGAAAGAGGCCGTGTAATTGTCTACCGTGACATCCACGTACTTGGCGTGCTCGGGTGCGACGACCGTATGCAAGTGGATTGTGGCGAGCTTGGTCGCTTTTGCTTTGCGGGAACGACACCTCAGCAAAATGTCCTTTCTTTCGGCAATGATTGCAGAGGGACGCACGGGCTGGGCGTTCCGAGCGAGGATGCGGCAAACGTCCGCAGAAAGAACAAGTAGCGGCGCCGGAGAGTTCTCTCTTGAGCGGCGCATACCGCTGCCTGACCTCCGGACGTCACGGCGCTTTGTGAGCTTTGGCTGCGTCTAGTTCGACTGGTGAAAATCCTCCAACGGTTCCTTTTGCCGTTTTTTTCTTTCTCGGCGTCTTCCCACTGCCGCGCCTGAGTACAAGCTTCCTATAGCGACAACTTGGAATTACGGCACAACTGCTCCGATAGGCGAGCGTCTCTGAGGCCCACCACGAACATATCCCACACGAGGCGCTCTTCGACTTGAACAGACGGGTAGTTGCAGCGCTTCACAAGTCTGCATAATTCTGCGTAATAAGCGTCAACCCTTTCACCAGGTTCCTGAGCGCGCTTATGAAAGCGAGGTGACTCATAGAGCTCGTTAGCCGGGTGCACGAAGTGTTCGGTAAAACGCTTGACGACGGTCTCGTAGGAGAGCAGCTCGTCCGCAGAAAGCGAGAAAGTGTCGAGCAGGGGTCGACTTTCGGGGCCCATACAGTACAAAAGTGAGCGTACTTGCACTTCAGCAGAGGCGTGGCATACTCCGGAGACCGCTGCGTAGTCCTCGCAACGTGTTTTCCCCGTTGGCCAAGAGGCAGCGTTGTTGAAGTCGAACGCGTCGGGTTGCCGAAGCGAAATCCCGAGCCACTTGCATTCAGGAGTCTGTTGCTCGTCGGCCATAATTTCTTCTTCTGCCACAGTAAGGATAAGTGAAGGCGTCTATTCGACCACTTCTGACACCATGTTGTGTTTTATGTTGACCCCGACGCTGTTTTCGTCGGGGCCAGAGCAGACAACACCGCAGCCGTCAGCGTCACAACAAGAAGTACTTTATTCAAGCACGCCCCCCTGTGTCCCTTGTCACGGGCGGTGCCACCAGACAGCTGGCTGAAACCAGGTGACACCACAACAATAAAGGCTTGTATTCTCAATCAAATTCACCCGGCATCCTAATTATTAGGCGTTGGATAGTAGTAAAGCTGCACCCCCTTAAGAGCTTCGCAAAGCAGGTCCTAGAGGCGTGCCCCCATTAGACGGCGCTGGTGTCAGCAAACTGTCTACTGCACACCTCGCTCCTTAGTCATAGTTAAGGAATAGACAGGCCATTCGAGAAATCTGTGGGTGCTTACGGTAAGCTTTGGTCCAATCTCTGCGTCGGCGAAAATACGCGTCTTCTACCGCTGACAATGTCACCTTTTAAATATATACCGAAGCAATGAACCACAATTTTGCCTCTGAGTTTCAGACAGCTCCGCGTACCATGCTGGTATTTACATAATGTTTACGAACATCAAACCTTCAGTTTCAAAATTGTGGTTGGATCTTACGGAAGTTGTCACCTTCAGCGGAATTTATTTATGAAGAAGAAATTGTTCCACAACTGAGTAATCCTTGATGGCCGGAAAGGAATACCCGAAATTTGCGCAGAGCGCGCTGAAGAAGCAGAAAAAATCTCTTATTGTCTACGACATGGTTTACTATACGGCTTTGGCTACTTTAGGAAAACTAGATGCTTGTTTTTGGTTAGTGTATAAAAATAAAACTTAATTAAGAAAACGTATTCCGAAAAGAGTACAGTAAAAATAGCCAAGGAAAAAGGCGAAGGCGACAGAACAGCGCTGGACAACTGCACAACACCAATAGAGGGAGAGAGGAAAGACGATAAGGACAAAAGAGCGCGATACAAAAAAGCGCACCTTGGGTAAGGTGAAACGTCGTAACAAAGAGCAAGATATGAAAACAGTGATGAAACATCCCGCGATAAAACAGGGTGGGAAAATAGCAGAGCGCAAAAACACCGTAGTGGATAATGCCGGTTACGTCACAGGTTTTATTGGCTAGCGTACAATAATATACGTGCCGAATCTTCAAGCCACGCTTTAAATTACATGATATAGACTGAGCCACCGGCACAATCAATGTGTTCGTGCTTTCCAGTTTTCATATCTACAAAACTGTAGATAATTGCTGCCTTAGAGAGTTTCAGATAAGCGCGGTGTCTTTTTGCTGTGATGTTTCGTTCTTCGCTCGTTTTTTGCTGTTGTGTATGGACCTGCGCTTTTTTGATATATCCAATTTTTTTCGCTATGCTTTCTAGACACGTCATGTTATAACGGTGCTATTTTGTCACCTGGGGTTTTCTATTTCGCGGTTCTTCTGTGAGCCCCACTAAATTTGTGTACACAAAGTGAACTCCGACATGGTAAAAAGCGCACTAAAACGAGGACACAAGAAAAAGGCGGTGACACGGGACGAGCGCTAGACATCAACTATGGCTTTATTCACAAGAAAGGCTATATATACACACATACAAATGCGCAGAAAAGCAAAAAGATACACAGGGCGCAGCTTTCACAGAACATGATATTGACGCTGTAGATAGGCTTCCTCCTTTGTGTGCAAGGCCAGCGACGGAGTGCTCACGCAGTCATCTTTTTCCTTGAAAATACAAAACGCCTCAAAGATTTCCCTTTGTAGTTGCGTCCTAAAGCTGCGCAGGACGCGGGTATTATGAAAGTCAGGCGTGCAGGTGCACCGCCGGCAGTGATCTGCCAAATGTCCTCCCCCCGCCAATGAGTTTACGGCTGCGCGGTGCTCTCTCAGTCTATCATTAATGCAGCGTCCCGTCTGGCCGACGTAGCATCTTCCACAATCTAGTGGGATCCTGTATACCACACCTACTTTACATTCCGTAAAGCGTGTGGGGTGCTTAGTTGTGCAGGCAGCCTTCCCAGCTTCATTATTCACGGCTTTGCACAAGCGTGCAAGCTTGCCTGGGGCCGAAAAAGACAACCTGGGTGCCGCACCTTCCCGCCACTTTTTTGAGCCGGTGGGACAGGTTGTGCACGTACGGCACCATCACGGGCCGCACCTTCAAGCGTTCGTGTTGATTGGCTCTGGGCTGGTTCTCTGAATTTGCTTCTTTTATCAAGCTTCCAGCTATGGAAGCCAGCATTTCTGCTGGAAAACCGGCATTGCTCAAGCGTCGAGCTTGGTGCTGAAGGCTGCATGCCACCTGGTGACAACACGACTTTTTGAGAGCAGCGCGCATGCAATTTTTGGCAATACCCCTTTTCACAATTTTGGAATGGGCCGAATCGTAGTAAAGGACTGGTTTTTTGGACCTGGGTTGGTATCTCCAGCACACCTGACCGTCATGGAAAAAGATGCTTAAATCGAGGAACTGAAGGCATCCCTCTTCAGGTAACTCAAAAGTGAATTTGAGCCCTTTGCCACATGAATTAAAAACGTCTAGAACTTGGCTCACGGTTTCAGTCAAATCCTCAGCACGCACATCCTTCAACATTACCAGGTAGTCATCTACATACCGAAAGACGTTTAAAACCTTTTGCACCGCAGACTGTGTCAAGGCACGTGTGAATACGCTTGTCACAAAAGGATAAAAACAGATCACTTAAAATTGGGGCAATACAAGAACCAATACAAATCCCTTCCTTTTGAAGAAAGGGTGTGTCATTAAAAGCAATTGTTGTAGAGGACAGGTAAAATCGTAATAGTTCCATAAAATTGTCAATATTAAAACCAATAGAATTCTGGAAGGCAACAGGGCCAAAGTAGTCGATGCTTTCACGAACGGCACAAAAAAGTTCACTTTGTGGGATTGAGTAGAACAGGTCTACAACGTCTATAGAAAAGGCATGCAGCGGCTGCTGAGGATATTCGTACTCTGTAATAACGGTCAAAACACTGTCTGAGTTAGGCACGATGTAAGGGTCATTCACCTTAAGCAGCTTAAGATGCCTTTGCAAAAATCTAGAGAGGGTTCCTTGCCATGAATCCTTCTCCGTCACAATCGCCCTGAATGGAATTCCCTCTTTGTGCGTTTTTGCTGAAAAGAACATATCTAAGAAGTCTTTTTTCGCACCAGCGATGGTTTTCTTCAGGCTTTGCAAGTTATTCTCATCACAGAGAGCCATAGCCTTATTCCTTAATTGTTTCTTTGAGCACTTAACTGAAATGAAATTCTTCGTTATAGCTTGCTGTGCTTTCTCACAGGGATGCCTTCAGTTCCTCGATTTAAGCATCTTTTTCTATGACGGTCAGGTGTGCTGGAGATACCAACCCAGGTCCAAAAAAACCAGTCCTTTACTATGATTCGGCCCATTCCAAAATTGTGAAAAGGGGTATTGCCAACAATTGCATGCGCGCTGCTCTCAAAAAGTCGTGTTGTCAACCAGGTGGCATGCAGCCTTCAGCACCAAGCTCGACGCTTGAGCAATGCCGGTTTTCCAGCAGAAATGCTGGCTTCCATAGCTTGGAAGCTTGATAAAAGAAGCAAATTCAGAGAACCAGCCCAGAGCCAATCAACACGAACGCTTGAAGGTGCGGCCCGTGATCGTGCCGTACGTGCACAACCTGTCCCACCGGCTCAAAAAAAAGTGGCGGGAAGGTGCGGCACTCAGGTTGGTCTTTTCGGCCCCAGGCAAGCTTGCACGCATGTGCAAAGCCGTGAATAATGAAGCTGGGAAGGCTGCCTGCACAACTAAGCACCGCCACACGCTTTACGGAATGTAAAGTAGGTGTGGTATACAGGATCCCACTACATTGTGGAAGATGCTACGTCGGCCAGACGGGGACGCTGCATTAATGATAGACTGAGAGAGCACCACGCAGCCGTAAACTCATTGGCGGGGGAGGACATTTGGCAGATCACTGCCGGCGGTGCACCTGCACGCCTGACTTTCATAATACCGCGTCCTACGCAGCTTTAGGACGCAACTACAAAGGGAAATCTTTGAGGCGTTTTGTATTTTCAAGGAAAAAGATGACTGCGTGAGCACTCCGTCGCTGGCCTTGCACACAAAGGAGAAAGCCTATCTACAGCGTCAATATCATGTTCTGTGAGAAAGCTGCGCCCTGTGTATCTTTTTGCTTTTCTGCCGCATTTGTATGTGTGTATATATAGCCTTTCTTGTGAATAAAGCCATAGTTTATGTCTAGCGCTCGTCCCGTGTCACCGCCTTTTTCTTGTGTCCTCGTTTTAGTGCGCTTTTTACCATGTCGAAGTCCCATCACCAACTAGCCCAAATTTCTGCCCTGAAAAGTGAACTCTACGTGAATTTCCATAATTTTTGAGAGTGTTTCCTTTGAGTTACTATCAGTAAAACACTGCATTCTTAGTGATACTGAGAATGGTTTCTGCGGAGCGTAATGTTTTTGTTTTTGTTTTAGCTTGTCAGAGCAAAGAATTTCGTCAGATATGACTTCGGCGCAGTCAAGAACCCCCGAGTCTACTCCCAGGTATGTAGAAGAGCTAAATCTTGTTAAAACTAGATTTAAGACTGTCGTTTATTTGAAGTGCTGCTATTATTGAAATGCATGTAACCCTTTTAGTGGTTTTTTTTGGCACTTTGTGACCCGCATGAATCAAGCAAGATATTTGCACGCGGTATTTTTGATTTAGAGAGCGTGCATGCGTACGTCGTGGACTTTCGGCATTCAGGAAACCCACCTTAAATAAGGTCTTTATATATGGTACGTGTTCTTAGCACCTTATTTGAATGAATGAAGGGTTAATAGTTGTAATGTGATAGGCAACTCTGATTGACTAAGAAGACAAGAAGAAATGAAGCTTTTCCGCAACAACTGTTCTTATAAACAATAAACAGTAGATTAGACAATAAATGTCGTAGAAAGTGTTAGTGCCTATTTGTACGCGCGCATCCTTAGGTCAGCAAAAAGTACTACAAAGACTTGGTTTGTTAGGGAGGTTTCAAAAGTCTCTGACCGGAAAAACGTTTCTACTTTAGAAGCAAATAGCGAAAATAGGCTTCTTTATTCTAATGCCAAATGTTACGCGAAGATCACCGCCTAGCAAATTATTGAAAGGAGAAAAATCCACAGGAGACAAAAAATAACCTCTGATGTATACAGCGAAGAAATGTGTATTGGGCTAGGCAATAAACGAGAATGGTGCTCAGGATAACCTAATGCCGCCATGATTTCCCCAAGAAAAAGGTGCAGGTAATGATGGGTAAACCTGGCTCACATCGCTAAATTTTAGGTTGTAACCGAAAATTTTGCTATTCTATTTTTACAATGCCAAAGTGGTTTAAGGGTGCCCTTACCCTTGAAAAACGGCCACATAATTTAAATTAAAAAGAACACTAATATACAAGAGCACAAGAGTTGCACTCACCTGCCTGCTCACTTTTGTAGACGTATAATAAGGTAATAGTGAACCGCTATTGCGACGCCATAGATTTACAGCCGAAGAATTACTCGGTCTTTAAAAGTGACTACCTTACCGTGGACCGCATCCATGAAATTTCTGCACTCATGCAAACCCTATTACATGACATTTACGGAAGAAGAGATGAAGTTGTGGTTTTTTGGAACAGAAACCGTTCGGTTATAATGCGCCAAACATAGGCATTTATGGATTACCAAAGAAAGTGGTTCGATAAACACCGTTGCAATAGTCTCTCGGAAGACAGCTACAAAGGATGCATGGCAACGATATTCTCATAAAGAGAGGGAAGCCCTATATCAAGATGGGTACCATAGAAGGGGACACAACCTCCTAGAAACTGCAGCCAAATCGCCTGTGCATATATCTTTTTTGTAGTAAACCAGATGCAACCTTTCTGAATATTTTTTTTGTGCTACAAAGTAGGTAAAACAGAACAACATATTTTCTTCAAAACATTTCCAAGAAAGGTTATCTGTGGAGACGTTAACTCGTTAGCTTGTCCTAACGCGGACTGAATAGAAAGTACGTGTGATTTTTTTGTCTGCTTAGATAACGCCACCTGCGTACCCGCTGGAGAAGATTCGAGCTCGAGTGGCACTGTTTAGAGGCCTGGGCGATATTGCCACAGAAATTAGAGACTACGACGATCTCAAGCGGCGGCTGCAACATGTACTCGTGTCTGACTACACCATCTCTGACCCCGGCTTTGCACATCTCGACTTCGTCTTCGGCTTCAATGCGACAGACATACTGCACATTCCTATGATTAACCTCATGCGGAACTACACATCCATGAATCCGTGAAGTGTACTGGGATACAGTTTTAATAAACCAGATTGTCCCGAAAATATGCAGTGCGAGAATAAACTAGAAATATAAGAATTAGCAACCCGAGCGCTATTTCCAACTTGTGTTATCCGGAACTGGCACGGAATTCAAGAGTAACACGCAGCATTTGCAGAGCCATTGTTGTTCTCACAGTCAAAAAACAGTTACCAAAAAATGAAAATAAATACGTGATGCACGTTTATATGCAGTGCAGCAAAAGTGCGGTAACTCGTGATTTGTTTATCGTAGAACGGTTCTACTATTTCATGAGTCCTTTTTGGATACAGTGTCTTTGCCTGTCTGAAAGAAGACGCAGTGGTGGAATGCATGCAGGTTGATGACGATAACTAGCCCTAAGAAAACGGAAAAAAATCAGTCTGGAAAGGAAATGCCAGAAATAGGTAATTGCGTAACTCTGTGTATAGATGGTACTCACATAAAAATATAGCTGGGAATTTCTTTTCTTAGGATCATTGAAAACCGCCATGACATTCCCCCTATGTCTGGGCATGGTTGCGCATCTCACAGAAGAAAAAAAACAGACCCTGGCGTCTATCGTCTGCATCATTACCACATAATTTTCGGCCGTGGCGTAAGCGTGGTGATGCTGTATTTGCCCTTGAAAACTCCACGTCAGCCCTGGAGAATGGATGCGCGGTTGCGAAAGAAAGCGGCACGGCGCAGGAGATGGCTACTCTGCAGAGCAGTTGCCTGCGAACACAGATATCGAAACAGATGCACCCGCGCATTGCCCACGGCAGAGTCGTTCAGTAGAAAAGTTAAATATAGCTCCCGACCAATTGCAGCCGTTCACGCAAATGGCCATTGAGATACAACGGTAAGGTAGCAGTGATTGCAATATTACCTGGGACACTAGCGGCATCTATGGCCAAGTGGCCCAGCATACGACGCCGCGTCAGCAATTTCAAGGTGCCGGCACCAGCATGGCGGCGAAAACACATTACCAGGAGGACAAGGGCATAGAACGTGAACAATTATATAGCACTAACTACCACTGATGTGCAGGTGCCGTCATCAGTAATTGGAATAAGCATTTGTGAACATCACAAAACATTTGTCTCATTGGCATTATGACAGCCATTACAGGTTTACAGGAAGCTTTTTCATTAAAGAGGGCTCCTTTAAACGTACACCAGTGCATTTAGACAGTTTCCCGAAGAAGAAATTTCAGTAAATTTACAACACCCTATCCCAATTACTTGTGACGGCCGCTGTACATAAGGAATGTAAAGAAAAAGTATACGTCCCAAAATGGCAGGCCCAATACAAAGAGAAAAATTATAGTGACGATTCGGCAGGCAACCGGTAGAAACAATTCACTCAATTTTCCCCTGCAGTCGCGTGTGACTGGCTAAGCAGGCCGCCTAGGGCATCCTCGGAACATATTCTTTGCGACAACTCGCGGCGCTGGCTTCTCCCGTAGCGGTGTGGTATTGTACGCAGTTTTAAAACGGAAACTCTACAGTTCGAATCCCGAAAACTGTAAAATTTTTGTCTCTTTTTTAAAGTGTGACAAGTTTTCGTGCATACGTCTTTTGATAGTACATTGTTCCACCGTATGTTTATTTTTACTAATATCACAACATTATTTTGCGTTAGGCTAGATTGAGTTGGGTTGAGGGAGGTTGTGTTCGGTGCAGTGTGACTGGATTGAGATTATACTTGAATGGGTTTCGTTAGGTTATGTTGCCTAAGGTATTTTTTTCTCAGGTAAGGTTACGTTACAGTAGACAACGTTAGGTTACTTTCGCCGTCAATTTTGTTACTGCTGGCGCTGCGTCGTGAGCACAAAACTCTTATTTTCAAAGGAAATATCCTCTGGCATTATTAGCCAATTAGAGGTCAGTGTCTGCAGAGTCTTGGATAGACGGTTCTTCAGGATGCCGGCAATATGGACATTACCGAGAAATATTGCAGTTAGAAGAAGTGCAATTACCGAAAAAAAAAACAAGAGTTGAAAGCAAAGGTAAAATAACTCAGACGAAACATTTTGCTATTTGGAGTGGCGTACGACGACGTGCAGGCCGGGCGAGTTCATGAAGGCTCTTTAGGCAATGAAGAGTCGGCGCTCAGGGGCGTCAGTGATTTCCAGTCGGGGCGTCTTCCTCACAGCAGATGCAGAGACAGCAACCTGGCAGGGCATGCATGGAGTCGGGCTCGCATGGATGGTTCCCCTAGCTGTCCTGGTGACCATTGCTCGAGAACCACGTCTGCGCACCAGATGTAGCAACGTCCTCACAAATGCAAATTGCAGATGTTGGTGCGCAGTGGGAATGGCAGAATCGGCCTGGCGACCTTACTCCTCCAGCTGTTCGTGCAGACGACCACCGCAGAGGGACCGATTGCGTGAGCCCGTTATCCAGCAAACTGCATCCGACCTCCACCCGGCCGAAATTCTTTGGTAAAACGTGCTCTTGTGCTAGTTCAGCAATTTTGTGGGTGGAAATCCTCATGTCTGCCTTTTCTTATGCGTGTAAGACATACCCATCTGGAGGGGATAGACCGTCAACTTTGTTAAGACTTCTTAATTGTATACTTCGTCAAAGCCTCTCCCGTATAATCCCGTTTCCTGGTATCTCTTCTTCGACCCACATTTGCATGCCCTGCAGTGAAAAGCCCATAACCGGTAGAGGTTTTGTAGGCAAATAATAGGCCCATAAACCTAGGTTAACAGCGCAGACCATTTGCCGGTGTAGTGCATTTTTGCATGGAAACAGCATTTTGCACACCACACTATTCGCGGAAGTAACATACACCTGTGCATAGATCTCCTGGGACTTGTACTCTCAACGAATGATCCCCTTTAGAATTCACCAAAGGGAAAAATTAGGCCACTTGAGCCTTGTGCACAAAGCATTTTCCCACTGTTGCTTCCAGACACAGCATACAATTAAGTCAGATTTAGGATAATTAACATTTCTGTGACTAATGTTCCTAAGGACTACACCAGGGAGTCGACGCGCCCCATAGTGAACTCCGGATTATATTTGAGCACCTGGTGATACAATGCACGGAAATCTTGATACACGAGCGTTTTTTCTTTCTCAATCCAACTGGAACTCATTTGCTAGTGTCGAAGCAAAGCTTTCTGTGGCAACGCAAAAAAATTCAGTGGTCCCGTATCAGCAGAAAACTTCTTCGGCGCAACCCCTCGCACATGCCCTAAAAATAAACAGGTTGTGTGGTAAATTTAAGAGGAGCAAAATTGGCTGGGTATATAGGTGACGTAGCTGGTCTCACACCTGAGGTGGCGAACGTACGTGCTCGTGAAATAGTAGACCGGGCCACCACTTCAACTGCGCCTACACGCGGTGCCCCTTTCGGTAGCCCCGCCGAGCTCCTGCATTACAGGGACATCACCCTTCACTACCGCCTCCTCCGCCGCCAGTGCCCTCCACCACATCCCCAACTCACCCTGGACACAGCTCAGTGCCTGCGCGTCCTCCAGACCCACACCTTCCCCCACCGCACTCAGCTCATTCACACCCACCCACACCTTTTTGACTCCCCAACATGCCTTGCCTGCGGGGCCCTCGACACGCACTATCATTCCTTGTGCGAGTGCCCAGCAGACCCCTTTCCCCCCTTCCTTCCCCCTCCCTCTGGGAGCAGGCGCTGCGCGACCCGGAGTCATCGAGTCAAGTCTTGGTGACCACCCGGGCCCTGGCGGTCGCGGCGGCCCTGTGGACCGCCCGCACCCCCCTCACCTGATCCCTGAGCATAAATAAAGTTGTTTCTCTCTCTCACCGACATTGATAAGTAGGAACGGCAGATGTAAGGCTGTGGAAAAGAGTGTTTCTCGCAACAGAGTACGAGCGGAGTGAGGCACTGCATGATGCACAGTTCAAATGACAACCGCGGGAAGGGGCGAACGTGGTGCGGGCGGAGCAGCGTCAACGTGGCAATGGCAAACACCGGCCGCACATTAGTTCGAAATGCGTACGCCACGGGTTCAACGTAAAGCACCAGGCACACGTTACAGCTTCGCTGGTTAACTATTTGTACATAGTGCATGACCGCAATTTCGCACCTATAAAAATATGAGTGCGTTTTTTGTACATTTTTCTGCAAGTTTGATTCGTCACTCTTTACCTATACGTCTTCTACAATACCTTAAGAACTCCAGAAATAAATGAAGCTGACAAGCCCAGATCCCAGTCGTAGTAGATGAAGGTGAAATGCGCAATATGAAGATTGAAAAGTAGAGCACGAAAAGAGGTAGCGCTAAATTTTGTTGTTCGTCGACACACATACACAATTGCGCATTCCTTCTAGGACGCGGGGGTAGGATATGTGACGGTGTATTCTTATCTGCTCGGACAAAAGAGGCAAATTTGGGCCCTTTATAGGCTTTTTAAGGGTATAAATGAAGGTAAAAAAATTGGACCGTGTATATGATCCTTTCGTTGCAAATGTCGACGAAAGACGATAGTCGACCGGCGCCCATGGCAAGTACATGCCCCCTTCTCTCATCCCGCTCACCTCTCATGCTGTTCAGTTCCCGCCTCGTTCCTCCCAAGTTAACACACTAGAATTTTTCTCAAGTCAATTTAAATTTACCGTATCCCACTGCTCCAAGTCGGGCGCCTAGATGCAAGCCGTGTCGTACGGAGGGGACGCGCGTGAGTTGAGGCACCCTACTACAACGTTTATAGAACCGCGTTGCCCTACTCCAGGAACGTTTCCAGGGGAACGCAGAACTTATGTAATGGAACCTTTATTTGCTGCTGCCGTTTGACTTTTTTAAATGCCCCCAGGTAGCGCGGGCAACAGCACGCGACAGTTACTGCAGTTGATTAGTATTTACTTGCTATCACAAAAACCAAGCATCCGTGTATTCATTAATAAAGGAACACTGCAAATATTATTTACCTATTTGCGGAATGACCTTATATTTGCGGAATGACGTTTGCTTGTTCAACAATGTTGACAAGTCTGAACATTATCACCGAAGTTAGACGCTTAAATTTGGCAGTGGGTATAAATGACTATTCCGCAGTTCCTGTTTCACTTTGGCCGGGTGGCTTAATAGAGTCGCAGACAGACTTTTCTTTTCTGAACTTGTGTGATGTTCACTTCATTTACTCTGTAGGACATTGCGTATATCCTTTGGCGTGTCGACCCCGTGTAGTAGCTAACTAGAGCGGGTCCTAGTTGTAACTAGTTTAATTATTTATCTTTTCGGCAGACAGACAGACAGACCAAAATTTCTGCGTTTAGGTAGCCCAAGAAAGACTATCGTCTTTAAAAGTGTGGGATGAAATATTCCTAGATGTAGCTTCCTGGGCTAAATAGCCCACTGCGCACACTATTCTTGTCATGCGAAATTGTGCGCGTGAAACGAATAGAGGGCTGTCCTAACGTACGTTGAAAAAAAAACCTCCCCATATCACCGAACCCTGCCGGTTTCAATCAGTCTGCGCAAAGCATACGTGCAGACATTGCGTCTTCACTTACGATGGACGCAGTGTAGGGACATAATGACCAGGAGATTTATGAACCAGAAGAACCATTTTGCAATTAGAAAGAAAACGGATGTTACATCCCCAAAATATGCACGGGGCTTTTGGAAAAAGAAATTTTACTTCCGGAAGCAGTACAGTGGTGAAATATAAAATTCAATGTTTATTGTTCCAATGAGTGCTCCTCACCACATTGAGCAGGGTAGACTGTGACAAAACTGCCAGTATCTTTAGATATGCAACAGAAAATAACAAACTGGTGGTTTCAACCCGCCAGAACTGTGTCAGCGTTGCAAAGCACGCCGAAGTGAAATGCTACAAAACAATGTTGGCCCCTATGCGGTAATTTAACGAGCAGTAGAAGCCTGCACACGAGCCGCTTTTGCTCTTGCCTTTCATGAAGAAAACGACCGCCGCCGCTTTAGGCTCAGTAGCACACAGTTCATTCTCTGTTTTATTGCGGTAGTGCATAAATGTATCGTTGCGTAGCAAGGAGCATTTACACGATAGCGGTAATCGATTAATGATTCATACGTTGGACTCTACTCTGTATGTACGCTGTAGATTTTTATGCACTACTGCCTCCATAGTTCCTGACATGCTTCATACTTTTCTGTCTGCCAGGGTTGAAGTAAGTGTACAAAAGTAAAATGAAATAATTTGTAAAGTATCCGGGTGTTGCTTTTTACGCTTCGTTTTTGTTTATCTACAAAAACGAATTCATATCTGAAGCACTATTTTCGAGTGTTCTAGCCATGTGCAGGAAAATTGGAATTCTCGCAGCTGTGATATGAACATGTCCTGGTAGCTTTTTTTGTACAGGCCAGTTTTCGGCTGAGCTGGCGAGATGCGCTTCTCAGTGTGTACACAGTTAAAATGAAGCCGTATTGAATTAAGCCGTATTGAATGTTAAGCCCTCAGCGCAGTTCTTCCCGGTAGTATTATTTTAATACGTGCTAAGTTGAATATCTAGAGGCCCTAACTTGCGTCACTGCATTGCAAAAAGATAATAATTCCTCTTTTAAAACAGAAACTGGATAAAGGATGGCCATTATGGCCGGCCGGAAAAGACATTACACTCAAGAATCAAGCAGGCATGGCCGTCACATTCGCCCTTGGCTTCTTGCTGATAGATGGCGCACTTTCGTGGTGTTTCGGGTCATCTGTTTCTTCAGAAACTCCAAAAGTGCGCTAAAAAGAGTTTGCAAATCAGTGCAACCATTATTGCTTCACTGCGGCGGCTGAGACGCGCCTACAGTCGACCGGTAAAAGGCAAAAACTTGCATTGGCAATCGTCGTGCTCAAACAGAGAGCTAGGAAATGGGTACACAAGCAGGAGTGTACAACATTAGATTGGCGCTCGCAGAAGGCACACTGGCTGTGCTTATCAAAGTACCCTGCCTTTGTGAGAGAAGAAAAAAGCAAAAAAGCTACCGTGAGAGAAAGCGCCAAAAGATTTCGTCCAGCGTATACGAAATTGGTTCAGCGCACATTATTAAAGTTCAAATTCCAGGGTTTTTTCATTATTCATGTACAGGAGCGGTTATGTTCCTCTGAGAAGGGTGGCCGGGCCAAATTATTACATGAAAAAAGGGGCCGGCCTATATAACAAGCCATGCAGTGACGAAAGTGCTGTAGTGTCCAGGCTGGGGTCGTGAAATAGGTAAAATAGCCACCCTGAATGAAGCTTGATGTTTCCAATCTCCTTTTTACCTATTCGGCCAAATTTAGCCCACCCCCTTCTTTTTCGTGTTTTTTTACCGGTGAGCGGCATGTTGCCAACAACGGCTAGTTTTTTGTTTATTTTGTGACTAAGTTGTTGGACCTCAATAATTCCGGGCAGTGCGCCGTGTGGCTGCCGTAGTCGTTCGCGCCGTGGCCGACCACGACAACACTATCGCACCATCTCGCGTCGCTCGTTACTCGACCGGCCGCGAGCATGCACAGGTGTCGTACTCGATCGTGCGGCGACCGGCCGGACCAACAACACCGTATCGTCTCGCGTCGGCCACACTTACGTGTCGCGTACTCTTCTAGTAGGCCGAAATCCTACTGCCGCTGTCGCGACCACAATATCAGCCGTTTTGCTACGGCCGTACTGGCTTGCCGATGGTGTATCGCCTCATGGCGAACGTCCCGCCTCACTTCGAATTTGCTCTCTTCGTCTCGGCCCAGAGCTTCTTAAGCTTTCCGCAAGACGGAAACACGCCAAAGGAATTATTCATTCAAGAGGTACGAATTCTGATCACTCGTGTGTAGCCACACGTACAGGGACTACTAAGGTGAAACGACGGCAGCACGGGAGTCCTCATTCTAACGTCACATCCGGACATTCGCCGCAGTGGCGCGCAGTTGTGGCTACACTCCGCTAGGCGCTGCGTAGGCTGGTGCGGCACTTTCTTAAAGGGTTTTAACAAGAATACTACGCACATATGAAGTTTGAAATTAGTTCACAAGAGAATTTACTGGTGTATACCTCAAATTGAAAGAGAATTTGGGGCGGGTGAATTTTTGTTGCAGTTATCCTGCACGTAAACAAAGTAGTTGCTGCCCATGCAGTGAAGGGTGACACCAGAACTATATACCGTGATCTTCAAAACACAAGAGAACAATGTAACTACGCAGTTCGCAGTACTTGACGGAGGAATGGAATTTTGTATTCGTACCATTAACCCGTTCCCGTTATTTAGGCATTTCATTTCTCTGAAAAACTGCCAAGATAACATTTCGACACGTAACCCTGAACCTTTTCAGGGCTTACTGTGAATGTGCGTGCCACAAAGAGACGCCTTTCATTAGCGGTTTCAAGAATGTAAGGTATTCTGTCGCTAGAACAAGCCTCAAGTCAGGGTTAAATCGTCCCTTGGCACAAGCTATAATAACGCTGCCGTCCCATTGCAGTAGTTGTGGACAATCTTTGTGGGGTTATGCCGCTATTATGCCGCTGTTATGCGGTAGTTTGCAACTCTCAAACGTCTAAAGGCAATCACTAAGCTGATAAATGGTTTGCATGATACTACGCGAAGTGTTTGCCAGCTGTTCTTAGAGCGAAGCTTGTTTAGTGTCAATGATGACGGGGTAAAAACGCACTGCAGGAAAGCCCACTCTGTACAATGGGCGCCGGTGTGATGATGATGATGATGACACAACAACAACAAAAAAACAAGCCCGCCATCTCCACGAAGTGAATGATGATGAGAGGGGGAAGCTAAAATGCTTATCGGTAAAACTGTGAAACATTCGCCCGCACATCATATAAAGACTCGACACGTCAAGCGTACCACCGCTCCGTTGACAAGCCCGTCGACGACGCCGATGTTTGTGGTGATTATGTAGGGCTTGTTTGGGACGATGCGAATCTCCATGGGTAAGTTGGCGAATTCTGTGTGTGGCACTTTAGCCACTTTGGCGGTCGCCTTCTGCAGAGCTTCTTGTGTCGCGTACCCCCGGTACGTGACTTCAGCTCGCAGGCGACGAACGACAACCTCTTCTTCTTCCTCTCCTCCTTCTTGGGTAGCAACGAACGCGTTGAACGTTTTGACCTCTTCGGCCAATCTTTGGTTGGCCAACCCCTAGAGGGATCCTGTCACAATCATCATTAATGTGCCGGATTACAGCAGCAACGAGGAGCGGGACAGGGCCCGAGCAAGAGGAGCTTCGCCCCTAAAAAACGCTTGATATGGTCGGAACCGCTCTTCAGTCGCACGCGATATGTAGCCGACGTCCATCCGTTTGCCCCCTTGCTACACGGTCGACGATCGGTGGGTGGTCGCGCAGGTTGCTATTGAGGGATTTGTTTGCTTCTCTCTGAGTTTGGACTCCAAGCCACCATGCACTTTGATCGTTAACGTTTCGGCCGTGGCACTTCGCCATTTGATTTTCTTACGCAAGAAAGCGTCATAGTTAGACGGAGAGATTTTGATTTTTTTGGAAGAGATGGCACTATTTTGTTTTTCACGGCCGTCTACAGTCGGCATGTTAGGAAACTACCGCGGTGTCATTAGATGCAGTGTGTTATTTATCAGAATATGTGTAAATGTAGGTGCGAAAGGCGCTAATTTGTTTTTCACGCGAATGAATTTCGTTATGTGCCAAGCAGAGATTATCCAAAAGGAGTAATTCATTTGCTGAAAACCTTTACATGACCGAACTGAAGGCAAAAAAAATCTTATCATGCGCTGCTTAGAATACTTGTTTTTGCAATATCAAGTCATTGCTGTGTTTGTTTGAACATATGTTTGAGGTATTGAGCTTTGAATATACCAACTCACACAAAGACTTGGGCTTGTAGCTCTAGATTAGTTCATTTGTGTAGATGACGCCACTTTAACATTTAGATGAATTAACTGGAGGATCTCTTTCAGTTGATTTCGTCAAGATTATTGTGCTGGGGTTAAGGGAACTCCCCTGATGACATTCCTACGAGTCGTACTGATTCATCACACATGGGCTTGAAAAGCATCGTGTACCAATATGAAATATATTACATATTCATGGAACTGTTCCCAACAGCCTAGTTTGCTTCTTTTATAAATATATCACGGCTTTACTGAGGTAAAAAATAACAACAGACGCATTTTTGGGGTACCCAGTTTTAGTTTTATTCATTTTATGCAGTTTTTAGTGTTATCCAGTTTTATCCATCTTTAACAAGCAAGAGTTTGATATTTTTATATCCGTACGTAAGTGACATATCTCTAAAATAAGGAAACTAAGCCAAACAGGTCAGGTGACACGCCAGTTTTGACCTTAAAAAGTGTTTGACGGGGAGACAAGGACAGAACATTGAGCGCTTCCAGCTGCATTGTTCCCCACATTCACACGTCGCCAGATTATTGTCAAATATTATTGGCAATCCGCTGAATTGTTTCTCCTTGCCTTCAAAGCCCCCCTGCCCCTCCCACCTGATTGACCATCCAGCCCTCCGCCGTGTCGGCTTCATGCAACTCGGCCACTACAACTGAATATGTTGCCGACCCTTATTCTCGTATGTGAAGTGCGAACTTGGGATATATGATGCAAGAGCGTAATTAAATAAAATGAGAGCAAACAAGGAAACAGAACGGCCACTCAGTTCGCCCGACCACTTGTTTTTCGGCCACTACTTTCGGAATCACAGGACAGATTTCACGCTTCTGACCCACGCTGCATTTTGTCAATGAGTTCACGCAATAAAACGGCAAGCTAGCGTTGCACCATGTAGTCGTAACGGCGACGCAAAGCAGCAGTGTTTGATGAAAGTACTCGCATAGTGCGCATGCACGTACGCAAAAGCGCAGAGCACCGCTGCAGGCGAGCCTGCAGTCCGCCGGACTTGCAAACTTTTACGCACAATAATCGCGGATTGCGTTACTTTTTTGATAGCCTGCTGTTGAAACGTCGTTGTCACCAAGTGTATTAGTTTAAACAAGAAGCGTTCACTTTATATTTCACTTCATGCAACCATCTATCGCTGAGCCTGCAAGTGGTAGAGCGCCGTCACCGTCACAGCACTTTATCGACGCTTTAAACTTTCTTAACGCTGCAAAGCTTTTTTTTTCTAAAGCCAAGTTGATCGCCGGAAGAGATCGGGTTGGAGACCATGTCGCAAAACAATCAAAAGTATCGAGCCCATTTTGCTTCTGTCAACACGGGATGCTATGGGACCCCCGAAGCTTTGTACTACCAGGAAGTACTGCGGGAGGTCGGTTTTCGCAGCGCCCCCTGGGCAGCGGAGGAGCCCTATAAGGTTGCAGAGTTTATGTGAGCCTATTTTTCTACGTGTCCTCTCAGTGTGTTCTTAATGGTGTTATTTTCCCTTCAGGTCAATTGAAAAACATTTAATTTTGTTGAACAGGAGTGCAGGTTCGGATAATATGTAAACGGAACTCCCCAGGGTAAAAGACCGCAAACGGGACCTCTATGCACCAAAAGGAAGAACATTATATTTTCCAAGCATTTTAGAAGCAGATGTTGAAGCAGTGACAAAAATGAGTAGATATGAACACTTCATACTAGTATAAAGATTAATATAGGTATTGTCTCATTGTCTTTTGTATGGCTACAACTGCATGAGGCGCTGTAGATCCTGATTAGGAGTATTTCGGGTAGTTTATGCATTGGATAGTTATCATTTATCGTAGGTTAAGGTAGACATATTTTACCTTGTGCAACAAAAAAGTTTTCACGGCCTAGAAAACGCCCTGATGTTTGTCGTAGTGCCTAGAGAAAAAACAGTAATCTGAAGATCCCACCGCTGTACCCTGAAGAAGACGTCACGATTGTAGCAATGTGAAAAAGTTCACGCAGAAAAGCGGCGAGGATTTAAAGATTAATAAACAATTTTGAAGAACACTGACCAGTGTAAAAAAGGTCCAATACAAAAGCTGTCTTCTGGATTTCTTGAAGCGGTCAGAGATGATTACATTATGTACGACCCCCGGGATTATAGACAAGGATTGAAATGGCTGTGAGCAAACCTATTATAACTCTGCAATAATTGTTTTTTGGATTAGCATCTGAAAGCTCCAAGTTGTGCCCGTATCCCATGCGAAAGGATCTTACAAATCATAATTGCATGCTACTGAAATTTCAGATGACTATCGACTTTAGGAGAATATAGTTCTCAAGCAAGACAGGACGAGCCTAAAGAGGGCGCCCCACAGTGCTGTGTGGTGCCTGTTTTTTTTTTTAATTTTCTTTGTCAGTTCAATGTTTCATGTCTGACCAACAAGCCGCTCAGGATGCTTTTATTCAAAATATCACCAACAAAACACACATGGTAGCATAAAGGATGCTATCTGCATAATGCATATATCAGAGACTGCTGATGGGTGTTCTTGCGGCGATGTGAAACTAAATTAACACGAGTTTTTTGGCTATAATGAGAAGTCTGTCAGAATAGCAGCATTGTTTTGTGGCTAACAGGCCAGTCTCTAAATTGCACTTGAGAGTAGCAGGTATTACTGAAGATGGATAGTGTTGTTATGCTCATTATCATAATCATCATAGCGTTTGCCATCTTCTTGTTACGTCTGCCATCCGCCGTTTCATTAATTTTTAATGAAGGCAAGGTTTGGACTTGTCTTCATTAAAAATGATTTGTTTTTTTTTCACGTTTTCAGGCCTACATTGCACAATGTTTCGGTTTGCTTTACCTTCAGGGAGGGTTTGAATACCTTTGTTTCTGGTGTTCCCACACCATTTGCCTTCTTTCCTCAGTTTTTTCTTTCTGTATAACTATTAATAGACCTGAATATGATTATTATGACGATGATGATATGCATACAATGTTGCAAAGAAAAGGCAGGACAGCAAGTGAACAATATAAATCAAAATGAAGAACGGGTTAATATAAATCAAAATTAGAGTTGCGGGTATTTGCTCAAGTGATTCGAAACCGATTCCGTCATAATGTTTTAACAGAAATATTATTGGTCGTCAGACTATTGTATTTTTATTAAAAAATGTCTTGACCAGTAGTGTTGAAAGCTGTGCTGAAATTGAAGAGTACCGGGTCAGCTATGCTCCGCGACTGCCGATATACCTGCTTACTGAAAGAAGACATAGCAGAGCCGCAATATAGCTCTTCTCAAAAACGAAATTCGCAGGAAGGGACCGGTATCAGATTTTAAATTAATTCATCAGCCGAACGACACATAAAGCAAACTACACACATCTTTATAATAATCTGTACCTGTTATGTTACAGCAAGGGTGTTTCTTTCGTTTTTTTTTTTTCGCGCATGCTTTGTGTGCGCACCACATGTTGTATATGGTTGGTTATTTTTTCGAATAAACTTATTTGAAAGTCAGTGATACTTCTGTGTTCTTTGCCCAGTTTTTTTTTTTGCGCTGTCATTTATTAGGCCTCTCGAAATTTTTAATGCGTAGCATTCTTGGCCGAATACCCCAACAACCAGGACCATGTGACGCACGGCATTTTCACAAAACAGCCAGCTTTGGCGGTATAACACCTTAATCGTTATAATAGCGTGAATGGAGGTAATTTGCCTTACAGAATTTCGAGAAACGCAAAAAAAAGGAATAGAAAAGTAAATTGTCTCGAAAATGACCTGAAAAATAAAAACAAATATGCATCTTATACATCTTCATCTGAAACTGCAGAATAATAAAAATGTCCACAGAAGAATGTTAAAAAACAAATAAAAAATGGTGAAATTGCGGAGGGCTTAACGCCAAGCATTTTCACAAAAATGCAGATTTCGCCGAATAGTAACATCCTTTAATCGTTATAATACCGCAATTAAATAAATTGGTCAGACAGACAGACAAAAGCAAATAATAGTTAATCAGAAAATAACTTTTACACGGAAAATTATTCTGAATAAATTAATAAATATGCATCTTATACATCTCCCCCTGAAACAGAAGAAAAAAAGCCCGAAGAAGAACATGCAAAGTACGAATAAAAAATGATGAAAATGATGAACCTTGTAACTCCCTGCCCTCTCACTCTCACGCACTCACGCGTGAATGCGTGAGAGTGAGAGGGGGCAGGGAGTATATGGCAGAGTTTTGTTTCAGCCAAATACCTTTTGTTGCGCGGTCAATAAATAACAGCCAAGAATCAAAATTCTCCTTAGAAAATGGTTTACATCCCTCATGCTAGCTGACTTAGAAGTTTGTAAAGTTCGTTGGTAACAGACATAATTCGTACAACTCTTAGTTATGCACATTCGTTTAGCCACTATTCTTGATACTGACGCTAAAATAAAGGGGGTTTAGGCAAGATATATATACGTAGGAGCAATGCCAAACGGATGGTCGGTAAACCTACTGTAGCAAACCTTTGGTTTTCGCTCTTTCCGCAAGTGCTTTGCATTCCCCGCTGCATCTATGTTAGATGTTATTCCCGCATTCTCTATGGAACATTCATTACCTCTGTAATTTGTCGTCGTTGGTCGTGGACGTCACCTTCCCGTATTCCTAGCTGTGCCCTCATTTCAGCATATTGACCTGCACGACGAATCGTTTTCTGTTTGCTTAAAGGAGGGAATTCCGAACGTCGTTATCTGTGTACTTGTGTGCATGTGTGCTCAATGTGGAGTAGAACGAACAGCTCTTGCTATATTTACGCAACGTGTTTGAGGCAACAATAAAGTTAGGCTTGCTTTTTTATGCTTAGGTTCGCCGCGGCATTCTTACTAGATTCCTGAGATCCTGCTGTCGTCAGCTGTTCTTGCGGTGATGCCTTTTAGCAAACAGGGGGCTCATGCGGAGAGTATTAAGCTATCACTAGAGCCCAACCGTGAGCTGAGCAGGCTATACAGTGCATTCTGTTTCTGCTTGGGCAAAGTTTGGAAGCATTTCATGATTTTCGAGTTTCGTTTAACCCATGCGAGTGCAAGAAAAGTATAATCCAAACCTAGCTGTACATTATCTTTCGTTATACTAGATCATGGCCATCTGGGCATTCATTTCTCCACGGTGTGTTGTGACAAATTCTAACTCTCCCATATTGCGAGATTCGTCAGTGGAGCAGAATATGCCCCCCAAAAAGACGCCAAATCGACGTACTCCACAAGTTAGTGCGGCATAATCAGCCGCACGAGAATTGCAAGCTTTATGCACGCCTGGTGCCCACACTACCCATGGTTGGTTTGGTTGAGAGGTGCATCTTGGGAAATGGGAGTCGTCTCATCTATGCACGTTCTTTCTAGCACTGTTCCCCCCTACAGTACCTGCAAAAGCCGGCCCCTCCCACGTGTGTTCTGACAATATCAAAGAATATTACACCAGTCCATTGCTGCAACATGCACGCTATTTCTGGTCCTGAAGGGTGCTATTTTTTCCTGAACACCTTTGTTGACGGCTTTGTTGATCCCGACAGTTTGAAAAGCATTAGAACCGAACTATCGCATAGCGAATATCCATTGACGTGTAGTGTATGTGCAGTTTCGTTGTGCTTCCTTAGACACGCCTTGCCTTGCCTCTTCTATAAAACCACACTTTACAGACCGGACAAAGAAAAATACAAGCTCAATGTTGGGACGAAAATTATGCTCATTAGGGGTTGAGTTTTATGCTATTCTTGTTGAAATTTACTGTTGCATGCGTGAAAATGCAGGGACTACCTTTCCCCAATTCTCTTGAGTCAGGATTGCCACATTAGGACAAAGAAATCAAAGCCCTTTTCTGAAGAGAAAGATAGTTCAAACGCGAAGCTTTCTTCCGTACTAGCTGAGGTTAAAGTAAAGTCGAAAATGCAACTGCTTTAACCGTGTGGAATTGGCGAAATCCGAGAGACGTGGGCTTCATAAAGCGAGGGACCAGGTATGCTTCTGGCCCCGGAAAGCGCTTTTTTTTTTTCTTGAGACGCTTGGTGTGCCTTATGGAAAACCCATTGTGTAAAGTTGACGTTATTGCAGTGCATTTGGTATTAACCATTTGGATTTCGGACCTTGACTTTTGAATTTTAAAACATTGTCTTTCGACCAGAGAAAGCTTCGCGTTTCAGCCATTTTTTGCTTTATCCACGATCACCATCATCGTCAGAGAAACGTGGCTGCCTTGCAGCGCGTTTTGTCGCGCACCAGATGTCATCGGTGAGGCATGGAAAGGTTCTCCTTAAAACACCACTTCTGTAAAACCAGCGGAGCCGAGCAAGTACGGCATCAGGCATGCCGCAAATTTAGTTGAAAAAGCCAGGAATAAATCCTTCTTCAGCCTGCGTTGTCGCCATGCCAGCCAAGTGTAAAGCGAGACACTGAAGAGGGTGACAAACGTAGATGATGACCAAGAAAACATTCAATAGCTTGCATTGGGTGTCGGCAGCCCTTTGTCACTACCTTCTGTAAAACATTTGTTAGAAGTGGAGTTTTTGAAACATTTATTTCACTGCTAAGAAATTGAATATTTTGACTATTTAGAGCTCGACTCTTAAGCGGCCCGCTCCTGTGGTTTCATGGCGTCACCCGCTGGCGTCCATTTTGTGAGCGACAGATCAAAAAGGAAAACAGAAGAAAGAGCAACGAGGAAGCGGGGGAGGAGAGTATTGCGCAAGGGTTAGGATAAAGGCTGCGTGCCGAGGGTGCCGCCCAATAAGTGCTCCGAGGCGCCGACCCGCACGAGATAACGCCAGAGTAGAGCGCGGTGTTGTGGACTCGCGGATGAACCGACCGCTTCCGGAGACGAAGGAAGTGGTTTTGTCTGCTGCTCCAGCTAAAGGAGCTGTCTGAGCTAGAGTTCCTGTCCATGTTTCGCTGCGTTGCGCGTCTGATTGCTTCGAGCCACTGCGCCGCCTTTTCAACCTTTACAGGTAAGCCCGATTTCCGTGCTGCGCACTGAATTCCCTTGCCAGTTCAGCGCAGTCAGCGCCTGCGGCTGACCCTTCCGTGCTGGCGTTGCAGAGGCTTACCGTCGGCGCCCATACATATACGACTGTCTGAAATTGTTCGCGTCAGCATACTTTGCAAAATCCAAACAGCTGAACAGCTGTTTCGTAATCTTCATCTAATGGTCGGATTTCTATGCTTCAGTGCTAATATAGGGCTTTTCTGATTGGCTGATTTTTTAGACTTTAAAATAAAACTATTTCAAACCTCTCCCGCTACCGTACAGCCCAGCTACTGTTGTTGCCTGGGAACATTTCTGTGGACAGCCTAGAAGTGTTCACATGCATTATCATATGCGAGTTATGTAGGTACGATACATCATTTTGTTGCTTGTGTGAATGCTTTTTGTGCCCTCCTAAGCACTGGTTGGATAGGCGGTTCGTCACTCGCACCATTATACCCAGGTTGTTAAAACGCAATCATAAGCGAAGCCTGTGCTTTACAAAGTGAAACATGTATTAGCCTCGTGCAGGCTGTTTTGTTTCGTGCATTCGCTTTCTTGATCGCGTGACGTTTATTGCTCCCGTTTTTCAAACTGTGTTATGTACCGGCCGCAAGTGGACGTGGAAGAGCCCGAATGGGGAGCATAAAAATGATATATACTTCATACTATGAGACACCCCTGCCGTCGTACAGGATGTGGAAGTGCTCGGAAGGGTGAGGTGTAGGGACCACTGTTGGTAAGATCCCGAATTAGGCTAGGTTTGATGAGAAACCATAACGAGCACGCACGAAAGGAACTGATCAATGAGATACGAGTAAGACAGAAAGTCGAAAAATTCAGGATCGCGCTGCCGATTCGACATTCAACTCCACCCGAGGAAGAAGAGTTTACGACATAAGAAGCCAGCGACAATCTTCAACGCATTATGGCAGAGTGTGCAGTAGAAGACGGAGGTACAAGCGCTAGACTGGATACTAGTAAACGTTACCCGGAGACAAAAAATTTAATCAGGAAACGGCAAAGCAAGACAATCTCCACCCCAGATGAGAGAAAAGAACTAGCGGAGCTTTCGAAGTTAATAAGCGTAAAACATCTGACATACGGAAGTATAATATGGAGAGGATCGAATATGTTGTAAAGAATGGAGGCACATTGAAAACAGTAAAACGGGGTTTAGGCACCGGGAAAAATTACATGCAGGCACTATGTCATCACAAATAGGGATAACATAGTCACAGAAGTCACAGTATAGAAATCAGTACAGTAGCCGGGGCATTTAGGGTAATGACAAAGGAGAAAGTAGTTCAGAGGAGATAGACATTCCACCAGTAACGACAAAAGAATTAAGGAAGGCTTTGAAAGAAATGAAACGCGACAAAGTACCTGGTGAAGATCACATAACAGCTGACCTCCTGAGGATGGCGGGAAATTGTACCAGTAAAACTGGCAAACCTCTACACGCAATGCCTAATGACCTCGAGTGTACCGGAATCTTGAAAAAACGTGAAAATTATCCTAATCCATAGTAAAAGTGACATGAAGGACTTAAAAAATTACAGGCTGATCAGCTTACTTTCAGTCGTCTACAAGGTATTTACCAAGGTAATCGCTAACAGAATTTCTGCCACCTTAGATTTCAGGCAAACTAAAGAACAACCATTGTCCCGTAAAGGCTATTCAACAATGGAGCATATCCAAACGATCATTCAGGTGATAGGGAAGTGCGAGGAGTATACTGAAACCATGTATATAGCCTTCATTGATTATGAGAAAGCATTTGACTCGGTCGAAACCCTAGCAGTCATTCAGGCATTACGGAACAAAGGTGTAGACGAGGAGTATATAAGAATACTAGAGGATATTTACAATGGGTCCACAGCAACCATCATCCTCCATAAGGAGAGCAGTAAAATACCTTTAAGGAAGGGCGTCAGACAAGCAGACACAATCTCTCCAATGTTATTCACAGCATGTTTACATGTTTATAAGAAGTATTCAGAACATTGGATTGTGAACAGGTGGGAGTAAGGATTAATGGAGAATGCCTCAGTAACCTCAGATTTCCTGATGACGTTGCCTTGCTAAGTAACTCGGGGGACGAATTACAAAGCATGCTTACCGCACTGGACAAACAGAGTAGAACCATGGTCCTAAAAATTAGTATGCAGAAAACTAAAGTAATGATCAATAACCTCGGGAGTCGGGACAGCACAGCGGTTTTAAATTGGTGGCGAGGCAGTGGAAGTGGTAAGCGAATATACCTCCTTAGGCCAAGTTTTGACCGAGGATCCCAACCATCAGGCAGAGATAATTCGAAGGATAAGAATGGGTTGGAGTGCATTCGGCAGGGATTCTCAGATAATGAATGGCACCCTACCTTTGTCACTGAAGAAGGAAGTGTATGACAGCTGCATTTTACCGGTACTCACCTACGGGGCAGAATCTTGGAGGCTCACTCAGCGGGTTCAACTTAAATTGAGGACGACTCAGCGAGCACTGGAACGGAAGATGATAGTTGTAACATTGGGGACAAGAAGAGAGCGGAATGGGTCAGAGAACAAACGCGTGTTAAGGACATAATAGAAGAAATTGAGAAGAAGAAATGGACGTGATGAAGGACATGTAATGGTAACAGAGTGGATCCCTAGAGAAGGCAAGCGTATCAGGGTGCGGCAGAAAGTTAAATGGGCAGATGAGATTAAGAAGATTACAGGGACAAATTGGTCGCAGTTAGCACAGGACCGGGGTAATTGGAGAATTTTGGGAGAGGCCTTTGCCCTGCCGTGGGCGTAGATAGGCTGGTGATGATGATTATTACATACTCGTCAAAGCCTGGTAGAGTGTCAATGATACTTGATTTTGATGATTAGCACACAGCACGAGCTGTGGTGACGCTGGGGGTCCCCACTTATCACAATATCGTACGAGTTCTGTCTAACGTGCAATATTAAGGCGAACACCTCAGATACCTCATGACACTGCGAAAAGTGACCGTAGTTGCATTGACGCTATCCGTGAACAATATTGGTACTGAAAAAGCCGACGCTGCAATGGCCGACGTTGTAAAGCTTCGCATGCACTGGGTGCATGAAGACTGGGGGAACAGCGAGCTGGCAGCCTCACCTAGCTTAATCTTGGTTCTCTTAAGCTTACGCGTGGTTATGCGTGGAGATTGTGCGGCTGAGCCCAAAGACGCTGGTAGGATCCCGGCTGCGGTGGCTAAGTTTCTGTTGAAGGCGAAAATCAAATACCAGGCCTCTTTTTCAGCGCACGGCCGCCAGCCGGTTGAACCCCGCTCTCACTCTTCTTGAGCCAGTCGACCTTCTTTCATGCCACACGTCCCCCGCGTAGAGTTGAGCCCGGCTGCGAGGCTAGCTCTCCATGCTGCTGGAAGCTGGGCCCCACTACAGTTGAGCCCTGCTGGTTGGCTTGGCGGGGAGGCTAGCGAGTGCCCCTCGCTCTTTCCTAACGGGCACTGCTTTCGCGCTCTCCCTCGTCGCCAGGAGGCACCATGTGTGTCTATTGTAGCGTGGGCTACACTGGCCGAGGTTGAGCAATTTCGCGTGGCTCCTGGAGCGCTGTGCTGCTCGAAGGCGAGGAGCAGTGACGGCACCCGGCGCACAGAACGTTTCTCGCTTCCCGGCGTCTCTGACACACCCCGCGTGCCCAGCGTCTTCGCCTACCTCCGTTACACACGTGACGGCCTTGTCCACTTGATGATCATGCGAGGGGTCGCCGGGTGTGGAACCAATGGCTCGTGCGTCGCAGCAACACCGGCGGGCGCCTGTAGAACCAGCTTGACTCTGTGGCGATTGGTGGCGCTGCACCGGAGCCGCTTGATAAATGTAGATGTGTCACATAATTCGTACACCATGTGTGTTTAATTGAATCAGCAGTAAGCATGATAATCAGGCTAATCCTAGACAACCACAAAAGTTAAGGATAACCAGCTCACGCTACGTATATCCTGGCATAGCCGAGCTAAGCCACTGCTAATTTTTTCCTTGCATTGTGATGCGGAGGCCACCCCACCAAGGTCACTGTTAATAAATCAAACCTCCTTTTGCTTTGTGCGAAATTTGACCCCGAGGAGGCAAGCACCCGCACGGAATATAACAAAAATGATCGTGAAGCGAGTCCCGTAAAAGGTGCACATGACGCAGCGGGGACAACAGGTGCGCGTGGAGGAGCCCTGAACGTGGGGTAGCAGCGGCGTGAATTGCGACCACTCTGCCGGTCGGATTATTTCGCATGAAAAGGCGAACAAACAAGGCGGAGAACAGACGCAAACACGAGGTAGGCGCAAAGAAGTATTTCACAATCTCTAGGTTTTAGCCTTGAAAACACGTTTTAAAGCGAAAGATTTCTTAGTCGGACCTATGGCGGCTTTTCAAAAAGCTAAGTAATTTACCCCTAGACCGGTTAGTCTACCGAGAAGCGCTGACAAGATCCCTGGACACATGGCCCGTGCGGGATACCGGGATTTCATTGTGTCAAAACGGGTACTTGAAAATTGCGAAAAGGGGAAGGTTCTGCATAAGAAAACACACGCATCGGTCATGAAGAAGGAGTACAATAGTATGCCTTCAGCTCATAAACCACGTACCGGTATGTATTTGGATTGGTCGTAGTTGTGTTTTCTTAGTGACCGAAAAATCGTCGCATCAGTTCGTTGCTCCTGAAGTTCTTCCTGATGTCCTGCGTTCGTTCTACAGAATGAACCTGAACGTTTCTCCAGATGTGGAAATAGGGTGATCATAAGTATAGACGTCCATTCTCTGTTCACGTGGGCTTAACTCACTTATTGATGTTGGCGACTCAGTGGGTGTCCGCACGTTTTCACTTCAACGGCAAATAAGGGCCAGTTATAATAGACCGCCTCAATGAAACACTGAACGGGTAACATGTGCTATTGCTGACAGAAAGATACACCTTTAGAAACGCTCTGTTTCACAAAATATGCCACACGTACTTGCAAACTATCTCAGAGGTACACCAGACAAGCCTGCAAAATATCTTAAAGGCCATGCTCGTTGTCCGCATCACAGCTTGTCCTGACTCTCACCCAACTAACGAAATAAGTTCCACTCACTGAATAACCAGAGTTGCTGCTAGTTTCCTAAGTGCTTACTATTCCGTCAAACTGAAAAACACTGCTGCTCGAAGTGATAATAATACAATCGCCATTTTTGGTGTAGTGGTTACTCATCGGGTGATTGTCGTTATGCTGGTGGGTTAAAATGTGTCATTTTGTTTAAGTATCCTTTTTCTGCGGCCATGGTCATTTCTGTGATAACTAATCCTCTTTCCTGCTTCTCGATTCAGGATGAACGCATTACGTCTTAGTTTTACCAAATCAGAGAAAGGCTACTTGTCACGCTACCTGTCACAGCAGCCATGATCGATGGTGCTATTGCTAGATTTATGTCTGGTAATTCTATAAATATTAGTAATAATTAATTCTTTACATTGACTATCCAAGGCCACTCAGAGAGTGGAAGGAGTTTGGCCAGTTGGGTAAGTATCAAGAAAGACTGCTCTAACTGTGATTATGAAGCAGGCATGATAGTGAGTCCGGGTTGTCAGTGAGCAGAAGTGGCTATGCGGTTGGGTAAAAATCAAGCCAGCCTGCGTTGAGGGGCAGACGAAGGGTGCGGAGCCTTTCACACATGCTTTTAGCACGGGCAATGGGTGCACGTAATTTACATCTTGAAAACGTTTTGCAGATGCATCCCATGTAACGTTTTTTGCAGGTTTGTCCGACATACTTTTAGGAGCAGCATTAAATACTCCATTGCTATCAAAATCAAAAGAAAGTCAGCAGTGTAGAAAGAAAAGGACCGTTAGTAATAGGAAAAGAAATTTATGCTATTATCAATGGTTCAGAATGGCATGTAAACAACTTTTCCTAACATGTATAACAGTTCAGTGCAGTGTTACAATAGCACAAGCAAATGTCAGGGCAAACAGGGTTATGGTATGAATATGTAAGTATGCAAGGTTGATTTAGTCCTACATGATGCATGCACACCCTAATAAAAATACCCTGCAAGAAAGATGAAGAGGGCAACTGAGTTTTGTAGCAAAAATAAACAGAAACTACGCAGGGTCACCTGTACTAGTGGATGTAGGTGTAACCACTATACACAGATCGTAGCAAAAGATTTCACTTCATTTCTTGAGTTACTGCTGAAGCCACTCACGCATCAGGTAGCCTCTGAGAAATGGACACGCTCACGTACGTTCAGTAACATCATGGATTTTGAAGCACAGACAACGCATAAGGAAAATGCCACACCACTCACAACAGCTATCAAGCGCATCCTTTGAGCACACTTGCTTTTTAACGACAGTGGACACGATAACTTGAAGCCCACGAATGAAAACTCGCTGTCATTGCAACGCACCATTGCCAGCTGATGAGGCTCTATATTGTTCACGTATACCCTTCTCCCGCTATACGTCTCCGACCTTGTATTGAAGGCTTGTAGATAACAAATTTGAATTTCTGTGGGGAAACTGCGATGCCTTTGAGAATCACGTACTTGTCCACTACGTCGATTACATTGTCTTTATTTCCCCGTCGTTTCCACCTCCTGTCCAGTGTTATATTGTCCGCGTATAAGCTGTGGTGCAGACCCGGTAAAGTGGTGAGATGAGGAGGCCAGTTGATTATAGCGACATTAAATTGGAAATGAGAGGCATCAGAACTCTGCGGTGCCCCTCATTGACCCATCTTAATACTATAAGACACAATGCAGCCTACCACGAGTTCTGCACTGCGGTAGGAGGGGAAGTCCTTAATTCTTTTCGTAGGCACGCTGTCCAACTCCCAGATTGGCGCGGTTCCTCATTATTGCTTCTTGTCGCACGTTGTCAGAAGTTTTTGTTTGAATCCATAAGAATTCGAAATTCCAGGAAAAGAGGGATGACAGGCCTAAATGTGATTTTATTTGAGTTCGCACAATGATATAAAAGACCGCAGCTGGATTGTGCAGCGGTGAGCCTGTAACAAAGAAGAAAAAACGGGTGGAGTATACGCTGCGCGTGCTCCGCACTTTCTCTAAAAAGAACAAACACCTGGAAATCTGTCAGGGGTGGCCGGAGCTTGTGATAAATTTACACGTGGCTCCAGTTTGACATATTTTAAGGCAGCAGTAGCGACGCACCTGCTGCAGCTCTGGTGTTTTAAAACATCCGTGTGTCATGATTGGTTGGGTGTTTGAGTTATGCCCTTCATTTTTGTGTTTTTGATGTTGTTCAACTGCCTTGTCCCTATTATATTGTTTGTAACTGCTCAACGACCTGCTTGGGCACTTGAATGGGCATTCAGTGTTGCGTAAATCATTTCGGCGTGCGTAAAAAATCTCCAGGTGGTCAAAATTACGCTAGAGGTTGTCTCCGCGGTGGCGTGCTTTATAGCGAAGATGTAGCTTTGGGTGCATCAAGCCCCAAAATCAACCATCTTTGCCTGGAGTCGTATATCCAAAAAGTTATCTTCTAGGGTACCCAAGAATGAATTTTAATACTTCTTAAAGCTGATCTCTCTACGCCTTGTGCATTATGGAAATGACGAACACCGCTGGGCTTTAAGACCCTGGAAGAAAGGCGATTGTACCAACGCGACATTTACTTAACAGGCTGTTACGATAATGAAGCGCCATAACACTGCTACTAAAAAGCCCGCTCTCCCAACTTTTCCGCACTTCCGTGTTGCATCCACTTCTTTGTCATTCATAGGAGGTTGCTACGGGCTCCGAGATTGCACAATTTGCCCACGCGAAATGGCAGATATCACAAATCTACGGTCCCCTGTCTACGTAACATTCAAAGTGGACGCGCAAGATGCGAGTACAGATTTGCGCCAAGTAGTTTCTACCGGCACGGTTAAGCTTTCGTTAGCACGCATAAACGAATTTTAGGCTTGTGCAAGGCAGTTTATTCCAGTATAAATATTATACATGCGAGGAATGTCTGAAAAAAATGTCTTAATCTTACACTGCCGCAGTATATGATTTCGGCCAAAGCCTATACTTATTGCACGTAGTCTATTTTCCGTTGCTTTAGCACACTCTTTTATAGATATCCGCTTTCCGATGCTGTAGTTTTGCACCGACATTCTCGTCTTTGTCGTCACTACATGTGGAGAGTATTCGCAAACCTGCTTCATTTCGAGGCTGTGTACGCATGGAGGCAGAGATGTCTACTGCAGTGACGAATGGTGCATTCCGTGATGCATCCGCCATCGCGGTTAATTTATTACCGCCAAGTAGTCTAGTATTCGGTTCTTTGTTTTGTTTTGCCGCGCACTCATACATGCGAAATGATGTCTAAAGCCGGTGAGTCCCGAATAACAGAGAGATGTGCCTGTACCTGTTTGTGAAACAAGATTTTGCGATGACAAGGAGGAGGGAGAACTAACTTTATATCCTCCAGAGGTGTGCAGGGTGTGCATGTCCATGTGGACTTTCGCAAGTACTACCATGGCAATGCGCAAGAAGAGGCTGATGCTCTCTCCTCCTCTACCGCCTTCCCCATCCCTGTCAAGACCTTCAGTCACACCTTCTGAATAACAAATTGTATTAATCATTGTGTCAAATATGCCTTGGCTTCTGGCGGAGTCTTCGTCCCTTTGGGCGTCCCACTGCTGAATATCAGGGTTTTTCGCTTTGTACCACGGTCTCTAATTGCTGCCTACTGCTGATAATAAATTTGCGTTTTCAATTGATGAAGTGTTGCCTCCGTATACTGGGCCATTCCATTTGAATGTGAACTGCTTGCAAGCTGGGGGCAGTGTTTGTGTCCTGCCCCTTTATTTTCGGGTTGGAAATACCGGCATTAGCCTTTGTCAGAGGAAATGCCCGTCTGGAGGCATCACAATGAGGTTTCTTGCTTCTTGGTAAGCGAGGCGTTGGTAGCCGGGTATCTTCGCCTTTCGTCTTTGTAGCGATCCAGCAGACCTGCTCATTGCAATTGTCTCTGGACTGCGCACGGGGTTGCTGGGGCTCTCAATGGGTGAGATCTCCAGCAGCCTCGTTGGCCCGTTGGTCTCCTTCTAGTTCTTTGTGGGCGGGAGTCCATCTTATTGAGGTCTTCCGCAATGAATCTTAGAAGGCTCCCGACAAAAAATGGGTCAAGTATAAAACTTGTTATACTCGCTATCCAAGGGAAAGCTCTCCTTCGCTTCTTTTTGCAAACACCATGCGCACAGTGCTTTGTGAAGTTTGTCTACCGAATGGTATGATTCAGCCTGTCATTTGCGTTGACTGCAGGAGAACGGGAAGTTGGGCTAGTTGGTAGGAGTTCATCTTGGTGGAAACAAAAGCGCTCAAAACACAGGGACGAAGGAAGACGTAGGAAGCGCCGTGCTGTATACGTCTTCCTTCGTCCCTGTTTTTTGAGCGCTTTTGTTTCCGCCAAGAATTGCCAGAGTCCTTCAATGCTTTACAAAGCATTGAAGGACTCTGGAATTGCGTTGAAGAATACGCACTGATAGCCCAGCCGGTGGGCCATCGGTGTCTATACTGCGTGAACTACCGCCGGCGAACGGTAAACCCTCGCCTTGTCACACGGTATCGCATCGGCGAGGCTCCGATCGACTGCAGCTGCGACGCCTCTCCGCAGCGGATGACGTGGCACGACCTCACACCTGCCACACTGGCGCTCCGGAGGCTCAAAGCTATTGTGGGCCATGAATGACATTACAAGGCGTGGCGCAGTACAGCCTTCATTATTAAATGAAGCTAAGAAGTACGCATCCTGGTAGTCTTCGGATTGCGAGCGGGCTGAGTGCGGCATACTCAAGCAGGGATGGGGGAGCACAAAGAAGAAAGGAGGGTGAGGTAAAATTCGCAACAGAAAAGTATGAAATCCACCTCAAATGCAGCCGTACGGCTACAAAGGAAAGCTGCACAGCTTTCTCAGAAAATTCTCAGTTAAATAGAATATTTGTTCTCGTCCATGATTCGTCCAGGATTGTCAATTTTTTTTTCGCCGAAACTTCCTCCACGTTGGTAATTCCCGTAAATCTGTTTGATAAATTCGCAGCTCTTGGATATAGGCAAACTATGACGCATGAATTGAATAATGGTTATGCAGGCGCGGTGCTGGGTATGGTGTGCTGTAAAGCGAGTATGACAATCAAAAATTCAATATATAAATAAGAATAGCTAATTTGTCAATGGGGAAATGCAATTGAGCCTGATTGTAGGGACAGGAGCCTGCGGGGGTGTCTCCTTGGAAGAAAGACCCATGTCCTTCGTGGCTGTCGGAGGTCTGGTGAGAAGGTCTCGCTGTGTGGAAGGGTCATGACTAGACAGCCGGGCCGCTTCATGCTAATAACTAGGGTTGGGACAAGTGCTGAGATGTGAGGCTTGTAAGCAGTTCCAAACTCTAAGGATTCGGGCATGTAGATTATCACAGGACATAGTTTTCTGACATGTGACTAAGGTACATGTCGTGTAGGGAAGTGCCGTAAGTGTAGGTATTGGTAGCTGCCGGAAGATGGTGGTTTGAGCTATTGTAAAAAAAGTGTCGGGTACCGGACCGTTATCCGTAAATATTGGATGTGTAGAACACTGCGCCATTTACGCCCAAAAGTGGTTAGTCCAGATGCCCAGATCCGTTCATAGCCTGATGCTTTTTCTGTCTAACTTTATTCAATTCCCGTAAGCAATAAGACAAACATTATCTTTGTAAATACACGTTAGACTCTCTGGCAACTCCTGAAACGAATTTTCTCCCAAATTGCGCGTCATATTTAACAAGTTCAGCCTTTTTTCGAAGGAAAATAGTGCACGCTCGAATGACATTTCCGGTACAGTGTTTTTGCCGCTCAAGTCAAAGGCGGACGCAAGGGTAACGCCCCCCTCACAATATGGGTGGCGGTGAAGTGAGCAGACACGCTCATGGAGCGCACCTAATGCAGCCGGGCACGGAATGCACTTAGGCTTAGTTGTGTCGATTTCTCGACTCTTAAATGAGGCTCTGGAACCTCTCGCTCCCTCGAGATCCGCCATTGCACAAGTTAGCGGTTAATGCCTGTTTATAAGGGAAAGAAAACACAGGTATGTAGAAATCAGCCGTGTTTCTGAATTGTTTAAGCATAGTTATGGCTCGGCTCTTAAAATGATTTTGCGCGCACCTAATTCACGCTTTCTTTACAACGCTCCCAATGTTGATTGCCCTGGTCTCGACAATACGTCATTATTTTTATATGTATGCTACCGTCGTACAAGTGGGCCTGCGAGTACTTATGCCTTTTTGAAAAACCCGGAGCAATAAAACTTACACCGTAAATACGGGGAATGTACGCAATAAAACAGACTGCAAGCGGGTTTAATGTATTTCACTTTTTTAAAAACAGCAGGTGGCTTCGCTTATGCGTGTGTAATAAAGTCCTAGATAGAATGGCGAGAGCAAGTAGCGGCTTGTCTGACCAGTTGCGCACAAGTGCAGGGAAAGCAGTCACGCAAGCAACAAGAATGATGTATCCTACATAACTCACATGTGATAATTTATATGAACCCGCCTTTTGCGTCCACAGCACTGTTCTCAGGCGACACTATAGCTTTGGTATACGGACGTGAGAGAGGGTCGAAAGTGTATTTTTTAACTCAATAAAACTAACAATGGCAAGACAGTATAGTTAGCAGTCAAACATAGAAAAAATCAACCTATTATATGTGAGCAGTTAAACAAATGTTTTAAGTCCCGACAGAAAATTATAATGACAAAAAGGGGGACAAAGTGCTGCAAACGCCAGAGCAAAAAACTTGAGCTTTTGCTTTTCTTTTCATGCAGTTTAGTTGCGTCTTCCGTGTGTCACTCTACACTTGGCTGTCATGGCAACAGCGCCGGTGGATTTAGCAAAATCCCCTGGTTCATAAATAAATGCACCACATTCCTGATGCCTTACTTGCTGGGTCAAGGATGCGCTGTTTGAAAGTGAAGCTTTCTAGGCCTACCCTGTTGTCGACCGCCGCACTGCAGAAAAGCCGACTTTATCAGAATTTGGTGATGACCATGGGTGAAGAAATAGATGGTTGAAACACGAAGCTCTCTTGGGTGGAAAACCAATGTTTTCAAAGTCCAAAAATCAAATTCCAAAGTTCAAATCGTTACGCCCAAACACACTGCAGGAAATCCAACTTAGACGTAGTATTTCCACAAAGGCACATCAAGCGCGTCAAGAAAAAGCGCTTCCCGTGGGCGAAATCGAACCTATGATCCGGCAGTAACCAAGGCCACATCTATTCGATTACTCCATTCCGACAAGGTCGGTGCAGTTTGGATTTCGAACTCTGACTCAGGTTTCATGAGAGAAAGCTTCGAGATTTAACTATATTTCTCCTGCGAAAGCGTCTTTGAATTATATATTTCAAATTGGGGTGAAAATGTTACGGTTACGTGTCGCTAGTACCTCATCGTGGGGCTCCTGATATCATTAAGAGCTTATCCGGTGCTCCACACTTCGCCGCACACCAGCTGAGAGAGCTTACGATGTATAGAGCGACAAAGTCACGTTGGTTTTATTTCGAAATAGAAAACGATGTTTTTAGTGAAAGGCTGTTGCAGTATTTGTCCTGTTGTTTAAAATATATTTTCAGACATTTGCTGTGTTGCGGTATTCTGTGTGGCTCAGGACGTTTCACACACATTTTTGTTACCCAAATAGAAATTATTTTCCCTCTGGGCTGAAAATTCGCAAACGGCATAGGAGGGCACAAAACTGTACATGTAAAATACATGATCTTAAACAGCAACTCCAGAGCGGAAACTAAAGAAAGATATGTAGCGTGCCTCATTTTTTCGGTTCAAATAAGACGTTTTGACAATGTATTGTTTCTTGTCAGGAGGTATACACCTTCGATATTCTACACGCTCGCATTCTCAAGACGACAAAGCAACATGCCGCCCTCCAAAAATGGAGTTGTGGGTGGCAGATAAGGCCCTAGGCTACCTTGAACGTCATTTTTGTTTAACTGGCATGTTTTGATCTCTGGTCCCGACAAGCAGTTGACGTGGACGTACGTCAGCATCAATTTCAGAACGTAGTCGTATTAGCTATGCCTAAACGAAACTGCGGCGCCTTCGTACGGATGTTTTGTCATTCCGACGATATTACTCGGAAAGCTCCCAGCACTGAAGGAGGAAGAAGAAGACGCAGAGAGCGAACACCCTTTGCATGGTTTCTGCAGATTTTCACCTACCTCTGCTGAAATTGAACTCACGGGCTTATTTCAACACCAGGACCTGTTGCAACTCACCATCGTGCCCCGGAGGGCAGCATATTGTCTTGGGTGAGTGCCTTTTCGCCGAATATCGGGCTCTTCCCGCTACTAAGTGTGCTAAGCCTACTTCGAGCGCTGGATGAGCAGCTCGAACGTGCCCAATGTCGGACTCGACCATCGCCGCTGGGGACCGCGCTGCGGACTCAGCGAGCCTGAACGCAAGTGAACTTGGAGATATGATCGCCGAAGGCTTAAGTGAGAGAAATCAAAAGACCTCACATCGGACTTCATCATGGATTCAACGTGGATAGACGTCGTCAACAGGGCCCAGTGACAACACCTGCGGAAAACAGCGAATGAGTTAGCCGTAACGACCTCTGTTAACTGAAGCGGACATTGAATGCCTCCATAGTCTACCGTCTAAGCCAAATAAGTTTCCATCTGTGATCCTCCGTTTTTCGTCACGCATTACTCGGGACGAATGGATGCAGCAACGGAGTCACCGTGAAATCTACTAAGTCTGTTGTATATTTCTGGGACAATTTGACTGCGCTGAACAAAAAGCTGCTTTGGATGATGAGAGAAATATGCGCAGAAAAGCAGTACCAGTATGCGAGGCAAGTTGAGGGACTGCCTTGGAAAGTTGAGGGTCTGCCTTGCCCGCAAGGCAGACGGTCAGCGTGCTATCCGTATCGAGATCGAAGCTGACCTTGATAAGATATGCTAGGCATCAAACTTGATGTGTCCTGCTGAATTGTTCTTTCACTTCATGGCAGATGGGCTAACAGAATACTATGACACGGAAACGTTTGATCGCCTTGTTAAATCCTTGTGTGCTAGCAAAAATAACATCTTTTCAGTTTTTCATGTCAGTATCCGGAGTTTCTCAAGTGTCTCAAATTGACCATGTTTTGCAAACACGTGCATGTAGCTTTGACGTGATTGCGTTCACCGAGACATGGTTTTGAGACGAACATGATGCCGTACCTTTACAGGGGTAAAAGACAGAGGGCGTCTACCGAACCAACCAAAAAGAAGGTGGAACGTCAATTTATATCAAAGATAGCATAACATATGAAGTTCTCCTAGAACTTTGTAATGTTTGGAATGACTACGAGTCTATTGTTTTTCGGTGTTTTGAAACCATTATTTTGTCTGTTTATCGCCCAAGATATTATAGAATCATTTTTTGCCGTAATTTAATTGTTTCACCAACGAGATTCACTTTGGAAAGTGCGACGGTTATTGGTTTGTGCGTCACAATTCTTGAACCAAGTACTGTTCATGCAGGTATATTGTCGGTCGACATAAGCGACCGTTTACCAATTTTTTGTTTCTTTGAAAACGTTAGAAATAAGAAGAAATTTGTACGGTATAACCCTGTATTCACTCGTAAATTCACTGAGTCAGCCTTGCATGCTTTTCATGTCATGCTGAAAGACACACAATGGAATGACGTGTATAATGCGAGCAATCCTGAACTGCCTTACGACCTTTTTATTAGCAAAGTTAAGCAATGCTATAATAATGAATTCCCTCTGCAACCGATTAAAAAATACAGGCAGTCTAGAAAACCGTGGGTGTCGCGTGAATTGTGCACAAGAATTAAAGCAAGAGATAAGCTCTTGGATAAGTTTATTCGCGAAAAATTGCGCAAATATTTTCCCAATACAAGCGTTTAAGGAACAGGCTCAATTCTGACTTTCGAGAAGCTAAGCAACAGTATTATAAATAAAGTTCTCGTCTATCGCAACAGAACCCAAAAAACTTCGGAAACAAGCGAGGACTATCATCGGCAACCCTTCTACTTTAACCCCATCTACGCTCACGTTTGATGACAGAGAATATATTAACGAATTTATTTGCTGAAATATTTAATCAACATTTTCTTATGTCATGTGTATCCGAAGCAGTATATGACTCAAACGTCGATATTGATCACAAAAATTTGTCTGTTTCCAATAACACTATTTTTCTCTCACCATTCACGAAAGTTGAAATACATTCATTTCTGCCATCTTTATCTAATAACACGTCGGCCGGTTACGACGACATTGAGGCTCAACCTGTTGAAGCTTGTCGCGAATTTTTTGTGCATTCCTTTGCTTCATATTTGTAATCAAGAGTTTCACTACTGCCATCTTTCCGAATGCAATGAAAATTGCCCGAGTAGTTGTATTGCATAAAGGTGGTCCAATAACATTATCAACTATAGACCCATTTCAGTCCTTCGAATTTTCTCGAAGTTACTAGAATATTTAATAAAGAAAAGGTTAATCGAATTTCTCGATTCGACTGGCGCGATTGTGGATCAACAACTTGGGTTTCGTATACACCGTTCTTCCGAAATGACATCGTTAAATATTAAAGAAAGGATATTGAATAACTTTGAAATAAATAATATACCATTAGAATTTTTCTAGATTTCAGAAAGGCATTTGACTCCATGAAGCATGACATATTGTTTGATAAGCTTCCCTTCTATGGGATCCGAGGTGTCGCCTTGAATTTGCTCCGTGGTTACTTATCCGAACGCTTACAGTTTACCAGCCTGGATGGCTACCGATCGTCGACAAAAGGTATTTCCTGTGAAGTCCCTCAGGTTCTTTTTGGGCCCACTGCTGTTTATTTTATGCATTATTGATATTGTAAATGTTCCTTCCTCTCCTGTTATTACGCTCTATGCCGATGATACTAGTGTGTTAGTTTCTGGTCTGTTCTTGCGTAACTAAGAAACATCTGTTAATAACTCGATCATTGAACGATGAAAGTGGTTTACTCTCAATAAACTTCTATTAAACATCAGAAAACAAAATATGTTATTTTTAAACCCAGAACCAAGCTCGACAATTATGACCCTTTGGTAGAATTTCCGAACACTTCTATCGAACGGGTGCCCCGCTTTTAAATTTCTAGCAATTCTTTTTGATGAAAACCTCAGCTGGACTCTCATATTAGTAAGGTACACGCCGTTGTGTCACGGTCTGTTGGTTTGCTTTATAAACTTAGATGTCTGGCCCCGATCTGGCTTATGCGCCAAATGTACTACGCGCTAGTGCAGTTCATCTTCATTACTGTCGTTTAGTATGGGGAAACACGACGACAACTAATTTAAACAGACTTCTACTACTACAAAAAAGAGCTCTTCGCTGCATTGAGAATGTACTACCTAGTAGGCACCACTCTGCACCGTTATTTTTGCAGCACGGTATTCTTACAATACATCAGTTGTTTGACCTTAAGCTTAGTCTTTATATTCGTAGGGAAATATCAAAGAAATTATTATTTCTAGAACAATATGTACCAGTGAATTGCATTACGATCTTCAGCCGAGTTGTTTTTTGGACGCCAATGATCCGGACAAACCTATGGTTTGCAAAATTAGACCACCAAATTCCCACCTATCTAAATAAGCACCCAGCTGTTGTAGAATTACTGCAACACACCACGTCTTGGCTCGCGCAAAAGAAAAAAATTAAAGATTGTTTAATGTCAGAAATTTGGTAGCGCTACTCTGTGTAGATTGTATAGCGCTACTCTGTATAGTTTGTTATAATTTTTGTTGTGCGCCTGTTGTGCTTGCTGCTATATCACTTTTGATAAATGTACAATTTTGGCTTTTCGTTTCTTTTATTGGAATTAAATATGGAGTTCTGTAGGCGTTACGCTGTGAAAGTTTGTAATTATTTGTTCTTGTCCGCCTACTCTAATTTCTACTATATTATTTTAAAAAATGTATACTCTTGTTTTTTCTACATCACCTTTGTATAGCTAGTTGTCATGTTTTGTTTCTACCGTTGCTGTGCAATGTTGCAATGTTACATGTCCGGGGTTGATGGCGGCAGTCAGGCAGAGTTATTCTGCCTTTTGCCTCTCCTCCCAAAATATGGTTTGTTTAAATAAATGAAATGAAAATGAAAAAAACATGAATAAATAGCTCATGCCCGTATGAATAGCGCGCAAACTCCAGTTCACAAGACGGTGCACGCACGTTGGGTGTGATAAAAAGCAATTCCTGCGCGGTGGGTGGTAGAATCCCAGGAGGCATCTGTGAAAATGACCCCAGGATCGACATCGGCACGGCTAGCGCGGGCGGATCGTTGGAAAGCGTGGAATTCTTTGGTAGGTTTTCCGGTAGTAGGAATGAGCCAGCAGACATTTTCATCCTCCCAAGGTGAAATCTGTGAGGGAATGTTTGGCAGGTCCGTATGGTGCACGGGGGAGTCCAGCAATAATAGACGGTAACCAGAGAGAGTCCATGTGCGGCGCCTATTGGTCCACTTAAATAAATTGCATTTAATGCAGCCGTTTTTAAATGATACACAGTGTATAGAGGTATATCTGAGACGTACGCATCAAAAAATTCTGGCACTATAAATGGTATTCAATTTTAGGCCGTAAAGGTGTGCGACCAGACACGTCAATATGTTTTTATGAATCCCGGCGTAAATCTAGACATACTTGCACGTAGCCTTGGGAGAACACGAGTAGAGAGTCGTGACTATACTGACCCATTTTGTTAGATACCCGAGGCCCTACAAACTCGGCTATCTGGGCTACTGTGTTCGTACAATGTCAGGGGATTATTTTGGTTTAGTACGCTTGAGAATTGCATCCAGCGCCGCTCGATACACAAAAACACAGCTGCCCAGACACCCGATTTTTTAAGGCATACAAAATGTTATCGGAATTGGTTGCTGCGGTCTCCCCTTAGGAAGTGTGCTTTTCTCTACTCTTTTTCAAAGCTAATTCAGAGGCACTCAAGCTGAATATGAATAATATTATTATAGGAATAAAACAAAAAAAATCGTTGCCTGATTGGTTGAACGTGCTTCATCCTCACAACATTAAACTGCAGGAATAGTAGCTCTCCTACCTCACGGCAGCCTAAAGATAGCATACGAGGATTTAGCGTCAGTTCACTGCTCTTCACAGGCTGTATGCGTTGGATTCACAAGCAGCGTGTTAAAATAACGCCTTCTTCGCCACGACTGTCGGAGCGGTGCTGGCTACCGCAATCAAGCGTAAGACAAAGTCGTTCTAAAACTTAGGTGCCCTAGCAATTAAAGGAGACTAAAGACACGCAGAAGGCTGAATAGGTGAAACATCCGGCATATAATCAGAAGGCATAAATATACCCAAACTCTTATTGCGTGTTTTTATTCAATTTCTGTAATTACTCAGAAGTAAAGGTTCGAACAAAACCTCCCCAATTCTGCTGTAATATTAGTTACAAGGAAAACTATTCTCCTATTACGTTTATCGTAGTGTTAAATGGGTTTCCTTCCGCGTATTTTGGAACACATTTCATTCACCTGTGCCTCGCATTCACGAATTTTACCTCAACGTCAAAATACTGCACTCTACAATGATGTTTTTCATGAGAGTAAAATAAGTACATAAACGAAGAATTAGGAGCAATTGTTTGATCATGGCTTTAGGCATTCAGGGATTGTGTAGCCCTGAAATGTTTTGGTACTTATTCAAAATGAGACTAATTCCCATTTTCATAAAAGTTGTTTGCCTACTCATTTGTCTAAATAAATGAGTGGTAAATTTTGCACCAATCGAACCAGCTATGAAGGACAAACGCAATTTTCTTTTAACTCTTGAGATGCCAATCGCGATGTCAACAGAGAACAATGCAATAAAAATATTTGTTTTCATTGTTATAAGTTTCATCGCAATGCGTCTGCATTACTTCTTTGCAATAGCATCGGTCTGTCTTTTTGTGGCGGGGATACTAAAACCAGTTTAGAATTATGAACAATAACAGGTACTAACAAAACAGTCGATCGAAACGTCAGAATTTCTAAATGTAAACTTGGGTGGGAAGTATGGGGTGTTATAAATATAGAAAAAGAACCCAAGGGTGTTATGCCATATTTTACTCAGCAATGTGACGGTTTAGTTTATTTGAAAAGCATCGCTTAATTTTATGCTGTGGTCGTACTTTGTTATTTGGTTGCGGATTTTTGTAACATCACAATTCAACGGAAAATGCTGTGACGCAGAGAATGGCAACGCAAGGTTTGAAAACAGTTTAATTAGTAGTAGCTTTTCTAGAATACAACAAAGAAAAAGATTGAAGTCGGTGAAAACTGTTAGTCATTGTGACGTACAAAATTGCTAGCTTGTGATTCACATTTATGGTGTTTGGTTGGCAGGTACTGCTGTCTTGCCTTTTAGAAGTTACAATAAGTTCCCACACACATACATTGAAAATAGAACATAAGGTAGTATTGGGCACGCTGTATTGGATTAATAGTATTGGATTTTAGGCGGGACAGCATCCGCGGTTTTCGTAAAAGGCAGGATGAAGGAGTTAATGAAGGCATCATGAACCCACGAACCTTCTCTGCTGTGTCTGAACAGTGCTCGAAATGGAAAATATTTAAAGGGGAAAGTGTCTCCAAATTGCGATTTTTGCACTGGAGCTTTCAAATGAGCAACAAAACACCTTATTCATGTGGTGTCGTAGGTGGTATTTGCCGCCGTGGCTGAGGCGAGAAACAACCGTATTTTACTAAACTATGTGTAATTATTTTTAATGCGTTCTTAAGTTGTTAGCTACGAGTTGAGGTGTAGTTCTTTAGCAGGTTTATCATCGGACGATGTAAAAAATCTGTTGCATTACAAGCAAATACAAAATCTAGGTGTCCAAAGCGTGGGTCTGGCACAGTGACATCCGAGACAATCACGTGATGCAGCGTCTGAACCAGGTCGTCTATGTCCCTCGGGTCCGCCCACAAATCGGCCTTGCCTCTGAACAGGGCCACTGGAACTTGGATCTTCTCCAGTGGGTAGGCCGGCGGGGTTATGTGGATGAGCGTTATTTTTTTAGGACAGGCAGAATACACGTGTTGGCCAAAGATCATAAAATACCTCATTAAGCCTTTTCTAGGCTGCGGCCTTGGCTTACAGTATAAAATTTCAAATTTCGCATATAAAAGTTTAACGTATATTTATGGCTTGCTTCTACGGGCATACAAGGTCAACGGCATAAAAAACGCCATACATCAAATATCCTTCTTTCGCAGAGTTAAACGTTTGGGAGATTTAGGCCTTCGTGCTACCAAAAAAGTAATAAAAGCACGTACAGACGCTTCAATCGCGTCGTGATTCAGACATAATATTTTAGGTCTAATTCCTAAAAATGTAATAACACTTGAGATTGTCGGTTCGAGCCTACTTTATTGCATGAATTTTAGCTTACAGGTAGTCATTATTTGTTTGATGATGTTGGCACCTGAAAAAACAAAACATTTGACAGAAAAATGTTGAATCAAGGATGACGATGCGAAATTTGCGTGATGTCGTAAAACAGCTAAACACTAAGCTCAACAATGACGGTGCCGTGCAAGCAATACTAGCTATAAATTTCTCAAGGCTTTGCCTCTTTTTGTTGTAAGGTTATCAGTTTCAATTTCCCTTGCTTTAACTACTAGAATTACTGATACATGTTCAGTATATGTGAGTTGTAAAGTGTCATAAGGGAGATAAAAAATCCGCTACGTCGGAATCAAACTGTTGTCCTCTTTTCCTAACTAAATATATACAGAAGCCGACCGTTTATTCGGACGCCAAAAATTCGGATACGCTTGTTTATTCGGACACCTTTGCGGTACGGCCACCTGTGACATTGAAGTACATGTATATCCACGACCGATACTTTCGACGCCGCACACACCGTTCGATTTTTTTCGACTCTTGCTTCGGTGTTCCTGGAATTTTTGCCGCGAATACCACCAGTGAACCAAGCTGTCAAGAACTTGAAGCTGCCTCTACCGATCGCGCCTTCTGAATCGTGTGCTGTTGTTGGGTGGACAGTGACAAAAGCTACGTGGTGGATGTGCTGTCGACTGTCTGCATCCTGTCTGATGCTTGGAGGGCAATAACACAGGACACGATCTGCAACTGCTCTCGCCATGCGGGATTGGTAATTGGCAGTGATTACGAGGATAGTCACACAGCTTAGAACCCCACAGCTGAGATGCCACCTGCTTAAGCATGCGACGTTTTCGGTGACCTTCGTGCTGGTGGTGTCGGTGTTGGAGCGGCTATGGTTGAATATTTCACCAACATCGATAGTGCCGCCCTACCATGTGCCGATTTAGATGATGACGAAATCGTACGATAGGCCCTCGAACCGGCGCAAGTTGACAGCAACTCCGATGATGACGTGCCACCAACGCCAGAGGCATCAAATACAGATCTAGCGCGAGTGCTTACAGTGCTTTTGTCTGCCTACAATGACGGACAAACCCTGAGGAAAATGCAGGCGGACATTGCCGTGCGTAGGCGTACGTGTATAGAGACTCGGATACATGTGTCTTTCAAGCCGTTGGACCAATTAAGGTTTTTTTCAGTGAATACTTTTTTCGCACTACCGACTATTCGGACTTATCAGCGGTTCCATTCGAGTCCGAAAGAGCGGTCGGCGACAGTAAGGGATACGTTTTTGACGACAGAACGTTCTATTCTGTTATATCCTATAGGAATGCGGTACCTGTAGAAAGGTGGTGAGATAGTAAAATACTTTAAGAGGCATGGAAAATATTTTGGGTGTTTTTTTACTCAACCACGCAGTGTAATGCCGATGGTATTTCATTCGATACTCTAAAAACCAATTTGGGTGATGGCTTTAGAGATTTTATAGTGTTTCGTACAAATTAACTATGGTTTCTGTGGAAAACGTTTGAGCAGCCGGTACACACTACATCTTGCTTTTTAGCAACCGCCCACTCACGTTTTATTACATGGTGTTCTTTCTCCCTTTATACCTTCTCCGTAAACCAATTTGTACTCCTGCATGCGTGGTTTACCAGAAAACGTCTGTCTGGAGTATATGCAATTTACAAATTCTTTATTATTTCATAATGACGTAAAAAGCTCACTGAAAACAACTACTTATAATGGGTGGCCATCACTGCGGCAAATCCCAATAACCATGAAATGTTCTTACGCGTCCACAACCCCGATTAAATCGTCGTAACATAGAATGCTGCACTTCTCCTGACATTCTCACATAAGGACATTAAAGCGTATAAAGGCTGAGCTCAAGTATATACCTCTGCTTTTTGTAAGACAGACCCGCTCATAGTAACTGACCTTAAAAAAACAAAGCAAATCGCACAAAATTTTATTTTAACATGAAGCATAAACTATATTTGGGGCTGAAATACGTCCACTTGTTTAAATGAAATTCCTCTTGCACAAAGAATGACTATGACACAGACTTTCTTCTTTTTTGGGGATGATGTGTACAATATCAATGGTTGAAGACTTACTTAAATTTTGTTCAGTTTTTGCGGCTCACAAATTTACAAAACCATGTGTACGCAAAGTCAGTTTTTCGATTATAGTATTGCCAGTATACGGGGGTAATGCGTTGCTTGGCATAGGTAACTTTTCCCAACTCAAGACAACGGTAGTATTTCTGAGACTGTGCGGTGGTTTTCGTGCATGTAAATTGTTTTAGAGTGGTTGTGTTTAAAGGCTGGTGTTTTGAAAATGTTGTCTGAGGCATCGCCACGTACATTACAGTTTTGTTGTGAATAGGCGCAGCAACACCAGTGCACCTTAGTAAATACTCATAGAAGCTATAAGAATGCCAGTTTTCAATTCAAGAGCAGAAAAACAGCAAGTGCCTATGGTCGTCAATGCCATTCTTAGAGATGATTGTCGAATTGTCTGCTGTACAGGCGAATATAAAATTCTGGTGCTTGTCGAAAATAAAATATAACAATGTGGCATTTAATATACACTAATCCAATTAAACCAGCGCTGGTCAAAAAGTCTGGAAAATATTGTGGCGGCGTTTACTATTACACCAATTTTGAGCCTAACTAGAACTGAAATATTCGGGATAAATGTGTTTGGACTTATGGTAGCGTATTTCTGTCAATATTGCTGCCTTTTCGAGGTTATCTGAACATTTTTGACCAAAAGTACTTTTTATTGAGAACTAGTGGGTTGAAAACATATCACGCGCGTTTTATAAAAAGCTGTTGTAATATAACGGCGGTTTACTACACAAAATATTCTCGGCGGTGCACACGTTGTGCCCAATATAGCCAAACGTTTTCTGCCCACTTGGGCGGGGTAAGTAGCTGATTCTCTGAACATCAAAGCTGCGCGAGAAAATAGCCTTGCTATAAGAACAATTGTTACATATGCACTTCATTTGGACAGTCGCTTTTACCCTCCCACGTTTACCTAAACCTCTGTGCGTGCAAGATTTTGCAGATGTAATCTACGAAATTTATCTCGTTTTCTGTATTTTGTACACCTCCCAAAAGGCAACAAATGAAGTTTTCGAATAGGTTGTTCTTGATGTCAGGCTTGACCTACTATCACAAAATTAACAAAACCATGCCAGAAGGATCCAAATGTTCAGTAGAACTGTAACTTTAGTATTAGAGCTTAGCAACACTTTAAAACTCTTACTGCACCTGCACCAGTGACGTGTCTCCAAAACACGCCGGATAAATTGTTTTAGTTAAGAATGCACTAAGAATTTCCAAAGAATGCTTAAAAGAAACCATGTTCACTGTGTTGCGCCGTTATGACGAAGCATGGCAGTAAAACGTTTTTTGCCTTACCTGGCCATAGCGCGCTTTGTTTTCTTTGATACCGTAGTCAAATCTTACAAAATTTCTGGTCCTGAAGACCTACAGGAAGAAAGAAATGGTAATAGGGCCACATATAATAAAACACTCCTTTACTGCGCAACAGTTTGATGATAGGAACAACCCGTAACCAACAAAAACTATCGTGTGCATAGACTGCCGACCTCGCCAAATAAATGCACATACTCTCGTTCTCGGTACAACTGTAGGTGTATCTTCATTTCTTCTACATTTTTGTTTGTTTCCGTTTTCTTCTCGGATGATAATCAGAAAACACAGGAGGACGTTTACTGGAGGCGGTGTCGAAAAATAAGAGCGACTGAGCGGCTTTGTACAGAGCTGGGTAACTGCACGCTGGCCAGTTGTTTGGGATGTATGTCACGCTGTTACAAAAAACAGTTCCATGTTTTGATACAACTGTTTACCTGCGAGAATATACGGACACACGCTCGTTCATGTCTATTCCTTGTTTTCCCTGGTGTATGGCCGTGCTCCAGTTAATCTCCGGACGGAATATTACCATTCTATCCAAAGAAGTACAATATTGCAATCTTGTAAACATATTTCCGCTCGAAAGGGGCTCTGACTATATTGTTTAATGAATCTCAACTTAGAAGCTGGTACAATAGGTTTCAACAACGGAGTGCTTCTGTGCTTCAATCACACATAAGAATCGCCAAAAGAAGCCGTGTTACTGCTTGACTTTATGTGTACGATCATGCGAAACACAACCCAAAACAACGATAGGAGGTCTTGCGCTGGTTGTTTAATATTAGCAGCTCTATGAACAGCTTCTGAAGTAATACTTGGGGCCATGTGATATATTCCATTTGCTTGATGACTTGTTACAGAAAATGCGTTATTGTGTAGGCCGTGCATGCAGCGAGTATTTGATTTCTTCAGTAGTTTTCTGATGGTATCATCTATATAACTGTAGGTGTACGGTGCCGTAGCCGCTTTTTGCATGCTGCCGTATACGTATTGCAGTACGGTAGGCGCCCTAAGAATATACCCATCTTGCACTACTTGCAAGAATATTTCGCCTGTTTTGGTGTAAGTGGTGGTTTCTTGCTTCTCCGCAAAAAAAATGTTCATAGTAACCAAAACAAAAACAAAAATACTTTAATATTTCAGTTTTCTTGCACAAGCAGCAAAATACATTTTCATGCTAATGTTCATCATAGCTTTGTTTGCCTCGGAATATAATTGGAAGAACGGAGCTAGATAATTGTTCTTTTTTCGATGCATTCTATTGACACTCATAAGCGACTATTGTATGTGCAGTTACGCTTTGCTTGGTGGTTTTTATTATTCCCAGGGAAAGATCTAGCATTCGCTTTTATTCTATGTTAAACATGCCACCTTCCTAATAATCGACAACCTACGATTCAGCTGCAGTATTATTTTACATCTGCTTGCCGGTTCGGGACTTCTCTACAACGTCAGACAATAAACTTCATGAATGCGTTTCAGATGTGGTGGAAGCTATATTCCGAAACATAAATGAAGGAATGTGTATATGGGCTCAGCAAACGATTCAGCCAAAAGCAGGCTATCCTGTTGTATTGACTACAGTGATTTCGTAAATGATGAACATCATAAAATATTAGTTTCAGACCTGCACAAAGTGGACGATGTCCTGGGTAGACGTCCCAGCCGGAGCATTGGCGAGGTAGACCGGAATTCTGGTCTGATAAAAATGAGTGATTAGAAACAGTTATTTGAAGTATGGCAAAATACTTGAAACAAAGAGAACAACAGCTACAAATTTGGCTCTAACGCCAATGTCTTCCTCCCCAGTTTTGACGTGGTCTAAAATCACTCCTTACTTCCAAATGGCAGCAAACCGAAACTTTTATTTTGCGCATCTCATTTCTTGCCTTCGGCTTCTCTTATTACGTGCCTCCTTTTCGGCTATAGCTTCCAGTTTCACAAAGTGGGAGAACTTTGAATATAATAAAATACCAAAGAGGGAAGAAAGAAAAGACAGTGTACTCGGTTTGGATGTAACCTTTACTAAAGCGAAGCCCTGTATGCCTCACTAATAACGTTCAGTTTCGAACAAAACCCACTACATGAAAGCCAAGTTTCACATTCAGTTTCACGCATGGTACACCAATTATACTTTACAAAACATACCAATAGGATGTTCTTACACAACTAATGGACATCTGAAATTATGCGAAATATAGTTTGGCAGTACACACTCCTGACGATGGTGAAATGCATTTTTAGGCAAGGTAAGATTATGAATGACTTTGGGCTTTGGCAGTTGAGTTTTTGTACTTTTGGAGAGAAGATTTTGCCCTTTGGCTTTGACTGAGAGTGCATGCGACTAAGGTTTGCCTGTATGCCATATTTGGATTAGAAGGGCTTTGATTTTTGCTAGATCATGTACCTTAGCAGAACTTGTTAACACTATTATCAATGTCTTTTACAACCCCCGCTCATTTTTAGACATTTCTCGCCATAGAGGTAGCTAATAAACGCGCAAACGTCTTTAGGCTCAATATTTGAAGCAATTAGGCTCATCCTGTACAGTGATTATTGGCCATGTGACGCATAGAATAAAGCTTCATATTAGAGTGCCGTGTAATATGTGCTGAACTTTGTTGCCTAAGAAGCTATCAGAAAAAGGAAGCGACGTCGCGAACAATTCAGCTTGTTCTCACTCAGAACAGTCTTTGATGTTCATAAGCCGGTGTTTACGATCTCTAAATAAAAAAATCCGCATAAAATGTGGTCATTCCTACGTAATTATTCCGTCCGTAAAGTACGAAATTGCCATCTTTTTCTTATATCTTCGAAATTCAAAGTTAGAAGACTCTAAAAAATACGATTTATTCTTTAGAAGTTTCTGTATAAGCATAAGCCTGACTGTGTCCAATTTTGGGGTTTGCTCATTACATACGTGAAAAAATAGGCTTCTGTGAGAAACCAGCATAAAGTAATCAGACTTTTTATTACAAGTCTATTTCCTAAAAATAACTTGCAATTTCTTTCCTATTCTTACTATTCGTGTGATTGGCGCTCAGATAGGATTCAGCTCAGATATATGCCTTGTATGTATTATAACGAAAGAAAATTGTGTAATTACCCCGTTCAACTGCTTCAGATTTCTCCCGAAAAGAAGAGCCAACGGGGCGTAACAAAGATCTCGTAGAGGGCTGTTGCAAACGGTGGCAATTACGTTTTTTTGCTGTTGACTTGAAACTAGAAAGCCTCCATTAGTGAAAACGTTGTTCACCGCCTGCAATAAAGGCACATTTAACGTGAACAACTTGATGACTTTGTTCATATGTGCATTTTTATAGTAAACTGACTAAACATGGCATGAACATAGCGAAACAGATTAGAAAGAAATAACAACCACTTTCAAAATTATTACCACACGTGTTTCCCACTACGTATACCATATAAGTACTGCGCCTTTTTGTCGAAACGTTGGCACCGGACTCAGGTGCTACGTCATTCAATCTTTTCTCTGATACAAAACATTGCACGCCTATTTATAGCTTCCCGTAAAATATGCAATCACTTAGCTGTGCCTCTGTGCTTGTTTCCAGTTTGGCAGTTAGCACTACCTTTTACGTGTTAAGTGTATAATTAAAATTAGCTCAATTAAATCTCAATGTTGAAATTTCATTTCAGCCAATGTGTAAATAAAACACGAAATGGCCATTACAGTCTCGGGACAATGGACACCCAGCGAAGCTTTCTAGCACGCGACAGGATGAAATGTCATAATGTAAAGGAGACAAGGATATTTGGTATCTTTTTGAGCCATGATGGTGGTCATCCCTAAACATACGCATGCATACTAGCACAAAGTTTTGTTATTTTTCTACTAATTTTGGAAAAGAGGTGTAAAAAATAACAGCTAATTCAATCCAAAGCATATCTAAGGGATCAGAAATGTGAGCTCTATGTACAAGTCGTTTTGGCAACGCAATGTAAATTTGCTGGTGAGCGCATTTTATAGAACACGCACAGGGAAATTCGTTCTACAGATCCATAAGCTTGATCGCCATCTCAAACACACACTACTTCACGCATTATGTCATGCATGCTCAGAAGCACATAGATCCGACGTGATTGGCAATATGCGTTTGCTTTGACGTGAAGCTTTGTCTTTGTAAACTGGCTTTCTTGCACTTCTTTCTAATGCCACTCTAAGCGGCATTTGGCAAGGCATTGCAAAGTATCATGAATTAAAGGTATTCTAGAAAAAAAAAACTCCGAGCGATGTCCGGGAGCAGTGTCTTTTGGATGCCGGGATATGAGTTTTACGCAGGTTCTTTTTTTATAGTTGAAGACGGTGCGTAACAAAAGCGTTGGTGATGTTGTTGAAGCGACAACGAGCTATTTTTAGAGTCCCGCTAGAGAGAAAATAGTGCTGCCGGTGTCTTCCTTACCTGTATAACTTCGGCGAAAGGTGTGATAAATCTTGCCATTGACGTGAAGTGAGTCAGGTTTGCCACGGGTGCGTACCCTATGAGAATGTTCACCTGCGAGAAGAAAGCAAGTGGTAATCTCTGTTATTGCAGAAATGTTTACTGTCCTTTTTATGCAGCATGATTGAAGTTGGAATTGGGGTTTAAGTCAATAACTTTAACTTTCTCACCATGTGTATACATCCTGCAGCAGTATTGTATTACACAATTCTACCAGTTGATTATTTTATTGCCGCCTTGTGGAGCCTGAACTGCCTTTAGTAAAAACGTCTCTATTGTCGTCGATATCATGTCTATGAAGAACTTGCTATGATGCTTACGTCGCCCAATATTTGCTCAATCTGGCAATTGTGGTTATTATGCAGGATGTCAGTCTATTTTGCTATGTGATTTCAGCTCCACATTTGAAGGTTATATCTCGCGAAATGATATCGGTTTTACTTCCCACTAACTACTCTGCTGGCTAGCATTTCTCGATTGAATTTGAAGTTTCTTAGGAGCTCTCCAAATAATAAAACGTATAAATTGGTAAGGAATACAGAAAGAGGTCCCATAGTTTATCCCTAGGGGGGGACCTCTTGGTAAAAGTACATAAAAACTGGTAATATAATGTTGGTTCTTACACAAATAAATTGAATATAGAAAAATATACATGGTGCGATGATGATCGTTCATTACAGATTGGGCCAAAATTTTAGAGAGGTGGTTAAAAAAACAAGAAAACAAGATACGTCCTGGGCATCAGCAGAACCAAAAGAGCGTAATTGCGCTAAAGCAGCCTAGGCTGATTTGTAAAGCCTTCATAACGCAAGCAGAACATACATGAAAGCGGAATTATTGAAAAATTCATATTACACAGTAAACCCATAACAGGTATCAATCAAGCAACGTGCTTGAACTGGGATGGATCAAGAGAAAAAAGTCGCAACGCACAAAGCAACGACGATCAACTGTATACGTACAGCTTCCCGAATTTTTATACATTTTCCTTGTATTTGTAGGGTGAGATTGAGTGACTGTTCAAGAAGAAACGTTTAAGCGATAGTTAAAAATATGGTAATGGCTTTCGGCTTTTCAGGGGGAGGGGCAGGCTGTTCCACAATCTTATCGTAATGAATTCAACCGACTGTTTTCTGTAGTTCGTACGGACCGGAGGAAGCAAGAAATTATTTCGCATTAAAAATCACGGCCTGTTGTTTTTGGTAAGATCTGTCAGTCCTATTACATAAAGAATGTGAAGAGGGGCTGAGCAAGTTATGAGTGGTAATTCCTAAGTTGTGCAAAACAAGCTCACTGATTGGGGAAAGGTTGAGGAGATCGCAAAACAGGGGTTACAGGAGTGTCTCTCGGGCTATAGGTGATTATTTGGGCTGTTTGGTTTTGAATATGCTGCAGTGGCGCAAGGTTAGCCGGGCAAGTGTTCCCCCAAGATGTGATGCAGTAATGTATGTTACTATGGATGAAAGAATTATAAAGAGTAATTAACGTGGACAAGCTGAAATAACCCGAGAGTTTACCAGCACACGAATTCTAAAGGCTGTTTTTTGTTTACTGAGGATGCAATATGTAAATTAAATTTCAGATGCCTGTCTAGTCGAACAAGAAGGAAGGAGCTCTAAGCAGTACTTATTCTGCGGTGGGATTTTACCACAACAGTAATTCGCGCCGGATGAATTTTTAAATTATATTTTTTGACTCCACAAGTTCAGGTTTTGGAGGTCAGAGTTTAATCTCTGGGTTATAACTACAATAGTTGTATGGGACATAACATTATGGTGTCATCAGCATACAGCAGGCATTCCGTTTCCTGGCAAAGGCAGTACCGTAGATTGTTAATGCATAACAAGAATAAAATCGGCCCAAGAAGAGAACCCTGAGGAAGCCGAATGTTTATAATTTTGGTACCTACAGTACATCAGATAAGAAAATAATTTCTTCGCTTTGATTCCGTTTTAGGGGGGGGGGGGGTTATTCCGTATGAAGCAAGCTTGCGGAAAAGAATGTTATAAATGATCGCGTCAAAGGCTTTGGTAAAGTCAATGAGCCCCACTTTTTGCCTTGGTCGATTTTTAAACGCTTGTCTGTTAAGGCTATTAAAGCAAGGTTGGTTGATAAGGCATCAAGAAAACCGAATTGCTTTTTAGTTACTATAATTCTTTTGTTCGAGGTAATTAGGCAGTCCCTGTTCGACTACGTTTTGACAACTTTACTGAAAAATGGATGAATTGAGATCGGTCGGTAGTTTGAAATCACGGTTCTGTCACCCTTTTTAAATCCAAGGATTATTATGCTTTTTTCAGTTGTTTTGGGAAAATGCCTGTGTCAAATATAAGGTTAACGATATGCGCAAAAGTATCGGAAATGATGCTGACAATGGCTTTAATGTAGCTTGCATGCATATTATCAAGGCCCGCACTCGTATTAATTGTGTAACGTATTTAAGAAAAAAGATTGTGCCACGTGTCGGGAATAATCTGAAGCAGGCATGTCAGCTGAGTTTTGTGGGGCAGAAAAGAAGATACTGAAAGCATTTGCTATTTCATCAGGGTGGGTGAGGGTGTTGCCTTCATGATTTATTCCCTCTATCAGTGTTGTGCTCGTGTTGTGCATGAACTCATTTAGCAAGCTCCATTGCTTTCCGACATTACTGCCGGACACAAAGATTTGGTTTTCGTAGTAATCTTTTTTCGCCTATTTTGGTATTGACGTAACTACGGTACACTATCTTGTTGTACCGTTGCTTAAGTGCGCTGTTGAATGGCTGCATTTTAGTTTTCCTATAAAGGTTATCCTTTTTTTCGTAGACCTTCGAACGAACCAACTGTTAGCCATCGTTTTTGCGGAGACGATTGCTTTTTTTGACAAGATATGACAAATGTTGAAGATATGCAGTGATTTATGATTGATGCGAATTCAGTGTAAGATGACTGGGCAACTTTTAGAAATGTGAATTGGGTCCAATCTGAATTGTTAGCTAAATTGATAAATTACGTTTTGTTGAAAGTAGATTTCTTAAATGGCAATACACGTTTTGATTGGGACATGGAAAACGGAGGGCAATTGAGAACTGGTCGGTAATGTCAACCTGAATGATAGAGTTCCGGTGGGAGGAGTGCATTCGGTAAAGCATGCTCAATTAACGTGCTGGAATCAGTGCTAAGGCAACGGGTAGGTAGATTAATCTAAGATTCAATACCATAGCCATAGAAGCAATTGCTGTAATCGGTATGCTTGGAGGTTCCGTGAGCTAAAAGATTAATTTTGTATGTCACGAACTATAATAACAGCTTTGTTTTTGTGAGACAGGGAATGCAATAAATTCTCAAGTTGCATAGGGAAGTTAGGAATGGCTGAACTGGGGAAGCGATAAAGGGTACCGGTGATAACATTTTTACTTTCAGTAGCAAAATCAGGGTCAGTAACTTCAATCCACACCAACTCACAGTCAACTACGTTCAGGCGTAGATCAGTTCGGTGTCGGTAGTTCATTCGTGATAATACAAATATGGCTGCGCCACCATGAATCGGGGTTACACGATGGGAGAAGTCTGAATTATACGAGGCAAAACAGTAAACATTTTATCAGCATCGCTTAGCCAGGTTTCTGATACGCAGCTGATCAAAAATGGATGTGCTGCTAACGATACAAAATTTTGAAATTCATCATAGTGCTTTCTGGGAGTTGAAATGAGTAAGAGAGTGATAGGAACTAGTGAAGAATAATTGTACGTCTGCGTGAAATACAGCAAATTCTCGTTTCGCCCTTGAAATAAAGGCAGGTTCGTTCGTGTACATCTCCTCCATTACATGCACCATGGGCAGGCTGGTTTCACCCAAATTAAGTTTATTTTTTGAGACCCCTTGTAGAACTAAGCAGAAACTGAGCTTTCAGGGGGAAACGCAGTGGGAGCATGCAAGTATAATAACTCTGGACGCAAACCCTATACGATGCTGTAGTGTAACTGCTCAGTTTTCCACTTTGGAAAAGAGTTCCTTTGCTGTTTAGGTTGGTGTGGCTACCCTATTAGCTTTTTCGGCTCACACGTGAAAAGCTCCAATTAATACGTTCACAACAATCCTGATATGAAAATGTGCACATAAGGAACGTACGCCAAACCACTACGCATGTCCGAAATCACGGTCACGTCGTATTTTGATTTTTTTTTTATTGTGGGGTTTAACGCGCCGACGCAACGCAGGCGATGAGGCGCGCCGTAGTGGAGGGCTCCGGATTAATTTTGACCACCTGGGGATCTTTATCGTGCGCCGAAATCTCGTACACACGGGCGTTTTTGCTTTTCGCCTCCATCAGAAAAGCGGCCGCCGCGGCCGAAGATCGAACCCGCGACCTCCTGTTCAGCAGCGCAGCGCCTTAGCCACTGAGCACGTCATATTACCCGTCGTATTTGATACCAGTGCCAAAAGTAGCTGCGTAAAAGGAGCGATGTTGCGCAGTGGCGCTGTGGTTTATTCTTATTTCAGTGTATAGCTCGATAATAAATGTTCTCGTCCACAGAAAACTTTGAACTGCATCGGCACGTATCCGAAAAGTGGTTGGTTCGGTTCTTAACCGCCAGAAATGTTTTGTCCACTTCTTCCTTTTCGAAAATTGGCGCACGCTAGTAAAAAAGCTGTATTTATGGATTCCCCTACGCCGTTTTTTCAGTTCATGGCCATTTTGTTTAATTTTTTGTTTACTTTTTTCATGCCTAGGTGTATGTTGCATATCTGGTAAGGGGCGAAAGAATTAAGGGTTTCACGCGCTGCTTTGATAACACAGCCTTGTATGCACAATATCCCTACTTTAAAACTCAACCATATGTTGAAGTTTTTTTATATGCTTGGGATATAAAACGTCTCCGTGTGGCCAGGTTAGCTGATGCTGGAAATTTAAAAGTGCATATCGAAAGTGGACAGGAGAGAGAAGCACAAGAGAGCGTTTACATGCGTCTGAAAAGTTCGCTGAAGCATGCTAAATGTAGAAATGAACCGCACACGAAAGCGAACGCAAGCAGGGGACTGATCAGCCCTCTCTCCTTTTGTGAAGAGACACCAAGCTTTCTTTCCAGCAAGTGTCGTGCTCCAAATGTGAATGGAATGTTCCTACCAGTTGGCGATAATGAGAGCGAATAAGTCGATAAAGGAATTAAGTTTGATTGGATGATGCATGCAGGTCAAAATTTTGAAATATTTGTAAGGTTCGCACTTGTAGAGTTTCTTGTTGATGCGAAGTGCTGTTCCTGATGAACATTACAGAACAGTCCCGTCGGAACGAGTAGGTTTACCCGTAAGGCAATGATTTTCTATGCTGCACCCCAATAATTAACCTAACTTAAGTCTGCAACGTTCAAGCTGTCTATGTGCCTTGCCGGCCTCACATAACCTGTTTTTTTCCACGAAGCCACACAGTTTGCACGGTTATAAAAGTGTGTTGCAGAACTGATCACCCAGACGCCATATTACCATGTCACAATCTCTATTTGTGAGCCATCGTGTGGAAGTGAGACCGTTTAGCAACTTACTCAGACGCCATTCTTTAACCTCTCTTTCTTGTTCCTAATTGGGAGTGACAGACCTTTACAGATGGCTGCCAAAACTGAATTGCAAAAACCGGTCGTCATACAACGGGTGGGTCACCATAAAAACGGTCAAGCAAACGGTCACACAAATTAGTTACCATGTATTGGAGATAGGCCACAAGGATTGTTGTTTTTAATAAATTAAGTATTTTCTCGCCCAGGATGAAGACACAGCTGAGGGCTGTGCTACAACAGGGCAAAATATAGAATGTGAAAACTCAAGCGAGAATTTATGTGGTGGCTCCGACATAATGTTAAGCCGAATTCCGCATTCATCGAGGAAATTCAGTGCAGCGGGCACCTTGAAACTCGGCCCCGCAGCGCACACAATTGTCCGCATTACGGAGAGCTTTGATTTTGGAGCGTTGATGGACCATGTCAACTCAAGTGAAACCCGAGACAATGTATAGAATGGAATGTGCAGTACATGTCCAGCGTCTTGATTCTTGAGCAAGATTAGAGGTCGTCAACCTGAGCCCAACTTCTGGGGGAAGCATACCAATATTTCTGATGAATAAGGGCAGATTACCAGATGTGTTTCAAGGTCTGTATATGAAGCTGAACGTTCTACAATCCCGTTCGAGGCAGGTTACGCTACTGCGCGGTGCTTGCATGTTAGGTGCGGAAAGAAAGCTTGTTTTCATGGTGCTGCTTAGACCCAGAGAAGACCGAAAGATCGCAAATAGGAAACACAAAAAGAGTTTTGTACTCATCCATGCTGAACCTTGGTAAGAGAACTACTCCACTGTTGTTTCTGATAGGTATGGTCAGGTGTAAAGGATGTAAGAAGACAAAATAGAAGTGCGTTATTTAAAAGGAATGCTTTGTCTTCACAAATATTTGCCAATTGCAACCCAAACTATGAAAAAAATACTAGAGGTATTCTGAAAACTGATGATTCGGTGGCAAGCCTTCAGCCGCTTTCTGAGATCGCAGAATAATTTGTGCAATTTGTGGCTGCGGAACTAAAAATAGCACCAACGAATGTTGGCTGGCTGTTGTAGTGGCGTCGTTATTTCCGTTTGGTGGTAACGCTAGAATACTGAAGAGAATTTCATACGGGTGGCTTTTTCACAGTTCTGGTCTCCATTGCGTCAATTCGGTCGTTATGGCGTCTCTAAAACGTAAATATCAAAATGTTTCAATACTTGCACTTTTTCTGGTTCAAATATAGCCTTTCCGCGCTGGAATGAAGCTGCGTTAGTTAGCAAGTATTACTTTCAAAGGAAATAAAAACTGTGCCTATTGCAGGAAGGGAACTGAGACCGTTAGCACCAGTAGAGATAGAAAGACGGGGCATAGGTTTCCAGAAGTACGCCATAATAAGAACATCAAACGGAACTATCTCTTGCGCATCATTTTCTCGGATAAGTTGAACTGGCGGGCAGTGCTTACAAAATTTTTAAGTAGAAACAACACAAATATAACACGTGGGGTTTTCCCGAAGTGAGAAATTCGGAAAATAATATTGAAGACTTGCAGAGTAAAATAAATAAAATTTTATAGCATTTAGGCACGGGAGACAAAAACATATAACAAATACTTCCACAAGTGTGTCTATTGAGATGTGTGGATTCAGGCTTTGGAGATTCAGGCTTTGGTCAAGATGAATGAAAATTTCTGATGGAGAGTAGTTGGACTGTGTAGGTTTCGTTGAGTTTTTGACGTGGTATGGGCAATTTACGATGGTTTTGTGGGAATGGCAGCTACACGTACGGAAGGCGTGTGTTTGGTGTCTTTAGTGTGTGGTATTATGTTCTTCCAATACAAAAATACAAAGGGCACGTGTTCAGTGCATTTTGTAGCCGGTTGTTTTCAAAACATCTTACGTGATTACATGTAAATGCCAAATACGAAGCCTTGTCTAAATTTGTTAGTGCTTCAATGCGAAGGCCTCGCATTTAGCCAATGAATTAAAACGGTTCGGACATTCTATGGCGCCCCTGGTATTCAGGTGAAAAAAATTTGATCTCATTAGAAGGAACAAATGGGAACAAACGGCTTTCATTGCTTTGCTTTGCAGTAATTGCTGTGATATCTTTGTTTTTCCTCAACACAAATCGCAAATTCCACGTTTAGGTTTCAATCGATATAGCGCGGAGTTTTAATTGTGGCATGCGTGGTAAAAAACGAAGTCATGCAACTTAATTTATATTCTCTGTACTGCTTATCGTAGTTTCAGATTTTTTTATACCAGTGAGCCGTGGAAGTGCGTTGATGAATAGGAGGCCCTTAAGAGAAATATTCAGTGTATCACACTCTTTGGCGAGGATGCCATCAGCTCAAAGCGGGGCTAACGTAATGCGTATACTAGCTGTTGCTTCCGAACACGCTGTGCCTGCAGACGCATCCCCGGTCGACCTTTCGCGCGTGGTACGGATGCCCAGCATCAACGTTTTCACGCGCCACTCCACGACCCCTCAAATCTCTTTCTTGGCACAGCGTGAGAAATAGCCATGGGGTGAGCATATATGCTGTAAGTTATTACCAAGCGGTGCAGCTGGTGAAAACACCAGGTGCAGCAACTGCGAAAAATCGCGACCACAGGCAACGAGAGCTTCTCTTAGCACTTTGACGCAACACACAGTTGCCGACAGCGCAGTACTTGCCTTATCATTGTACTCAGGGCACATAGAAAGGAAGACCAACGCGTTTGTAAATCCCTGCGATGTGCCGAGCAACCCGACCTTGGAAGATCCCGTGACATTCAATATATGATCCACAACCGCTGGTACATCATATCGTCCTATCTCGTCGAAACTGTAAGGAAAGTTCTGTATTAAAGAAAAACGCTGTAAAGGGTTTGGGTAGTAAAAAGGTACCACAAGTGAAACCCATGAATTCTGATAGTGCAAGAGTGAAATAAACTATTGTGTCATGCAGCACCTCAGCGGCCTACGAAGAAAACTTTTATAAGGATCAATAGCGTGCTTTTAGGAGCCAAATGGGTGTGTTGCGTCAAAACTGTGAACGATTTCACAGCGTTGTGAGAGACGGATGTGACCTTTCAAAACAGTCCTGAACAATAGACACACCCACAGTAAAACTCATTATGTGTTAGCACCGAGGATTGCTTTTGTTATACGGTTTCCCCAAACACGAGTGCGAACGTGTAATAGATTTGCAAGTTGCTTTTTAATGGTAAAGGGTTTCTACGGTTTCTGTGGATAGTCCACTTTATTTATAATAAATAAGCTTCCTTCATAGCCACTGCGTCGGACAGTGGTAGTATGAGTTGCATTTTGGGTTGCCTAAGCCTCCTACACCCTGGCGTACTTTCTCGGAGCTCCCCTCGCAGCTAGGGTGTGGTGCGCAACTAGCCATACCGTTGTGGAATGGAGGTGTGGCCCCACGCAGCCACGTATGAAAATAGCGGCGAGAACGCTGTATGTTTTGTCTCCGATGCTGTGAAACATTCCTCGCCAGCTGTGGTTTCCATTTTTCTTTAATCGTTTCCCAGCATAAGCTACGTTTTATGTGTGGTTTTTGGTACCTTATCAAGTTTGCCTATACTTCAAGCAGTGATGTTCTGCATTGGCAAAAAAATCTATTTGTAGGTTCAAAAATTTCTTAATTTCTGCATTCTTTCCCACACGTTTCGCAAGCCTTCCCTGAAAATTTCCCCTCATTGTGTTTTTGCAGCTGAGAAACTTTTATCTGTCTTCCTGTTCGGTTGATGATGATGATGATGCTTAGTGGCTTCCCCTTTGTAACGGGGTGGCGTTGCACAGCGGCCTTAGTCGTAACGCCACTGTACAATCACCTCGCCAAAAAATACAAATAAAATAAATAAAAAAATATTGTCAAAATAAAAAGAAAATATTTTACGAATTTTTGTGCTAGTCTGACTTCTTTGTTCGCATGTCTTCCCAGACTGTTCGCTGCTCTTTTCCCACCAACATTCTAACCTTCTTTTACTAACCTCTACTGCTGTCCAGTTCACTTTTCCGCTAACCTTAAAGCCAAGGGCTTCCGAAAGCTGGATGGCTTCATCACTGAGGACTGGACGGATACTTTTGCACTCCGTTACAATATGTCGCATGGTTTCTGGCTCATTTCCGCAGACTGCGCATAGTTCTTCCTGTACCGGCTCGCGGATAAGCGTTTTTGTCCGCAAGCAACCCGCTCGGGCTTCAAAAAGCAATGCACTCCCTTTGGTATTATCGAATAATTTTTCCCTTGTGATCTCCTGCTTTCCGATTCTAAGGACTTCTTTGCATCCATCCTCTGTTTCCAGGTCGTTGTTTCTGTTTCTTTCACTTCATTTTTTATTGCCTTGGTCGTTTCCCCTGCACTTCCAGGTTTCATATACTTTGTCCTGAGCCTTCTGGTTCTTTTCCTCCATTGTGTGTCCACACATTTCATGTAAAGATACCGTAACACTTTGGCCGCCCATCTCTGATCATCCAGATTTCTAAGTCGTTCTTCAAAACATATTTTGCTATGTGCTTCTCTCACTTCGAAGGATGCCCATCCCATATCCCCCTGCACTGCCTCATTTGTTGTTTTGCTCTGTGCTCCTAATGCCAATCGACCCACGGCCCTCTGATTTTCTTCTAGCCCTGATTGAATCTCTGATTTGGCACACACTACTGCGTTTGAAAAGGTGAGTGCTGGTACCATTACTCCCTTCCAGATTCCTCTCACTACTTCATATCTGTTATATCCCCACAGTGCTCTGTGTTTCATGAGAGAGGCGTTTCTTCTGCCTTTCATTCTTAAAGGAGCCATGAAGAGAAAACACAAGTTTGGTTCATTCGAAAGGTTGCCTCGTTAGAACCATAACGACACCACTTATAACGCAAACTTCGCTCAAATAAGCTACATAATTAGGAAAAAAGGAAATGACCATGCGACCCACCAGCTCATTTTCCGCAACAGAACCTATGATGTCACTCGAGAATGCTCTGCGATTGGCGGAGGCCGGCAAAAGCAAACGCATGTTAGGCAGGGCTTACAGTTTGCATAGCGAGCTATTTGCCCGTGAAACATACTGCACATTCTTCTTATGACAAAGAACGGTGGAGTAAACGGTTGAATTTCCGAACGAACACGCAAGCGTGTGCGCCAATGCGTACGAAACCACCGCCGCCGAGCTCGACATCTCGCCGTCGCGCAGACGAATTTTCGGGTTCGAGGCTCTTAGGGGCCAACGAACCATTCCAGCACGTACAGCCGCGACCTTGCTTGGTATTTTAATCCCTTGACAGCAGGTTGGCCGTCATATCGCCAACCAGCAAAGGTAAAAATAGAAACGAGGGGAGTAAGGAACACAAAGAAGCGACGAGATAGTGCCAGTCGTCGCATAAGTTTCGAATGGTGTTGGCTTGCTGCTGTCGTTACGAGCTCGTTTCTAGTTTACAACCACTGAAAACTTCAGTTTGCTCGAGTACTTTGCAATGAAATTTCGTTGCTGCGTTTTGAAATGCTCATGTAGTGCGGGCAAATCGTCGAGGGAGTGCGACATCCCCGCCGGTGAAGAGATCTCCTTTCATGTGCTGCCAAACGACGAACCGCGGCGAAGCAAGTGGCTGCGTTTTGTGAACTTTGCAAACGGAGGAGAAAGGGAGCTAAAGGAAGTACGAGTGTGCTCGCTTCATATCCGACGAAGTGATTACGGCAGGGACCCTTACGTTAGCTCACTCCTGGGACATGCTGGCGCTCGTCGCCAACTTTGTCAAATATCCGTCAAAGCGCTCTGACCTTGGGGGGGGGGGGGGGGGGGAATGCCGTACACACCGCGCATTGACGCTCGTGTCTTTCTGGTCGGAGCAGAGAGCTCGCGCGAACGGCTTTCCATACACGACACCGGCCAACTGGCATAAGCGATACTGCTACTGAAATTGAACTATTATTAACCGTAATAAAAATACGGCACATACGTACCAGTCTGTATTCGTCCTTCGCGACGGGTGTGACGAGGCAGAGGTGCCGACGGCAGGGCGTTCGTCTGTTGTGGCTATCGCGGAATGGTCGCCTTCCCGTCCACCGCGTATCCCACAACTCCTGCCGCTCGTGCACTTAGAAGCATTGAGCGTTCAAGTGGTGTGAGGTTGTTAAATGCAAGCCCTAGCTCCTCGGCGAGAGTTTTGTTCTCCGGATCAGGCGATTCCATGACTAGAGCTGCGGGTGCACTAGGTTTTACTAGTATTTTTAAAATGGCCGCCGTCTGGGTTTCGGCACGAGTTTCGGTTCCTGTCTCACTCCCGCGTGTGGGTGCTATATAGAGTCGACATACTAAGTATCTGTTTCAAAGACCGGCTCGAATGACGCCATTGTTCACGTCACCAAATGTGCAATTTTAGCGGGTGATTTAAAATTTTGCCTTAAATTGCCTTATTTCTCAGAGAATAAAGCATCATTTGCTTCCGGGAAAGCGCTTGGGGTACTATGAAACACCTAATCTTTCGAATAAAGCAAACTTTTGTTCTCTCTTCATGGCTCCTTTAAATGCTCCTCATGAGTTTTTAGATACGCCTGACCTTCGTTTAACCATATACCCAGATATTTGTATTCCGTTACCCACGGTATTGCTCCTTTTTGAACGAATACCGATTCGTTACGGGTGTTGTCATTAAAAACTAGAACTCCCGACTTTGCTGTGCTAAACTCTAACCCCAGTTCAGTGACTTCTTCCCCGCAGATATCTGTGAGCTGTTGCAGACATTGTTTGCTATCTGCTAGTAGTACTATGTCATCTGCATATATCAGTCCCGGATATGTTGTTCCACTTCCTGTCCTTTGCGGCTATAACATAGATTGAAACCTATTTTACTGCCTTCAAGCTTTCTTTCTAGTCTAGCCATGTACAGCATGAACAGCAATGGCGACAGAGGACAACCCTGCTTTAAACCTCTATTTGTGACTACCGGTTCCGTGCACTTTTGGTCCTCCCAGGTAATTTGCACTTCGCTCTCATTGTAAATTCCCTGCAACAGCTGTATAAAGTCCTGGCCTAATCCCTCCCGCTCAAGTATGCTCCATAGAATTTCTCTATCTAACGTTTGCGTAGGCTGCCTTTATATCAGAAATGCTATCTATAGTGGTCGATCCTGAAACCATTGACACCTCTATGCATTGGGTTAGGACAAATAAATTGTCCTTAAGCGTCTGTCTCGGTCTGAAACCATTTTGTAGTTCTCTCAGTCCGCTTTTATAGCTTGCATTGTGAGCCTGTATGCCACTGAGGTAACTGTAATAGGCCGTACGAATTGGCATCAGCCCTGTCTGCTTTGCCTTTATATATCATCTTCATCCTCTCTTACTGCCAATTTATCCGGTACTTGCTTAGTTTTTATAACTTTTTTCGATTTCGCGAATCATTTGTGCCTTGCTTTTTGGACCCAGTAGGTTGACCAGCCGAATAGGAATTTCATCCGTCCCTGTTGCCGTATTTGCTGGAACATTTTCTTTCGGCTTTTTTGCCAGTTTAGATTCTCCAACTTTAGCTCTCTATCTGTACGAACTTCGCTTGCCCCACTCTCTGATGCTGTAAGCCTGTCTTCGTTCTTCTGAACTTCTCTTGTATCATAGAGCGTATGTGAAATACCGCTTCTTCCCCTCTTAGGACATGGCCTTCGCCGTTTATGACATGGACGTTGTACTTCTTCGGCCTTTTTCCTTAGTTCCTTTACATGATTCCAAACTTTCTCGGCGCGCCTTTATCCTTTTCCCGTATATTTGAGACCCATCGCTCACTTTCCTCGTTTAAGTTTTTGCTGTACAAGTTTTTTGTACTTCCAGCTTCTTGAGGCGATACCAATTCCACCTCAAAGTTATTTCCTCTGTTTGCATTCCCACTACGCTTGGCCTCCCTGTGCTCTCTCGAGGCTTGCTGCCTTTTGTTATAGCTTCCTTGATTTCCTTGTTCCACCAGCTTCTAGGTTTTCTTTTTCCTTTCCAGTAGTTGCGTTCTTTCGCGTTCCTTATCTTTTCTTGAATGAAACCAATCACATCGCTGTATTCCACCAATGTTTACTGTACGGAGCCTTCTGGTCACAGACGCAGTTCAGAGAATAGGAGTTTTACCGTTTATTTTATGCGCGAACTAAATTCCACTACATCTGCTCTCTGTAGCGTTTGACTATGCAATTTACGGTTTTCACAAAACAGTGCCCTTACTTTGCATGCTAAAGCTATCAGATAAAACTTCCCGTATGAAAAAGAACAAGACATTGTTCGGAAATTCAGGTAATTTTATTTCAGCGCCGGACTGCTGGCGCCATCTACTGATGACAGCACGCCGACCAAGGCTCACCCAGAATAGTCCTTTGTACATTGCGCAGGAATACATCCAACCAGGCTTGAGCCCTTCACCCAATGGCGCTTCGCGCTTCACTAGCGTTTTATCATCAAGGAGTATTCTCTCTTCTCTATACTCCCATCGGTTTTACGAACTGGGTCAGAAGCTGTCATGGATGATTTTGCCTTGTCCAAACACGACTGCGGATATTTGAACTTAAATCTGGCGAAGGTTTAGGAGAGCTTAAAAAACCCCAAGTAATATATTTTGTGATATCCAGTTAAATAAAATTATTTTTCCTTGACGACTCCTGAGACTCCTAAAATTCCCTGTATCTATTAAGGATTCACTCTCTCTTCCCTTCTGGCCGAAATTACAGCTAAAATACCCCCGAAAAAATAAAACTTCCCTACAGAATATCACTACTTTTATGTGTTTCACGAACCTTATCATGTAAAAATTCCCGCTTAAAAGTAATAACACCAATGCATTGTTAAGGAATTATCAATTACCACATCTTAAATGCTAGGTTTACTCTGCAGGTTTGTAAAGACAGACAGAACATAAGTAAAAGAATTCATAGCCCATCAATATATAATTTGTACTGCGTCATTTGAGTAGAAATTTTTTTCTCGTGAGACAAAGACGCAAAATGAGCTATGATGGACGCTATAATGAACGCTAAATTGTATATCGATCGTCACCAAAGAACAAAATAAAACAAGCATGCAAAACAAAACCAATGCACTCCTTCGTTAATTTTTTTTTTGCATTTACTAGGTTCCGAGCAAGTCAAAACACGCTTTCTGAACTCTAAATTCCTTCGCATACCTGTTTTGTATAAAACTTCTTGCAACCATTCCGGATACACCATTAAATTTGTTCTGTATCTCGGAGCCAAAAGCAGACTGGTGGCCACTATGGCTTCAAATCTATGTTGGAAGAAACCTTCTTTTGAAGAAGACCTTGTAGGCATGTTAAGCCTTCATGTTTAAAGTATTCCTCTTTAACCACAATTCGGACATGCGTACACAGTTATGGTGCAGTATAAAAAAATCTCAATGCCGCGACTTGGTCATGCGTCTTGCCTCCATTGCCAGAACTCTTCATCGTCTGTAGTAAGCGTCTTGTGAAAGTTCGATTCTGGCACGCCTCTTTGGTTTAACAGCCAGACGTCGAAACCAGCATCTGCGATGAGGTACCCTAGATGGCGGAGAGAGTGTGCTAAACATTAATCCCAGTAATTTAAAAAAGCATTATTTGTGAAATTTTACGTTTGCTACTTATAGTTTTGAGAATTTTCAGAATCAATAGCATTAGCCCTCAAAGATCCCCATCCCCTGGGAAGCCATATATGTAGGTATGCCTTACGGGGAACGGAAACGGCAGATTTAGTTACTACAGACTTAGTTACTACAGTGCAAATGTGCAGTATAGTGCAGTGCTATCACATGGGGCTGCTACTGTGTAGACCCTGGTTTTAGTCCCACCGCATCACACATGTGAGCTTTATTTGCTCTTTATTGGCGGTGAGCGCGACCACGGGCGGCGCTGCGGAGCGCGCCTCCGTGACGTCGGCTTAGGGATTCTCGCATTTGTCGTCTGCTTCACTCGGGCTCGCTCTCTATGCTGTTTCTTCTGTGCGCGCGGTTGAGATTTTGTGCTTGTCCGCAGCAGATCTCGCGATATGCGCAACTTTTTTTCGTAACAAAAGACTTAAAATAGCGTAAACTAGCTCAGGCGTGATTTTAAGTATAGTTTTTGATACCGCTCCGGAAAGAAAACATTGCCGACGTCCGCCATGCATTGCTGCGAAGCTGGTCCTGTGCGGAGCGCGAAGAGTCGGAGTTAGGCGTCAAGTTTCTGTGTTCAGCAGTCTTTGGAACAAAGTGTAACAGCCGCAGGCTGACAACCGACAACAGCGAAAATGGAAGACCACAACAAATTCCAGGCCTTCGGGGCTGTCGGCTTTGGCAGAAGGCATTACGATTCCAGCTAATCGTATGTAAGGTCAAACAGATTTGGAAACCTTGCCTAAACACTCGAAACTATTGTATCAAGTCACTTTACGTTGTTACGGCATGAAAGTGTGCCGACATGCACTATGGGGCACAAATAATGTAGGTTGATTTCCAAATAACCTGCTGTGTGTATAGGCGCGTGCTGGTTTTATACCAGGCTTCTAACCAGTATGCAGGCTTATTGAGCAAAACGAGTAACCTGTAAGGCAAACATACAGTAAGACTATGTTTGCTTAGATTTGGAGGGATACTTCGATACATTTGCCACAGCCATATCATCCAATATTCAGATAGGCGTTATAGTAAAACTGCACTCAAGAGGGGGAGGGACCAGGAGGAGGAGGAAAACTTTAACAGTAAAATCGAGCTGGTTAGTGGGGCAGGCTCCTCAATCCAAGACGAGAGAGTAAGATTCATTCTTCAATTCACCGAACGTCATCCCGAGTAGGCCAGGATTTGTTCTTTGCGACGGAAGGGGTCTGAAAAACAATAAAGAGCTGTCCTGGACATATTCACTGGTTTCGAATTGTGTTATACTGAAAATTGGCATGTGTACTATTTATTGCGTTAGTTAGCAAGTATATCAAGTTTTCAACACCGTAATCATGTCATAACTTTTCGGGTTGAGATTGAGTTCGTTACGATATCGATGGTTCGATAGAAATTAGGTGCGCAAAAGCCGCCTTCGAGTACTGTGGACAACGTTATCTGCGCCGTAGCACAGATCTTATTGCATTGAATATTCGCACTAACTTTGTGAGCCTCGCAAACATCCCCAAACCTTCTAGGACGTTTAGGACGGTGCAGAAAAATGAATGCGTTGGGCACAGAAAAAAAAAACGTTCATCTAACAAAAACGAATTGAAAAAGAAAACACCCGTTTTATTTCCTGCTGTGCGACCCGCTGCTTGATGCGTAGCATTAGACTGTTGAGTCTTCATAAGAGCATCTCAGAAATAGTTAAGGGAAGCCTACGCATTTTGAATACTTATCGAGGAGCTCTGAGCGCTGAAACTCGCAAATACGCTAGATAGGACGAGGGCGAGTTACACACGATTGTCTGAGCGATGCTCTCTGAAAGTCATTCTCTCTCTCCTCGTGTGTTGTAAAATTGTGCGGGACAAAAGCTTGAAATTATTCAGAGCCGCCAGAGAATCTGATTGAAAACACGCTTTTTTAAAGCACCAAAGCATCAAAGCGGGGCGATTTCTAGCAAAGGCACTGCGCCAGTCAGAACCGGACGACCGCGGCGCGGGTGTAGCAGCGGGGCGAATGTAGCAGACGACAGCGGAGCGGGTCCCTAAGCTGACGTCAGATCCAGGGGGCGCCACTCAAACATCTCACCGCCAATAGCTCCGGTCGTTTTCTTGTGCGGACAAAAATCCCAACCACAATGACGGTGATATTTGCAGAATGGGGCAGCTATAGCTTTTGCAGTCAAACACCTGAACCGTATTCTTGCTTTTTCAATTTTTTCAATGTGTAGATGTACAGTGTGGTTCAGGGACAATTTAAAGTAATTATGAAAATAGGATATTTGGAGATGAGCGTTTCTGCGGCAACCGATCAGGGGCCGTGGCAGCGCTCGCAAACGGGTTCAAAGTGAAGTTAAGCGAAACATTGACTAGACATTGTTCATTACCCTTTTAATTATTTTTGTTATGTGCTTGGTTGTAATGATAAAATTGTAGAAGATCACGAGTCCATTCGGTCTGTAGTATAAAAATTACGAAATGGTAATTGCCTGCAGGGTTACAGCACTCGGAACCTCAGCTTGCCATATGCTCGCAACGGGTTCCACGAGGAGCTGAGCGCCGCAAAGTCACGCCCACGCGCTCATGTCAGTCGGAGCTGTACATGCATTTGCATTTTTCACTTCGTACACCAAAGACAAAGGATTTGCTCAATAGCTTCGCGGCTAAAATGCAAGAAAACTCCTGCGGTGACAAGCGCCCGTCACGACCTTCGCCCAGCCGCGTTGGCGTAGTCAAGCCTCCCATACCCATGACGTCATTGCGCACGGTGGCACCGCCTGATCTTGGCACCACTCTGGCAAACACACAACACCTCGCGCTGCAGACGCCGAGTTCTAGAGGGCGGAGGCCACTGGCTCTAGTGTATGCTAACGTGGTTCCTTTTGGGACGGATTTGAAAGCCTGCGAACAACACGATCCGTGCCTGCCAATCATGGAGAACTTTCAGTGCCACGTTCGCAAATTCATGTGAGGAGCAGCAGCAGGGTCTCCAACGAGAGAGAGATGAGGCGACAGATGAAGAGCGTAACTCATGTGGAGTCGCCCCTCGCGAACGGATGAGGTGACTTTATTCCAATCGCGAAACAAATGACTGCTACTGAAAATTAAGCAACACATTTTACATAATGTAATGACTGGGTGTTCATTGCTCTTCGGGGGGGCTAACGACGACAACCCGCACAAAACTCTACCGAGTCTCGAAGCATAACCACGCAGAAAACTTGGCCGAGCCTCCAAGAATAGTTACACATGAACCTGGCCGAACGAGGTATAAGATAGGTGGGGCCGCCCGCTTCGCTCTTGTGCCAGTCTTCGCCCAAAAACCGCGTAGCTGCCCCAATGTTTTGTGCCTCATATGGGCAGGATGTCGTACACAATATGGGCAGTTTTTATTGGAGTTGTTTTCACTGGAATTTATTTGTGTGGTGTAGGCTGTTGTCACAATCTAGTTTATCCAAGAATTAAGGTAAAATTTTCTCTTAACATTTTGTCGGTATTGTCTATGTATTGTAGAGTATCCAATTACAAACACCTAAAGGATCTCGCTGGTTGTTCAGTGCTCCCTACGTCCTGCCAATCCACCTCGTCGCCTTTTTTTCAGATATTCATCTTCCGTACATTTGTTGCCTCGTTGCTTTCTTTTTGCGTGATTAGGTCCCAAAAAAGCATTACTTTATTGGTTTGCTAACAACACGTATCTCGCTGATGAACATTCCGCATTACGTTCTATTGTGCCTTCAAAAGCGATAATCAACCTGTTCGACAACCCGCCGCTATGTCTCAGTGGCGAAAGCGCTTTGCTGGTGAGCCCAAGGACGCGCGTCCAATTCACGGTCGCCGCTGCCGCTTTACTGATGGACGCGAAACACAAAAACGCCCGTGCGTTCGAGATTTCAAGGCACGTTCAAGAGCCTCAGGTGGTGAAAATTAATCCGGAGACTTCCACTACGGCGCGCCTCATCGCCTACTTAGAGTTGGCGCGTTAAACTCATATTCCCTCACTTATTATCCTGTTTGTGCAAAGGTTTTCTATTTATGTTTTAATTTCTTGATTTATCACTTCAATAAATTTGCCTTTAAAACACAACATCATCATCACCAGCAGCATCTCACTCAGGTCCACTGCAGGCCCTAGGGCCATCCGATTGACCTCGAACCGCTTCTGTCTTGCGCTGCCCGAGTGTACTGTTTACAGCCACATTTGTTTTCTTTCATCCCTCCATTGGGTCAATCGTGTTCTTTTTCTTCTAGGCCCGTATCTTGGTAACCATTCCGTTACCCTAATTGTCAACCCGTTGGCGATTTGTCCCATTGCACAGCCCGCCCAAGTCCATTTCTTTTAAGTGCGAATGCACTTCTTAAGCGACCCTGAATCACGCGTCCACCGCCGTCCGTCCGTCCGCACCACATACCCAATTAGACCGATTGGCCAAGAAGAGTTCCTAATTTCTTTAGCACATACCCACGTGGGGGGTTGGCCAGGAATCGGGCGTGAGAAGGGCTAATGCACCCGCTTAAAGGAGTACTGACACGAAATTTCAAAGCTGAGATCCGCTCTAGCAATCACGTACAACGACAACACAAATAGGTGTCTGTGAATAAATTATTTATTTTATTTATTTATTGATACTGCGATCTTTTACAAGATCATAGCAGGGGTGGTACAAAACATGAACATCAGTGGTAACAGGCAAACAAACAATCAAAAACAAATGAAGTACAAACTTATGTAATTGATAGCTGCACTGATTCTTCGAGACAAGAGAATCAACAAAAAGCAAGGTACAAACATAGATAACAATCATTTCTGCAGTGAATCTTCAAAAGCAGACAATGTACTTAGGGTAACAACATCGTTATGTAGATTATTCCAATCCACGATTGTCCTAGGAAAAAAGAATATTTGAAACAATTGGTTCGTTGCATCAATGGAGAGATAGTAAGATTGTGTCTCTGTCTTGTCGCGTAACCCGATGAAAAGTGAACGATATGTGATGTGTCAACTGCATAGTGACCTTTTATCAGCTGGAAGAGAAATTTTAAGCGCAATATTCGATTTTGGTCCGGAATGTTTGGCAATTTGCTTTTCAAGAGAAGGTTTGTAATCGAAGTAGGACCGTACGAGTTATAAATGAACCTAACAACCTTTTTTTTTGCACCCTTTCAAGTTTTTGGATATCAGTCTGAGTGAACGGGTCCCATATGACCACAGCATACTCCAGTATAGGACGGATAATGGCATTGTAAGCGAAGAGACGAATAGTTGGTGTGGTTGATCTTAAAGAACGCCTTAGGAAAAAAAGTTTACGGAGAGATTTAGCTACTACAAAATCTATGTGTTTTGACCAGGATAGATTTTTTGTAATCCAGAGACCAAGGTACTTGTATTGAGTTACTTCTGACAGAATTGTATTGTTGGTGGAGTATTGGAACAAAAGAGGGTCTTTTTTAAGGGTAATTCTCATAAAGACTGTTTTAGCAAAATTAACAGGCATCTGCCATTGTCACACCACGAAATTACTTTTAGAAAGTTCCGATTTAGTTTAATTTGATCGTCAACTGAGGTGATCTTTTCATATAAGACACAGTCATCGGCATACAACCTAATGTGAACAGAAAGGTCAGTGACGATATCATTTATATATAACAGAAAAAAAAGAGGCCCAAGGACGGATCCCTGAGGAACGCCTGAGTTTACAGGAGCGTGTTTAGAAGATGTATTGTTTACCGTAACGAATTGACGCCTATTTGTTAGGTATGCTGTTATCCAGTCAAGGATCTTTTATTTTGTAGAATACAAGTTAATTTGTGAAGTAATTTAGCATGCGAAACTTTATCGAAGGCTTTTGAAAATCCATAAATATGGCATCCGTCTGCTTCCCTTCGTTAATTGCTTGAGCAAAGTCATGCGTAATTTCCACTAATTGAGTATTCGTTGAAAAGCCCCGCCTGAACCCATGTTGAACATTTGTTAATACTTTATGAGAATTAAGGAAGCTAATTATATGTTTATGAATAATGTGTTCTAGAATTTTACATGATGTTGATATAAGGGAAATCGGTCGGTAATTCGGAATAGATGACTTGTCTCCCGCTTTGTGTAAAGGCTTAATTTTGGCGATCTTCCAGTCATCTGGCAGTTGGCCCTCATTCAACGAACGGGTATACAAAATAAACAAATAGCGAGAACACCATTCTGCGTAGCGCTTCAAGAAGGCATTAGGAATGCCATCTGGCCCGGTTGATTTTTTAACATCCAGATTCAGCAGTAAGTTTAAAATGCCATTCTCGGAAATGACTAAGTCCGGAATAGGTGGGAGCGATATTGAAAAATCTGGAAGGATGCCGTTATCACAAGTAAAAACAGACTTGAAGTGGTTGTTGAAGGCGGAACAAACTGTTTCTTCATTGCATGTTCTTTGGCCGCTTATCGTGAATGCGACAATCGAGCGAGATGTTGGCGTGATCAGCCTCCAAAATTTCTCGGGTGATGTTTTGATAAAAGTTGGAAGCGATGTTTCGTGGTATCTTTCCTTGTCGCGCGCAATTTGCAGTTTTTAGTTCGCCCGACAGGTTAGCTATCAGCGGTGTATAAGCAGCTTTATCATGAGATTTCGCTCTTTTGCTTTTTATTCGCTAAGTTTTCGCTGTAAATGTAGCGTTTCTCTTGTAATCCAGGGGTTCCGGCATTCAGTTTTTTTAACGATTTTCGGTATGAAACGCTCCACGCATTCAAAGACAATATCTTTAAAAGTAAGCCACAGGTCATTCACACTGCTACCCGAGTGTTTAAAATCATCGTAATGAAAGTCAAGGATATCCAGAATGGATTCATCGTCAGCTCGGGAAAAATTCGGAAAGGAAGTTTTTGTACTGCAGCGATAAACACACATATCTAAAAAAGTTAGCAAAACTGCCCTGTGATCCGAAATACCGCTGGTAACTTCACATATTGCCGTGTTTTGGATTGAGCCACTCAAAAAGAATAAGTCCAAGATAGATTTTGAACCATTTAGTTCTCTAGTGTATTCTTTAACAACCTGCAGTAAATCGAACGAAAAAACAATATCTAGCATTTCGTGATTAGCATTGCTAGTAGAATGAGAAGAAAAATTATCCCAGTCAATATTAGGCAAGTTAAAATCTCCTGACAAGATGAGTTTGTCATGTGGCTTTATATTTTGCCGCAAGTAGGTTCTAAGCTTATCCAGAACACTGTCAGAAGAGTTCGGGGGACGATAAACCGCACCTATAACATAACGAACTTTACCTATATAGACTTTGCAAAATATGCCTTCAACTTCTAATATATCAGGCAATTGTTGCGGATGTAATGAGTTCTTGAAAAGTATCGCAACTCCTCCTCCTCTTCGGTCGCGGTCCTTGCGGAACACGTTATAGCCTTTTGGGACAAATTCGCTATCAAAAATTTCACTGCTTAACCACGTTTCAGTAAGTACGGCTACATCAGCATCGTGCGACAGTATGAGACCCTCAAGCTGGACTGATTTGTTGACAATGCTGCGGCAATTTACGTTTAAGATAATGAAAGGCGATTTCGTTTTGTTATGAAGTCATTCGGAATTTCCGGAAACCTTGTAACGCTTGCCTTTTTTTTCGTCCCATCTGTATATTTTCTTGTCAATGCTTAGCTTATCAAAAATCATTTTGACCTTACTACCAGCTTCTCTTTCTTCTGCAGAACTCTGCCAGAGCTTTTTCCGAATTTCCCGCACTTTCTTAGAAAAATCTTCCGAGACCGAAAACGGGGTTCCTTTTAATTTTGGACACGACTTCAAAATCTCTACCTTGTCACGATAATCTAGGAGCTTAATTATAACCGGGCGAGCATTTCTCGTTCTTTTTGCCAAGTCTGTGGCACCTTTCGATACTGCTCACCGAGACTTTAAGCTTCTCTTCGAAAACATTCGTTTTTATCTTCTCGACAAGTTCTTCGGGTGTTTCAGACGGGTCTTCATCGATACCGTACAGAATCAAGTTATTTTTTCTACTCCTATTTTCTAAATCGTCAACCTTTCCCAAAAGATACGACACGTTTTTTTCTAGTCTCACTACAGTATCCTTTAGCGCACACATTTCTGTTTTCAAAGCACTTATTGCAGACAGCTGAACTTCAAGGCCATTTAAGCGCTCTGTAACTGACGTGATATCTGCCTCAAGGTTCGGTTGCTTACTCAGAATTTCATTGATAGATGCTGTCATAGCAGTTTGACCAGAAAGAAGTTTAGCCAACATTTCCTTCTCGTCGGGGCCAGGGTTTGATTCAACGTCTCCGCAAATCAACAAGTTCTTAGCAAAAGTGCACACATCGAATTGTAAATTGAGAACACACAGTGGGCACGGCAGCAGAAACAAAAAGCGGTCATCGCTACGGTAACATTTGCCATAAGAATAGGGACTAACCTGCAGCATACAAAGAAAAGGATTGTTGAGCATCTTGCCCGTCGTGCTGCTGCCGAGCCCACTGGAGGGGATGGCTGACGTGAGGCAATTTATACGGGCTGGTAGGACCACGTGGTAGTCCGTTCCTGAGGCAGGCGCCGGCGCAGAAGATACCGCTACCGGCACGATGAATTCCTCCGCTTCACACCGGTCGCAGGCCACTTGATAAGCCTCCGTTGATGCTCTGCAGTCGACAACGCTGGACGAAGGAAGCGGTAAAGGATCCAAAGCACAGCCGTGCTCCGAAGATTGCGACACAAAAAGTGAAGCAAGAACCTGCAGCATACAAAGAAAAGGATTGTTGAGCATCTTGCCCGTCGTGCTGCTGCCGAGCCCACTGGAGGGGATGGCTGACGTGAGGCAATTTATACGGGCTGGTAGGACCACGTGGTAGTCCGTTCCTGAGGCAGGCGCCGGCGCAGAAGATACCGCTACCGGCACGATGAATTCCTCCGCTTCACACCGGTCGCAGGCCACTTGATAAGCCTCCGTTGATGCTCTGCAGTCGACAACGCTGGACGAAGGAAGCGGTAAAGGATCCAAAGCACAGCCGTGCTCCGAAGATTGCGACACAAAAAGTGAAGCAAGAACCTGCAGCATACAAAGAAAAGGATTGTTGAGCATCTTGCCCGTCGTGCTGCTGCCGAGCCCACTTTCTTTGTAGTTGTGTGTGTGTGTGTGTGATCTCTCTTTCGCGAACATCACCGAACCGCGCAAATTCAACTCCTGCATTCGCACTTTCACATTCTTCCCCTCGGGGAAATGCGGGGAATTTTTTTCTTTATTCGAACTGTGATATACTATACTCCAGTTATTTCTGTGATCCAGGAAGGTCATTTCCTGTTTCCGAGTGTTACTCCTGTCAATATTCGTTCTAGGGTTCGTTGTGCAGGCCTAAGTATGATTTCCAGTTGCTTAGTAAGACGCCAAGTTTCAGCTTTGGCAGCCGAGTTTCAGCGCAGCATTTAAGAGTTCCTGCGGGGTGCTCTATAAGGCATACCTGTTCTGCGACTGATTTCTCTCTCGTGGTTGGCGTCAGCACTAAAATCTATGCGAGGTATTTATATTCTCTTACGTCTTCCAGCGTTTCGTTTCCTAAGCTGAAGAGGGGACTTTCGGCATAGTTATTCCTCATTATACTTTAGATTTATTCGTATGTATGGTTAGCCCCATGGCCGTGATTTTTAGTGCTTTGTTCTCAAGCATTACTTGAAGGTATTCTGTTGTCTAACTCAGAAACACTATGTCGCCCGCAAACCTCAACCAGCTGAAGTATTCCCCGGTTATCTTTTTTCCTGTTTTCCCGGTCAAGCTTTTAAAATACTTCCTCGAGATATGCTGCGAATAGGTTTGGCGAGGTGGTGTATCTCTGTATAACTCCCTTTCGGATGGGGAAATTATCACTTCGCTTGCGGAGGGTTATCCTGCTCGTGCATTCATGATATCTGTATTCTACAAGTCTTATGTGGGTCGTCTATATTTTCTACTGGTATAATGCTTCTAGCATGACAGTGGTGAGTACCGAATCAACCGCTTTCTTAAAGTCTATGAATCCCATGTAAAGGGGTTGCAGATGCAGATTTTACCAAGTGATGCAGATTTTTCCATCACTTGAATGACGACATGGATGTGATCCATAGTTAAGTATACATTCCTAACCGAGCCTGCTCTCTTGAATATTGTGAATCCATGCTGCACCTACGCGGCTAACTATAACATTGGTAAACTGCTCTAAACAACCGATGGAAGGCTGAGAGCTCTGTAATTCTTGAGGTTCTTCGTATCTCCCTAATTTGAATGAGAAAAATGTTGGGATTCTTCCAGGCTATTGGCACTTTTTGAGTCTTTAAGCATTTCGACACCTATGCGGCTAACTATAACATTAGTAACCTGCTTCTAAACAACCGATGGTAGGCTGAGAGGTCTGTAATTCTTGAGGTGCTTCGTATGTCCCTAATTTGAATAACAAAAATGTTGGAATTCTTCCAGGTTATTCGCACTTTTTTGAGTCTTTAGGCATTCCGAAAATAGTACAGCAAGTTTTTCCACTATAATATCTCACCCCTCGTTCAGAAGATCCTCGGTTATACCGTCGTTCACTTCAGACTGTCCTGTTTTCATGCCTTTGAGAGACTTTCCGACCTCCCCTTCCGTTACTAGTGGGGCATCGCAAGTTGAAATTGTACGCTAAAAAGCTTCCCATGGTCTAAATTCGTTGGGATACAAGCTTGTGTATAATCCTTCTGATGCCTTTATAATCTCGTCCGAGCTTTTCGCAAGGTTACCCTGCTCTTCCCCAAGTGCGTACATTATCTCTTTGCCGAAAACTAGCATCCTTTTTTTTTCTTTTTTTTTTCAAGGTGTGAAAGTACATTTACGCATAAGGTGGAGGGCAAGAGGCCACAGCCTGAGGAGGCCCTTCCTCCCAAAGTAGCTTGCACCGAAGTCGGGAGAAGCACACATCACAAAATCAAATGAAAAGAAAAGCAATAGACACAATTTTTTCTTATACTATACAGAAAAGGAATAACAGAAAAGGAACAAGAAAAGGAACAAATGAACAACACTCTTTATAAGTAAATTTAGCTATTGGCATCCTTTGTTGTATATGCACCTCTGTTTTTTTTGTATAAATACTTCCCTTTGAATTTCCGTTTTTTGTAAGTTTGTATATATGCTATTGTGTGATATGTTGTTTTATGCTCACACTGTTACGCGAAGTGTTGCGAGTTCTTGAAAATTTGTTGTTGTTTTTTTGTTTGCTCGGTTACCAGTTGTACTGAATTTTTTTTTCTCGCCTTGTAACTTTGTGCTGCTGCTAATGTCTCAAAGGAGCAGGGACCCAATCAGGTACTTATGTGTACCTTTTGTCCCCGTACCCTTAGTCTTTGTTTATGGAAAATAAAAAGTTTATGAAAAAAAAAACATAGCTAGCACATTTTTCGGAGCCCAAAAATAAAGAAAATGCCATCGTCAAAGAAATAAAAATTTGCACAAACATAGCATACACTAACAATTTTAACGCATTATTTACAAATCAGCAGAAAAGATTGAGAAAAGCGTGACATGCACACGTTAATTAGAGCCTAACAGCTCAAATAAAACTAAAACATGACAATAAAGACAAGTTTACCACTGAGAGGCTCTCAACTTTAACATAAAAAACGAAGATTATTAAAGTAAGAAACACAAACGTTACATTCTTTCAACGAAAATTATACTGTCTCCTAACGTATTGTGAACTGGGCATATCAGTGTAACAATACCTGAAGTAAATATTTTTTTAACAGTTTATGGATTTAAACTCTTTAATAAGCACTTCAATCTTCTCGTTGTTGTTTAAAAAGTCTATGACTTGAAATTGCTTCAACTGAATGCCGTAATTCGGCCTTATTCTCGGCTTTGTATAATGTTATTTTCTTAGGTGTACGCTGTCTGAGGTGAAGATTCTAGATTCGGAAATAGGTCAGGGTGTTCATAAATTATGTGGTGGATATCCTGCGCGCGTCTTAAATTAACTAAATCATGGATTTTTAGAATGCCCAAGCCTCTCCACTGTTGTTATGTACTTTCTCTATAGGACAGATTCAAAATAGCCCTGACAGCTTTTTTTGAAGTACAAGTAAAGAATTCAAATATGAACTTGTAGTATTGCCCCAAATCGGAAGACGATAGTGCTAGAGGGACTGCACAAGAGCAAAATACAACTGCTTTTTAAGCCAACAGGGTAACAAACACTTGTTTCTATAAAATGCCGACAGAGCGCGATAACTTCGTACATATGTGGTTTACACGATCATTCTATGACAATGTATTATTGGAAATACCACCCAAGAAACGTATTGACGGGACCAGTTCAAGAATGTATTCCCGATATAGAAGCCACGAAACAATATCTAACTGCCTATTTTTGCTCTTGATACTACGCATTTTGTCTTTTTGATATTTAGTTCTAGTTTATTTCCTATTAGCCATTTGGATAATTCCTGAAGCCACAAATTTGCATTATTGGTAATGATTTCGAGGTTGGGTCCTGTAAAGAAAACTTTAGTATCGTCTGCATAAAGAAATATTGATGGGGTACCGGGTATATTAGCTACATCATTAATAAACAACAAGAATAGAAGCGGCCCCAGAATAGCGGTCTGGTGCACCAGACTGGTATTCTGGAGGTCGTGGGTTCGGATCCCACCCTGCGGGCATTTTTCACCACTTTCTTACTGACTCAAAAAATTCAACTGTTTCTATGACCTACCACATTCCCCCCCCTTTGCTTTGCGAGTTTTTCATGACTGCCAACCCTTATTCTGTCCTAATTCACAGAGCCCCTCATGTTCCATTTCCCGATTCGATATATATATATTATATATATATATATATATATATATATACAGTGAATCAGAATGGGAAATGAGGGGCTCCGTGAAAATAAGACAGAAATACGAGTTGGCAGTCAAGAAAACCTCGGAACGCAAAGGGGAGGATGTGGTAGGTCATTGAAACAGATGAAGAATTTGGAAAGAAAGAAAGTGGAGAAAAAATTCCCGCCAGGTGGGATCCTGCTCCAAAACATTGCAGGAAGGCTCAGCCTACCAGGCGATTTGGCAATGCACTGGTCAACACACACATGCACCAAAACGGCGTTTCACGGTTTTCAAAATAAACATCCAAAATTTATTTCTGTACTTACACCTACACAAAACAACTGCTTTTGTGTCGCTTTAACTTTTCATTTCTAGTATTACCCTGACAAAATAATATAATGAAAGCTACTTTGTAGTAACACAGGATCTATTTTTTTTCACTTATTCCCTTAAATCAAAAGGGCAGTAGCATTGTCACACTCACCTGGGCTTTGCGACGGGAGGTTGGCAACCCAATTTGCGGCGTTCCCTTGAACACCGTGTAAAAGTAGTATCGGAGACATCCGCGTTGAGGTATTTGTCTCTGACGCCACTGGTATTCTGTCGACTTCCAAAATGTACCCATCCTCGGTGGTTACTTTGTGAACTTCCGCTTTATACCCGTACTTCCGTATAACGTCGGCCTGTAAAACGCCAGTATGAAAACTAAAATTAGGGATAGTTGTTGAAAGGAATTCAACATGGTAAAAGCATCTCAAGACAAGGACACATTAGAAGACACGTACATTGGACGGGTGCTTGACATAAACTGGGTGTTTATTGGCGAAAAGATTAAAACAGATAGCAATGCCCAGAAACGAAACTAATTACAAGGATCATACAGCTCTCACTAGAAATGTGGCGACTGCTGTAGACTGGCATTTTTTTTTTTTGCATGTAAAGGCAGAGATTTTGTGCTGACGCATTCGTCATTTTCGTTCCTAATACAAAAGGTGTCATAGACTCCTCTTCTTCATTGCCTCCTAAAGTTGCACAAGACGCGTGTGCCCTGAATATCGGACGTCTATGAGCACCGCCGTGTGTGATGGGCCTGATATCCCCCGCCAAATATTTAACCGGACCCCGGGGCCTTCTTAATCGTTCAATAATGCAGCGTCCGGTGTGCCGTTCGTAGGATTTTCCACTTCTAGTGTAATCATGTATAGCACGTCGTCTTTGCACTCAACAAAACGTGTAGCTTCCTTCCTTGTTCAGCCAGCCTTTTGAGCTTCATTACTGAAATTTTGCAGAAACGTGCGAGATTGCCTGGTGGTATTTGCTGGCACTGTCTATAAGCGCTTAGCCGGGTTGTGAAAGTATTGCATGATTTATGGCCACTCCTTGCGTTCAATCTGATTCAACCTTGCCTTGGTCACTGAAATCGCTTCTTTATGAATCTCCACGCAATGGAAGAAAACAATTCGGCGGGAAAGCCAGAATATCGAAGTTCGCGTGCTTGGACCGAAGTGTGACTCAGCTTGATGGTCACATGATGTTTGAGGGCCGTGAGCTAGCCGTTTTTAGAGCTACCGCTTTTCAGAATCTTTCAGTGCGATAAATTGTAACTAAGCACTCGTTTACAGGTACTTGGAATGGTATCTCCAGCACATATGACGTTCATGAAAAAAGAAATATATGTCACGGAAATGAAGGCAACCCTTTTCAGATAACTCACAGGTATATTTTAGATGTCTTGAACCTAAATAAAAAGCCAAGAACTTGGTTCAAGACTTTCTCGGAATCTGCAGGCCACCCGTTGTTTTAAAATAATCATGTATTCATATACATATATATTAAAGTTTAACACAAAAAGCACGCTACCCTTTTCCTGGAATGTGAGGTTGGTGGGGTGTACAGTATTTCACTGGAATTTGAAAAATGCTACGTAGGGCAGACCGTACGCTTCATTATTGAACGAGTGATAGGGCATCGCGCAGCTTTTTCTTCCTTCGCGCGAAAACTACATTTGCCGCAACCCTGCCGAATATACTCTCGCACGCCTGAATTTCAGGGCACACGTTTTCGCCGCAGCTTTGGGACGCAACAAGGAAATGCTGAAGGGCGTTAGTATTAGCAATGAAAATGACACATGCTTGAGGACACGCTCGGTGGCACTGCATGCAAAAGGTTTAACACGTTTAATACGTTAATGACTCACGTGTAACACGCTAATCTTGTTATCTCTAGAGGAAGCAAATGCCATGCACACATTATAACGGCAAAGGTTTAACGCCATCGCGTTTTTAGGCTCATTTTTTTTATTTCCCCGTGCCTGGCAGCCATCCGCTATCAGCCGTTCTCATTAAGTGTCCACGGAAGTACTTCACGCTACCAGCCGGAAGCAACGACTGAAGCAGCAAGACTCGAGGGCTGGCCTCAATCGGGGCAGCTGCAGTGTGGAAATGAGAGCAGTGATACCACGGCGGAGATAAAAGAAAGGACACACATTTTTAGCAAGTGCCGCGCCTGCGTAGTGAAGTTCGTTGAACGCAAAGTCGGTTGTTGCATACTCCACAGACTCGGTCACCAGCCATGCCTGCAACTGACACCACCATATCAAAACGTCTTTCTACCGGAAGACAAAAATAAAATTCCGGTAATTTATGATCTGAAGATACACCGGGGCTACGAGGCACGCCGTAAGAGTAGTTGCCCAAATAATTTCGACCACCTGGAAATATTTAAGTTGCGCCAAAGCGTCGACACACGGGCGTTTCAGTTTGCTGCTTCCTTCAGCAAGATGGCCGCAGGGGCCGGGAATCGAACCCACGATTTTGGGCTCAGCAGCACAACACCTTACTCACTGGGCGACCCCGGAATGTTTTCCCCCGGACTGATGCCGGCACCACCATTGGGTCACTCAACTAAAACGGGCGCAAAGGATTAACACCAGTCCCTCAAAACTCACGGAAGGCATTGATTATGAGTATAAATGAAGCAAAATAAAACCAAAGGGTCTAATCACATGCATTTTCAAACTATATTACAACATTCCCGTGGTTCTGTCTCCGCTGCAAGCTCTGTTTGGCAAACGACTGAGGGTGCTCCGCGGCCAAGTTAAAAATCACCCTAAACTACGCACGAATGTCCTCACAGAGAACAGTCACTTAAGGGTGCTCGGCATGGCTCTAGAGTAAAGTGGCAGAGCCTAACTCGGAATCCCCGCAAAAGAAAAACTGCGGCCAATTACCCACATTATAAAAGGCCTAACCAAGAGAAGGCAGGAAAGAAAGAAAGAAGAAGCGGTAGCACTCATTCAGCCACTGATCATGAGCTGAATATTGCGAAGCTTACCATACCACAAATTTTCCCGCACCGAATAAAAACAAAAGACCACCATCGGGACCAGCATCGGGACAGTCCCAGTTATGACCTCCCAATTAAGGCCGTGAGACGAACTGACAACCAGTGGTTCAGCCGGGTAACAGAATGGGCCACCAGAGATGGGTTTACAACAAGGGGAAGACCATTAACTCGAAGGAAAGAAGAAATAGCAACATTTGTAGGCAAAGAATGGAGTCGCGCAGCACAGGACAAGAGCGGTGAACGTCAATCGGACAGGCCTTCGTCCTGCAGTCGACCTAAATAGGAGGTTGATGATGATAACGATGAATAGGCCCGCGAATTCTGTCTTCATAACACTCTTGAAGAAATCAAAGAAGCCACTTTCTTAGCAGCAAGTGAGTGGCTACGAAAAAACTTGTGATGGGCTACCGCATGAAACACAGGCTACCCCTGTGAAAAGAAACGCCTGCGCGCCTTGACAAACAGATCACCAATTCAGCGTCTCCACATAAAAACTCTCCTCTACCAAAAACGTGGATCGAAACCTACGCAAGAACAGGCATGTCAGGATCAAGTTCATTTGAGGAAAGTTTCAAACTTATGAGATCACAAACTTTTTGTGATTGCATGACCCGTCTAAGTACAGGAACAAATAAACGGAGTTGGAGGCATCCTCTTGGCAATACTACTAGCGGAAGTATCGAATAGAGGCGTAAGCATTGTTACAGGCTTTCAAAGGTCATTACCTCTTTTCTGGAGGCAAAATATCTAAACGCTTCTGTAAGATACTCCCTTCCACAATTGAGAAAATTAGTAACGTGCCCTTGACGCCCAGGCACAACGGTCTGGAAGAGAACAAGGCACCGATCAAGAGGCACGGGAACTCGCATACCCTTCACCTTGCGACCATGAATACCGCGCTCCCCTCCACGAAAAACGAGAAGAATGTCTCGTCATCCTACGCCTGGGAACACAAATTTTTTCCTTGCTACAAGGAGGTCTCAATGCCGCAGAATATCAAACTGTCGGGAGGATAAACTACCGCAAGTATCTACAAATCTATGTGGGCGAAGATCTTTCAGGGGAACGTCGCACATTAAATTAACTCTGGTAAAATCAGAGAAACTTCCCTCTTCTTCCACGTAACCAGCTACGTTCAAGGGTATGCTCAAGGAAGAAGAACTCAAACAATATACATTCCACTCCTATTAAGACATGGGAGGCAACTTTGACCAGCTCGTAGATTCAAGATGAGCGCGAGCTGATGAGAGCGCAAGGAGAGGAGCTGCTGCATCTGGCGCCCTAGACTTCAGGCTCCACCCTCGAGCTACCTACCATCTTTTTGCCCCATTTTTCTGAAGCTCAAGTATTTTTTCAGTGAAAAATATATTCATACTCTCTCTCTCTCTCTTCGAAAACAAGCAATATGTTCAGTCCGGCGCAAGCTTCAGAGAATAAACACTTTGAAACTCACAAACAATCAACCCGCAGCCGCAACCTTTGACGCTTACATCTTAAGCAACAGAAACCCAGAGACAATTTGTCTGTCCTGCGCCACGGCGAATAAAAACCTTTGCTGCTAGTCTCTCTCTCCTCGCTGACCTTCAGTGCTCGTGAAGCATTGATCGTAAATACAGCTTCTGCGTTCTAAAATGCTCCCTTGGAGTCAAAGTAACGCTATCGCGTCTTACATCTTAAGACGCATACGTAAATGTCACCTGCAACTTTTTTTGCATTTTATATAGGAGCCTGCCGTATATCCACGTGTGCTGAATGTGTAGACAGGTGCTTTCTCTTGCGCTAAAGCGCAGGCGCAGACAGACCAGCCTGCGCGGCATCAATGGCGAGGAGCGGGGGGCAAGTGCCGCTAAAGTCGCCAGTTAAAGCAGCGCTTTCGCGTGCGTGAATCGTGTGTTTCTAAGGTCTTCTTTCCTGTAAATGGAGTCAGCGCAGTGTTTTTTGATATCACCGGTTAAACACTCTCCAAGTCGCGTGGTTTGCGTGCACTGAACTGCGCACCCAGACGGCCGAGAAAATACCGGCCTTACAGATAGCCGCAAATGGGTGATAAGGTGCAGGCGACGCATCCGTTTTACCTTTACTGGTCACGTGGTACCACATCGGAGACGTTCCGAGCAAGCGATGCGATAAGAAGGGCGTAGCATGCGGGCCGGCGGCTCATGGTCATTGCGACGCGATGACCGATGACGCGATGAGCCTAGTAGAACTTTCGCTCTAAAGCCTATCAACGGCAGCAGTCACATTCCTTGTGAAAGCTTTGACATCCGTCTATTTCTTTGCGTTTCTGCGAATTTACAGGCATGTTGTTCTATTCGCCAGTCCAACCACGCTTGATGTGTCAAGCACGTCTTTTGTAAGTGCTCTGGCCTGCGCCCCGTTTTGACATGTCGAAGCCACTATGAAGGTACACAGCTAGAAATATTTTTGAGATAGCAATTGGGCCACGTTTGACTTTTTAATTTACTTTTAGGCGGTAATGAGGAGTCAACGTGCATACGCGCTGTTAACAGGTGTTCGCGCTAAAAAAATTTTAGCGAGTGATTTTAGTAGGTATTTTCGAGAGTTCGAGCATTCGGTTTTTCAATGAATCTGTTTAATTTAATCTGCTTTAAGGAAGTTGTAATAAATTTCAGTGGGTATTTTTATTGCTGTATTATTCGGTTTTTGAATAAATTTCTTTGCCTTTACCTGGTTTATTAGAGTTGCTGCATTACTTTAGCGTTTCTTGTTCTGTTGTGGCCTTCATTTGTTCTTTTTAGGGAGCATGTCAAAGTAAACAGTTTCCCGGCATGCGATTGCAAAATTTAGCTTTTCAACCATTGTAATCTTCGAATTTTCTAAAAGATATCACACTGGTAGGGGGACTGTTTGGTTGGATTTAGGAAGACCGTATTTTTCTACGACAATGAGAGGCGATCTTTTTTTGTTATTGCTGAACTTGTGCTATAAAAATTTTTGTTTATAAGAAATAAAACGTTTATAGGAAAAAACGGGGAAATGTTCTTGGTGCCTGACAAATTTCAATTGCCCCACTTTTTATGGACTACTGACGGACCGAATTAAGGACGTTGTTTGCGTGAAAAACGAATTTAAAAAAATTTTCCCACGTAAAATACCTGAACTTAGTAAAAATAAAAATGCAGCTGCGACACTGTGTAGTGTTTTTCTACTTCCAGAAATAAAACACCAATCTATTAAGGAAGCATTGGCAGTCTCGGTGCGTCCTAAAATTGATCGCTGCTATCCTAGGTCACACTTCGGTGCTAAGTGTCATAAAAAGATATATGTGTACTTCGCTGTTAGGCCAGGTGGGTGGGACCTTTGCTTAATCATTCACAGTATATAGTAGAGCCCACTTTAACGGTATTATTTCCGTTTCTCGTATTGCTCATAAATAGGGACGCCTTTTTTCAAAGAACGTGCAAAGTAATCAACGTAGCTCATTTATTGTCATTTTTCTTGGTTACATAGCACATCAACTAACGCAGATAATTCAGCAGTTTCGGGCCTCAACCAGTGAGAAGTAAAACAAAATATTGTAGTGGTTAAAAATTTTCGAAAACATACCAGCGCTTAGAGAGCTAAAACGTAGTTTCGTGGTAAGAAAAGCCATATTCTTTCATTTAATTTATCGGAAGTTTCAGGTAAAGCGATTTTTAAAATTAGCTGCACATTATAAATAATAATGGTTCCTTTGGCAATAAACACCTCGTGTTTATTGTATATCAAAAATTGTTAATTTCTGGGTATTTCAAGATTTGTTGTGGATATTGGCAAATAAATGAGTAGTAGCACGATGAAGTGGGGAGAATATTTTTGTGGTACACAAACGTTGGACCAATTACAATTTTATAAATAAGGACATGGAGTTTCTTTGTTTTAAACGACCTTTAAAAGTGTGCAAAGTGTAAAATTACACTGTAACTTGTTGTCGTTAGTTTAAAATAAAAAATGCTGGCCGTAACACATTATAACATGCATATACGAAGTAAACAAAGTCATATTCTGGAAGAAAGAGGTGCGAACGTACAGTTCCAAGTCTAGCATCTTCGTCGACGTCGTCAGCAACAGCCAGCAAATTTTGCCGTACTGTAACTGCTGACAGATACCAAAGACATAAAGCTGTCGATAACTGCTTGGCCATCCTTTCTGCAAGAAGAGAGTACAAAGATCTCACTTACATCTACACGTAGCCTTGTGTTGAAATAGTGTACTGTTGTGTTAAGCACCAATCTAAAATAGAAAAAAACACCGTGCTGCAAAACGCGTGGACGTCTTTTCGACAGTACGCAAACTTTATAAAAATGCAATTAGCAAGCCACGCTAGAGATTCGATTCCACGTTTTCGAGAACCTCCGTCACAGTACTCAAAATGGGAAAAACGTATAATTCATTTCTGAACTGGGTTAATCTATGAATAGAGAAAGCAGAACTAAACTTACCTGTGCTATTGCTGGATAGCTATGGAATCATTTAGACTATGCTCGCCACAAGGAAAGATTCATAAGACACTCAAAATACCCCGTTCTTTTAATAACCACAAGCAAAGTATGCAGTAAGTGATGCATGCGCAATTTAACTGAACAGGGCAAAGGATGCACACTCCCTTTGTGTGACTTTTATTAATGATAAATAGGCCGCTGGAAAAGCTCTCCGTCCCAGGTGTTTCCCGTGCATGCACGGCCTTCCCTGCGTTTGACGCAACACTGGGGCTTACGTTGCCATGAATACTACTTAAAAAAAAACTAGGTTTACAAAAGTTTACAAAAAGTTTTTTTACAAAAAAACTTACATAAAAAACTTTACAAACAAACCCTCTCATGCACGGTATTGGTTAACGCTACGCATTGCATCTGAAGTATGTTTTTGCAGTCTTGTTGTTTCATAAAAACGGAAACCGGCAACTGTTACACTACAATACCCCTAGCAGAAAAACGGCAAAAGCCGCTGAGAGAGCCGAACGGACGAAGTCGAGTTTACGCAAGGTGAGGTTCTCCGAATAATGAATGTCGGAAAGTTTTTATTACACATTTCATCAAACCACGGCCGTTTGTGCTATGAACACTCCATGTCTAAACAAAAAAAATCTCTCTGTTCAGCAAAACCTACAGTGTCGGGCAGGTGCAGTGGTGCACTTCAACGTTGTGGCAATGTTTCGTCACAGCTAAGTTATTTCCCTTCACCCGCAGACGTTAGTACCTAAGGTACCGTCTGAGTGGACTTGCGGAACTTTAAGTCGGTGCAAAATTCGAAACTAAAGTGTTCGACTGGAAAGTGCCAGAAGAATTCGGTGCCCGTAGTAGTTGCAAGTCAGCATTTATTTTTTTTTTATTCTCAAATTCCAAATGTGAATCTTTTGCATGCATGCATATGTAAGCCTAAGCACGCAGCAGGGGACTGTATTTTATCTGGAAGAAAATTAGCCTTTTTAGTTTGTTTTGTTTATTTTTCTAGTTATTTATGTATTAATTAACGTACCGTTATGACCAAGAGTCATTACTTCGGGTAGTGGTGATCCCAAAATTATTTCAGGAAAATGCAGCAAGCAATGCCATAATAACGAACAGCTCTTTGCCAAAAAAGGACAGGCAGTGCAATAGTTATATCATACAATACTCACCAGCAAACAGCTATTCACTGATGATGGTGGTGGTGGAAGTTGTTGTGTGGTATCCGGTGGGATTACCCTGGTTGTACGGGCCGCCAATTGCTCCACCCAAGCTCCTCCTAATTTTTCAACGTTAGGGTCCATTCACCATGAGCGCAGCTCGCGCGGCGAGGAGAATGGGGGAGGTGTGTGGACGGACAACAACAACGCCGTATGGAGGGACAAGGCGATTGAATGAGATGCACTCGCATCTAATATGGTAATATACGGTTATCACTGCGGACAACAAAATCTATGGGAGTTTGTCATGACAACTTCGACGACACTATCAGACCTAAATATTTCTTCGTCAACATAGCTTCCAGACACACTTTGTTTGGTGAGTATTCAGGAAAATATTCGCATACTTTTATTCTTGTTCATTTTGAGTTTCCTTTTCGATTATTTATACCAATGGAAAATACTGTTGATATCGGATAGCAGTATTTGGACAAAGGTACGGTTACCTATTTTCCTGTAAAGAAAACAGTCGTCGGTAAAAGAGTGAGAGAGAAGCTGATGCAATTGGAAAAATCATTTGTGTAAATTAAAACCTGAGAAGTCCCCTGGCGGATCTGTGGAGTACACCTAAATAAACGGCAGGAAGAAGGCAGTGTCTATTATTCCCACTGTTGTGCGAGAGCATCAGGCCCAAATTCGTTGCACGGGGCGACGCGCCGACAGCGGGGCCGATTCACACCTCGACCAAACAAAAAAAAAACAGCCCGCGGCCGACAGGCCCAAACTTGCACCGCTGCAGAGTCGCCTCTCCTTTTCCCGTCGTGGCGCCTCGGCCGAATCACGCATCGGGCGAACGACCGGAAGCCTACATGCCGCTACTTGCTTGGAGGCGGCTTCGCTGAGACAGTGATGGCGTCGCCTTTCTTTCCCCTTCGGGAGGCTCGGCTGACGCAATCGCTTCGCCTCCATTCATCGGATTTCAAACTTCAGCCAACGAGAGTGCTGATTGGAGCGATTGAAACCACTCGCGGCTGCAACGGATTTCCGAGGGTATAAAAACCTGCCCGGAGGCACTTATCGTCCGCATTCTTCGGCGGCACATTTTGGAGGCACCAAGTGGAGAGGTGCTGTCGCCTTTGTGCGAGCCATGTAGCGCTGTTGTTACCCTTGTAGACATTGTATGTAAACGTTGCTTCAACTCTTCGTCGGTTCTAGAACGTCATTGCTCTGCTCTGAGCCCCGTCGATAGCGGACGAAGCAAGGCAACACCGCTACACCGGTGACTGCGCTCGGATGGCCAGTGGCAACAGTGGTGGCAGCGGTGGATGCCCAGTTCCAACTGTGGATGGCAGCTGCGGGATCAACCGGCAACGGCTACTACATAGTCTGGTAAATGCTCAATGTTCGATCAGACTGCTCTAGCGCAGGTTATCGTAGTATAGAAAAGCGCTGTGTGAACCACTATGTGTAGCTTTGACTGTTTAAAGCCTAGAGAAAGCTTTTGAAACCAAAGCCAGTGCCGAGGGTGTAAACGAAGCACTGAAAAATTACTTGCGCGTACTTTACTAGTAGGTCGATAGTATAGGAAAGGCAAGAGAATTCGAACGTAGCCAAGCAGCAAGAGGCTAGTGCAAACGATGGAGGACCTTAATGTTGAGATGAAGACAAAATACAAGTTGGTTTTATTCAAAAGATTTCGTGTTTTACATTGCCCCCACGATTGTCCGGATGCAAATGATTCTTTATTCACTGATAAATTAATCTATCTAAGTTAAAATCTTGATTTTCCCGCTAAATGATGTGTTTTCGTAGTTTGCAATTTCCTCACAGGAATCGACCGCTCTGGAGCCGATTGCGCACGGCCGGGCTAGAGGGGCGACGTTCCCGCGTTTATTTACGTTACTGAACCTAGATGACTCCACCATACCGTGGCAAGCCGTTTTCTGCCTTTGGTTTGTTTTTGACCGTATTTAAACCTGGCTTATTTTTGTTCTCGGAGAAACTATTCGTTTCGTGAAACAGTGCTCGTTCGAAAAATGTCACGTAAAACACCGTTGCTTGCGTCAATAGGCCAGTGTCATCTAAGACAACCCCAAAGCCCCGCAGTGCTGTGCAGCTAAACCAAGCGTAGTGCGCGCAGTACCAACAGCAGTACGCATCAGTACTTCTCTGTTTACACGTGCTTTAGTAACTTGCACTTGTTGTCCCCCCATTGTTATTGTTTAAAAGAATCAGTACTTCTATATTTACATGTGTTTTAGTAACTTCCACTGTTTGTGCCCCCGTTCTTATTGTTTTAAAAATAATGTGCTCTAAATTTCAGCCTAAATACCTCGTTCCGCAAGCTTATAAGCTCAGCCTATTTGCGTTTGGTTTTGCCGGCCTCCGCCAATCGCAGAGGAGGCTGCTATGACATCGTAGGTTCTGTTGCCCGAAATGAGCGGGTGGGTCGCATGGCCATTCCCTTTTTTCCTTATTATATAGCATATTTGCGCGACGTTTACGTTAAAAGTGGTGTCAGTATGATTCTAACGAGCAGTCTTTTGAATGAACTAAACTTGTGTTTTGTCTTCATGGCTTTTTTAAAGTGAAAGAATTCATTCAAATTTGCGAGGAGGTAGGCCTTGACTTGGGCCGTGCGAAATTGAAGCATGTGATTCTTGAGATTATGCGGAAGGACATCATGCGGAGGGAAAAAGCGGCCTGAGCGATGAGGCTGCGGAGCGCTGTGCGCGTGAGCAGGCCGAGAAAAGAGAACTCCGTTACCTCGAAGAGGCGGAATGGCAAAAGCGGAGGCAGGAAAGAGCAAGCCGAAAGGCAGCTCGAGTTAATGGGGCTAGCGTTGACGCTCTGGCGGTGCTCCGCAGCGTCCAGCGTGGCTTCTCCAAAGGTTCCGGCGAGCGGTCCGAGAACTCGGGACCAACTGCCGCCGTTCGTTTTTGAGGGGTCAGGACCAGAAGACGGAACGTCCCAGGGCAAACGCGAGGCGACCGCGCTTGTATTGTGGTCATCGAAACGCGCCAGAGAAACGAAATTGGCGCCGAGGCAGAGAATCCGCGTTGAAATAGAGATTTCGATACGCGCAATCAGTCCGCAAATAGCGGCCAGTGCATGACACTTTCGAGATCACAAGCGGGGAAGCTCTCGCACAAACTTGACTCTTCCCCAGCGAGCGAGACACGAAAAGATGCCGCGAAGCGCAGCCCGAACTATGAGACGACGGAAACCTCTCATGGCAGCGTAGTCGCGCCGCCAGCGGCTGAAGTGTGTTGCGTGAAACCTTTTGGTTGAGAAACGCAGAAAACGCAGCCGGGTGACACGAAGCATACGTTCGCAGCAGTGTCCGATCAGCTGTTGCGCGAAAACGAGTTCAAGGTCGAAGGGCTGCCGAAAGAAAAATCCAGTGAGCTCGTAGCAAACGAAGCTAACAAAGAGAGTACCGCCGTCTCGGAGAGCAAAGGGATGCCTAAACGAAATAACGCACTTGCTTAGACTTCCGATAGAAGGCCGTACGAGTACGCTGATCCCGTTCATGTTTCGGCCTCGGGTTCAACAATCTCGGCAGAATGCTCAGAATCGGGGGGGGGGGGGGGTTTAGAAACGGCTTCCAACCGGAGCCCGCACAGTGCGCGAGATCACGAGGTTTCTCGAAATAGTGTGAACTGTGAGGCTAGCCAGACGAAGCCGCACGAGTTCCCGGAAACAGAAGGTGTTCATTCGGGTGCCAGCTTTAACTCGGGCGATGTGGTGGCAAAGCCTGCGAGTCGGACACGGAGGACGCGCGAGCAATGAAGCCTGAGCCGCGAGCTGACCGAAATCGCTGGCAGCAGCTTAGACGAGCCGCCAAAGGCCGCAGCAGGTTACGTCATCCCCATCGGTGGGGAAAACCAGCTGACCGAGCCGTGCGAGGTGAACTCTACGTGGTCCCCTGTCCTCGATAGCTTTCATGCAATCAAGGTAGTACACAGTTCTAACTTTCACCCGAATTGTAACACAGTGAAGCGAATGCAGTCAGTGTTAAAGCAAATATTGAGAGCCCTCTTCTTTGAGCGAAAACGCGATTGGGAAGCATGAATACCTGCCGCTACGTTCGCTTTGAGGTCTGCTCCACACGAGACTACGGGGTTCAACCCTGCGGAGCTGGTGTATAGCCGGAGTCTCAGAACCCCGCTGCGAATGCTACGCGAGTCTTAGGAAGGTTACAGTGAAGATCCAAACGTGGTCGAGTACGTTCGTAACGTACTGCAGAGGCTCGCAGAAGCTAAATACCTTGTCGAGATCCACGTGAAGGGTGCACAAGCATTGTCGAAGGCGTACTACGACAAGTCTCGAGGAAGCGTACGTTCAAAGTGCGTAGCCCAGTGATGTTGCTGCGCCCTTCAAAAAAAAAAGAAAAACAGAAATTGGGAAGGGCCACCGGAAGTAGTCTCGAAGCTATCTAACACAAACTACGACGTAAAACAAGGCAAACGGCAGAACAAAATCTATGACAGCAATTTGATGAAACCGTACATTCAGCGTCATGCTGTGGTGAACGTAGCTTTGAATGCCGAGATATTCTGACCTCTGTGGACCTGAAAGAAGGCACTTCGGATCTCCTGCGGGAGCAAGCGACGTTAGAGCCCTTTCTAAGCGAAGTGCAAAAGGAGTACTTGGAGAAGATATTTATTGAGTTCGAGGATATTTTCCCTGATCAGCTCGGAAAGACTACGCGGATCGACTATGACATAGACTTAACGCGGAACGAGCCGATTCCTAGCAAGCCGTACTGATGTTCTCCCGCACAGAAATAAATTATGGTGGACGAGGCTAAGCGCATGCATAATCTTGGGGTCATTGTCCAGAGTCACAGCGATTGCACCTCCCCTCTAATGCCAGTTCAAGTACCCGGAAAGGAGCCTAGGCTGGGCGTCGATTACCGGCACACCAACGCGATAACAGGAGACCAGACTTATCCGATTTCGAAATTCGAGGAGAGGGTGCAGACAATATCAAAGGGGAATTACATTTCTATGCTAGACCTGGCGTGGAGCTATTGGCAAGTGCCCCTTCCTGAGCGTGCTAGTAAGTACGCTGTGTTCGTTTCCAAGTTCAGAACATTCCGTCACGTCATGTTGAGCTTCCGCCTCAAAACCCGCTGTATTGCGTCTCGAAACTAATAGATCAGGCACTTCGTGGCCTGTCTCAGTACTCCCTCTCTTACCTCGACGATGTTGCCATCTTTTACAGCACATGGAACGAGCATGTAGAACACTTACGAGTAGTGCTGAGCAGGCTCCACGAAGCCGGTCTAACAGTCAAACCGTCGAAAGTGTCACCTAGGTTACGCCGAAGTGAAGTACCTAGGGCATGTAGTGGGGCGCGGCCGACGCAGACCGTCGGAAATCAAAGTTGCTGTAGTCGTCAGCTATCGCCGACGAACAATTAGGTCAGAGATCACGGCTTTTCTGGGTTTGGCTGGATATTACCAGCATTATGTGCGAGAATACTTTACACTGGTTAGTCCCTTTAACTGACGCTCTCAGAAAGACTGAACCAGTAAAGGTTGAATGGGACACAAAGACGGAGGACGCGTTTCGAACGCTGTAACGAGCCCTGAGCGAGGAGGCAGTCCTAATGGCCACCAACTTTTCGAAGGGTTTCGTGATTCAGTGCGGTGCCAGCGATCGCGCCATGGAGTTGTACTATGCCAAGAGTATGCGAACGGCCGGAAACGACCAGTTTTGTACTTAAGCCACAGTTGTAATCGACCGCAGATCAGCTGAATGCAAGCCGCAGCACTCTTATGTCACAGGTGAGTTGTTTTGCTCAGTGTGAGGTAAAAACTTTATTAAATAACCCAAGAGCGAGCTCAGTGTGAAACACTTAGCGCACGAGAAAGCCGGCGCTAGATCGGCGTACGCATGAAACACTTCTCCAATGACGTTGTTTGGTTTTTCTACTGCACCACGTATTAGAGGGCACTCATCAGGTATAAAGTCGTGGATACAGCGCGGGTGCACTTGTGTCGACGTCCCTGGCGGAAGCCAACTGCAGCGTCATACTTACGCGCACCGTTCGCAGCAGCCGTTTCATCCTCCGGTGATACGAAGTGCTCGCTGGCAGGTAGAACGCCAGCACATAATGCGGGTGCGATTATAATATATCTGCGGACGGCACTACTGATATGCGGGTTGAAACGCAGCAGACGATGGATGCTGGTGTTTGGATGCGGGCGCAAAGCGTATGCGCGGTAAGAGTGGCCATGAACATTGCGGTTTTCCCGTGTTGCCCAGCGAAGAAATTACCCGCTTAACATTTCAATGAATAACACCTTATATGCAGGAAATATGTAGCGCTCATGTTTTCAGGTTCTGCGTTTCTTAACCTTATTCTTCCTTTGCCATCGCTTCAACCGCTCTACCTTTGTCGGCTCTCCGACGTACCTCACAACTTTGTTGCGGGCACTTTACGAACGCCGTGATCAGTGCGTCACCCACTCGAGCTTGTGGCTGACATTAGTCAAATGCTCCTGGCGCAAAAGCCCTGTACCGCCATGCAACCCCGCCTAAACAAGCACGCGATTTCGATCAAGTGGCGACAGTGGCGATCGCAATACGCCCTCCGCTGCTCCGAGCAGTGAGGCATTGTTGAGAGACAATCCAGCCTTGTGCGCTCAAATCGCAGTATTTTACTGTATTCCGCCAGCCAGAATCGTGAACGGAGAACAAGGCTCGCATTGTCAGCCCGTACCATCCGCGGTCTTTTTGCTAGGGTCATGAATCGTTGTCGTTGTATCACGTGGTACGCATTCGGCGGTCGGAATCAGTGATTTCGTCAGCGGTGTGAATCGGCCTTTAGCTGCACGATGGCCCTGGTTACACTGGCGCTGGCAGGAGTCAGCGGCGACCGTATCCGCAGCCACTATTTCGTGTTTAAATGTTACGTTTGCCCCGCATTCGTGAACGTGGGAGGGTCACGGTACCCTCCAGCTGAGTGACGACCGGCAGGGTGCTGGTGGTGACGGTGACCGACCGCGAACTACTGTGGTCGTCGGTGTTTATTGGCCGTCCATGCACGATGTTGCCCACCCAGCCTGGCAGGCCACCGAAGTTAGGGCCAACCAAGATTAGGGTCGGGGGCCCCACATACTTGTCAAACCCCTTACCCTTAATTTTGTTTGTCCACCACAAACAAATCTACGCCTGGTACCCCGGCGAGTAACGGTCCGGCGGTCTCGGGAGTCTCTTACTCCGCCTCAGCACAGGTGTCGATGTAGGTGTGGCAGTGTCGGCTGCTGCCTGAGCCACTCTAGCGCCGTCCGAAGGGACTGCAGTGGTCGGACTTGGAGGTGGCACAGGACTTGCGAGTGTGCCACAGTGGCGCACGTAGCACCAGCCCGTGGCGTTTCACTGGCAGAGGCCGGTGTAGTACGCTGCCCTGCGTGCTGGTTTTCTGAAGGGGTGGCTGAGGTTGCAAGGTGAGGCCTCACATGGTCAGCGTGCCGGTGCCGCGTTGTCCCGTCCGAAATGCTAACGAGCAAGGACGACGCACTGGCAGGAGAGACCACATGCCCGGTAGACGACTTTTGATTAGGCCGGAAGTTTCTGGCGAAGACGGGAACCCCAGGCTCCGGCATAGGCCCAGGACGGTAACCTTTGTCAGCAGCCAGCTTCTGCTTCAGCGGCTTCAGGGGCGCTGTGGACGGGAGGTCTGGATACAACATGTCCAACGGAGTGTTCTCCGTCCGGCCCAACAGACGCTCGCAGAGGGAAGGCCCGCGGCGTCGCGAGTGTTGTCCGGCACTGGAAGAGGACCCGGGAAACCAGCGTCCGGGAAATCCCTAGCCTTGCTGTTCTTGAGCTTGTCCTTCACAGTTTGTACGACCCGCTCAGCAGAACCATTTGGTGCAAGGTGGTACGGAGGAACCATCATCCGGCGGATTGGATTCTGTTCTTCGTCTGCCAGGCCCGGTACTCCGAGCTGGTGAAAGCGGGACCGTTGTCGCACATGATGACATCCAGAAACCCTGGGCTCTGAAGACTTGCCGTAGCGCCGCAATGGTTACCCCTGCCAAGGGAGTAGTGACTGGTTGTACCTCCACCCACTTCGATAAGGCGTCCACCACCATCACGATGTAGTGACCGTTGAAAGGACCCCCGAAATCCACGTGCAGGCGGGACCATGGTCTCTCCGGGAACGACCAAGGGGTGATCTCCACATGGCGCAAGGCCCGCTTGTTCTCCTTTGAGACTTGGCAGCTCGGCACGATGCGAGCAATGGTCTGGTCCAGGCCAGGCCCCAAACGGTGGGGCCAGGCTACCGTCTTTGTTTTCTCTACTCCTGGATGATTCATGTGCAGCAAAGTCAGGACCCTGGACCGCAGGCTCTGTGGAATCACCACCCTGGTCTCCCGAGAAGGCAGCCCTGCTGCAGGCTCGGCTCGGCCGCCTTGTGGGTGTACTTGCGCTCCGCCAACTCCCTCCCGTGGGACACCGCCTTGACCACCTGTGACAGGAGTGGGTCCCGGCTGGTCGCTTGCGACACCGCCGATCTAGACAGCACCTCCGGGTAAGCGTGCTCTAGCATTAAGACTTTGGCAGGTTCCAGAACAGCAGCAGGCACCTTCTGTCGGGCCAGCCGGTTCAGGCCATCCCCAGGTGACAGGTACCTTACCCTGTGGTAGACCAGCTGGCAGTTTCAGGCTGCGAGCCTCAAGGCGCAGCGCACCATTCAAGGTGATGACTGCATAAGAACTGCCTTTTCAGACCCCAGCAGTCCCAGCAGCGGCTTAGGGTCCGTGACCACCTCGAACTTCCGGCCGCACAGGTACTGGTGAAAGCGCTCGACCCCGAAAATGAGGGCCACGCCTTCCTTGCCGAGCTGGCTGTACCGCTGTTCCTCAGAAGGAAGTCGACAGGACGCGAATGACACAGGGCGTTCCTGGCCATTCTTCTCCCGTTGGGCCATGACGGCTCCCACGCCGCATGGCGACGCTTCTACGGTCAGGACGACAGGTTTGGCCGGATCGCGGTGCATCAGCACCGGAGCTTTGGTGATGAGCTCCTTGCTTTGCTAGAAAGCCACGTACAGTTCCTTCTTCCAGTCCCACTTCTGTCCATCTCGAAGCAGGAGATGCTGTAGATGCTACGACAGTTTCAGCAGGGAGCATCTGTAGAAGTTGACGAGGTTGAGGTAGCTGTGGAGCTCTTTCTTGTACTGCGGCTTGGGTGCCTTGAGCACCGCATCAACTTTGCGGGGTACCGGGTACAGGCCTGCATGGGAAATGTCGTGGCCCAGGTCTCAATACGGGGGTCCAAGAAAATGCATTTCTCCAGCTTGAGCTTCAGCCCGGCATCCTGCAATCGTGCCAGGACGTTGTGCAGGTTCTGCAGGCGGTCCTCGTCGCCTGTACCGATCACCAGGATGTCCTTCAAGTACACCACCACGTGCCTCATGCCCCTGAACAGGTTGTCCATCTCCCTCTGGAAAATGGCAGGTGCTGAGGCCACTCCGAACGGTAAGCGCGTGAACTGGAAGAGTTGTCAATGTGGTGACGTAGTTCTGGAACAACTATTGGAGCACCAGCTGTTGGTAAGCATCTCTGAGGTCGAGTTTCGTAAAGTTCTGTCCCCAGACAACGCCGCCCAAAGATCTTCAATCCGGGCAGCTGGTACTTCACTGCAGCGACGGGGTCGATGGTGATCTTGATGTCCCCGCAGATCCTGACACTGCAGTCTTGCTTCAAGACTGACACGATGTGAACGGCCCACTCCGACGACTTGAAGAGCCCCATGATGTCGTCTCGCTACAACCGTTGGAGCTCCTGAGTGACCCCATCCTTCAGGGAGAAGGGGCTTGAAAAACCGAAGCTGCGCTCCCTCCGCGACATGGATCCTCACCGCTGTGTCGGTGACTGTACCCACCTCTGACTGAAACAGGGCCTTGAGCTTGATCAGGAAGGCTGTGACGTCTTCCACCACATGTACAGCTTACTGGTGCTCTGGTAACCACACCCCCAACGCCAGGATCCAGTTGTCATCCAGCAGCATCGCTGACGTCCTTTGTTCAGGTAAACGGGCAGGGTTGCCTCCCTGTCGCCAAGGCGAACGCTGACCTAGACTTGACCCTCGACCTGGGCGAGCTGTCCGGAGTAGCTGCGCATCATGACGCCCGACACCTCGACGGACATTCCAGAAAAGGTGAGCTTCAAGACTTCCCCAGCCCTGACCGACAAGCTGGCCACGCCCAAGCCATGTGCCCAGTTCTCTCAAATCTGGCTGCTGCGCACTAGAAAGCGCAACAACCAATCACCTTCCTGCTCACGGCCCGCATTGTATTGCCAACCTGACATTGTAACTGTCTCCTGCCAGCGTGGTTTCATTTACTTTTCGTCTGAACACTCCTGCGTCAACTAGGTGAAGCCACTACTTATGTGCAAGGAGAGCAAGAACGAGCTAACGGACGGCATTTTAAGCGGGGCTGTTTCTTTTTAAATTATACAGTTCCTAGATATCCGGCCTTCCAATGTGCTAAGTATATTTTGCAGCAAGAATATTTTCGCAGTTTTTTTCGATTACCAAAATATGCTGTTGGGCTAGTTGGGTCATTGCTTAAGGAAAAACGAGCGCTACAAACGAGAACATAAAAACGAAGAACGACGAGACAGATGGGCTACTAACAACTGATTTATTCCAAGGAAATACAGGGATATACGTAGCTTGTCTACAAAGACACAAACATACACGAGGAATAATAGAACTAAAAAATACTATAAAAACAAAATAGCCACAGATGAAGAGAACAATCACACTTTCTTTATCTCATGTTGTCTAGGATCCAGTACTCCTTCGACAACAGTGATAGCGATGCTCCCTGATACAGCCTGCGCTGTATTTATGGATAAAATACGCTTCGCGCAGTTCTCGCGATACAGTGTCGCGACTCTTTCCTATAATGATTGTTTCTGTCAATCGCGGAAGGCATCCTTTGCCACACTCGCGGCAGTGATGAGGCAAATGTAACCCGGTGCCATTCTTCATGGAAAGATCATGTTTCCCTGAGGCGGTCATTTACGCATCGGCCGGTTTGTCCGATGTACACCTTACCGCTAGTGAGCGGAATTTGGTAAATGACGCCAACTTGGCAGTCCACGCACTGCGCACCGTGCTTCTTTTCGAAAAACTTTTCTTTTTTCCCCGTTGATCCGCTTACACAGGCTCGCCAACTTGCACGGCGCAGAGAACACAATCGGCACATCGTATTTTTTGGCCACACGCTTAATATTATGGGCCACTTTGTGCATATAAGGCCCTACATCAGGTCGCTTTTAAAGCAAAGCTTTCTACCTCTACCCCCCAAGGGTTCTTTCGCGACCGTTGGTGTCACCAGAAAACTCCAGCGAACAAATAAAAGAATTTACTGGCACCGCCGGGAATCGAACCTGGAACTAATAGACTAACAAAGCGAGAGCCCGCTGTCTTACCGATTTAGCTACGAGCCCACGCGAACACGGGAAGACAAATGGTGTACTCACCAAGCACATCTACGGGTTAACCCCCTGCCTCCTCGCTGAATTCCACGTGAAAGCGTCACACGACCCCTCACGCCCGTCTAGCGGCCCTGTGCGCACCTTGCTCGTGTGCTGAGAGTTACAAAAATTAAAGGAATCTCGCACCAATCCATGGAATCTCACTTTTAGTGCACCAATGTGCTAAAGCCTGTGGCCTCCAGTATTCACGTAAAAAATCCCAGCTTCTTGTCGTCCGCCCTCACGCCAAATCAAGGAATACATTCAAATACTCCTTGGTGACCAGGCCATCACTCCAAGCCCCAGCATCAAGATCCTGGACCTACATCTCGAGGATAACACCAAGGGTGACGTCTCCTTGTAGCGCCTAAAAACAGCATTAATCAAATCATACACATGATCAGGCGAGTTGCCACCAAGAAGCGAGGCCTAAAGGAATCTGGTAGCTTTCGATTAATTGAAGCTTTTGTCCTCTCGAGAGTCACTTAGGTCAACCCCCTGTCTTCTTCTCGACGAGGAAGACATAGAGATGCTTTATATAATGATTAGTAAGGCGGTTGAGCAGGCCATTGGTCTTCTCATGAGTGCGTCCACACTGAGGCTGCTTAGCACGGGCTCCACAACACGGTGGAAGAGCTGATAGAAGGCCATCTTTCTAACCAGAAGGTCCGACTCAGAACTGCGGTGGGTAACCGCATGCTTCACCAGATTGGCTGGGCAGCCCAGAATGTCACTCCGCTTGACATACTCCCAGATTCTTGGTGACTAAAACTAAAGATGCTCCCTTTGCTTAGAAATATGAACCCCTCACATGACGAGGGTCACCGAAAAGCACGGGCTCAAGCGCTAAACACCACCCTCGGTGGGGCTCATGCAGTTATCTACAGAAACTTCTCCAAACATCGAGGGCAGCAACACGCCATCATCGTGGCTACCTCCAGAACCAGCCTCCTTGCGTGTACCTCGCTTAGGACCCAACAAATGACGGCAGCAGAAGAGGCAGCCATCACTTTGGCCCTCACTCAACCAGGGGTTCGGAGGGTAGTCACCGATTCCCAGCAATCCTACTGGAATTACCAGTCGGGGTCGGTGTCCTGACCTGCACTGTGCGTGCTAAAAAACCACTCCCCAAACGGTTCCATTCAGCTCATCTGGACACCCCGTCACGCTTCAATGGAGGGCAACAAATACGCCCACCCAACCAGCCTGCGCTTTTACCTCCCGTGCTATGGAGCTGCACGAGGACAGTCACCCGCTTGTCACGTCCAGGGGGATAATCCAGCATTATCGCCTTCTGAGACAGACCGTACCTTCTCCTTACCCTGACCTTTCCAGAGAACAACAAACTACCCTACGGCTCATATAATCCGGGCTCCTTCCCACAGCCTACGTGTATTCACTTAATGCACCCGAAACGCTACGACGCTGAATGTAAATTTTGCTCAGAAGTAGGAACACCTCGCCCCGTAATCGGGTGTGCGACTTTAGCCCTGAGCACCCTCCTCTCCTTCCGTCAACTACCCATAAGAGCAATGGGAGATGCTACTCTCCAGGCCCTCTCTACCTACCCAGCTTCAGCGGGTGGACAGAACACAGGCCGCGCGGACTGCATATGGGCCCCACAGAAGAAGGAATCACTCCCCAGGCCTGCACTCTGGGCCGTTCAGAAATCTGAACAGCAGTATTTCTTCCTCCTCCTTCTCAGCCGCAAGTCTCGTCGCCTCCGTCCGCGGCGCATAGACGGAGAAGTCAGATCGTCTAACACCGGGTTGGAGCTTACTTTGATTTTATAAAAAAAAAGTTTCCACTCTTGTGCTACACCAATACAACTCAACCAAACACCGTTCATGCATCATGCATTGAGTTAACCTTACCGAGAATATCTCTTTGAAGTAATAAATGGTGTGGTTAAGTGCACTTCTCTCTGGTTTTACTATTTGTAGAGCGATGTGAGTGATTTTAAGTGACGTCGCATGAGTAATCGTTATGGGTGCTGTTTACAGCTTTGCTTTCCAACCACATTCACGGGGTGGATTGGCGCGATTTTTTTCTTTTCCCTCGTCATCTGACAATTCGAGTGCCGGTGCTTCATTTTCTTGAGTAGCGACTCAGAGATAGCTGACAGCAGACTGCGAGGATAACCCGCGTCCTCAAGTCGTGACACCTGTGCATCGAAACTTGCCTGCATGCGATGAAAGCATGATTTGATGAGGGCACACTCTAAGCACGAAATAGCAATCACTCGCTTCACGGTTTTAGAATTTGCGGATCCAAAAGGAAGAAGCCCTTTAGTGGCGGGTGGACAGTACATCCAGCACACATGTTTTTTTTTTCTGCTATGCAGATGTCAATATCTAAAAATCTAAGTTTCTGCCCTTTCTGAAGCTCATGAGGGAAACTCAGGCTGCCACTTACCTTCCTAAAACACTCTAAAACCTGCTCAACACTCTTGTGGTAGGTTGCAGATTCCCGCTTTCCTAAAACAATCAGGTAGTCGTCCACGTATCTAAAAAACTTAGGGACTATGTCATTTTTTACCTCATCGCGCAACGGCCGGTCAAAACTGGAAGAGAAAATGGTATACCGAATAGGGGCCACACACGAACCAATGCAGATTCCATTTCTTTGCGTGTGCAGGTCTCCTGCAAACTTCACAACGGTAGCTTCTAAATAATGTTCCAGAAGGGATAAAAACGCGTCTACAGAGATGCCCATCGCATTTTGAAACTTAGTTGCTCCATTTACATCAATGCACTCTTAGACACACGAAAGCAGTTCGTCATGCGGTATCGAAAAGTATAAATCCTCTATATCCACCGAAAAAAAAACCTACAGAGCTATTATTGTCCAATTAGGCTATGACATCACATGATTTCTTGACAACAAACATGTCATCCGTAATGAATATTTGCAAGTGCTTTTGAAGTAATTACAGAATACCCGTTTGTTGTCAAGAATTTCAGATTTTCGGAATTTCAGAATTTGAGACTCGAATTGTCAGATGACGAGGGAAAAGAAAAAGCGACCTGAGGTAGTGCCTTATATCCGCAAATGGGCCCATGATATAAAGCGTGTGGCCAAAAAAATACGATGTGCCTGTCGTGTTCTTTGCGCCGTGCAAGTTGGCGAGCCTGTGTAAGCGCATCAACGGGGAAAAAAAGAAAAGTTGTTGCGAAAAGAAGCACGGTGCGCAGTACGTGGACTGCCAAGTTGGCGTCATTTACCAAATTCAGCTCACTTGCGGTAAGGTGTACATCGGACAAACCGGATCGATGCGCAAATGACCGCCTCAGGGAGCATGCTCTTTCCATGACGAATGACACCGGGTCACATTTGCCTCATCACTGCCGCGAGTGTGGCAAAGGATGCCTTCCACGACTGAAAGAAACAATCATTATAGAAAGAGTCACGACACTGTCGCGCGAGAACTGCGCGAAGCGTATTTTATCCACAAAAACAGCGCAGGCTGTATCAGTGAAGCATCGCTATCACTGTGTTTGAAGGAGTACCGGATCCTAGACAACATGCGATAAAAAAGGTGTGATTGTTGTCTTCAGCTGTGGCTCTTTTGTTTCCATGGTATTGTTTAGATGTATTATATTTTGTGTATGTTTGTGTGTTTGTTGACAAGCTACTTATATCCGTGTCTTTCCTTGGAATAAATCAGTTATCAGTAGCGCATCTGTCTCGTCGTTCTTCGTTTTTCTGTCCTCATTTGTAGCGCTCGTTTTTCATTTTTTCTATTATATCTTAAATGCAGGAAGGGGGATTTGGGTGGGCAGACAGTACTATGCCACCTGTGAGCCGGATATTGTTTGTTGCATTTCGTTGCTTGCGACAAGGTACGCTTTCCCGTGCGTAGTTTCCACAAACCAGAAGAAGCTGAGGAAGTGGTCGTGGCACTGGCTCTTACAGACCTAGGGTGCACCACCGTGCTCAGTGACTCAAGGCAAGTGGTCAAGAACTTCGCACGCGGAAGGGTCTCCCGAGCTGCGGAGAAAATCCTGAGAGGGGCGCCAACAATCGTGGAAAAGAAGAAAATCAAGTGCTTCCCTGCACATGCAGGAGAGGTGTCGGACGTCAGTGCGAACCACAAAGAAACGGCACACGCCCGGGCGCGCGAACTAACAGGCGCCGCCGGCCCAAGCAGGGAACGTCCGTCGCACAGCACGAGAGACAGAATGACGAGCTACAAGGAAATAACCGAGGAATATCTACTCGCGAGACGAACGCTCCCACCGCCCTGCAAAGGGCTAAGCAGAGAGCAAGCAGTCGTGTACAGGCAGCTCGAGACAAGGACGATCATGAACCCGTCCCTAATGCACAAGAAGCACCCGGAGACGCACCCAGACGACACGTGCACGGTGTGTCGTAAAGCCACCGCGACCCTCGAGCACATCGTCTGGGACTGTCTGCACTTCCCGGAATAATCCACGACAGGAAGACTGCCACCCGCCTTTGAGGAGGCGAAGCGATCCGAAGACCAAGACCTCCAAATCCAGACCGTCCAGCGGGTCCTCGTAGCGTTGACCAGGCAGGAGCCCGGGCGACCCGATGACGGGAAGCGAGGCTCGAGCCTGGCGGCGATGGGGAGGGCGACTCCGGCCAAGTCTGAAGTCTTCGTGTAAGGCTTTAACCACCGGCCCAATAAAAGTTTTTTTCCAATCCAATCCAAATCCTCGAATTGACGGCTGCGAGCCGCACTGTGACCAGGGCCAGTGTGCATCTAAGCGCCGTCTTTTGAAACTCGTGCCCATTCAGACAGGCCAGCAGAGCTGGAAAACATAAACAGATCTTAAATAGATCCCGATTTCAAGCACCCTATCGCTAGATGACGTGTTCTTTCTGTTCCTTCGATACATGCAAATTTTTTTACCATTCAAGACAGCATAGACGTAGCTTTTGGCGTGTGACGTAGCCGATATAATGTGGCTGGCATTGAAGACTAAGGCGCTATTATTTGCGGATTACATCAGAGGCCGCAGCCCGTTAGCTTTGCGTCTCTAAGAGAAGCTGCCGGCAGTTTCAATGGTTGGGGTGGCGTCTATGCCAGCCTTAGAAGTTCTCAGCAAGTATACCAGAGAGGGAACTGCGGCTCCGAACCCTTGGCGTGCGGCGGTTATTGCCTTATCGGAAGTCCACAGCTGATAGCTCGAAATGTCTATCGGATCCGTAAGCACCTTTGTGGGTTTGCTTTCTCCACTAGGCCTAGAGATGTCTATGTGGTAGCCGCTTTGACTGACATAACCGAAACTCACTTCGCTTCTCTCGCTTCGCATCAAGTCTCGAAATACGCTCAATTAGTTCATGCTAAGACAGCTGTGCTTTATTGTAAGCAAGGGGGAGGACTCGTGGCAGCGAGCGACCATCAGTACATATTTACACACGTGCAGACCCACGGCGTAAACGTCGTTTGGTGTACGGACAACCCATCTCCAGGTTCTATTTTGCAGTACCAACACGTATGCTAACAATTCCCGGATATCTTGACTGATCGGGTAATGTTCCTCAGCGAAAGTTGTAGCAGATGGTCTGTTACGGAAACACGAACTAAAAACGCTGCGAAGGCGATGCTTTCATAGGTAGGCCCAGAAAACCTTTCTGAGCTTTTTGATGCTTTATTATATGAAATGCTTGCAGAATAAGGGTCTTTAATGAGTTTCTCCCAAACTTTTACATTATTCTTAACTATCACCTTGGTCAGCAGAATATTAGGCACAACCGTTATGGCAGACTCTCAGTAAAAAGAACAAACTCTCTTTTATTTCTTCAGCATTAAAACTTTAAAATAGGGAGCTTTCTTTGTAATTACATTATTACTTTCGCACTAGTCTTTTATTTCTTTTTTTAAATACTAAGTTGTATTTCATAATTATATATTTACTTACACACTATTGTTTGCGTTTTTGTGGCATCGTAGTTAAATTAACGAGCACTGAAGCGTTTCACTCGAAGCCAATGATGACACTAAGGCGAGCGCATGGTCTAATGGCGGCCTATGACGACACAGGTTACCTTGATGTGAGCCGCATAGACGCTAGCGCTAGATTCCTGTTTTGTGTATGTAGTAAGAAACTGTATGATGCAAGCAACACTCGAGCAAGGCGTATTCTTGTTGCGACAAATGTCCATCGTCGGCAAGCATCACACGAGCGTAGCTCAGTTCGGGCACAACTACAGAGAGCAATTCGGCTGGGAGGCGGGAGAACGAAAAAAGAAAACCGTCACGCCCCTCGCTCCACCCAATAAAATAGAAACAAATGACATTCCGTCTTAGCAAAGACTTTGTGCTAGATTACGTTGTTGTGAATTTGCACTTTCTGATCAAATTCGTACGCCATCTGCTATTCTTGCGTACAGCAGCGCCATACAACAGACGAGAACAGGTATGATAAGTTGGGATTTGGTGCAGAGTCAATGCATGGCCTCCGCGATCACCCCGCGCGCATTTTGCTCCGGCCGTCCCAATCGGCCGGAGAGAGCGTAAGTTGAAAAGGGGGCGTGGCCGCGTCTTCCGCCGCACTGCGGTGCTCGCCACTTATGCATCAACTATTCCGCGACAGCTGGGCGCGAGCGAGGAAACGCGCGTTTTCGCAGCTTGCAGTCAAATTGAGTCGATCAACCAGCTTTAAAATGACAGGTGCAAGACAATAACCAACAAATTTGTTATGGTTAACATAATAATATGAGGCGCGCAAGTCCAAATATTAGGCGTGAATCACCAGAACGAAGCGCAGTCAGTTCTGGTGCTCTCTGCTGCGGTTCCGCATCCTCACTTTTTATTTTTTTTTAGAGTTGTCGATGTGTATGTACACGCTGTGCCCTTGAAAAACCCTTCACGTCCTCGCCCAACATTATTTACAATAGTGGCGACTCACATAGGCATCTGCCGCATAAATGCAATATTAAGATCGATTGTTTCTGATTGGTATGCATCTCATGGTAGATTTGTTGCCGCGCTTTTTAAGGCAGGCTTAGAAAATCGTAAGCATGCAAGTCCGACACAAACCAACCATGATACATTCAGGCACCACCGTTCATTTCCATTCAGTGCCAGTGAGTATTTGCAAGGTTTTAGTAAGCGCGTTGTGAACTAATACAGCGCATTTGCGGGGCAGTTAAGAAAAGCTACCCATGGTTTGTAAAAACTACACGATACATCGTAGCTTATAAAACACTTCATAATTTTCGCGGGATGTGCCACCTATTATTTGTGTGTGTTTGCAATTGAGCATGCTTTCTACTTGTATACCTGTGCGCGCAGATGGCTCAGCTAGATGCTAGATTGGAGGAACCATATAAATTCAATGACTAAATGTGCTAACTTTCGTAATTTTTTAATTTGTAAAATCCCTTTTAAAATTTGTTATTTTTTATTTTTGTTGTCTTTTCTGTTTTCAAGTTTCATTGAATTAATTAGACCTATTACGCTATTTTGAAGACATTAAACATCTTGTCGTGCCAAATATGCACTTCTATGCAGAGGCAGGGGTTTACACGGTTGGTCGTTTTCACGAAATTTTTGAAAGAGTTTCGTAGTTCTTTTCAGTGCTTTTTATTTTTTGTCTCCCTTTTTTGGAGGAGGTGTATGAATGCGCATTTTTTTATTTTTTAAGCTAGCTTTTATAATGTATTTTCTGATTTTGGCTCTTAAAATTCCGTACGACCAATCGTCTCCGTTCACACTATTATAACGATAAATTGGACTTCTTAGCTCCGCCAATTATACATTTTTTCAGCAAATGCAGGGCGTCGCACTTTGGTCAGTTCATGATTTTTTATTCTTGTTTCCGTCGTTAATTTTTGCCAGAGCTCTTTAATATTTTCTTCGCTTTGCGCTTGATCTCGTAAGTTCACTTTTATAATTTCTTTCTAGGTTTTGTATTTTTGTTTTTGAGATTCCGTTCGATCAATTGTCTCTATTCGCGATACTAGGTATTTCTGTGCAAATGCCGGCGTTACAAGGTTCGTCTGTTCGCACGATTTTTTATTCACGTTTTTGTCATTATTTTCGCTGCCCCTTTATTTTTGTCTGTTTTGTGGAGGAGCTGTATAAGATTTATGTTTTAGAATTTGTTAATATCACCTCTATTTTTCTTATTTTTCTACTTTCTGTATTTTTTTTCTAAATTACGTTCGGCTAATTATCTTTATCCACGCTTTGTAGCGATCAATTATATTAATTCCGCCTCTGGAAATGCAGGGCTGCACATTTGGTGCCATACGCAGCAAACAACGACAGGCTGCTCTTTTTCTAACTGCGATTCCATGCCTCATAGCATAAAGCGTATATTACAGTTATATGTTGGCTCGCGCTCCGCGGAAGAGCGCGAACAAACAGTGGTGGGGTCTCCTTTATGAATCAGTTAAGATCGGGGCCTCGACCTGCAAGGGTGGAAGCCTGTGCCTCGAAGGTGTCGAGTTCTCGCCTTTTCCAATGAAGCACATACGCATAACAGGTGTTTTGTGTCAGAATCTACGGCAGAATCTGGGCAGAAATGCGGTTAATAAACTCGCAAATACACTCGGGCCAAGATCAGAAAAACTGCAGCGTTGACATGCCTCGAAGTGCCGCATAAAGAGCGGCCCATCGGGCTGAACGATGCATTCGATGCATAGGTGCGCACTGCTGCTTGGCGGTGCGCGGGAGAACCAACGCGCTTACAAAATTTGGCTGGGGCGCGCGGCGATTGGGACGGCCGGAGCAAAAGGCGCGCGGGGGAATCTCGGAGGGCATGGTCAACGTTGGGCTATGTACCATAAAGGCAGTCTGTGTGCGTCTCAAATAAAAAAGCAACACCACCAAATGCAGGAAACTCCAGGTGGTATGACGCATGTGCTTTCGGATACTGACCTATTTCAACCCGTACCGGACGCATTAATTTTCCTCTTACGGCGCCCTTACTTTTTATTTATACTGCAGTTTTCCATGCGTATGAACTGCAAATGATGGCTTTATTATGCGGGGAATGACGTATTTTATGCCTAACCGGATGTATTTCATTGTACTGTGTCGTTATTTAATGTTTCTATAATTCTACTTCACCGTAGCCATTGCAATAGGTGGATTTTTTATGCTTTGTCCTAGTACCGATCATCTAAAGTACGTAAGTCCTGGCCGTCAGACGAATAAAACTTCAGTAAAAATACATAAAGCAACAGGTGTTCTGACATAGCGTTGAAGAGTTTTCATTCTATGGAGGCATCCGCGCCCCAATTCCACTACACGGGAATAAATGTCTTTGCAGTATGCGGGGATAAAGTGACCCTAGAGTGGCGCCAAACTTGACTACACAACATAATCACAATTTATTAAATGCCACAAATATCTGACTGACGTTCCCCATTTTCAAAACAAAAAAATCCGAAAGTAACACCTATTATTGTTAACAAGGTCGTGTCACCGGCTTTTAACGTAAGAGAGGATACAACGGAAAGAGACCCATCCTTTTTCGGGGTTCACATTTTCACAATTGCGGTAAAGTAAGCATTCACTTGGGCTTCATAAGTCTGCCCCACTGTGCATACTTTGTCAGTTACTGTGTAAAGGGAGCTGGTAACATTGACCTTTCTATGACATTTTTACTGTCGGGAACAAATCCTACCGAGAAGCTATGGTTGTAAACGTAGAAGTACGTTGTGGGTAGTGTGAGTGAATTATCTTACGTCTTACCTTTGTTTTGCAATGAGGAATTTATATTTTTGTATTAACACACACTTTGGAAAACTACTAGACGGTGAATCAAGCGGAAGGCTTTGACGAATTACATCCGGAGCTGCGGGTTGCTCTGGTTCTAAAACAGTAGATGAGATTCGCGATTTCCGCAAAAGAGAACAAACCCGATTGTATAAGCATTACCAATTCACAAGTGCGGTTATTTTCTTGCATAGTGGTATGTACGAGCGTTATTATAAGATTTAGCGGAAAGAAGAAATCTTACTAGTAAAATTGGTTAACAACAGCCATCGGGTATTGGCTGACTCTCGCTATTCTGCCTGCAGAGAGTACACACGTTGAATCAAGCGATTTAGCCAGAAACATCCAACCCTAGACGTAAATCTGCGGGTACTAGTTGATCTCGTTATACGTAATGCCAAGAAGACTGCAGGAACGTGCTTTCTAATAGTACAAACATGAGGTTCCTTGTATGTCCAACTGCGAAACTCTGTATGCCTTGTCAGTCCTGACAGAGTAATGCCGAGTTTAATGTCAGGCACCTGAAATCCCGTGACTTCAGGGACCTTAACTTCAGTAGTCAGGGAACGGAAAAGATAAATCGCAATAAAGGGTTTGCCAATACACCGGTTGGCAACCGAGCTGGTGTGCGGGCCTTTAATGCCGTAAGAGTTATTACTCGGATATGAACACAAGAAAACCCAACCTAGATTTTGACAAATTCACTAATAAATAAGGCACATATATGCCCTGAACGTCATCTAAGGCGTCATTCTGAACGCCTTGCTAAGTAACTCGGGGGACGAATTGCAAAGCATGCTTTCCGCACTGGGCGAACAGAGTAGAACCGTGGGCCTGAAAATTAATATGCAGAAAACTAAAGTAATGATCAATAACCTCGGGACAGCACAGCAGTTTGAGATAGATGGCGAGGCAGTGGAAGTGGTAAGCGAATATATATACTTAGGCCAAGTTGTGACCCCAGATCCCAACCATGAGGTGGGGGGGTGCATATGGCAGACATTCTCAGATAATGAATAGCAGCCTACCATTGTCGCTGAAGAAGAAAGTGTATGACAGCTGCATCTTACCGGTACTCACCTACGGGGCAGAAACATGGAGGCTCACTAAGAGGGTTCAACTTAAATTGAGAACGACTCAGCGGGCAATGGAGCGGAAAATGATAGGTGTAACATTAAGGGACAAGAAGAGAGCGGAGTGGGTCAGGGAGCAAACTGGTGTTAAAGACATATTAGTAGAAATTAAGAAAAAGAAATGGATGTGGGCAGGGCATGTAATGCGAAGGCAAGATAACCGCTGGTCATTAAGGGTAACAGAGTGGATCCCTAGAGAAGGCAAGCGTTGCAGGGGGCGGCCAGAAGTTAGATGGGCAGATGAGATGAAGAAGTTTGCGGGGATAAATTGGTCACAGTTGGCACAGGACCGAGGTAATTGGAGAATAATGGGAGAGGCCTTTGCCCTGCAGTGGGCGTAGATAGGCTGGTGATGATGATGATGATGATGATGCCCTGAAAGCCCCTCACTTAGTGGTGCTTGCTATATTTACACGGACCACGGCCTGCGTCGTATGATTTTGGAACTACACGTATTAAGAAGCCCATTGATAGAGTGGATATTCTGTCAATTATGTTTGGTCCTATTTGTTTTTTACAGCTTACGCTGCTTTTTAAAGAGATTTAGAAATTTTTGCATACTTTCGCGTCCTGTTACCTAATTTAGTAAAGTACCTTACTTCAACGGACTGTCGTTTTGATGGTAACTGATAGGGTGGTACATTAAGCTATTTTTCGCGTCATGCACCGCCTCAGGCGGTTTGATATATACGGGTTGATAAATACGGCGGTTTGATAAATATGGTTTGATAAACAAAAAACACGACAAACGTCTCTTACACTACAAATAATAACAGCGTGGCATTGTCTTGATCGGAATTTTTGGTTCAGTATGTTTATATATGATTGTGTACTTTCGTCATACTTTTGAAGTGGTAACAATAGTGGTGCACCTGTAGCATCGAATATCCAAAGAATACACAACATACGCCTTGGCTGCACCTTGAATGGCAGTTTAGGTGGCGGTCGCCATTTCGTTTTACAATCTAAGTGCCTAAAACTCTAACATACTCCGGACCCAACAAGCACGACCGGTTGAGTAGCTTTCTGCCATTTTTAACTTCATTCACCATATTGACAAACTTGTCTACATATCCCATGTGTATGTCGATGTCTCACGTCTCACACACCGCATTATGCGATTTAGTAAAGGGGAACCAAACCGTCAAAATCCTGGCCGGCTCACGAAATAGGACTGGCTTTTCATACTTTAGTCATGATCTTTTTCTTATTTTTTGTGATTTTGAACTTCTCATGCCTATCCAACAAGCTCATTACTGTAGCCTACAGAAATATTCCTACGGTTGCGCGGAAAAGTCTTGCTGACCAATAAAGCAATTGTTCAGGAGTTAATAGTTCATATTAGGCACAACGTGACACCATTGCGAATTACAGGTAAATAAAACCGTGAAAACCACTCCCGATACAAGAAATAATAATAAAAAAACATTGGCGCATTCGTGTGGTGTTTTGTATTTCTTATTTGTCCCAGAAACTCTGTCCCTGCTTTGGCCTGATTATTATTCCAGCCCAAAAAACATTGTCACTTCAAAAGAAACGACATGCAGAGGCCTACGCTTTCGCGAATATGGTATTGTAGGTGGCCCTCTAACGTGTTCCGCTCTGAGTCATGCATTTCAAGGTTGAGCGGAGCTAAACACTAAGACCCACTTGCGACGGCAGACACCGGTAAAACTGAGTAGACAGGGTTGCCTCTCTCTTTTTTAACTTTCCGTGAACATTTACAATCGTCTCGCCCCTTTAGACGTGTGTATGACCTCTATCCAAAGGCACTGTTTGCTTGAATAGGTAAGACAGACGACGGCTTTCATCGGCTCTTACGTGTGGGTGGCCCCACGAGACATGCATCGTCTCAGGAAGTTTTTATTTCAGATGGCTCTAAACCTGGCACCCACTCCAAACACAAGAAACATCACCGCGGGAGTACATTGTTTTGCTTGTTTTTTGTGCGTGTGTGTGACATCGAAGGTGCATCGCTTCTTCGACATGCTGACTTCATCAAGGCAGTATTGCTGCTATAGAAATAAGACACAGGAGTTGTATCACCACTTAAAAAATGGTGCACAGGGTTATGACACATTTTGTGCCCTGAGTCGTGCCATTTTTATGAGGAACTGGTGGTTACAAAAAATAAAACACCCAACACCAAAATTGATTGTGGGGTTTAACGCACCGACGCAACGCAGGCGATGAGGCGCGCCGTAGTGGAGGGCTCCGGAATAATTTTGACCGCCTGGGGATCTTTAACGTGCGCCGAAATCTCGTACACACGGGCGTTTTTGCTTTTCGCCTCCAACAGAAAAGCGGCCGCCGCGGCCGGGAAACGAACCCGCGACGTCGTGCTCAGCAGCGCAACGCCTTAGCCACTGAGCCACCGCGGCGGGTCCAACACCAAAATAGCAAAATTTGAATTACTGGCCGTATTACCACTTCCGTGCTTAATTTGTTTTAATATTTTGAACTTTTTTCATTTATTGTACATGTCTAATTTTACATTCTACAAAAAATTACTGTAAGACACACCACACAAGTACACCTCGAAGGCAACTTTCACTGTAGGGATTTTGGTCATCGCACGTGTTACGCTTCCTTGCATGCCATTTCACAATTTTTCTAACCTAAAGCCTGAAAACAAGTCCAACCAAGAAATATGACAAACCGGTCCCACTCGTGTCCCGGTTCGTGTTTTTCACCGCGCTTTTTATTATTAGGTAGGCATTAGGTATACCGGGCAATGAACTCCGCATATCCTGAAGAATACACTTGGCATTCCATGCGGCCCGACAGATTTTTTATTAGTTATATTTAGTAAAAGTGGCATCATACCTTCGTAGCTTACCTGGCACTTCAGACATGTCGGACATGCATGAAGAGATTCATGTGGATGCACAGCCATTGTACTCTGATGCTGGCTAGAACACAGATTGAAATGTGTGTTGTAACGCGCCATTGCCGCATAGTCAGATATAACTTCGTTGTTGAAGATAGTATTTTGCGGTGCCTTGTCAGTCTGCAATACATGACGCCAGAACTGTCAAGGAGAAGATTTCATTATATTCATTATTGTGTTCGGGATACTTCTCTTTAGCTTCTTTAGGCTGGGTCTTAGGTATCGAAGAAACCTCAGTTACCTTTTTGCGATCATTTACTTATTTCCTTCTTAAACTTTCTATTTTGCGCATAATTTGCATGAGCTCACCAGTAACCCCGCTGTCTTGTTCCTTTCTCACTTTCTTTCGTACAGGCACAAATGCCTTGGCGCAGAGCAACGCCATAGTTTTGAACCTTCTCCACAAAGTGTTGACGTCATCCTCCCAGCAGAAACTAACTGAAAGGATAGAGAGTCAATAATACCCGTGCTATCTGCATTTTGAAACTCCGGAACATGCGCGGTATGTTTTCAGCTGTTGGTTATACATTGGTTTTCAGCAAAACAGAGGCAAGCGTATGGTCAGACACTCTATTTTTAATTACAGCATCATATCTGTAATTCGTCCATCAAGAAAGATCTAAAGCAAGCACAGATTGCTCAAGTTTTGTTACGCGCATTTGTTTTTTACAATTTCCGTTGCGTCATAACAAAAAGCCATATAAAGAAGCTGTTCACTATTCGCCCAGTAGGCATGAATAAATGCCAAGTGTGCCTGAATATATTTGTGGCACGTGGAAATCTCCAGCCAGTAATAATCGTTGGTTGCGCGCTAGTAGTGCTATTCCAAGTACTGCTGAAGGCTCCAATTACTCGACTGAAGAGTTGCGTGGTCCTTATATTGCACCTAGCAAAATGAGCTGGTTTCCAAGTTTAATTTGACACCAAGTACGTTTGTTAGTTTGGGATGCCGTGTAGCTGGATGAACTCGATATGTTTTAAGTACTATTGCTACTCCACCACCTCGCGATCTGTATCACAACGTAGTGCCCATTGTTTTCCTAATCATGCTCCCTACGAAGCTAGCGGCACCACCACACAACCAAAATCACATTTTTAAGACGGATAGTCGAATATGAAAGATAACCATAGCGCTTCGCGGAGGCCCAACACTGGCAGCGGAATGTTTTGCTCTTCAACTAAAGGTGGTCTTCTGGCAGACCAGGACGCAGAAAACCACCTGGAATACATTGCCAACTCAATGTTTATAGTAGACTTTTTAATGTCTGAACAGTAGTTTTCGTAAGCAATTTCAAAACTGAACCCCCAAATGCTTCGCAATAACGCCTACACAATCCGTATTTGACTGTTTTAACCCACCGGGTGATGACAGTGTATGAAAAAAAAACGTTCTAGGTGATTACAAATGTGGCCCTTCAAGGGCTCCGCTTTATAGCTTGGGAAAATTTGACGCTGATCCCACACCGGCGATTTTATAAGTTAATTGCTTCCCTAACAGCGCAGAGGAATTACCCGCCCTGAGAAGTTCCGGCAGTCTTCCGCAAGATATGAAAGGTGCATCAATAACAGAAACCTTGACTGCGGAAAATCTCAAAGATTGAAAGATTCAAAGACTTTATTTCCTCATAAGTACGAGGAGGCAAGCTGGGACTAAAGGCTGCAAAGCCTGACAGAGTCCCCAGCCCCCTTTGGTACAGTACAATGAAGAAGCAAAATCAAACAAGCTGGAAATTTTAATGCTTGAGTTATAAAAATACAAGCAATATGTGGAGCACAAGAAATAAACAGTAATGTAAATTAGAGTACAAAATAGTAAAGTAAAACAAAGTACAAGCGGACAATCAGGGTATAACTATGAGTTTTAAGGATATACACAACTACAAAACCTATTATTACCGAAACTTTCTTGCCTAGAAAATTATGGGCTGTTTTTTAAAGAAACATATTGGAATAATTCTGGTTAGGTCAGGGTTTTATATTCTCATCGCCTCGCTTGCCACCATCAATACACGCCGTTACCACTTAAGTCTCCTTGATTAAAGACAAATATATGCGGTACCATAAATCTGTAATCTGGCATTCAATGCGCTACGAAAAAAAAACATTTTCTCACTGCGCAGTGACATGCCGGGCATGCCTCATACAATTTATGCAGAATTGTTCCGTCAATAGGGTGTCGCTTAGGACAAGTGGGGTCGCGGTTTTGACAGGGGTTACGGAAGAAAGCGAAGAGCGCTAGCAAGCAGACGCTAAACGACATGATCCAAGGCCTCTTTTTACAGCGAAGCTGTTAGCTCCTCGTTGGTTGGGAAAATTCGTGTCGTAAACAAGAAACCCGGGCAAACCCAAAAATTCTCTCAAGACGCAGAGCACAAGCGTCAGGCTGATTAGGCGTGCAACATAGCGCTCAGTATTCGTGTAAAGAAAAAACTACGAAACAGGCATCAAAATGTGAATGATAAACGGTAATGCGCCTCTGAACAATGGCAACCCCCTCATGTGTTCTGGGAAAGATAAGGCTTGCAGCTGCTCACGAAGGGGAAGGGGGTTGATGTCTTTCGAGGGCTAGCGCATGCGTCAGGCTGGGCAGGACACAGCCGTTCTCGCTCGAGCGCATGCGTCAGGACCCAGAATTTGCCGCCAGAGGAGCCGTGTGCACTCGACAAGCCCCGCTGAAGGAACGAGGAACATTTTATACCCTCCCTATCAGCCAGTGTAGTTCTCTAGAACCGGTTCACTGGACATCAACTTTCGGAGGGCGGGATGGCGTTCTTTTTTTTTTTCTCCACGGTTCAGCATTTCTGAGCAGCTACGAAGCAGCTGTTTGACAGGAAATCACCTGAACGGTAACCTAAAGAAACAGTTCCAAGCTGGTCTCTCTCTCCTGCTAGCTCCACCGCCACATCACTGAGAGCATTTTGGGCAGCCTTGGGCTGCCACTGGGGCAAAACAAAATATTGCAAAAGGGAAATCTGGGCCAGCTGGTTCGGAATCGTGAGTTAACAGTGCAGGGAACAAGTGCAGGACAAGAAGGGTCCTCGTCTCACCCCTGCGATGTTAAATGATGAAAATATGTGCGATTGATCGGTTCCGCTACTGGTGGATGGAGCCAACCAGGAAGCTACTCAAGGTAGGAAAAGAAAAGAGACCACGAGCTCCACAAACAAACTAGGCTCAGATTGGTGCGAGGAATAAGTTAGCTCTGTCAGCTTTGTACTCGGGGAAACGCAGTGCACTTCTTAGGTGTATCTAATCTCAAAGTTGCAATTTTGTTAACCGCAGAAAACGCGCTATCAGGCAACGCCTTATAGACATCGCTTATATCGAAGCTCGGTTGAGCAGCTTTTCTGCGACATTAGCGCTTTTAGAGCAGGTGTTCACGGACGAAACCAAGCCAGCTGCGTGGGGGTATGCACCAGGACGTCCTGACCATTTGTTCTTTCAGCAAAGGTTGGTACCAGAAACATGCTTACTGCGGAGCAAAAAAAAAAAAAAACCGCTGCTCGGATTTCGAAGGCATGTGTATTGGACAAGTGGGTTGAGCCACAGAAATTCCCTCAAAACAGAAAGCTCAAAGCGAGGTGTTCAAGTGCAGAACTTTAACATCTCAGTTTATGCTTTGTGTTTTAGACAACTTCCGCGCAGAGCTTTGAGGATAGGACTACGTTCGAGCTTCATAAGCGAAGTAACCGCTCCAGGGGGTTCAAATTGCTTTTTTGTTGTTGTTTCTGAGGACATCCGGTGGCCGTTACTTCACGCTAATAGAAACACCTGCACACAATCAATAGAAGGGATCCGACCTAATTATTTTGACGGAAATAAACATAGACTACGCAAGCACAGTTGCACCCACGGACACACTAATGCTTCCTCCCGCGCAAGGCTTTTTCGGTGCTTTCGCACCGTCGTGACGAACAAAAATGAATTCCGATCATTTCTTATGATACGGGCCAGTAGTCGCCCATTTTTAGAGACTGAAACACCTTTTTAGAGACAGCAGATGTTTTCAAAAATTAAAACGGAAATACAACGATAATATTTACCAGAAAAGGTGAGGTTTAGCCGCTTCGCTAATCGGAGATGCGGTAACATATTCGACCTACACGTATCCGTATAGGACCTGCCAGTATATATTGGCACATGTCGTCACTGATTCTTATATGGGCCCCATTGTTAACGCAGCTATAACCTTGCTGAACTATAAATTAACCATAATCACCAATGGCACGCATCAGTGTCGTAATAAAAGCTCACATTCCAAAAAAAAAGTGCATTTACCATTTTTATTATCACTCTTCCTTCTAACCTAAAAGTCTCCACCGCTGCCAAGCTGTAATTCGGGAAGGGAGGCTGAGGGGTTCCTTTTTTTAGTGCATGCTTTCGCGTTTCCCATGAGTTTGTTTCGCAAACAAATGCAACTTCATTGCGACCATTTCAACCACATTAGGGTACAGTCTCAATTGAACAACCAACGCTCGTTATCCTTTTAAACAAAGCACCCAAAAGGACAACATAAAGATGTAGAATACGGATTTGATAATGTGGTCGAGTGGTCGAGAAAATCATAGGTACGCTGACTGGGCTGTGTCAGTCTAGTTACAATTTTAGTTACATCGAGCGGTATTGAGACTAGCAGCTTTTTTCCTCCCAATGCAGTACGCCTAATGAACAATATCTTACTGCCCCTGTAGGCAACAAGAAATAAAACAACCGAAGATGCGAATATTCTGCACGGGACGGTACTGCGTACTGCTGGACGACAATAAACATGATTATCGCTAGAAGCCTGGATGCAGGTGCGTTAATATCTCGCCGCGTACTGGCAGCTTAGGTATTCCAAGATTTCCGCAAAATACAGCCGCTGCATTCACGAAATGTTGGGGTGCTGGCTTTTACGAACAGGCGTGGTGGGGCAATCACACTCACTGAACGACGTACATCTACATAAAATGTGTGATTGTAATTCCCTTGCAGATGAGGCGCCCAAATGGAAAATAGGAAAACTGATCACCTTAGCCCGCTGCAGGCACGTGTCCTTTCGTAGGTTTTCCTTGGTTCGTTTAGCGTAATTTTCTTACCATCCGTCAACAATATTTCCACGGCTTTTTTTAAACAAAAACGAGAAGTTTACTAAGGAATTGCTTCTTCGAACATAACCAGCAAGGCGTTTACGTTTTTTCTGTTCTACCTGCAACCAAAAGCCCATTCCATTATTCAGCCTTGTAAAGAAAAACCCTCTTTCTTCGACTTCGCAGTTAACTACATACATCTGCGCCTTCATTTACAACTTATTTCCCAATCCTTTCGAGGCAATACAACAAACAACGACGTTTTTTGCATTGAGTCTGACTGAATAGATGGCGTTGCTGAAATTTTTGTTCGGATCCGGCGAACAATTATACCAGATTTTCCTATATGGGGCGTTCCAAGCTGCTCATGCGGGCTTCATTTATTGTCTAATACTTCGTGCGCTCTCACTTCTGTACAGTTGTGCGTTGAGAGAGTGCGTTTGCAATTAGGAGCCCCTTGGCGTAGAGGTGAGTACGCTGCGACAGTTTTTTCTTGGTTAATGAGTCACTTGACATCATCCGCAAGGCTTGTGCCCAATTAAAAAGATTGCTAAACCGTAGTTTAAATTGGACTATAATTTATTAACGGTATTCCACAGTATTCATCTGCGTTAGGAATGTAGTAATATATTCTGTTAGTATAATTCTGACAATAACTTCTCAGAACGTCACACACACAATATTTGACTAGATTCCCCATTTTTTAGCGGGTGATCCAGTGATTTCTCTAAAGCGTGTATTCAATGTAAACTTTTAAGATCAGGTTTGTGAAGCTCATTTTATATCACGTTTAATCACAAAAGAACAAAAACTGGGCAAGTCACTACAACTCAACTTACAGGAAACAGCGCAATCCGATGTAGTACAGAGAAGACGACGACAGAGAACACGGAGCTTGCTAACTAAATTTATTAGCCGAAAAAAAAAACTGGAATGTTTGCACACAGGATGATAATACCGCAGATTGCAGCGGACAAACATTTTTAGATGCGAAGCATCTCATGCTCAGGGCTGTGTCCCTCCCTCCGTCGTTGTTGTCCGCCGTCCGCACTCTACTGCGCATGTGCGTCTCTTCAGCCCCGTCCGCATTTGGCCTGACGTCAGCGCAGTCCACTATAAATAAAAGAAATAGTTAGGAGGCGCCCGGTTTCGAACCACGAGTATCTGGCCGCAACGGGAGGTACGTGGCGCTCTTCCCACTGGGCTACAAACCGAGGCGGGAGCATGTGCTACGAACGCGCCTCATATCCTTCACTCATGCAAACTACGTCAAGAAGCTAATGACACAACGAAGGCACGGGAAGCTGAACGTCAACGGAAACAAATAACTGAAAACTTTAGAGGAGTATGTTGAATTTCCCGTGGGAAAGCTGTGGCGGGAAGCGCCACGCGATTTGCAGCTCAACCAGAGAAGAGGACGAAGAGGGCGGGCAGCGGGGTAGAAGCGTGAGCACGCAATAAAGAAAGACGAGAACCAGGAGGTTTTCGATCAGGTAACGCGGGTGTCGGTCTCTTCGCTGTCTTTACATTTGTCTACATTTCTCCGTCTCTACATGGTGGTTCACAGTACGTTCCCATTCCTGCACCGATAAATAAAACAACATAACGGCAACACAATAGAACCTACACGGAACCCCCATGATGCTTCGCATCCTCCTCATGCTTTCCCACGAAAAGATGGCAACACAATGGAACCTACACGGAACCCCATGATGCTTCGCATCCCCCTCATAGTTCCTCACGGAAAGATGGTGTAATTTTTTCTTTATACCAAGTTGCCAACTTGTCGGTGCTCGTAAGATTTTTCTCCAAATTCACGAAGGAAAGAACTTCTGTGCAAGATATGCAACAAGGACTCCCCTACATGTGCGGACTGTTCCGAACTGGAGACGCTCGAGCACCTACTCTGCTTCTGCCCCCACCACGCGGGGCCGACAGCAAAGCTCCACCGAACGCTTCAGCGTCGAGGCCTTCTCAGCGCCGGCATGGAGGACCTTCTGTTCCCGAAGGGTCCTGCGGCAACCCAACGTGAAGTCTTCGCTTATCTGCTCTATTTCCTGGAGACGACGGGCCTTACGCAGCGGCTGTATCTCGGAGTGCAGTGATTGACTGATGTGCCCGGACTGACAACTTTCTAGGACTGACAGCTCTCTTTATACCGTTCTCTCTCTGTCTCTTTCTACTTTATCCTATCAATCCCCCTCTACTTCCCTTGCCCTGCACTGGGTTGTATGCAGGTGAGCTCGCTGCCGAGCTCAAAATATCCCCAGTGAATTTCTTTTCCTTTTTCCGTCGCAAAAAACAACCCCCCCCCCCTCTCTTTCCCACTAAGAGGGCAACCGACTCTTCATTGACACAAGGAATGTGCGAACGCTTCATAAAGAACTCTTTGGTTTGCGCTGCTGAGCACGAGGTCGCGGGATCAATTTCCGGCCGCAGCGGCCGCTTTTCTGATGGAAGCGAAAAGCGAAAACGCCCGTGTGTACGAGATTTCGGCGCACTTAAAGATCCCCAGGTGGTCAAAATTAATCCGGAGCCCCCCCTACGGCGCGCCTCATCCACTGCGTTGCGTCGGCGCGTTAACCCTACAATCAATCAAAACTGCTCGGTGATCTCGCGCATGCGTCGGTTCTTGTGCATCAGCATCACACTTCTGGGCTTAACAGCGGTACATAACCACCACTTTTAGAATGGCTAGATATTTGCGTTTAAGAGTATACTTTTACCGAAATATGACGTCGTCTTAACCCAGTGTTCAGGAATTTGCCCGTCTGCTCTATAGCTATGTATTTCAAAGCCACCTTAAAGGCCCTCCGGGGGAGGGTATTACATAGGGTGTACATGACATCACAATAGTAAAACACAGTTCCGCGCAATAGTGTAATGAAAACGAAACACAAAAACAAAAATGGTAAAATAAATTACCGTGCATTGCGTAGAAAAAGACTTCGCAGAAACGACACAAACTACTTCTCGGAACGCCATGTCAAAATCAATACAAAGTCACAAGGACGTTCACTACTTTGCGGAAAAAAAACTTAACTGTAACAAGAAAAGCAAAAGATAAATTTACTAGTGATGCAGTGAAACAGTTTTAGGTCTGCATGTTTGTGTGTAGATCATCTCTAAACTTCGGGACATTGGTTTCGATGACAATGTGTGATCGCAGACTATTCCATTCTATAGCTGTTAGAGGTATGAATGATCGAGCCAATGGGAGGGAACGACACGCGATGCGTTTGAATTTGTGCTGATAATCTCGACGAGGGAAGATGGCTGAATAGTACACATATACATATTATGCAGGGGCACGTGCTAGGAAAGTTTTTGAAACAATTTTAGAAGAGATACAGGGCAACGATGGGATAAGAATTCACGCTCGGCTCGATTCTTTTATGCTCTTACACTTGTGTGACGTAAAAAATTGAAAAAGATGAAGCGTGCAGCACTATTTTTTCAGGGCTTCTAAATCAGTTAATGCGTATGCTTGAGGAGGATCCTATATAGCTGAACCGTACTCTAAATTAGGACGTATTAGTGCTGTGCATGCCAATTTGAGTAAGTGTGCAGGAGCAGCTTTGAGGTTACGTTTCAGAAATCCAAGAGAACGGTATGCAGATACCAGAATATGGTTTATGTGATCATTCCACCTGAAGTTAGTTGTTCAGCGAACACTAAGGTACTATTGGAAGGCATAGACTTGTTCCACAACATTGCTGCTTATGATGTAAGATTTTAATGGGTAGGGTGCCTGATTAGTGATAGGCAAATATTTTGTTTTAGCAAAGTTTAGAGGGTTTAGTCAGGTGGAACACCATCCATTTACAACGTTTAGGTCAGATTGAAAATGTTATAATCGCAGTCAGAATGACTATTACAACCTATCTGTATAAACACGGTCGCAAGGCAATGAGATACACTAGAACACACCAACGAAGAGAGGCACGAAATTTTTGTTAGATTAAGATTGCACGTCTCCTATCGAGGACGAGAGTTCTGTGAAGCCTTCCTTTCAATAGCAGCGCACATTTTCCCAACCTGGTGTCTGCATAGAAAACTACTCGTGCACCATATTTTCCCCGACATTCTTAAGGTTATGCGACAAGTCATGCAAATTGGGTATGAGCACCGGTCTTGAGATGTTATTCACTGTTTTCGCGTCGCCCCTCTTGCAGTCTTCAATACCCAAATCATTTTTAGGGGCGAAGCTCCTAAAGCCATGGGTCTGTCCATCCCTTGTGTCTCGTGGTACGTGACCGCCGCATGCTTTCGGAGATGTCGCAAAGTGGACCGCGTTGCACGCGCAAGAACCGGCTACAACCGGCAGCGCAAACTCGGCACCGGGAGCGCGAGCTTGTCTGTGTTCGCCAACGGAGGCGCGAGCGCACGTGCACTGCGAGGGGGAGATCACGCAAGAGATCACGCCACGAACGCAGGCAGTCGTTCTCGGAGATTGAACGAGACGCAAGGACCTTTGCTCGTTTCCTCTCGTCTTGTTCGGGCACAAGTTCGCCCTAAATAAAAGTTCTTGCTTTACCGTTGTGTCCCATTCTACGTGACAAATTGTGGTGGAGGTGCGGGGTAGTCCTCGATGGCGCGGGGTTTTTCACCAGGTCTGGGCCTGGGAGCATTGACTCCGAAAATAAAAGTTGATTTGTACAATGTACGCACACAGTCTTACGTCTTTCTTAATGATGTAATGGGGCGAACTTTCACGGGAGAGTTACGGTTACCGATGATCTCCCCCTCTCGAGCTTCGCCCCACTTATCATCATTCATCCCGTGGATATGGCGTGAATTTTCTTCGTGATTAATGCCGTCGCGGAAAGCGACGGAGAAAAGAGCCAAGCAGCCGATCGCCCGATTCCTGGGGCAGAACACGAGCCACTGCCACAAGCATGAGGAGCGAGCTATGCCCGCGCCCCCGTGCCCATGAGAGCCCTCTTTGTTATCATTATTGTTAACAAACTCCCGCCGCCGCCAAGACACGATGATCGAGCAGGACGAAGCAACTATTTCAAAATATATGGAGAAGGGGACGAGCTGACCCCGCCCGATGATGCCTTTAATCGAACACACTTCCGCCGCCGCCAAGACACGACGATCGAGCGGGACGAAGCAACTAGTTCGTGCCAGCCGATAACAGAAAATGTGCTCATGTCGTGCAGGAAAACTGGTGGTTTACGGCAGCAGTAGAAAGTTCAGGGATAGGATGGTGACGGAAATGCAGGAGCCAATTGGGAGAGAAAGTATTTGTAGGGCTGATACAAGCATGAACATCTCGCCCCGCTTTTCGAGTTACCCTAAACAGTTGACGATGTCCAAGTTCAGAAAGCGGGACACAATTTTCATCCGACTTTATTGTAGCTCTAACAACCACACGTGTAAGGCCTCAAATTATGTCGTTCGCGCGCCCGACAACGGTCCGACGTAGTTGAATTCCGTTCTTGAGCTCCAAATTGTGGAAGTCGGACGCGGCAGAAACCCCGCACCCCGAAGTAGTTCACAGTCCATTCTCTCATTAGTTGCACACCGGTGCAGTCGAGCCAGCCGCGGATGACGTGCTGATGTCTCGCCACCCAGAGCACCAGGCACCGCAGGAACATGCTACTTGCTGTCATCTTGTTTGACTTGTGTGTCAAGCTTCCTTCTCGGCTGCAGCGTTCTTTTCACCATCCTCATTGAAGATGTTGTCCTAGCTGATGGCGTAGTTACGCGGGTCAGTAGGCAGTGTATCCTGGTCGTGGCTGGCACGATGATGATGCTCAGTACACCAATCGCCGCCCTGGCCGCCTTCTGGTCTCCCGTAGCCACCGGGATCAAACGGAAATCTTTCCTGCTTGGTGTACAGTCTTCGGTTAACCAGCTGCGAAGCGTGCCTCTTGCATGCATTTGCGTAGCCAGCGCAGTGGACCACGGGTGGCAGATGGTCATATGGGGTCACTTGTCGTGAGCGGACCACCCTTGCCCTTGGAGGGAGCAACCACGGGAAGACCAACCTTGCCCTTGGATAGAGTAGTCGTGGATGGACCAACCTTTCCCTTGGGTAGAACGTCCATAATTACGGGAACTCTTGATTGGGCAATCACGATCGCAGCGCACTTGGCCGCTGCCAGACTTAACGGGGCCGCTTTACGGGGGCCTGCCTTACATGGGCTACCACTGGAGGCCAATTCGAAGGGAGCATTACGCGAGTTGCAGGGCCCTTTCTTAAACTGCTCGGGCTTCTTGCTGCTCGTCTGGCGGCTGACCTTCGCTAACTGCAGCAGTATCGTGTCTTTGATCGTGTAGCACTCGATGTTTCGAATCTGCTGCACCCTCTGCAAAGAGCAACGGACTCGTTGCGGCTTGGCCCTCAACATGTTCTCCAGGCTGCTTTCGTTCCAGTTGGCAAAAGGCTTCCACCAGTCGTTGACGCCCACCGGACGATTGGACGTCGATCTCGCCTGAAACCGGTGCCTAGCCACTACCGCGCTGGACCTCCTCGAGTGCATGAGGTTCCGTTGGCAGCTGAGCAGGAACTGAGACCCTTGCGCCCGTTCGATCTGAATGCGCTAGCTGCGTGCAAGCCTGTGCCAACTCGGGTTTCGTCCCAGGTTGGCACGGAGCGACGGAGGAAGGAGCCAAGCAGTCGACTGCCTGATTCCTGGGGCAGAACACGACCCACTGCCACATTCGTGAGGAGCGAGCTATGTCCGTGCCCCCATACCCGTGCCAGCCGCCTCTTTATTACCATTATTATTAACAGATGCAATGACCGGCTCCGGATAAGCTCAATGCCTGAGTCATTCTAGTTGTCTTGAGAAGCTGCTACTCATAAGATGTTTGCAGGAATTCACAGTTGCTGACTTCAAGCAGGAAAAATTTATCCCGTTTCTTGCGAGTTTTGTGCGCGTGGAATTATATTTAAAAATTAGTTTTTTGACGTAGGCGAGCATTCCAACATACGTTTAGCGGCATAAACCTCAATCCCAGGTAGAGGAACTGTACGCTGTCACCCTCTGGAGACTTCCAAGTAAACCTAAAGCCGAGACCCCTTCCCTTGAACCCTTGTATGCACTTAGCCACACTGTCGCTCTGGTTCCCTTCATCAAGTACCATCACGTAATCATAAGCATAATTAAAGACTATCTTCATCTTGCTCAGTTCTTTTAGGAATTCGATAAGAGAAAGGTGAAATTTACCTAGAAAAATGTTGCCTAAGACAAGAGCGACCGGGGACCCTATGCAAATCCCAGACTTTTGTATATACAGGCGGTCTACAACCCAACCATAGTAGGTGTGACAGAGAACAACAGGAGCTCCAAGAAACTTTCAACCGAAAGGCCACGCGTGATAACTACTCTGCACCCGGTGCTTGCGACGTCTTACGACTGTGAATACGATCTCGTTTGTTTAACCACAACTTGCGTAAATGATACGAGCCTAAATGAGCCTTACTTCTTTCGCAAATATTCCGTCTTTAGGGGAGACAGGAGTTCCACATAAAAAATGAGATATGAGAATACAGTTTATTCTCAATGTTTATGGGTGGCGTCTTGATCGGCCGCAATTCTATTTTTCAAGCATTCCGCCGAGGGGTCCTTGAGAGTTACTTGCCGCCGAGGGGACCTTGGGAGTTACTTGGAAAGCGTATGGATCAAGCTGTCAGTGGCCGAAGGCGTAAAATGCCCCCTTGGCTACGTTAGCTTAACCTGCCCCTTTGGCTCGCTCGAGTTCGTACAACGGAACAGCAGCTGGTGGATTCCGCAAGCTACAACCCGCGACGCCGAGACACCGAATACCGCTCAGGTGATTGCTAATGGGTTTGGACTCACATTCGATGACGCGCACTCAGTGAGAAGTTTCTGCGACAGTATTTCGGACCCTACCAGGTTCGACAACCTGTTGGCCCACTAACCTACGAAGATATCCCCGATGGTGATTCCGGCACATCACGACGACGCACGCGGCCAGAAGACGTCCACGTAGTTCGCAGAAAACCTTTCTACGCACGATGACGGACGTTCATTTTTTTATTTCTTCGGACTGTCGTTTATGTAAGCATCGTGTCGATGCACTCTTAGAGGGGGGGGGTAATGCCGCGAACCATGCATTGGGTTGTTTATTTATGTTTTGGTTTTACCGCAGAGCTGTGCCCTTATGTGTTATCTGTGTCATCTGTGTCCCAAGAGAAGCGCGTGTTTCGTTCTTTCTGTTTATGCCCCATGTGTTATCTAATCTGATAGGGAGAGCGTTCCGAACTAATGTGCACAGCCTAGAATAATTTTCTTTGTTCTGGACGTAATTCTACGGTTCCAGAAACACTCGCGCCCAAAAAAAAATTTTCGTGGATCTGACGACTACCCATTCGATTCGCCGACACTCGCATGCGTGTGCCAATTTTGCTTACTGCTGTTTCGCCTCCTCTTTATTCTTTAAGATGTTACGGGAGCACAAGTTCGCTCCAATAAACTTGTTTTTCTTTCAAGACAAGTGCTTTGTCTTTGTCTTTGGCCACGTGGCAATATATATATATATATATATATATATATATATAACATAGAAATAAGGATTGGCAGTCGAGAAAACCTCAGAAAGCAAAGAGGAGGATGTGGTAGATCATTGAAACAGATTAAGAATTTGGAAAGAAAGAAAGAAAGTGAAGAAAAAATGCCCGCCCTATCTTTCTGTATTTCCTCAACGAGCCCCTCATTTCCTTACTATATATATATATATATATATATATATAGCGAATCAGAATAGGAAATGAGGGGCTCGTTGAAAATAACACAGAAATAAGGGTTGGCAGTCGAGAAAACCTCGGAAAGCAAAGGGGAGGATGTGGTAGATCATTGAAACAGATTAAGAATTTGGAAAGACAGAAAGAAAGTGAAGAAAAAATGCCCGCCAGGTGGGATCCGAACCCACGACCTCCAGAATACCGGTCTGGTGCGATAACCACTACGCTACCGGCGGGGCGATTTTCCCATTCACTTTCTGGGGTATTTATGTTAGGTATGTTTGTTTCCTGTGCTTGGGGGTGGTAGCCAGCGCCATTCGGACTAATCGGGGTGAAGGGGACCTTCTTTTTAACCCCCGGGTCGTGACTCGAGTGTCTACGACATGTCCAGAGTGGTCGACCAGCTTTGAACCCTCTTAAGCTCCCTTTGGCAACAAGACTGCCAGAACAGAGGCCCTCGCTATGCATGTAGCGAATCAGAATAGGAAATGAGGGGCTCGTTGAAAATAACAAAGAAATAAGGGTTGGCAGTCGAGAAAACCTCGGAAAGCAAAGGGGAGGATGCGGTAGATCATTGAAACAGATTAAGAATTTGGAAAGAAAGAAAGAAAGTGAAGAAAAAATGCCCGCCAGGTGGGATCCGAACCCACGACCTCCAGAATACCGGTCTGGTGCGATAACCGCTACGCTACCGGCGGGGCGATTTTCCCATTCACTTTCTGGGGTATTTATGTTAGGTATGTTTGTTTCCTGTGCTTGGGGGTGGTAGCCAGCGCCATTCGGAATAATCGGGGTGAAGGGGACCTTCTTTTTACCCCCGGGTCGTGACTCGAGTCTCTACGACATGTCCAGAGTGGTCGCCCAGCTTTGAACCCTCTTAAGCTCCCTTTGGCAACAAGACTGCCAGAACAGAGGCCCTCGCTATGCATGTAGCGAATCAGAATAGGAAATGAGGGGTTCGTTGAAAATAACACAGAAATAAGGGTTGGCAGTCGAGAAAACCTCGGAAAGCAAAGGGGAGGATGTGGTAGATCATTGAAACAGATTAAGAATTTGGAAAGAAAGAAAGAAAGTGAAGAAAAAATGCCCGCCAGGTGGGATCCGAACCCACGACCTCCAGAATACCGGTCTGGTGCGATAACCACTACGCTACCGGCGGGGCGATTTTCCCATTCAATTTCTGGGGTATTATGTTAGGTATGTTGTTTCCTGTGCTTGGGGGTGGTAGCCAGCGCCATTCGGACTAATCGGGGTGAAGGGGACCTTCTTTTTAACCCCCGGTCGTGACTCGAGTGTCTACGACATGTCCAGAGTGGTCGACCAGCTTTGAACCCTCTTAAGCTCCCTTTGGCAACAAGACTGCCAGAACAGAGGCCCTCGCTATGCATGTAGCGAATCAGAATAGGAAATGAGGGGCTCGTTGAAAATAGCACAGAAATAAGGGTTGGCAGTCGAGAAAACCTCGGAAAGCAAAGGGGAGGATGTGGTAGATCATTGAAACAGATTAAGAATTTGGAAAGAAAGAAAGAAAGTGAAGAAAAAAATGCCCGCCAGGTGGGATCCGAACCCACGACCTCCAGAATACCGGTCTGGTGCGATAACCACTACGCTACCGGCGGGGCGATTTTCCCATTCACTTTCTGGGGTATTTATGTTAGGTATGTTTGTTTCCTGTGCTTGGGGGTGGTAGCCAGCGCCATTCGGACTAATCGGGGTGAAGGGAGACCTTCTTTTTAACCCCCGGGTCGCTGACTCGAGTGTCTACGACATGTCCAGAGTGGTCGACCAGCTTTGAACCCTCTTAAGCTCCCTTTGGCAACAAGACTGCCAGAACAGAGGCCCTCGCTATGCATGTAGCGAATCAGAATAGGAAATGAGGGGCTCGTTGAAAATAACACAGAAATAAGGGTTGGCAGTCGAGAAAACCTCGGAAAGCAAAGGGGAGGATGTGGTAGATCATTGAAACAGATTAAGAATTTGGAAAGAAAGAAAGAAAGTGAAGAAAAAATGCCCGCCATGTGGGATCCGAACCCACGACCTCCAGAATACCGGTCTGGTGCGATAACCACTACGCTACCGGCGGGGCGATTTTCCCATTGAATTTCTGGGGTATTTATGTTAGGTATGTTTGTTTCCTGTGCTTGGGGGGTGGTAGCCAGCGCCATTCGGACTAATCGGGGTGAAGGGGACCTTCTTTTTAACCCCGGGTCGTGACTCGAGTGTCTACGACATGTCCAGAGTGGTCGACCAGCTTTGAACCCTCTTAGCTCCCTTTGGCAACAAGACTGCCAGAACAGAGGCCCTCGCTATGCATGTAGCGAATCAGAATAGGAAATGAGGGGCTCGTTGAAAATAACACAGAAATAAGGGTTGGCAGTCGAGAAAACCTCGGAAAGCAAAGGGGAGGATGTGGTAGATCATTGAAACAGATTAAGAATTTGGAAAGAAAGAAAGAAAGTGAAGAAAAAATGCCCGCCAGGTGGGATCCGAACCCACGACCCTCCAGAATACCGGTCTGGTGCGATAACCACTACGCTACCGGCGGGTCGATTTTCCCATTCACTTTCTGGGGTATTTATGTTAGGTATGTTTGTTTCCTGTGTTTGGGGGTGGTAGCCAGCGCCATTCGGACTAATCGGGGTGAAGGGGACCTTCTTTTTAACCCCCGGGTCGTGACTCGAGCGTCTACGAAATGTCCAGAGTGGTCGACCAGCTTTGAACCATCTTAAGCTCCCTTGGCAACAAGACTGCCAGAACAGAGGCCCTCGCTATGCATGTAGCGAATCAGAACACGAAATGAGGGGCTCGTTGAAAATAACACAGAAATAAGGGTTGGCAGTCGGGAAAACCTCGGAAAGCAAAGGGGAGGATGTGGTAGATCATTGAAACAGATTAAGAATTTGGAAAGAAAGAAAGAAAGTGAAGAAAAAATGCCCGCCAGGTGGGATCTGAACCCACGACCTCCAGAATACTGGTCTGGTGCGATAACCACTACGCTAACGGCGGGGGCGATTTTTCCCATTCACTTTCTGGGGTATTTATGTTAGGTATGTTTGTTTCCTGTGCTTGGGGGTGGTAGCCAGCGCCATTCGGACTAATCGGGGGTGAAGGGGACCTTCTTTTTAACCCCCGGGACGTGACTCGAGTGTCTACGACATGTCCAGAGTGGTCGACCAGCTTTGAACCCTCTTAAGCTCCCTTTGGCAACAAGACTGCGAGAACCAGAGGCCCCTCGCTATGCATGTAGCGAATCAGAATAGGAAATGAGGGGCTCGTTGAAATAACACAGAAATAAGGGTTGGCAGTCGAGAAAACCTTGGAAAGCAAAGGGGAGGATGTGGTAGATCATTGAAACAGATTAAGAATTTGTAAAGAAAGAAAGAAAGTGAAGAAAAATGCCCGCCAGGTGGGATCCGAACCCACGACCTCCAGAATACCGGTCTGGTGCGATAACCACTACGCTACCGGCGGGGCGATTTTCCCATTCACTTTCTGGGGTATTTATGTTAGGTATGTTTGTTTCCTGTGCTTGGGGGTGGTAGCCAGCGCCATTCGGACTAATAGGGGTGAAGGGGACCTTCTTTTTAACCCCCGGGTCGTTGACTCGTAGTGTCTACGACATGTCCAGAGTGGTCGACCAGCTTTGAACCCTCTTAAGCTCCCTTTGGCAACAAGACTGCCCAGAACAGAGGCCTCGCTATGCATGTAGCGAATCAGAATAGGAATGAGGGGCTCGTTGAAAAAACATAGAAAATAAGGGTTGCAGTCGAGAAACCTCGGAAAGCAAAGGGGAGGATGTGGTAGATCATTGAAACAGATTAAGAATTTGGAAAGAAAGAAAGAAAGTGAAGAAAAAATGCCCGCCAGGTGGGATCCGAACCCACGACCTCCAGAATACCGGTCTGGTGCGATAACCACTACGCTACCGGCGGGGCGATTTTTCCCATTCACTTTCTGGGGTATTTATGTTAGGTATGTTTGTTTCCTGTGCTTGGGGGTGGTAGCCAGCGCCATTCGGACTAATCGGGGTGAAGGGGACCTTCTTTTTAACCCCGGGTCGTGACTCGAGTGTCTACGACATGTCCAGAGTGGTCGACCAGCTTTGAACCCTCTTAAGCTCCCTTTGGCAACAAGACTGCCAGAACAGAGGCCCCTCGCTATGCATGTAGCGAATCAGAATAGGAAATGAGGGCTCGTTGAAAATAACACAGAAATAAGGGTTGGCAGTCGAGAAAACCTCGGAAAGCAAAGGGGAGGATGTGGTAGATCATTGAAACAGATTAAGAATTTGGAAGGAAAGAAAGAAAGAAAGTGAAGAAAAAATGCCCGCCAGGTGGGATCCGAACCCACGACCTCCAGAATACCGGTCTGGTGCGATAACCACTACGCTACCGGCGGGGCGATTTTCCCATTCACTTTCTGGGGTATTTATGTTAGGTATGTTTGTTTCCTGTGCTTGGGGGTGGTAGCCAGCGCCATTCGGACTAATCGGGGTGAAGGGGACCTTCTTTTTAACCCCCGGGTCGTGACTCGAGTGTCTACGACAGTCCAGAGTGGTCGACCAGCTTTGAACCCTCTTAAGCTCCCTTTGGCAACAAGACTGCCAGAACAGAGGCCCTCGCTATGCATGTAGCGAATCAGAATAGGAAATGAGGGGCTCGTTGAAAATAACACAGAAATAAGGGTTGGCAGTCGAGAAAACCTCGGAAAGCAAAGGGGAGGATGTGGTAGATCATTGAAACAGATTAAGAATTTGGAAAGAAAGAAGGAAAGTGAAGAAAAAAATGCCCGCCAGGTGGGATCCGAACCCACGACCTCCAGAATACCGGTCTGGTGCGATAACCACTACGCTACCGGCGGGGCGATTTTCCCATTCACTTTCTGGGGTATTTATGTTAGGTATGTGTGTTTCCTGTGCTTGGGGGTGGTAGCCAGCGCCATTCGGACTAATCGGGGTGAAAGGGACCTTCTTTTTAACCCCCGGGTCGTGACTCGAGTGTCTGCGACATGTCCAGAGTGGTCGACCAGCTTTGAACCCTTTTTTTTCTTCACTTTCTTTCTTTCTTTCCAAATTCTTAATCTGTTTCAATGATCTACCACATCCTCCCCTTTGCTTTCTGAGGTTTTCTCGACTGCCAACCCTTATTTCTGTGTTATTTTCAACGAGCCCCTCATTTCCTATTCTGATTCGCTACATGCATAGCGAGGGCCTCTGTTCTGGCAGTCTTGTTGCCAAAGGGAGCTTCAGAGGGTTCAAAGCTGGTCGACCACTCTGGACATGTCGTAGACACTCGAGTCACGACCCGGGGGTTAAAAAGAAGGTCCCCTTCACCCCGATAGTCCGAATGGCGCTGGCTACCACCCCCCAAGCACAGGAAACAAACATACCTAACATGAATACCCCAGAAAGTGAATGGGAAAATCGCCCCGCCGGTAGCGTAGTGGTTATCGCACCAGACCGGTATTCTGGAGGTCGTGGGTTCGGATCCCACCTGGCGGGCATTTTTTTCTTCACTTTCTTTCTTTCTTTCCAAATTCTTAATCTGTTTCAATGATCTACCACATCCTCCCCTTTGTCTTTCCGAGGTTTTCTCGACTGCCAACCTTTATTTCTGTGTTATTTTCAACGAGCCCCCTCATTTCCTATTCTGATTCGCTACATGCATAGCGAGGGCCTCTGTTCTGGCAGTCTTGTTGCCAAAGGGAGCTTAAGAGGGTTCAAAGCTGGTCGACCACTCTGGACATGTCGTAGACACTCGAGTCACGACCCGGGGGTTAAAAAGAAGGTCCCCTTCACCCCGATTAGTCCGAATGGCGCTGGCTACCACCCCCAAGCACAGGAAACAAACATACCTAACATAAATACCCCAGAAAGTGAATGGGAAAATCGCCCCGCCGGTAGCGTAGTGGTTATCGCACCAGACCGGTATTCTGGAGGTCGTGGTTCGGATCCCACCTGGCGGGCATTTTTTCTTCACTTCTTTCTTTCTTTCCAAATTCTTAATCTGTTTCAATGATCTACCACATCCTCCCCTTTGCTTTCCGAGGTTTTCTCGACTGCCAACCCTTATTTCTGCGTTATTTTCAACGAGCCCCTCATTTCCTATTCTGATTCGCTACATGCATAGCGAGGGCCTCTGTTCTGGCAGTCTTGTTGCCAAAGGGAGCTTAAGAGGGTTCAAAGCTGGTCGACCACTCTGGACATGTCGTAGACACTCGAGGTCACGACCCGGGGGTTAAAAAGAAGGTCCCCTTCACCCCGATTAGTCCGAATGGCGCTGGCTACCACCCCCAAGCACAGGAAACAAACATACCTAACATAAATACCCCAGAAAGTGAATGGGAAAATCGCCCCGCCGGTAGCGTAGTGGTTATCGCACCAGACCGGTATTCTGGATGTCGTGGGTTCGGATCCCACCTGACGGGCATTTTTTCTTCACTTTCTTTCTTTCTTTCCAAATTCTTAATCTGTTTCAATGATCTACCACATCCTCCCCTTTGCTTTCCGAGGTTTTCTCGACTGCCAACCCTTATTTCTGTGTTATTTTCAACGAGCCCCTCATTTCCTATTCTGATTCGCTATATATACATATACATATATATAGTCTGAAAAGATAAAAACTCACACAGAGCGCGAAAGAAATAAGGTTAGTAGAGACAGAGACAAAGGAGAAAGACGTAGAAAATAGAAATAAGTGTACTGACTTTCCAGGGAGAACACTCCCTTTCTTCATTTCTATTTTCTACGTCTTTCTAGTTTGTCTCTGTCTCTACTGACCTTATATATAAATATATATATATATATATATATATATATATCAATAGAAGACAGAAAATAGAAAACCTCGGAAAGCAAAGCGGAGGTTGTGGTGGGTCACAGGAAGGGATGAAGAATTTTGAGTCGAAAAGAAAGTGGTGAAAAAACGCCTGCCGGGTGGGATTCGAACCCACGAGCTCCAGAATAGCGGTCTGGTACGATAACCATTACGCTACCGGCGGGGCTGTTTCCCCAACACTTTGTCGGGTATTTATGTTAAGGTATTTTTGTTTCTTGCACTTGGGGATGGTAGCCAGCGCCATTCGGAATACCGTATATATATATATATATATATATATATATATATATATATATATATATATATATATTTTGTAGAACAGAGACGTACGGGACGAGGTATTCCCTAAGGACACATATCTAAGTTGCAGTCCTGATTGCCAGTGCTGTTTGGCGCTTTAACAGTGTTTTTATAGTGCCGAATGAGGTATAATTGCCTTTTTTTTTATGCAGGAATAAATAATTGAAAATTCAAGTCGAGAAAAAATGCGCCGTTTTTTCCGGAAGCGGGAATCGAACTGACAACCACCGCATAACGCGTGCGGTGCTCTAGCATTGAGCTAGTTCCGCGGCGACTCCCCTCTCGACTATACAGCGGGGTTTTGTATTTACGACTGCTCAGAGCCCGGTCAACTAGCGCCGCCCCTCGACCACCGCGGGAAGACGTAGAACGTCTTTTCCCAGCGGCCGCTGGGAAAAGTCGTTCTACGTCTTCCCGCGGTGGGCGAGGGGGCGGCGCTAGTTGACCGGGCTCTGAGCAGTCGTAAATACAAAACCCTGCTGTATAGTCGAGAGGGGAGTCGCCGCGGAACTAGCTCAATGGTAGAGCACCGCACGCGTTATGCGGAGGTTGTCAGTTCGATTCCCGCTTCCGGAAAAAACGGCGCATTTTTTCTCGACTTGAATTTTCAATTATTTATTCCTGCATAAAAAAAAAAAGGCAATTATACCTCATTCGGCACTATAAAAACACTGTTAAAGCGCCAAACAGCACTGGCAATAAGGACTGCAACTTATATATATATATATATATATATATATATATTATATATATATATATATATATATATATATATTGTCTGAAAAAACTCACAAAGGTCACGAGAAAATACGGCACGGAAAGAGAGAGACACGAGAAATATTCTTCTGAAGGTATGCTACAGTGCACCGTTGCTAAGAAAATACAGTTGCGTGTTTTGCAGAGGGACCAGGAAAAGAGCATAGGGCTCGCTCTTTTCAATAATCTGAAGAGATCGGTAAAGTTACAATTTTGATACCATCAGACAAACATACGGCTATTTGTTCATGGAGGCTACGTGATGCGGCAGAAATTGCTTAGGTGTGGCGGTGTTTTGTCATTCGTCACTTCACAGTTTCGCAGTTTCACAGTTTCTTCACAGTTTCGAAACACTTGACAGTTTCGCAGTTGTTACAGCAGAGCCAAGTTGTATATTTCTCAAACAGCCGTACTAAACAACCATGAGTTAGAACCGTTTACTGCATCCCAGGTTCTTCCCTAGAAATCATGCATATCAATAAGATGAATTGATCTCATGAATCAATCAGATGGGGATTTCTTATCGTTTACATCTCAACCATAAACTTTCGAAATAGTACAAGTATATAAAACTCGGCGTGCTGATAGAGGGCTCTCAACACCCAATTACTCTGTGACATTTTCCGAAATATCTTCAGGGCCACCGAGCATTTGTGGGAAGTTTCTAAAGGGAAGCTTTCAATGCCTCACTGGAGGCGACGTTGCTACAAAATGACTGGAGGAAAGCAAGCTTTCTTTGGCAATGATGGTGATTGTGGGTGCAGTGAAATAAAATTTAAAACGCTTCCAGTGGGCCTATTCGATCCTGGGTCTTTAGCGTTATGTAGATGACGTCTATCCGATTGCACATTCCGACACGTTTGAAGCAGTTTAGATTTTCGACTTTGATTTTGACTGAGGTTGCATAAAAGAAAGCTTCGCCTGTTAACCACCTTTATTTTAAAAAAAGGGGGCTTTGATTCCTTTGTAGCAAAACGTACGCTGGGAACGGAACACGCCGTGAAGGAATCTATAGGATTCATCCAAGTAAACGCTAACTCTTATAAACTAAGTAACACTACAAGGTAGTGCGAACTATTACGTCTGTATTTGGTCGTTGTTTGGTGGAGGTAACTAGACCAACGACATCTAAGAATAGGTTTTATGGACAGGGCCAGGTGGGCTGCAGGCACCTTCATAATACCCTTTACCCGCTCCGGATGCACCTTCGCAGCCACCGTGCTTCAAACGAGCTAGGTTTCAGGTTCGGTTCTGAGAAACAAAAACCGACTTGCAAGCGGCAAGTGAGCTCAGAAACCAGGCCGCATGGTACGAAATTCACAAACCTTTAGGTGCAGCATTGCACAAGAAGCATGCACGTTGATTGCAAAGCTCGAATCACGCAAATGTTTTAGCCTTTTCTGCCGATTGGCGATGGGCTAGAAACAACTGGTTTTCTTTGTACTAGCGGCCTTCGAACACAGTTTCGGGGAGCTGGTGATGTCTAACCCCACCACTTGAAAGCAGACATATACTGTGGCACCACAACGGAACAAAAAGGCTGAGCGTTGATTGCCCAATAGGAACAGCGGAAACCTCTTGGCGTACTTTGCCGAATAGCACTGGCACAAAAGACAGGTGGCGTGCTTTGTACTAGCAGCCCTCGAACACAGTTTTCGGGCAATGGTAATCTTTTAGCCCGCCACTCGAAACAGAATAAAACCCAAGCAGTCGTCTTAGTCAGTTACCAGAATCAGTATAGTATTATTTCATTATCGGGAGTTGTTGATTGGGTAACCCATATATATGTTTCATACGTTAATGTGTGATTTCTTTTTCAGAAAATATGGCTCGATCCACAATCAGCGTGGCAATTTTCTACCTCGGGAATATGGCATTGCTTGCACCATTTCAGAGAACTGAAACTGAAGCTGCTGGTGTGACTGAGGAGGCTAAACTAAGCCCAGTACGGTGATCGTTATTTCCACAACGGTTTTCTTAAGCCCAGCTTCCTTTATTTTATCTATGCCGTTCTTTCCGTTTGTGATAGGCGGCAATATCGCGTCTACAAGCGAACTGCTTTCTCGCTGCATATCGCACACATAGTACAATGGTCTTCACAACATCGCTGCTTGAAACTTACCTATTTGTCCTTCTTTTAAAAACCACGTACGCGCACTTAGTTATAATCGCTGTTGTAAAGTTTTAAGCCCTGGAACTGGTAAAGCAGCAATGTTTTCCTAATTCGTCCAAAAATTATTCTTAGCTGGGAACCGAGTGTGGTTAATTAGGGCTAAGTTACCGGGCGGATCAGTCCCGTCGGATACGAATTTGAAGCTCAATGTGCCACTACAAACGTAATGTTTAAGTGAACAGCCCAAAATAATATAGGCCTTGCTACCCATTGTTAATTTTCAGCTGCGAGCATAACTCTCATTAAACCAGCTGAATCTTTTGTATTTACGACACAAATATGCCCCGCAGTGATATATACAAGGTTCTTTAAAAGCTCGTTATGACAAAATTTTGGGGACCCGCAAGAGAAGGTTAAAACCCAATATGAAATTGCGGCGACATGACTGTGTGGTGGGCTTATGTCGCGAAATTCATGTTCCTCCTTGACGGGTTTTCTTGCCGCTCGCCATCTTTGCGCCGAGAGGAGTCGTACCGCGTAGCGAAGGAATGTTTTCGCCGCCATTGTCGCACCCGGGTCGGCTGGCCATGTGACCGTAGGTCGCGATAGTGCCGCGGCCTGCGGAAGGCTGCGCCCCGCGAATTCTTGGAAGACGCGCGGCCCGGTGGACTGTGTGCGTGGTGCAGCGGGGGATTTGCGGGGAGAATGGGCTGAGAACTGGCGGTGGCCGTACGGACGGCCGGGACGCAGCGTCGGCCTTGAGGGCTGTGCTGGGGAGACTGAGCGACGACGGCGGTGAACTCCGGGCCCCCGAAGATCGCCTCGAGGAGGTGAAAGAGCGCGGCCGAGGTTCGCCAAAATTGCGTCGCTGATGAGCGGTACCCCACCAAAGACGACCGACAGCCTCCGTCCCCCCGGCGAGACCATCAGCCGGACCGCAGCTAAGATGTTCTCCCCTTCTCCACCCTTCTTTGGACTCTTTCTACTCGTCTTCTCTGTTGTATTTCTCTAAGTGGACTGCACGGGCTTCTTACCCCCCCTTTTTCAGTGCCCCACGCTCTATGTGTTCTTCGCGGGCCTTTGTTAGCAGTTGGGGGAAGCCTCCAACCCCGCCTATTGTACACTCTACTATCCCCTTCATTTACTGTCGCCTCCTTCTTGGGCTCGTAACTGCGAGTATCGTTTCATTCATCCTCATCAATGTGCCCAATGTCGGTCTCTTGGTAGCTCTGACCCCGACGGGGTGACAACTGCAGTGTGTTAATAAGTCGTTAAAAAATCTGTCTATCTGTTTTGAATTTCCAGTGAATGTGAAGAAAGTAAACGTCCTTTGTTTTGAAACTGCTATCGCGTGCCCCGTCTCATGCCTCACGCCAGCGGCCAATCAAGCGTGGACCTATCGCCGGTTAGCAGGTCCCAACCACATCATCTATTCGTATCCAGGGGGGAGTTGTTTCTCGCCCTTCCCGTCCGAGACATCGGCCACTAAATTACTTCTCAATTCTGTGACAGCTTATTATCTGCCTCACTTTTGTTTGCTGGTTAATTCCTTCGTATATACAGTCAAATCTCGTTACAGCAAAGCCCGCATTAACGAATTTCTGAAATTTAGGAATATTTTAAACATCCCCGACAGATTGCCGATATTTTCAATGCAAAAATATTTCAGAACTACGAGTTTTATTTTCGCGCATATTTCCAAATAAAGCACGTAATTTATTTTCTTCTTTATAATCACGCAACGTCATGTTGCATATTCGCCTAGAAGTAACTACGCCGCTACTCTTGACTGACACAGAAACGGCCGTTTCTGTGTGCACTCAGACAGTGCAGTTGCTATCATCATCACCATTGCGAGTGCCAATTCTAGCGCAACAACAAATCTGGCGTTTAATGTGTAGTAGCACAGCATTCCTAGCTGCCTTTGCCTCTTTTCTCTCTTGTCGTGTTGGGTGTTGGTGGCTGGGCGCTCATTCTTCGCGCTATTTACCAGTGCGTGCGGGCAGCTATTTCCTTGTTGTTCCCGATCTTGCTGCGAAGCTTGCAAAGATCCAGTGATGAATGCAGTTAGGAAAGAACCACGACGAGAAAGCAGTCATAGTGACGATTACGACGCGAAGGACGAAGTCTGTGATTCAGCGAGCCCAGAAGAAGTGAGATAGTGTCAATCAATGGTGCTTTAGTGCACATGTACAAAGTCCGCACTTTTATCGCTCGCTGCTATGACGTACCCGCGAGGCAATGCGCAAAGAGGAAGATGTAGAGGCATTCCTCACTGTTCGTGTGTGCTGCAGGCGCCAGAAGAAAATAACTAAATTCATCAAATAAAGCAGGTTTGAAATGAGCGCAAAATGTTTATTTGAGAGTTTTCTTGTATGCACACGCCCCAACTGCCAAGGTACGTAATTTTTATTCCTAGATTTGAGAAACGGCTTACCACTGCAAGTAAGTTTTGTAACAATGATATTTTAAACTAAAAATTTTCGGTGGTTCCGGGTGATTCGTTATATCGAGATTTGATAGTATAGTATATGTAGGTGAAAAGCAATTCCATGAGCATAGCAGAGTCTGTGGTACAGATGCAGCATACCAAAACCAGGCGTCACTGTCTTACGCAATACTAAGAAAACTTCGGGGGAAAAACTTAATCGGTTGTCAGGCGCTCATATGCGTAATTATTAGAGGTTAATTCAAAGTGGAAATTCTGAAGGACAAGCTTGCAATTTGTGAGGATTCAATGCACATGGATGTAAACGTAGATACTGAATCCGGAGGAAGGCCTTCCGAGCTTAGTGCTTAGACTCATGAAATGGTCTTCAGGAAAGTGCTTTCCACCAACACTTGCCTAAGCAGACATTGGTAAATTTTACCTTTGGAAAATCGTGAGATTTTCTGGCCAACATCGCTCTGCGGTTCCTACACGAAGACTAAAAGCAGTACTTTCACATTCCGAACAAATGACCTGGGAGTTCAAAAATACATTTTTCCGGAAGATGACGGGCGTGTATTTGTAAGCAGTGAAATCTTTTAAAAATGAAAAAATGTATTTTAATATCTTAATGCGTAAACAACACATAGCTAAACCTTATTGGCGTGCGTTTTATGGGGTGGTAAAACCACATTCATGATGTGTGGCATTCAGTTGACCTCACCGGGGAGATATTTTCTAATAAGTACGTAAATTTCCCTGGCGAAGCACAGTTCGAAGGCACTGGAGTCTGAAAGAATGGACACTTGCCACAGACAAATGACATTGATCAGTAGCCCAGCCTCTTTTTGTCTGTAGAAGTGTACCGTGTTCACACCAAGGTGCCTTACGAGCTACCCTGACAAGATGAAAAGCGAATAAAGCGAATCACACAGGCAAAATGGAAGTCCAGTGGCCTGCCTTTCAAATATATAAAATAGTGGCGAATCGTCCACAAGCACGTAACACCAACAAAGTAGTTGTATGCAGGAACAGAGGAGCGCCACCCCTTATTTCATGGTAGACATGCTCTATATAGGCTTGTTGTTGAAAGTGTGCAAGTGGATGTGGTGAGGGAATGGGCTCTGAAAACGAGAAAGTCTGGGTCTTGTCGCAAGTTTTCTGAAAGGAGGAGATTTCGTGTATATACCGGGTAAGAAACAGGGGAGCAAGTCGTTCTAAACTGAACGTGGGAGACCTTTTAGAGCAGGAACAGAGCAGATAGGTGGAGAGTGGAAGGGCCTATGAACTGACGGTTTATGGCTCTCGTCAAATCAAAGTTTGCAACATAAATCATGATAGCGACCAAATGTGGGAGAAAAACTCAGTGAGGTGGTGTAAATCAGCATTGGTTGGGGAGTGGCACGGGGAGCAGTATGCTGTGGGTTGATGCGCTCGTACTATTCGCGGAAGGTATGAGGCGTATCTATTGCGGCTACTAGGTATTTATTGAGTCTCTCAGCAGCGCTTGGGAGGTAAGGTCGAGAATTGAGAAACACGGCTGGAGTGACGCTTTTGAGGAGGGGTGGGGGCTTTTTTCATAAACGAATACATGACCCTTTGGTGAGGGTGGAGTGTCAGAACAAGGCGTCGGTGTCCAGGGGCCCAGCGAACTTAAGTTCACGCAAGCCCTCCTGCGCAGCTGCATAAGCGGCCTCATTTTTCGAGGAAGACGCCCATTTACGACCCAGTGCTCAAGCGATATGACTGTCTGAGTCATTCTGGTGGAATGCTGTTAGCTAGTGAATGATCTTGTGGACCAGTGCATCTGTGATGATGGTATTCTTGGATTTACAGTGCTTTCAATAGAATGGTTAGGGTGCGAATTTGGATGGGTAGTGGCGTCGGAAAATCGTACATTACGAAAGAGAAAGCGTAGGTAAGGGTATAAATGTGCCCTTCGGGTAAAGTACCCTGCGGAATTTATTCCGCATGGGATCCAATATTGTACGGAAAATAAAGAAATATCCAGGCCGTGCTGACAACGCAATGAATAGAGTCGAGCTAGTATCGGTAACCATATCAAATTTACAGATACTGTCGTCCTTATGGAATTTGACGGCCCTGTGGAATGGGGTGGCTGCAAAAATGCAGGAACTTTTTTTGTTTCTTTCAAGTGTGCCAGTTGTATTTATACGAGTGCTACAAGAGCTATGAGGTATGCTTTTGAACATGACGCAATGAGTGAGCAGATGGGGATGCCAAGAGGCACAGGAGCTAGCTGTCTCGGCTTGTTGCTGTAAAGATTTATGAATGTCTAAAGTATTTTCCTTTGGCAGTAAGCGCATTTGAAAACGAATGGATTGTTTTGCTCTTCAACTGTATTTTTTACTAGAATAACTGGTTAAGCAACATTTAATTGATACAGGCGGGCATAGTTTGGGAGGCCTCTGGTGACTAGCAGGGTGGCTCGGTATAAAGTAAGTAGGCTACGCCAGCGTGTGCAATTCGGCTCATCAACTTGGGTGCCAAATTTTATAGGGTGGAATGCAAATGATCGGGCGGCAGATTGGGTGGCGGTTTGATCACTGCGGCTGGATCTGTTGGAGAAGTTGCTAACGGAGCGCATAGTAAGGGCTTGCTAATGAGGTTTCACTCGGTTTCCCCTGATTGAAGAACACTTTTGTGGCCACTGATGCTACTCCGAATTGCTCACTGCATTACGAATAATGCAGCAATGTATGTTCCAAAAAGTGAAATTGTTTATATGGCACGAGTGTAGCGAGAAATGTTCCCCGAAAACTTTTGTGAGTGCATCACATCAAAATGATGTCTTCAGCTGCCGCCGATGTACCACATTTTACGCCTTTAAACGAAGCTTCCTATACCTTACTTATTCCGTTGCGTGCCGAGTGAAACACACCGCTGCAAATTCAACTTGCACAACGTGTTTAGCAAATAGTACACTAATCAAAGACCACTTCACAATGCAATGTCTTTTCACACCTAACGTATCTCTCGTAATCCGCAATGTATGCTTTGGCTGTACACATGAGTAGCGATGACGATGATGAACTACATTCGCCAAGAAGGCGCATAGATGTCACGTTGGAGTTTGGCTTTGCACACTTCAGCCGTTTGAATTTTGGACTTTCGAAGAGTGGATTTTAGGCTTTGGTTTTGATTCAGGTGGCACGGGGGAAATATCCGAATTTTTACCATTATTCTATTAAGAACTGGCCTCTATTTTTTTAAAGACGATACCCTTGCTTCGGATAGTTTACCAGATAACTTTATTTCGTTCGTCTGTATGTTTGTAAGTTTGTATTGCGGCGTGTTCCTGAATTCAGCCATCCGGCGAATAGATAAATGCATTCTTGAAAGAAAAGCTCATATAGCCAACAACCTTTTCTATCCGCTAAACGTGTAAACATAGTTCATACTTCTTAGATTGTTCAACAAAAAAGCAATAGGTATATTTGAGGCAAAACATAAATGCAAAACCAGTACTCCCAGTGTTTATGTATTTCAAAATGAATTGATGCTTGACAGTTACGAAAGCCAAAAAATACGCGTTGCAAAAAATATGACTCAAAAATACAAAGCTCTTGCTGGTGCCTCGGCCGCATGGCGGTCTTTCAAGTTAAAAATTATTGGAAGATTCGAATAGGTGGTGGAAAAAGTATAATGCGTAAAAACTGAATTCACTTGATGAAACCTCCTCTGTGTTTATTTGTGCGGGAACGAAAGGGAAGACAAAAGTATATGGGGGCGGGGACACAATAGAAGCATTTCGGTGGCTGAGGCTAAGTTGCCGGGTGTGTGCTATATTTGCAGCTTTTTGTAGTTTTTTGCAGCTTTTTGCACCATTTGCAGCTTAGCAGACACCCGGCAATTTAGTTTAATTTTTCGAAGCATCTCTTGCTCGGGGGGATGTCCCGTGTCCGTGCCCCGTCCGCAGCGCCTCCGATGATGATTGTGGCGGGATGCCCCAAGGGATTGGCCAACCAAAGAATCCATCCCGAGATAGCTTCACGTTTAACCACCATCATTATTTCCCGTAGGGAAACCGCTGAAGAAGAAGAAGGAGAAGAACACAAAGCTGCGAAGAGTAGGGCGTGTGCGTTGCTCTCAGCCGCTGCACCAACGTCAACAACCTTTACGTCACCAACGCTGACGGAGACTACCGATTCTACCACAGAGCAGACAACATCCACAAGAACATGATGGACGAGTTTCGGCGCCTTGAGAACCACCGCCTACTCACCGTAACACAACAGCACTTGCGTGCCTGCCCTCTGGAATACCCGCGGAATTCCCTCTGGCGCTACTAAACACCAGATCACTCAACATAACGGCAACACAATGGAACCACACGGAACCCCCATGATGCTTCGCATCCTCATCAGGTTCCCCACGGGAAGATGGTGTAATTTTTTTATGGCGCAGATAGAAAGGGTACATATTTTGGCCAAACACGGACTACTCTTTCTTTTGAATGCGTTCGATAATTCTTCGCTGTGAGAAAAGCCACTAAGTGAGATTAGGTTAACTTTGCCGGGATTTTCTCAGTAACGGGAAAAAACATCTGGCATTGCCCAAAACTTCCCAACGATTGGCAACGCCTATCTCACCATACTTGTGGAAGTATTGTCCCTATGCAGCGGGTATAAAGCCATGAATGGGGAAATGGCGGAGTAAGGCGATTGTGTGGTGGAAAGATTTTCTCCCGTCGCTTTGTGTAATACCTTGCCTCCGGTTATGTTTTGGTTGGAAGAAATTCACCAGGTTTTATTTCAGGGTGGGTTTAACAAATAAGTAAATTAAACAAGTTCCATTCATATAATTTTACCCAGAATTATCGAAAGGGAAGGTAGGTTCCTGACACCTGTTCACAGTTCCTGGCTCCTCTTCACCAAAGCTTAGAGACCGCGAACAGCGGTGTAGGGTCTGCGTCATGCTAATTGGCTTGCTCGTTGTGCAGATTTATACTCTGGCAATCAACGAGAGGGATGTGTCCTGCAGTAGGTGTTATTTTGCAGGAATTTCCAGTCATCAATTTGTAACGAAGTTTAGTCAGTGTCTTCTGAAAGCGGCTGGATATTAGGCACGTTTTTTTCGCATATGTGTATCGCAAATTTTTATAAAAAGGGCAGACGTATCTGGATTTTTGTGCAGAACATTTGTGAACATTGAACTTTGTGAGCTCACCCAGGTATACCAATGATGTCATTTTTCAAAAGCATTTTATACTAGACCCGCTCAACGCGGCAATGCATCAGCAACGCTAAGGTCACCTTTTAGTGAGGTCACTGCAAGATGGGAGAATTTTAATTATGGAGGCCTCTTAAACATGGAAGCAATGGGTCGCTTTCCGCTAGGATCGCGTAAAAATCGATAGTGGGAAAAGCTAGTAGTGCGCAGGCTTTATTTCCAGCGGATCTCTGCAGCTGCCGCCCCAACCAGGAAAGACCTGTACACCTGCGCTGTTTCTCATCATTCTTGAGCTGCTGTTTCCATTGGAGGCATCACATAACCTGACCCCTGTGCACGAACTGGGACTCCTCCCGACCGTCTCAAAAACTCAGACAACTTTGCAGTCATATGGTCAGATGGCTGTAATATGATGCAATGTATCACAAGGCCAGACTTGGCCCATATGCTCCATGTGCCCCAATGGAGCATCTGTTATATAAGGAGAATTTTTTGGGTTCAAAAGGCTATTATGCTTAGGCAAAATAAAACTCCCTACAAATGAAACCACAGGCCCCTAAACGCTTGTCGACTTTTGCGTAAGAACTTTCGGCATCTCTCTAGGAAAGTACCTGCCTAACGCAAAATAAATTGATCAGTTTGCTGGAATTTTGCAGGCTGACCTAATGCGCAAGTTTGGTTACAACGTTGAAGTACACAAGGTCACCACCGAAGATGGGTACATTCTGGAAGTTGACAGAATACCCCATCCGCCAACTGGTAGGGCGGTGAACCAGCGCCCAGCAGTCCTGCTCGTGCACGGAATCATGGCGAATGCCGTCAGCTGGGTGGCCAACTTTCCTTCTCAGAGTCCAGGCAGGTGGTGCTTTTTAAAGAGATTTTGTGTCGTCGTTCCGAAAACCCAAAAACCAATTCAGAGGAACTGACACGGCTAGTTGTAAACATGAGGCTGGGCTTTGATAAAGTGCTGTTGAGTTTTAGATGTCCCCAGTAAGCCAAACCTCTGCTATACAGCGTCACCGGAGCTAGCATATTACTCGATCCCAAACGAACGCCAGTGCCATGCACCGGCGCCCGCCCTCTTCCGTGACCTTTTCCTTAATATTTTATTGTGTAAGCATATGTTACCGATATGTTAGCGTCATTCCAAGTGTTTGTCTATATGAGGCGTTTTTTTTAAATTAGCCATATCCAGAAACCGAAACTAAGTCATGTAAAACTGCACTGACAAGAAAAACTCGGCAACGTTCCGCTAAAAATGGGGTGGCAAGAAAATAGTTGAGATAATTCCCTGAAAATGCGTACGGAGATCGTAGTTTATATCGAAAATGAGTCAGATCCTGCTGTTTCCCGGGTCAAAATGAGTCACATTCATGCGCCAATGGGCGTTTGCTTTTGACTTGACTGTTCAGAGTGTTTCGCGGGTGTTTTCGGAAGCTTTTTTTTTGCTTTTTGGAGCTGGTTTATTATGAACACAGATGGCAATTAAAATATCAGCGAAAGTACTGTCACCAGATGGCCAAGACGAAGTCAACTGTAAAAGAAGTGACCGAAATGAAACTGAGAGGTGTGAAATAATGATGCCATTTTGTCCCACCCTACCCTACCAAACAACTCTCGTCACATTTATTTCTTTTACTCCCATATTTACCGTTTTAGTACTTAACTAAATAGCCGCCGCGTAAAAGCCCTGGAAAATCTCTCACCCTCCACCCCCCTTCTGAATTTTCGAACCAATTCATTAAGGTGCAGAAGAGGATATGAGCAGCCTTCTTGTGAAGCGTTTTGGAAATTCATGACAAAACAATGGAGAGCTTGCTTACATCATGAGTGCGTTCAGACAGACATGCCACAAAAACTTAGCCTAGGGAAGGATTCGAAAAGAGCTGGTAATGGTGCAAACAGCACTCACCTGCTCTCCAAATATAGCTCTTGTGTTCTTGAAACCTTACTGCATATTTTTCATGTCTTTTTGACCACACCTCAATCGCACCATGCTTGAAAGTCAATTCAAATAAAGTTTTTATAAATACTCCGCATCAACTGTAGTGTTTTAATTCAGTATCCTACGGATCAAAGATGATAACAATATTGCTCATATTCATGATGTAATTTTCAAATAGTTGTGGCCACAAGCTTCCCCTAGCTGACTTTTAAAATATATGATATAATAGCTTTGACGTCGTTTCATTATAGGTCCGGTGACCAACTTCCACCTGTTTCCCAATTTCCCGTTAGGTGGATCTGGCTCATTTCCAAAAAGCGCCTCATATGTATCCGCTAGAACCATGTCGTAAGCTAATTGAAGAACCGTAAATCGACTGGTGTTTTCTGGGAATGTGGGTCGGTCTCCGCCGAGAAGACTACATATATGGCATCTGTTAACAAATTAGGCCGGAAAAAGCTCCTTGCTGAAACACGACCCATTCAAATAGGCACACATTAGCTTGAAAAAGCAACAGAGCTCCGCACCTTGGGTTAGCATTTTAACCCGTCGTGTACCACTTCCGCTTCGCTCGAGGAGGCCAAGGTATCCGCTGCAAACACCCTTCACCTTAACGCTGCATTACGTGAAATGTGGGTGGTGCACGATATGCTATTAATGAGCATCTGATGTGAGCTGTGCTACAGCCTCTCACGATTTATGAAGCCCAGTTTCAGTGCTTCAGCGTTTCGCAACATGCCAAACTGGACGCCCATAAATGTGGCAGTATGCGAGCAATCACCGGTATCCCTCACATTACACCGATAACGTTGCTCCAAGAACAACTTCATGTCAAGATAACTGGCGAGCTCATCATGGAACGCAAAGAGGCGCGACTCTCGATATACAGCGCAGTCACACACTATAGTCTTACGGGACTCAGGCCCCGTAAAATCACAGGTTATTGTTACGTGGCGGCAAGACAAAGATGGTACAAACAATGTTATGCGGTTAGGCAATCTATTTGCATTATGCACACAGCGGCAAAAACAGAGCTGCGCAAGATGCGCGCCAGGGATACCGTCGTCGTTGGCATCCTTCTTGAATCAAGGCGCTGTGAGGCATTACTACCTTAGTCCCATACCGTATGACCGTTTCAACCCGAGCATCTCGGATTCCCCGGAAACTCATCAACATGGATCAACTAATAAGTTCGAATCCTCCCCAAACGACACCATCATAAGCTATACCTAGTGGACACCGCGATAAAATTCGACCAAGTTCAACCCACTGTGAAATCTGCTGAAATAGCGGAGTAGTAGGTTGTTATCAAGAATAGTTCGTTCCTAAGCGTAAAAGTAGAGTCGTCTTAGCGACAAATTTACACTCTTTTTCCCGGGTAGTTCCGTTGAAACAAAAGGTACTCTCGTATTCTGTATCTCTCCTTCCAGCGTAGACGGCTATGTAGTGACAGCAAACTGTTATTATGTAGCGTCTACAACTTTGCTGTGAACTCATTATAACCACCAACCCAAAGGGGCCATCCATGCACACAAAAGACAAGTTTGGTTCATTCGAAAGATTGTCTCGTTAGAATATTACCGACACCACTTTTAACGTACACTTCACTCATATAAGCTATATAATTAAGAAAAAAGATAATGGTCATGCGACCCACTACCTTATTGCCCGCAACAGAACCTGCAATGCCATATGCCGAGCTGTGAGATTGGTTGACGCCGGCAAGAGCAAACGCAAGTTAGGCAGGGCTTAGAGGCTTGCCGAACCAGCTATTCGCGCTTACAGGTAATTCATATTCGTTTTACAGCAATAATAATGTGGAAAACAATGAAGGTTAACAATACACGCAAACGTACAAGTACCGATGCTCACTGCTTTTGGTAGTGGGCGCACTATGGATGCTTTAGCTCCTCAGCAGTCCGCCACTTTGGAATTATTTTACACGACACTGGCCGATTGGCGTAAGCGACGTTGTCTTACCTGACCCTGTTTGTCAAGCATACCCCATGTTTCCTGAAACGATTTCTTTCTCCCTTAACGAGCACTGCGAAGGCGTAAAAATCAAATTGCATTGAACAAACCTCTATTCAATTCATCGCAAGAGCAACGAGAGATGAGGAAGAGCCAGCGGGTTAGGAGCAAAGTTACATGGTGCAGGCGACAGACGCGCATCGTCTATTGACGACAGTCGCCGTGAACCTGGCAGGTACCCAGCCAATTTTTCTTCAGAATGTAACTGACCTACAAAAACTCCCAGGTCCTTTTCTATTTTGATTCTTAGTGCTACCGACTCGAGCTCACTTTACTAAGATGTGGAGTAGTCTACAACATTGGGTAATGCGGTAAAATTTGATGTTCCACACACGTATTTTTAAAATGCGGATGCTTTGTGTAATGCTCTGTGCGTGTCAACGAAGTGTAGTCACTGAGAACCAGTTGGGCTTGCTGGTGGTACCTGATCCCAACACCAAGGACGTAGAAAGAACAAAACAAGACGAGCGCTGTTTTCTTACAGCACTCGTCTTGTTTCGTTCTTTCTTCCTGCTTGTTGTTCTGAGCTGCGAACGTTTGATCATGTATCAATGCACGATGCCATTAGTGAGAGAAATGATACCAATTCAGCTACGCGAGGTTCACGTGACGGAGTAGTAGTGTACACCGCAGGGAGAATGGTTGCAGATACTCTGGCAATATGAGTTACTATAGATGTTTCGAGGAAATGCATCTGTGTTAAGGCGAAAAAAGCGCCCCCCCTCAAAACATCACGGGGCAAGCATAATATGGCTTTGTAAATTTCCTACCAAATTGCAATAGCATTTCTGACCAGCTGTCTGCAGCCTACTCTGCCCCTTCGAAATGCAGTAAAAATGTGTTCTGTCGCGCGGCATACGTGCCTCAGATGTTAAAATGTTTCGACTGATCAAAACTCCTCCTGTGTTTTCTAAGTGACACCGTGCACGATAGAACCGTGGCGCTCTTTTCCACCCAGCAGGTTAGTCATTGAAATGTTTTACTGCCTTGGAGACAATTAATGCGTCATTGCGCAAAATGGAATAACTAGGAACATGGATGTTTTATAACCTCGCAAGTGGTTTCGTGCTTAATGCATCAGTGACATCATCCAAAGGTATTGCGCTCACATTAAAAGCTTTCATATCCTAAATGGAACACGCAGTCCGGGGAGTGAAGTAAACAAAAATTTAAAATTTAACGTGACAACGGAAAATATGGTGAAAATTCAGGGAGCGCGAATGTTAATTTTTCATGTTTTCTTGTTCTCAATCAGGGTTCTTACTCTCGGATGCTGCCTTCGACGTTTGGTTGATGAATTGCAGAGGAGTACCAGAGTCAAACTTTCACGAGACTCTGACGACAAAAGACAGCGACTTCTGGAAGTGGAGGCAAGTGCGTCCCCCTTTCACCCATTATTATGTACAATTAACCTTTGCCAGAGCATCTCGTTGACATGCTGCCTTCCAGACTTCATTGCGATTAAGCATTGAAAGACTGTAATACTCTCAATACTCAGGAATTTATATACGACACAACAACAGCTCAACGTAAACTGACCTTTCCTACTGTGCAACATTGTATCACAGAACTTTGATACGGGCACATTTTTGTAGAGGCATGTTTGGAACACGGGCTCAAACGGCTGGAAGAACATACCTTTATTTGAAAAGATGTTCTGTCTCTCAAGCGGTCGCTGTATTGAAAACATTACTCACATAAAGGAAATGCTTTAAACCAGTAAGCTTTCATTTTCCTTTTAATTGCTTGCATAGTTATTGAAGGACACTCACTCACTTCGTCTCAACCTTAACTGACGGATATTGTTTGAAAGTGATGGCCATCCCCAGAATAAAATTTTGAATTTCCTCTTAATATTGCATTTCCTTGAATCATAAATGCTGATGTAAATGGACACAAATTTGTTTGGGGATATTCCAAATAACCTAGAAAGAAGACCATTTGTGAATACAGACAGCTCGCTAGCAGCTTTCAGAACTTGTTATATATAATGCACATATTGTTGCGTTAGGGTAACACCGCTTTTTGGATAATACAGTGAGAGTTCGTGGGCAGAAACTCGTGCTACTGTAATTATACCTGACCTGCAATATTCAAACGCGCTAGAAATCTTGGTGGAGAGGTTTTTAACAACGTTTTCTTAACGAGAATATTTTTTAAGTTACGACATTTCAGGGGAAAGAGGGTTTGCGAGTCTTCTGCCAAAGGAATTTTTGCCTGGACTCCGTTTTGCGGTCACCCATTAAAATTAGGGAGCTGAACATCCTTTGTAGGGCAAACACGACATAATAAACGGGTTACAGCTCCCCTGCACGACTACTAACTGCTCTTATTGGTTGTTGACAAGTGCATTATTCTAATGTGTGATCATCCTTTGCTTGGTAATAAGACAGCACCCAAAAGAAAATGTTTTTCTCGAAACGGACTTTGCAGTTTTGACGAAATCGGAAGGTACGACATCTCCGCTACTATCGACTATATTTTGAACAAAACACAATTACCCAATGTGAGCCTCCTGACCACATCACGAGGATTTACGAGCAGTGCCGTGCTGCTTTCTATGCGCCCGGAGTACAACAACAAGGCAAGTGACATGGCAGAACTGCGTAACTGTGCTGTCTTAAATATAAAAAAATGGCTCCTAGCAAATAAAACTTTCAAAGGCTTTTCTGCTTCATTACAGAAGCCCAACTCATAAGACTCCCGTGGCTAAGCGAAAATATCCTAGTTTTATAGTTTTCTTTTTTCTGTGCCCCTACTTCCATCGTCCCGTCTCACATCCACCAGGCAGAACAATCTAAAAAGACATACGTTTTCCCAGTCCAGTCAAGCTTTCGTTGAAACCTCGATCCTTTTATAGAGTTTCGCGCACATTTGAAGCAAGAATTTCCACATCACCTAACAATAAGTCAGACAGGCGAATAACAGTTCCTGTTACTGAACAGTTCATGCCAAAAAGAGCTTTCTCGAACCAGTCCATGGTTTTTAATACACGGCACCGTTGTTGGCTAGTTTTGGTGTATATTTGTTCAACCATGCCTTTCCACTATCTTTTACAGAAACTGCCTTTACGCTAGGAATTTAGGTGAACTGTCAGACTATTGATGTATTTGATGGAATGTTTTAATCTAGAACAGAATCGAAAACAACTGTTTGTCGTATAATCTTTTTTGATCTTGCGGGCTTCACGAAAACTGCTGGACTAATAATAAGTCCACTATAAATTATACTGTGCCGAACTGAATAAAGATGCGCTAAACAGCAGTACCACCTTTCTTATTTTTTCTTGTTCTTATAAATGTATAGAGAACAGCAAAATAGTAGTATTTTTTGAAGATTTTACCCCAAAACTTTCAAATTTCACAAAATGCTCCTAATTGTTTTATTCCAAGCCTATAGCCAAACGCACAGTACCCTGGTTAACCTTCCTGCCTTTCCTGTACTGTTCCTTCTCTTATTAGCGGACTGTCTTTTCGCCTGAAGGTCAGGAAATGCACCAACGTAACTTGTTAAAAAACGACCTCTTTCACCCAGTGCATGCAGAGCATAAGCAAAAAAGCGGTGCCTGGTAAACGTTTTCTAAAACTCTACCAGGCCGAAATACGCACCGGACATTGACACATAATGACTTTTCATGTAACTGATACAAAAGCGCCAAGTGCTTCCAAGCGCTACTGTGTGCAAATGTTTTCAAAATTGTCCTTCCCATTTTTTTACTCATACAGGTGAAGCTTCTCATTGGGTATGCACCCGTCGCGAACATCACGTACTTCACGTCTCCGCTGCGATTTAGCATTCCTTTTGCGGGCCCAATAAAGGTAATATACTTTTTTCGAGCTGCTGTACTTAGAGGTACTCTAATGAGTTCGCCACGTACATGCGAACAATCGCCCGATGAACATAAAATAAGAGCAGCTTGCATTTCTATAAAACGTTTGATGAAATTCAAGACCTTCCCTGATTACCTTAATGGAAAAATATGACAGCTTTTATTCAAGTATCTTTGAAAATGATAAGGTTGCAGAAACATTTGTAAAAAAAGCGGCCAGGTACTTTCTCCTAACACCACACATGTGGCAAATAAGCCAACCGGTAAAACAATGTCGGCTATAATTGATACTACCGACAACTTTTCACTGGAATTGTGGTTGTGGCTAGCACCATTAACAAATTTCTCTAATAAAGAGGCGGCCGCTGTCCACTGAGCTGCGGTTCTACGATTAGAGTTTGCAGTTAAACTTTAAAAAAAGACAAAATCTACAAGAATTAAGTATTCATAAAAGTAAAAAACGTCTCAAAGTAATGTAACATTGAGAATAAACGATACAGAGGCCTCGAGGTACGTCGCTGAGATACTGTACATTATTTTCGCGTTACTGCCGTTTCTCATAGAAAACGACTGCTTACAAGTTTTCTTACGGCACTTTTTGACAACAGCTACTCAGTAGAGCTCTTACAACTTCTGTTAAAGCACTAAAATCTTAAGTGCGAAATTGGCTGACCAGATTTTATTGCATCTTTTATTAGTCATACCTGCCGGATTCGGACGGTGTATTTCAGCGAAGCGGCTTACAATCATTCGATATTTTGTTTAAGCAAATCATCGTGATAAAATATTTCTGGTGTACGGATTACTGAACGGTCAATATTAAACCTATACCTCGGCGGCCCATACCTCGGTTCATGACCCCAAGAGTCCGCACCCGTTATGGAAGGGCTGCAAGGCCACATTATGCAACTGCTATTTTCAATTAATTGCCTACGATATTTTCTCTTGAAGTACGGGAAAACATTTGCGTGCTACTATTCTAACATTAGAATGCTGCTGAAGTAAGTATGTGTGCGTGGTGACCGTTTGTTTAGTTTTTTATTTCTAATTGTTTGTGGTGGTGAAGTAAATGGCAACAGTGCAGGATAACCTTTGATTTATTGTATTTTTGTTTGTGTCTTTTTGTCTTCGTCTTTTCTGTTTGTATTGTATTGCTTTACCTTTCTTCTTGCCTTTTGTGTTTCTCTTTTTTCTTTTTTTCTCTTTGTTCATTTATGGCTATCGATTAGCGTTTTTGACAGAAATGAATGCCCCTATTTCCGAGCGACGCCGCACAAGCCCACCTGTTAGCTTTGGCGAGACCATTTTTACCTTTGCATGTAGTCCTCGATAATAAACTTATTAATATTATTATTAATATTATTAATATTACTATTTGTGTGAAGGGCAAAAAATAAATATTCATGATGCTCTTCAATGCACAGAGATAAAAACCGGCTTACCTAACCGCCTCCTCCTTGTACACCAGTGCTACAACAACTGAAACCTTTTATGCAACCTTCAGAGCTTAAATACTTTTGCTGCGTATTGATTTGAGGGTGGGCAGAAACTTTCAGTAACTTTGAAGCCTTAGGCCCCTCATCTCCCTAAACAAAAGGCGAGACGGGCGTTCACGGCACAAACTAGGTAGTTTTGCGCCTTATAAAGTCAGTGCGTCTTCCCCTATAAGCGATTCGTATGTCTTCAAACTTGAAACAAAAGTTGTGGGCGTTTACACAGTAATAAGCATATCACAATTACATGATCTGATGCCATTTTTTGCAAACTTGACATGATAACGTTGAAAGAAATTGTGTGCTGGAGAGCCAGTATAAGTTTAGGCCACTTTTATTTTTCAGAACTGCTGAAAGGTATCCTCTTTTGTAGGCCAACTTTTTGATCACGGAATGACGTTTATTTTGGCATTTTGTAACGTTTTTCATAAATCTAGTTTCACACTTTTCAAAACGGCGGTGTGATATAAAATCGCTTCAAATGAGCAGAATAGTTTAAGACGCTGCGGTTCTACTTAAGGTAGTAAGTGCTTCAGAGTTTTGTATTATAACCTCAGTTACATCATTTTTCACAGTTAAATAAACAGTGCTCTAATAGAGCGATGGAGCAATCGTTAGAACGCTGTATTTTGAGTACCAACCTTATTCGAAATTATTTCCTACCGGCATTGCATATACATGGTATTCCGATACACGGGAACCCCATAAGTGGTTGTTTTGTGTTGCTCACACAATTGCAAGCGTGGGGGGATAATTCTTAGGATTTAACTCGTTTTACGTCGAACTTTGTTGAATTTCATGTTTTTATTGCATTCGTCGTGTATTGAATTTATTGCCGAGGTCAACAGCATTCACGCTAGCTGACGTCCTCAATTGCACGCATTCAAAAACATTATTGGCGCCTCGATGAACCGACACTTTTAACTTTATTGCTCTTTGGTTGAATAGTGCTTGCGATATTGTGATTTCAAGATTTTGTCACAACCACGTCAGTATTTCTTTCTGAGAATATTGCGTAGAAATTTGTAGAGAGAGAAAAACGAGCATTTGGAAGTTAAAAAATGCTCCCCTCTATTATAGGCCTGGTGCACTAGACACCAAAAGAGGCTGAACACTTTTCTTGACAAGTGCAATGGCTAAGTAGGTGAAATAAGCTGCTCAATTAGGGAAATAAATTCACGTTTGAGTGTGCACTTTATTTTTTGTAACGCAAATATTTCCAATTGGTTCTCGGATATAACATACCCAGTGCTTAGATTTCGTTATTGACGGAGGAAATTCATATGGTGCAAGTTCGAGCTATACCGACACTATTGCAAAAGCCTTATTTGTAGGAGCAGTAATTTGTAATTATGTAGGTATAGCACAAAACTGACTTTTAAACGCTGATCTCGGCTTTATTTCAACGTACTCAGCAGTAGCTTCCAGTAAAGAAAAACTACAAACGTTTTCGCCTAACGACTTCACCCCCGCTGTATCGTACCTTCAGAACTCCAGAAACACGTGTAGAATTTGAAGCGGTGAAGTTTCTATTACCGCATTATTACGACAGAAATACTGGTTTAGGTCAAGCTTGAACCCGTTAGAATTGAAACTGCATCTCATGTTATTCTTTTGCTTCAGCGATACGGTGTCATAAAGATAGGCTTAAGGTGTCCCAAAATGTGTCATCGCTGTTTACCGATGCCACATTGATGAAAATTCGAAACTCCGTCAAGATAACTATGTAACCGTTTTATGGCTGCACCACCCTCCCGCTTTCAGCAATGGCAGCTCATTTGTTGCCACAGTATAAAAAATTATTTCGTTTTGTTACTTCATGCCACTTACAAATATTTTCCGTGGTTTTAGTAACGCCTACCCTACCTGAAACGAGTGAGTTCACTTCAGCAAATAAGTAAATGCAGTGTCCTGAAAAGAAGGAATACATTGCTTTCAGCTTTGTATTTTGTTTTTAGTATCTAGCAAACACATGACTTTTAATTGCATTCACTTTTGACATCCTTTAGCGAAGCAGTTAAACTTCTTTTGGTGTAAAGAATCAACAATTTTATGCAGGCAATAAACGACTTCCTCACCCGTGGTGGCTTCCTTGTTCAAAGTCAGGCGCAGAAGAACTTACTTGCCACTGCATGCAACAGCCCACTGCTTGATATCTGCTACGCACCGGTGGCCAGTCTATTTGGGAAAAATCCCAAACAGCTTAACAAGGTAAAATTTACTTTAATCTTTTAGTACTCTGTTTTTCTATACTAAAATCCCCTTTTAATTCGTTCAGACATTAAGCACTGTTACGGCTTAGGCGTATATGAAAAAAGACGCACATTGCCCCCTGTTTCAACTGCCCATTGCTCATTCTTCTCACACGAGCTAGCCGCAATATTTACGAAAGTGCGGCAAGAATAACAAAAACTGAGCAGCACCACACGTCTGTTCTGTCTAGGCTCCGAAATACCGGAGCAAACGTTTAGCCCTTACATACGGGAGGCCACGGTTACCGGACGGTTTCTGCCCCCATTCAACTCTAACTGCGATGTTTAGCGCTCGCACAAGCTGCGTTTTCGGGGGCAATCGCAAACGAGAATACATCTCGTCTATACTCACGACCTTTTTACGCTTGTTAACATGAACTACCTCAGCTATTTTTGCAAAAGTTGTCTGCTGACTTATGTTTCCGAGTTATTTTAACGTTCACTTTGAGGGCACTAACTAGATATTATGGCACACGAAAGACTGCCTCCTGTGGGCACAAATAATTTTGCCAAGATTTCAAAACAAAAGTCGAGTGTCCCACCCGCACAAAACATAATTCTTTACAACGGTCCACAAAATTCGTAACTTAGTAGCCATATATTTTGACTCTAGCAACGAAACCTAATTGGTGTTGGTTAGTATGCATTGGCTACGAGTTTTGAAAGGCACTTGCCATGTTGAGTGTTTACATACAAGGTGCACGAATATTTAAACTCTAATTTATGTTTAGCAACCCGTGAGCTTGTTGTGAATACATCATTAGGATAGCATGATCCATGTGGAAGCACTGCCTACCAAAACAAAAAGCCGGATGCACTTTGTAGTGAAAGCAGTGCGCTTCAGTTCCTGTACAATACAGTCAATTTGGGACATCGTGGCTAATTTTGCAGTAAAAAGTGAGTATTGCTAGTTTATGCCAGTGTTCACGTATGGCGTAGGCGTATTATTCGAACTCTTCCTATGCTTCGGTAAAACCAGCGATACTTAAAGACAAAAGAAGTGGGACACGAGGACAACCGCTGGCTAACAACTTCACCCTCCTTGATATTTTCAATATCAAGAAGGGTGAATTTAAACACTTAACAGAAAACTTAAAAAAACACCTCGCATGAGTGAAACAAGTTTACAAAAGCCCCGGTGATGAGGTAACTAGATAGATACCGGTTACATTCAAAGACCACGCAGACATACAATCTCTTTATGATAAAGACACACGCTTGCTTGGCTGGCACACTTGTCTCCTCTTTCTGCTATGTGCAACGCTTCCATACTTCCACGTGGCGTTTGTTCACGGTGCCTAACTAAAATGTCAGAGTCAGGAAAATTAGGTTGACACGTGCTGCACTCAGTGCAATGTGAAGAAAGATGGGATGATGGGAGGCACTTTAACGACAACTCATGCGCTCTCAAACACACGCTGATACAACGGCAAGTTTATCCAACATACGTTCAGCCGCAGGGTAAAGGAATGCTGTACACAACACCCGTTGCGCAGGTGACGTAGCGATTGTTGCGGATAACACAACCAACTCATTTCGTATCACTTCCCCGCTCCATCTTTCTGTCAAGCCTGCCGCGTACAGAACGCCACTTATTTAGTGCTCTTGTAGCCACTTGCACTTCATAGCAATGGTCTAACTAGCAGAGCTGGCCGCCCTTCTTATGCGGTAGAAAGGATGCTTTTCAAATACGTAGTGTCTTTTAATCCAATACCAGACTCTTTTGTTACACAGACACGGATTCCAGTCTATTTGGCCAACAATCTTGTTGGGACGTCCAGCCAGGATGTGGTTCACTATGCGCAAGTGAGCATTCACCATCTTGTGTTAAGTGAAGGTGCAGTGAAATAACATGAAGCTTCCAGGCAGGGTAAGTGTACGCCGTTTATTGTATTTTCCAGCACCACTACCCTGATTTCTTCCTTCCATTTACAATGTTAGTGTTTTATTGCATTTTCGCACGGTAACATTACATTTATGTGCATGCCACATCCGCTTGTGCTACAAACAAACCTACAGAGAAGACAAAGGGTTTTATTGCAGCGCATTCAAAAACTTGAACCGTGTGCCGAAAATTTCAACGCTGTAACTGCGTAAGTTGGACCACCACGAGAGCCAAAAGAATGAAGCAGTAAAAAACGGAGAAAAACGCATCGAAAGGCAGGAATATCAGGAAGCTTCTCAAGAGCTATCAGAAAAAAAACGGCTGGACGTCCACAAGCACAGAGACACCAAGATAAGCACGTAAAAGAATACAATAATTATTTTTGTAGAATGCGAAAAATAAAAAATAGGTTCCAAGTCTTCAGCACTTTTAAGATTTACAATATTCCTTCATTTCAAAGTCGAGTAGCTAGACCTGCTCATTCAAAAATGACAGTTACCCGAAGCAGGGGACAAAGTGAGGGCGACAACAGTGATACACTTTCAGGGGGCAGCGCTGTGGCAGCCGTTACACGGGCATCGTGGCGGCGGCGGCTGTTTAACCGAGTGAACGAACTGAGCAGCGGCGCCAGAAAGAAAACGAGGAGGAGAGTCTCGTTAAAGGGGAGAAGGAGGGTGGCACGCGCGGCTAAGGCGTCAACTCTCTCCCTGCCTCTCCCCACTCTTGTTTCCTGCGTCGCCGGCAAGGAGCGGCCTACCTGCCATTCACCTGTCCAGACGCTGTTCAGTTCACTGCTAATCCAATACACGTGAAATTTCTGAAGGAAGTTCAACCCCGGTTTGCAACAACATGCTGGCTGCTCCCCCGTGCGTGGCTAATCTGAACTACGTCACATCTGCGCGCAAGGTTCAAACAGGATTTGCAATCACACGATGGCCGGCGGCGGTGAGGCACTTCGACATAACAGCAGAGTAGTGCGCACCTCCGTGCGTTCGCTCATCACGCGATAACTGCCTGAGGCGCAGCATATTTGCGTCGGGACCATAGACAAAGAAATAATAGTAAGAGAGCACACTCCGATAGAGCCCTGCGGCCAAATTGACTTGCGCACCAAGCGGGAAGACAAACAACTAATTGTTCACTTTCGGTTTCAGTTTCACGGACACTGATTTCAGCGGATAGTTTCAATGGCTGGAAAGCGCTGCTCATGGCGACAGGCATCGGTACTGTAGTCAGACGCTTTCATGCATTGGTTAGCTTTTTTTGAATATATCATTCGCAGGCTTGCTGCCCGCATGCTTTTAAAAAATTTTTAAATGTGAAATTGCAATATATAGTACCGTTTAGGAATTATGTCGTGTGTTCACATTTTGTCAAGCCACAGAAAAAAGACACGTCATAAATGAAGAAACATTCTATGCATGGCACTAAATGGAACAACAAGTTCAAATTGTCATAATTCTTTGCAATACACCACAACACAGACAATACACAGTAGTAAGAGGGAATCATGTTTCCAAGAATGAAAAAATGCACAAGTAAAGGTAACACGACCACACAAAGGATTTACCCTTATGGTAAATGAAAGCGCAGATTACCCGGAAGAATTAGCCATCCACAGTCTTACTTGTATCTACGACACCCTCAGATTGTATGCGCTGTTGCAGTCATACACGAATATCAACCACAACAAAATCTAGACACTCTACACTTGCAAGTGTTTACGACCAAAATCTCTGCACGTATTTTTTTTACTGTGGCAATTTCTCCAGTAAGGATGTGAAAGAAGGGAAACCCTTACGCCGCCTTTGCAAAAAGGCTTTGATGGTCTTTTTATTTGATGAACTCCAATGAGGCATTTTGCCTGTGGGCAACTCCATACCAGTAGCAGTAATCGAACAGAAATCACATTTGTGTGGACATGCACACGCGAAAATATTAGGAGGAAAAAAACCAACTCCCTATTGGTTCCTTGCAAGTGTGCAATTTCCCAAAAAGACACGTTAGCTTCCCAACGTGTTGCCTTCCCACTAAAGGCAAAGGGCCAGCCGGGGATATTTTAGGTACATTTATGTAGTCAAACGACAGGTTCCAGGCTCGATCAAGGCACACAAATTCCCGTCTTCCGCTGTCGGTACGAACAGTCTAATATAAGAAACGGAGAAGCAGTTTAAGCTTCTTGTGTATGAGACAATGGCGGCAATCATTACAGAGTCCCATAAGGTAACGCGAAGACACTTGTGGGACCACGTGCCACATTTTTGTCATTTCGAACACGCAGTGGAGCACAATTTCAACAGTGCCGCGCACAAACGCACAACTGACGCTGACATTACTATGCTTTGCATCTCACAACCAGCCACCGGGCAGTGAGGATGGCTGTTAGAGTACACTTTATATCAGGCATGTTTCGCAATCCACCATGTGCTATGACAGACGTTAAAAATGTCTCTGCCGCCTATATGCTCCTCGATTACACCGCATATGTGCATTGAACATGGTATTGTACGTTATGTCTGCCTGATTACAAGAATAACAGCGCAATTTGATTTACACGGCACATCATGGGAGCACTGCGTATATTTGCAAGCTTTGCTTCACCTGAAAACAAGTACTCCGGAAACGGACCGCCACACTACACACTCGGCGTACACTACACTTAGAACGGGTGCATCTATTTACCACGATGCGAGTACAGAATTCGCCAGAAAAAACACCCGACTAAAGTTTTCCCTGTTGAGGGGTTACACTAAGTACCGACGAGCGTCTAAGGCGCAGCAAGATAGCCATCCTTGCTGAGGACTTTATGAGTGCATTTGACAACGTAGGTCCCAACATGGTTTTCTTCCACCTAGGTCACTCCAACAACACGCGGCCACGTACGGTGACAAACAACGACAATTAGCATGACCCCATACCATTGGCAGTCTTCATATAGTAAAAGGGTTTTCGTAGATGTACTATTTCACAATATTGGTGCTAGCAGCAACAATAATTGGCGAGTGGAGTTTGAAGACTGGACGCTGTTGAGAGTGGTTTTAACGAGATGAGGCACGTCAAGGTGGTGGTGGTGAAAAACGTTCTTTACTGAGCTCAAGGGGTAGGGAAAGGGGTGTGGTCAGCCTCCTTCGTCCAGGAGGCCGCGGGCCTGCGCTGCATCCGTGGCTCGTTGCACCAGCGCGAGTTGACGCTCCGGCACCGAGCTGGTCAGCGCAGACTCCCACTGCTCAGGGGGTGGGGATGGGATGGGGTGAGGGTGGTGGGGACAGGAGTATACTAGGTGGTAAGTTGAGAGTGGGATGTCACACTGTGGGCAATTGTAGGGGAACAGAGATAGGGAGATGTGGGACAGGATGGTGTGGTTGTAGTATGTCTCGGTTTGCAGTCGCCGGTAGATATACGCTTGATGGTTGGAAAGAGTGTGATGAGGAGGTGGGTATATCCTTCTTGTGTTTGTTTAATGAGAGAGAATGGAGCTGTATGTGAGGTCGAGTGGGTCAGTGCCTGTGGGACAGGTGGGGGCTTGTCCGGTTCTTCCTGGCCTTGCTTTTGGGAGTGTCCGGTTGAGGAGGTCGCGGGCTACGGCGTGGGCCGCCTCATTCCTGCAAGGCCGGTGTGGCCTGGTGTCCAGATGATAGAGATGTCGATGTCTTCGTGGAGGTGTTGTAGGATCTGGATGGCTTGAGGGGGTGCGAGGCCGCTTGGTATAGGCGGCAGGCTTGTTGGGAATCCGTATGATGGTCAAGTAGGGTTTTTGTTGGTGGGTAGTGGTGGCGTGAGCGATGGCTAGCGCTTCGGCCGTTGCTACAGGTAGGTTCCGATAGGAGGCTGCAGTTGCTAATTTACCAGTTGAGTCAAGGACTACAAGGGTTGTGTGCTTGTGGTCTGTAGATCGAGCATGTCTGTGTACCGTGTGTGAGGGTCTGAGCTGTGTCGTTTTCAAGGAGCCTCACCCTGGCCTCTCGGCGTACCCGGTTGTAGGTAGGATGCATGTGTTTTAGGAAAGGATGGACCTTGAGGCGTTGACGGATGGTGAGAGGAATACGTTGCGGTGCTTGCTGTGAAGAAGGGGTAGTGCGTCCGATGTCCTGGAGAACTTTTCTTCCTGCTGGTGTCAATATGAGTCTCTGGAGTGTGATGCGCGCTGTGCTTCCAACAGTTCACTTAAGGTATTATGCAGGCCGGAGTTTGAGGAGACGATCGTTAGATGTGTAGGTTGGGAGGCCGAGGGCTGCTTGTAGGCTTTTCTGATGAGGGTGTCTAGTTTGTTGATTTCCTGCGGTTTCAGGTTGACAAATGGGGTGCCCATAGGTGATGCGGCTGACTATCAGCGCTTGGATTAGCTTGCAAGTATCGTGTTCTTTAAGTCCATATGTAGAGCCTCGTATTCTTCGGATGAGCTGTGTTAGCTGTGTGACTGTTTTTTTGGAGTTGTGGTAAAAGGGCCGCTCCGGAGCCATCGTAGTGGAAAGGTACGCCGAGCACACGGAGCGTGGTAACTTGCGGGATGGGGGATCCTTGAATGACGACTTGGGGATCTGGGGTAGTGGGAGGGGGTCGGCCTCTTGTGCGGGAACGTAGAATCAGCAGGGCCGATTTGTTAGGTTCTGCTGTGAGGGCCCTGGGTTGGAAATAAGCAATGGTGGTGTCGATGGCTTGCTGGAGTGCGTCTTCTTGTCCTCCGCCCGAGCCATGTGTCGTCCAAATGGTTAAATCGTACGCGTATAGGGCATGACAAATGCCGGGGATATTGTCTAGTTTGCGTGGTAATTGGAGGAGTGCGATGTTCAATAGCAGGGGTGAAATTACAGACCCTTGCGGGATGCCTTTGGCCGGTGTTTCGAAAGTTGGGGATTATATGGGTCCGAGTCGCAACGTGGCTGTGCGGTTTCCCAGGAACGCCTTGACGAAGTAAAAGATTCGGTGGCCGCATTCAGTATGGTTGAGGTTTTCGAGAATGGCTTGGTATGTTACGTTATCAAAGGTGCCCTTAACATCTAATGTGAGTAGGGCCTTTGGAGCGTCACGGCTGAGGTGGTCTAGTATGTCTCTTTGATTTGTATAAGGATGTCCTGCGTAGAGAGGTGCTGGCGAAAGCCGAACATTGTTAGGGAGTACAGGTGTTTTTCTTCTAGGTGGGTAGTAGGCGTTGATGTACTAAATGTTCGTAGATTTTTCCGAGGCATGATGTCAGGGAGATAGGTCGGAGGTGGTGAGGTGATAGAGGCTTGTTAGGTTTCGGGATTAGCGTGATGTCGGAATGCCGCCACTGTTCTGGATAGGTGCCTTGTTGCCAGTGATGATTGTAGTAGTCAAGGAGAACTGGAGGGTATCTTCGCTTAAGTTGCGGATGGTACGATAAGTGATGCGGTCCTTACCCGGCGTGGTGTTGCTGGGTTAGCTGGGCCAGGATGGCTCGGAGTCGGCCAGTGTGAAGGGAGTGTCAAGGGCTCCGTTAGTTGGTCCGGTGTATTGAATGTCGGGTGTGGAGGGGTAAGTTGCAGGGTCTCCGCAAGAGGTGTAGCTTTATGGATTGCAGGAGGGTCTCTTGGGGGGAGGGCACTATTTCGTATGAGTTGTTGTATCCGGTGATTCGTTTGTTTGTGAGTCGAGCTAATTGTCCAGGAGATATCGCAGTAAGTGCCACGTTTTCTTAGTGTGTAGGGTTTCCTTGCAGTTGGTTACAAAAATCGTGCCAGTTCTGGGTTTGGAGTTGGGCTGCATATGTCTGGGCTTTCTGGGGTCAAAATGGCAATGCGCTTTTTTAGGGTTCGATTGTGTTTTGGCGTTTCCACCGCTTTGTGAGGCTCCGCGAGCATCCCAAATATGCATAAGGTGGGGGTTTACCGCAGGTATGTCTTCCGTGAGGGCAATGAGTTGGGTTTGTTTCCCGACCCGTTGCTCAAGGGCTTGGGTCCAATCTTCCAGGTTTTCGCCGATGGTGGGAGGTCTGAGTCGTCCTTGCGAAAAGGCTGGCCAGGTTGGTAAGATGGGCAGTGCCTTTTTCTGCGCGGTTTTCTTTCGAAGGGTATGCTCGTCGATATTATATGGTGATCACTGCCAAATGTTTCGCTTAGGCAGAGCCAGGTGGTGTTGGGGCAGTTTTTTGAGAAGGTGAGGTCCGGTATAGTGTCGCGGGCAACACTATTTCCGATTCTTGTAAGGGTGGTAAGGTCGTTTTGGAGGACCAGTTGATTGTTTTGGGCAGCATGGAGTAGAGCAGTGCCCTTTTTTGATGCGAAATAATAACCCCATGCTGGCTGGGGGCATTGAAGTCGCCAAGGATAAGTAATAGGATTATTGCAGGCCTTCCGTGTGGCTTCATGTATGAGGTTGTCTATGGTTTTCAGGTTTTCGGATGGCGGGCTGTAGATGTTCAGGATGTAAACGCTTGGGCTTGACGGGCGGGTTGGGATGAGTTCTACAAAGGTGTGCGGGGTGGTCTGGTTGAGGTAGTGGGGCTGGGCTGGGTGGGTGTTATGTACTAGTATGGGGGTGCGGTATTGAGGGTCCTGCGTGAATGCAGTATACTGAGGCAGACGGGAGGGTGGAGGTGTTAGTTTCTTGCAGGGCTATTACGTCCGGGGGCTCAGTCTGTATGAAGAGAGATAGTTCGTGCCGTTTGCTGTTGAAAGAGCGGCAATTCCACTGGTACAATATGATGGTGTCGGCCATGGCTTTAGTCATAGTATGGGTGGTGCTTGGTTTTTTTGGGGGGATGGGCATTCGATAGGGTTTCCTTTATTTCTTGCATGGCCAGTTCAATCTTGTTTTGACGATCCGTGAGTGTTTGAAGATTTCTGCATAGAGTGTTGAGATTTTCAGCCTGTGTGGCCGATGAGTTGCTTAAGGGCTTGCGCTAGTTTTGTTTCGATTATTTGTGCGAAAGTAGTTTCGATGAGGGCAGAAAATTTGTTCCGGAGGGGTAGTTGGTTGTGAAAGGGTTGAGGGGAGTGGGGTTTGCACCAGCTTTTCTATTTTGTTCGTGAGGTCATCCACCTGTTTCTGGAATCGTTGTTGCTGCTGTCTGAACTCTTCAAGCATGAGAGTGACGGTGTAGTTGTGCTGAGGGGGTAGGGGGTGGGTAGGGGATAAAGGGATTTGAGCAGTGGGAGCATTCGTGAGTTTGGCTGACCAGCTCACCTTTGTTAGGGGTAGCTTTTGGTGTCTCCTTGCTGATGACCGTTGTTGGAGGGGAGAGTGGCGGATAGTCTTCAGCTGGAACCTGAAGCTTGCCGTGATTGTTAGTCTGGTTGTTAGGGGCGCGTCTCATATGGTGTCGGGGTTGGGACGGAAGCGTTTAGGGCAGTCCCGGTTGGCAGTGGGATGGGGTCCGTCGCACAGTTGGCAATGGGGGACACAGTCGTGGTCTTGTGTAGGGTTTGAGAATCCGCAATTCGGGCAGCGTGGTTTGTCGGGTTGGGGGCATACGTCTTGGCGATGCCCAACATCTCCGCAGCACTTGCAGGTCTGGAGCGTGTGACGGTACGGTCGGCAACGGAGCATTTCGCAGTCAACTTGATGTAATAGGGGACCCGGGTTCCCCCGAAAGTCAGAAGGGCTGACCGCGTTTTGCCCATTATACGTGCGTGGATCAGATATGGACGGTTTGTGGCTGTTAGTTCCAGAAGTTGGGCTTGCGTGATATTATCTGGAATGCCGTGTATCACTCCTTGCTGAGTGCCGGGGGAGGCTTCATGTAGGCCGTTATGTGGTAGGTAGAGTTTCGCAGAGTGAGGGACGTTAGTTGTGAAAGCCGGTCTGCAATGTGTAGATCGGGTGTGCCGGCAACGATAAGGTTGGTCGTCGGTTGTGCCTGGATCGTGATGAGAGTCCGAAATTGTTGATCAGGGAAGTGGCTGGCGGCAGTAATGTTTCGGGCCAATTCGTGAGTTGGCCATTCGCTTATAAGTAGACCGTCATGTGGGGCGAATAACGGTGATGTAATGGCTTGGCGGGAAACGTGGTGGGGGGATAGTACGCACCGCGGCGGGGGTTGTGTAAGCAGCCTGGGGCTTCCCTTGTGCTGAGTCAAGTTGTTTCTTGCGTCGGGCGTAGATGGCTTTAATCCACGGGTTAGCGGGGCGGAATGGTCCGTCCACTGAGGGGATCGTACTCCATTTGGTTGGCTGTGGGTGTTGGTGGTTGGGGCGGCGGGGCTTTCAGGGTGAGTTTCCATGGTCGTGACTGAGGCGCCTATAAGCGTAGGCGCGCCACTGGGTTCGGAGCTCGTTTCCATGTCATCGGAGGCAGCGGTTGTCAGTGGCGAGTGGTCGGGCTTCGCGCTGGCCGTCGCGCCCAGGTGTGCGTCCTGCTGCGCCAGGACGCACAACCGCCGCTCGCGCTTGGCCAGGGGAGTAGGCCTAGCTGCGGCGCCGGCGTGGTCGGACTTTCAAGCTGACGTGTTGTCGCTGCCGTTGGTCCGAGAAGGTTGAACGAGATGTCAGGCGATTCCTTGGGTGCTCAGGAAGCGTTTGGGTGGTGCGAGGTGTCTCGTTCGCATCGAGAAATCGCACGTTGGAGGTAAAAAACGGGAGTCGAAACGGGGCGCAAGGCGCCGGTGTCGGCCCCCTGGCGGCGAATCGGCACGTCAAAGATAAAAAGTTTGTTCCTTGCGTCAAGGGTAGGCTTTTCAATAGTCACGCCTTATTGATCGCCGAGACTTGCGTTCAACTTTCGGGTGATAATGGCAAGGTTCAAAAGATGGAATATATTTGCCGTACCCACCAGGAGCATCAATAAGGCAGCAAGAAGCACTGCAGGGAATCATTATACAGCTCAATAACTATGGAAAAACAGTTGGCATGGTCAATTGCCACGAACAGTTGGCACGGATTCATAAAGCCCTGTGCCATGAAGTGCTTACAGCATGTCTGGTATGAAGAATGCAGCTGGCTGGTTGGCTTTGTCTTGATGGCACCTCGTCCAGTGTAGTTCACCCATGCTGTAAACCTGCACAGGTGATAGGGGAAATAGTACACAAACTGTTTGCAATGACAGATGACCTGCAAACAATCTGTACATTTCACTGCAACTAGTACTCATGTATTGCCTCCAGCGCCTGCCACCTATTTACAACATAAGAACTTCTCCTTTTCTATTCAGCAATCGTGAGGTCGCGGTATTAGCAACCGTAAAAATATGCGTATTTCTAAATGCGCAACACAAGTTAGGCACATTCTTAAGGCTATTCAGCGGTTGTTTGGCATAACAACATTGATAATGCTGCTTACATAGCCTGAATTCTTTGTCTTTTTTGTAACATCAGGACGAACAGCGAGAGTGAAATGAATGCAATACAAAGCGCCAACATGTTTGTTGCCCCACGGGCCCGCCAAATAAACGCATCCCGATACCGGGACATGGCGAAGGTATATTTGGCCGCTGTGTGAGCATAATGGCAAGCAGTACTGAGCAATGTACTGATGACCACCAGAGGCCATGGACTGAAAAACATGACAAGAACCCACACAGCTCAGAGTGAGTAGGTGCAATATGTGCAATACGTGTTTTATGAAACTGGCCAAGATATGACTAGAGGAAAAAAATTGCCCCAATCCACCCCGTGAATGTGGTTGGAAAGCAAAGCTGTAAACGGCACCCATAACGATTACCCATGCGACGTCACTTAAATTCACTCACATCGCTCTACAAATAGCAACACCAGAGAGAAGTGAAATACACTTAACCACACCATTTATTACTTCAAAAAGAAATTCTTGGTAAGGTTAAATCAATGCATGAAGCATGAACGGTGTTTGGTTGAGTTTTATTGGTGTAGCACAAGAGTGTAAACTTTTTTTATAAAATTAAAGTAAGCTCAAACCCGGTGTTAGACGATCTGACTTCTCCGTCTCTTCGCCGCGGACGGAGGCGATGAGATTTGCGGCAAAGAAAGAGGAGGAGGAAAGAAATACTTCTGTTCAGATTTCTGAACGGCCAAGAGTGCATCCCTGGGGAGTGATTGCTTCTTCTGTGGGGCCCATGTGCAGTCGCGCGGCCTGTGTTCTGTCCACCCGCTGAAGCTGGATAGGTAGAGAGGGCCTGGACAGCAGCATCTCCCATTGCTCTTGTTGGGTAGTCGACGGAAAGAGATGAGGATGCTCAGGGCTAAAGTCGCACCCCCCGATTACGGGGCGGAGTGTTCCTACTTCTGAGCAAAATTTACATTCAGCGTCGTAGCGATTCGAATACATTAAGTGAAGACGCGTAGGCTGTGGGAAGGAGCCCGGATTGTATGAGCCGTAGGGTAGTTTGTTGTTCTCTGGAGGTCATGGTAAGGCGAAAGTACGGTCTGTCCCAGAAGGCGATAATGCTGGGTTATCTCCCTGAACGTGACAAGCGGGTGACTGTCCTCGTGCAGCTCCATAGCATGGGAGGTAAAAGGGCAGGCTTGTTGGGTGGGCGTATTTGTTGCCCTCCATTGAAGCGTGAGGGGGTGTCCAGATGAGCTGAATGGAACCGTTTGGGGAGTGGTTTTTAGCACGCGCAGTGCATGCCAGGACACCCAACCCGACTGGTAATTCTAGTAGGCTTGCTGGGAATCGATGACTACCCTCCGAACCCCTGGTTGAGCGAGAGCCAAGGTAATGGCTGCCTCTTCTGCTGCCGTCATTTCGTGGGTCCTAAGCGAGGTACACGCAAGGAGGTTGGTTCTGGAGGTAGCCACGATGATGGCGTATTGCTGCCATCGATGTTTGGAGGCGTCTGTGTAAATAACTGCATGATCCCCACCGAGGGTGGTGTTTAGCACTTGAGCCCGTGGTTTTCGGTGACCCTCGTCATGTGAGACGTTCATATTTCTAAGCAAAGGGAGCATCTTTAGATTTAGCCTACCGAGAGTCTGGGAGTACATCAAACGGAGTGACATTCTGGGCTGCCCAGCCAATCTGGTGAAGTATGCGGGTACCCACCGCAGTTCTGAGTCGGCCCATTCTTGTTAGAAAGATATCCTTCTATAAGCTCGTCCACCGTGTTTTGGAGCACCGTGCTAAGCAGCCTCTGTGTGGACGCACTCATGAGAAGACCAATGGCCTGCTCGACCGCCTTTCTAATCGTTATATAAAGCATCTCTATGTCTTCCTTGTCGAGAAGAAGACAGGGGGTTTGACGTAAGTGACTTTTGAGAGGACAAAAGCTTCAATTTATCGAAAGGTACTGGATTCCTTTAGGCCTCGTTTCTTGGTGGCAACTCGCCTGATCATGTGTATGATTTGATTAACGCTGTTTTTGAGGCGCTGCAAGGAGATGTCACTCTTGATGTTAGCCTCGATATGTAGGCCCAGGATCTTGATGCTTGGAGTGATGGCCTGGCCATCAAGGAGTATTTGAATGTATTCCTGGGTTTGGCGTGAGCGCGGACGACAAGGAGCTGTGATTGTTTACGTGAACACTGGAGGCCACAGGCTTTAGCACATTGGCGTACTAGAAGTGAGATGCTATGCATTGGTGTGAGCTTCCATTAATTTTTGTAACTCTTCACACATGAGCAAGGTGCGCACAGGGACGCTAGACGGGCGTGAGTGGTCGCGTGACGCTTTCACGTGGCATTCAGCGAGAACGCAGGGGGTAAACCCGTAGATGTGCTTGGTGAGTACACCACCTGTCTTCCCGGTCTTCACGTGGGCTCGTAGCTAAATCGGTAAGACAACGGGCTCTCGCTTTGTTAGTCTATTAGTTCCAGGTTCTGTTCCCGACGGTGCCAGTCAATTCTTTTATTTGTTCGCTGGGGTTTTCAGGTGACACCAACGGTCGCGAAAGAACCCTTGGGGGGTAGAGGTAAAAAGCTTTGCTTTAAAAGCGCAAACGCTGAACAGTTCTATTCAATGCCTACGATACCAGCCTTGATATGCAATGTAGAACGACGACCAATTTTGAAGGTTTCAATTCACTGCATACTCACCCCGCCTCGAGCAAAGCTGCTTATCTGCCGAATAAATACGCGTTTTCACCGCACTGGACGCGCCAAAGCGAAGCTACGCGCGCGCGTCCTTGGCATCGCTGAGTGGGTTCGCTTGGTACGAAGGCAGCTTGGTGTGCGGGCACGTGTAAAACCTTACGATGAGCGTACGGAAGCTATTTACGCCCAGATAAGCCAAATAATCTAGATACGCCTACTTCATTGCGTACATTCGCGCGGGCGGCTTTGCAGTGCATCACAGCCATAATAAATTATAGAAGTAACAGTTGGCCAAGCTAGCAATGGCTAGTATATTACGACGCAGCGTGCGGCTCACGTAACTTCAGTGCAGCCACAGCGCACAACGCCTGCTTAGCCTATGAACAGCCGGCCGGCCGGCCACTTCCGCAATTCACCGCCGTCGTTTGCGGCACGTGAACGCTACGTGCGACGACGGGGGCGTACCGCTGAGCTCCCTCAGCGCTTGAGCAAACGCCACAACCTGCCCAAAAGATCATTACACCCGGCTAAAAAAATGATATCTTACGCGTTTCCTCGGCGTTTCCTAAGCTCTTATCCTAAAGACGCAGTACTAGCTATGTCTGATTTCAATGAGGCTACGCAGTGCTCGCAGGGTTTTAAGTACAAGGAAACGTAAATATGATACCCCACACCAGCACTTTAAAAAGTCTCACCTTTCGTTCAGCACTAAAAACCGATGTCACAAAGAAAGCACTAGGCATTATTTCTCCACAAGAGAAGTTAGCACAAGGCTGCCGAAACGCACGTGTAAATGCTGCCGAAAGATCCAAATGGTGGCTTTCGCTTGCGGCTTGGCCAGGATTGCCTTCTTATTCTGCATGCCTTCATATCGTTCACATCGTGCATATCGTGCATGCCACAGTAATGTACATTCACAACTATTGAACTTATTACATAAATAAAAGTGTGCAGTGTAATAACCAACAAAATATTTAAAGTATAATATTGTTTGTCAATCTAATTTTACATATACTTTTTTACCACTCGCGACAACTGCCGGAAGGATAAAAGCTTGACACTCACGTGACCACATTCGGCCACTGATTTGCCGAGTGTCCTCTCTTTCATATTTTTTTCTCTATGCCGTGACGAACCAGACTGCACCTCGCGCTGCGCCCAAATTTCGCAATATGGAGTGTAGTATACGTTAGGGCATTTTTGAAATTCGAACTGACTGCACGCACATAAGGCCATGAAGCAAAACAAAGAACCCAAAAATGAACAAAACATATTATCGCTGTTGAGGCGCGGTCACACTAGGCCGACTCGACGGCGACGACGACGCAACGGCGACGCGACGGCGACGCCGACGAGTCGCCAAACCATCGGCAAACTGCGGAGTTGCCCGACAGCGCTGTCATACTACGCCGACGGCGACACAAACACGTCGGCCGATGGAAAGTCCGCGCAGTGTGACTGGCTCGCCGACCGAATACGCCAACAAAACCGGTCGCCCGACCAGTCGCCCGACGCGTCGCCGGGAATCGATCAAGGCGCGAAAACTGCTCTCCTACAACATTCGTGCCGCAATGAATGCGGCTCTATTTTGGTAGTTTCTGGAGTGTAATAAACTCAGTAAGATCAATGAAGACCATACAACTCAACACTAGCGCTGATGCAATCCGTATTTTGGCTTCCGACGCTTCGGACGTGCTCTTCGGCGACGCCGCTACCCCGGAGCTGCAAACTGCACATGAGTGGGCGATCGGCTCACCTGTAGAAAATAAAAGGCCAGTTTCGTGCAGAAGAAGAGTTACGTAGGGTAATACGGGTTCAATATCGGCCAAGGTTTTTAACGTAAAACGTAAAACCAAAGTACGGCGAGCACTATCCCCGCAATGGGAAATCGCAGTCGCAGCCAGGCAGGCATATTTTTGCGAGCGCTTTCTGTAAACCAGCAGTTTTTAAAAGGGGCATGGTTTGCGTACCCAATTTGTGAATCGTTTTCTGCGTGATTTTGAGAAGCTACTACCTTTGTAATGGAAAATTTCCTTCGAAACAGCGAGTGGCGTCTGGAGCCACAATTGATTTCCCTTTCCTTGCTTCGTGTTTCCCGAAAATGCGGACCTTCTGTAAGACCTTCTCTATTAAAGAAGGTTAAATTTCCGCTGAGGTACGCACTAATTTATATACATAGTTTACGTGCTACAGAGGTCTTTTCGCCGGGGGTTCATCCATAACATCCGTATTATTACTGCCGCGGCAGCAGCGAACACAGCTCTTTTTTCTTCTTTGTCCGTGATCTAACAAGAAGTTGAGGAGTACACACAGTACAAGCAGCGCACACGCCAGTACGCACGAACGGCTTTAGTCGCGGCAGCGGCACACGATACTCCAAGTTTGAGTAGAGAAAGGAGATACCCGGCGGAGAGGCGAGTCGGCAGAGTGGGTCGTCGCGCGGCCGTCGGCGTGGTGTGAAAAGCGCGTCGGCCGACATCGCGCAGACACCGACGCCCCGCCGATTTCTCGCCGACGCAGACGGTTGGCCAATGGTCGCCGTCGGGGCGGTGTGACATGGGCGCCGACAGCTCGCCGACACGGTGTTGGCCAACCAAATCGGCCGATGGTCGGGCTAGTGTGACGGTGCCTTAAAATGTTGCATAGGCGTTTTCTCCCCCATTATTAATTGCAGGCAGAGAGTGTAACACTAAAATGAAACCTTTTTAGGTGTGAACTGAAAACATATATCTTTCTCAGGACGTAATATCCAAAAGAGGTCATTCCAAGCCGCGCTCCGTATTTTTGAAGGTGGGGAGAGTTTTGTGTTCTTATGTATTGAGCGAAATGGAGCGATAACTGATTAACAGCAAAAATCTAAAATCTACAATGCAGGAGGAATAGGCAACTGTTAACTCACGTATAATCCACAAGAATTGATTTCTGATCGGCCCTGATCTGAACTGTGAAGCTAAAGCACTGAACAGACTTCCCTCAAGTACATGGGTGGAGGGAATTATTCGTACTTGCTCCTTTTAGTGCATGCTTTTCAATCGTGTGAATAGCACACAAGTTTTCGCTTTAGTCAATAAATTGCTATTTCAGACAAACTAAAAAGACACTTTCGGCTGGCACTTTGGACACTTGGAGACCCCATTTATCACCCAGAGTTTTAATGACGGCAAAAAAAGAAGAAAAAAAAATTGCGCCAATCCACACTGTGAATGTGGTTGGAAAGCAAAGCTGTAAACGACACCGACAATTATTACCCATGCGACGTCACTTAAATTCACTCACGTCGCTCTACAAATAGTGAAACCAGACAGAAGTGGAATGCACTTAACCACACCCTCTATTACTTCAAAGAGATATTCTTGGCAAGGTTGAATTAATGCACGATGCAAGAACGGTGGTAGATTGAGCTGTATTGGTGTAGCAAATGAGTGGAAACTCTTTTTTTATGTAAAATTAAAGCTCAAGCCCGGTTAGACGACCTGACTTCTCCGTCTCTGTCGTCGCGGACGGAGGCGATGAGATCGGCTGCAGAGACGGGGGAGGAGCAAGAGGAGGAGTGAGAGCATGAGGAAATACTTCTATTCAGATTTCTGAACGGCACAGAGTGCCCCACAGGGGAGCGGTTCCTTCTTAACTGTAGCGCATATTCAGTCCGCGCCGCCTGTGCTCTGCCGATCAACTGAAACTGGGTAGGCAGAGAGGGGCTGGACCGCAGCATCTCACATTCATCTTGTTCGGTAGTTGACGGAAAGAGAGGAGGGTGCTCAGAGCTAAAGTCGCACACCCCGATTATGTGGCATTGTTCCTACTTCTGAGCAAAATTTACATTCAGCGTCGTAGCGATTCGGGTGCATTAGGTGAAGACGCGTCGGGTGTGGGAAGGAGCCGGATTGTATGAGCCGTAGGCTAGTTTGATGATCTATGGAAAGGTCAGGGTAAGGCGAAGGTACGGTCTGGCTCAGAAGGCGATAATGCTGAGTTATGTGCCTGAACGAGACAAGCCGGTGACTGTCCCCGTGCAGCTCCATAGCACGGGGGTGAAAGTGCAGGCTTGGTGGGCGTATTCGTTGCCCTCAATGGAAGCGTGAGGTGGTGTCCAGATGAGCTGAATGGAATTATTTCGTGAGTGGTGTTTAGCACACGCAGTGCAGGTCGGGACACCAAACCTGACTGGTTATTCTGGTAGGCTCGTTGGGAATCGGTGACTACCTTACAAACCCCTGTTAGAGTGAGAGCCATGGCGATGGCTGCCTTTTCTGCTGCCGTCATTTCTTCGGTCTCTAGTGAGGCACACGCAAGAAAGTTCGTTCTGGAGGTAGCCACAATGATGGCGTACTGCTGCCCTCAATGTTCGGAGGCGTCTGTGTAGATAACTGCATGATGCCCCCCGAGGCTGGTGTTCAGCGCTGAAACCCGTGCTTGTCGGCGACCCCCGTAGTATAAGGGGTTTATATTTCAAAGCAAAGGGAGCATCTTAATTTCTTGTCGCCAGAAGTCCAGGAGTATATCAAGCGGATTGGCATTCTCTGCTGCCCAGCTAATCTGGAGACGGATGCTTCGACCCACCGCAGTTCTGCTCATTGGGTGCTTCTGGATAGAAAGATGGCCCTCTAACCGATCTTCCACCGTGTTGTAGAGCCCCGTGCTAAGCAACCTTTCGGTGGACGGACTCATGGGAAGACAAATGGCTTGCTCAACCGCCTTTCTAATCATTATATAAAGCATCTTAAGTCCTCCTTGCCGAGAAGAAGGCAGGGGGTTGACGTAAGTGATTCTCAAGAGGACAAAAGCTTGAACTAATCGAAAGGTATCAGATTCCTTGAGGCCTCGCTTCTTGGTGTAAACTCGCCTGATCATGTGTATGACTTTATTGATAGTGTGTTTGAGGCGCTGCAAGGATCCGTCACTCTTGGTGTTGGTCTGAAGATGTAGGCACAGGATCTTGATGCTGGTGCTTGGAGTGATGGCCTGGCCATCAAGGAGTATTTCATGTGTTCTTTGGGGTGTCGTTTGTCGGGACGGCGGACGACAAGGAGGTGAGAATTTTTACGTGTGTGCTGGAAGCCACAGGCTTTAGCATACTGGGGTACTAGAAGTGAGATGCCATGGGTTGGTGTGAGCTTCCTTTAATCGCTATCGCGTGGCATTCAGCAAGAATGCAGGGGTTAAACCCGTAGATGGGCTTGGTGAGTGCACCACGTTTCTTCCCCGTCTTCGCGTCGGCTCGTAGCTCAATCGGTAAGATAACGGGCTCTTGCTTTGTAACTCTGTCAGTTCCAGGTTCGATTCCTGGCGGTGCAGTAATTTCTTTTATTTGTTCCTGGGAGTTTTCTGGTGACACCAACGGTCGCGAAAGAACCCTTGGGGGGTAGAGGTAAAAAGATTTGCTTTAAAAACAACTTCCTGGAGAAATAACACCAGAAAACGTGATTTGCAAGACCGCATAGGCGTGGCACATAATGCAAGATGTCGCAAGTATATGGTGACAGCTAACGGCTGAGTGTACGTTAGTGGCTTAGCATTTGTACAGATGACGAAATGACGAGTTAATTAAGTACATGGTTTCTGTGTCGTAAAATGATTGACTCTCTGCGTGTTGTGCTTGTATTTTTTATATAAACCAGCAAGAGAGCGGTTTCTGGCATGTTACATTCGCAAAGCAACAGCAGATTTTGTACGAAAGAACGTGCCAAACAATTTTGCAGTGTGCAGGATGAGCAATGCATTAGCCGCTTTAAACAAGGACAAAGTCATACATTAAGCAAACAGCGTGTTCTGCCATAATGGACGAGCTATGGAGTACGATTAAAGTGGCATGAATGGCTTGTAGAAAATCTGCAAATTTTACAGAATATTTTGTGCGCATCGTTATCCTCAGCAAATATTAAGTAACGTGAGCCTATGTTTACGCAATCGCTCAATTCAGCCAAGGATCAGCGCTCATACCAGCATCCAGAACGAAATGTGAGCTGTGTAATTCGCCAGAAGATATCAATTTGCCTGGTCGCTTTTTAATGCTCGGCTTACTTTCAACATATCTTTCTTTTCAGGTATACAAGCAAAAAAATTTAGTCCGATACGATTACGGCAAAGAGGAAAATCAGGCTCGCTATGGACAGGTACGTAAAATAACCGCTGAATCACTGACGCAGATCCAAGACGTGGCCTGTGGACAAAACGTGCTTTTGTGCCACTCTCTTTGTTTCCAATACAGTCAGAATTACTTTTAACATCTTGAATAGGTTAGGTTCTAACACTGTTTTTAGCTGTGCTTACCGGCACGTGCGCACAGCAGTGTTCATGCACATTGTCAAGTCGGTACACTTATGCACATATTAACTTAAACTGCCCCATTGAGCGGATGGTGTACAGGCGTTAGACAGGCGCAGAAATTCTTGTGATTGCCTATAGAAAACATCATCCTCTCTCAATTTCTACAGATTATAACACTAATATTTCAATGGCGCGCCGTGTAATGTACATGCTTCGGAAAGCAATGAATCGTTTTCAAACTATTATACCAAATATATGTTGCCTTACCAACCATTTTTTGGCGTTTGCGGAAGAAACGTGTACAACTACGTACGGATGGACCGGAAGTGCCTCAATAATATAATCACGAAATGCTCCCGGTCATCCCGCAAGGATGCATTTTCCCACAGATGAAAGACTTGTCAGAAGACTGGTATTCATGTTTGTTTGGCACGCGACAATGAATCAAAGCTTTTCCAAGAACTTGATAAACGATTTGGCGAGCCAGGTTGTTAGGAGAAGTGAGTGTGGTTTAAAGCATAAACATTATTGTGATAAGTATACCCCCGTCGGGTTGTGGCATTGTGATGCCGTCTAAGAACATGTAGATGGAACAGTCGTGGCATTGTCCTGTTGTGTGCCTCCTGGAACACGCCAGCGCTTTCAAAGGCACACCAACGTCGCATCATTCATCTCGGTATGAGCAATGTGGCTACGTTTTACCAATTGCAACATCTACATTTGCCTGTACGCGAATGCGTACGCTGCAATGAAAGTGCAGAATGATCTAAAGACATCTCATTCCTAACACCTGCGTCAGTTATCGCTTCGTAGCAATCTTAATTGGGAACTTTTGATTCCTTGACAGAAATACATTAATGTAATCATGGTTGTGCTGTGGTTTCAAAGATTTATTTGAAGCTTACTGCATGTTGCGCAAGCGTTAATTTATTTTGTTTGCTTTCTAGTGAGTTTTGTCATGGACACGCTTGTATGCAATTCTTTCTTTTTGTCCTGTCGCCATTGCACGGTTAAATCATGAATCCGCGCCAACTAGCCCATCTGGCCTATCATACATAGGGACAGCTAGTATAATTTGCAGAACTGAACTTTTTGGTTTCTGTGTACACTTTATGCACTATTTTATATCGTCATCCTCTTTTGAAGAAGCTATGACGTGTGATTGATTTACAAAAGTAACCTGGAATGCCCAGCACCTATTTTTAAAGTTAGAAGCTATGGCAGCTTCAATATTTAGGGAATGTATTAATATACAAAAGCCTATCAGATCGGCGCTCTCAGTAAACTTATGTAAAATTTCTGGTTTCTCTGAGTTACACTAACTAGAAGGTTGAGACGTTTAGTTGTGTACCTATAAGCTATCCCACCGGAAGCCGCAATCAGGAATTAAAAGAAAACCGCCTATGATGCACAGAGCACCAAAATCATTTTAAAATACGACAAAGATATGTTCAAAAGCAATGTTCCTCATACAGCTGCAATGTTCGCATCATGTTGTTTGGAATCAAGATGTCGAGCCCCTTGTTTCTGAACTGATACTCCTAGGGAAGGAAGTGTATGTGAATTGCCAAACACTCCAGGGGCGCACTCGACTAGTGATTAAACATACCTGATAAGAATGTGAAAGCATGCATTCTGCTAGTATGAACAAATAAAACTTGTTAATTATACCCAAGCATTGGTGAGTACTCGTGAGGCGAAGCTGAAAAAGCCGCACCCTCCCTTGACTAAGCAAAAGTAGATGTAAAAAGAGAACTCGAAAACAGCATGGATCAGCCCTGCTAAAACGTGGTATGAATACAGGTACGGTTACAATTCCTTCAGTACTCTATAGAAGAACGAAACAACAGGTTATAGATGTTTCAACGTCTTGGGAAAGTGCTAGACCACGAAGTGAATGAATCGCGAGACTTCGCAAGATTTGCACAAGATTTTCTGTGTGCTTTCTCGGAACACACTCTGGATAGCAGCCTTGTCACTTTTGTGTGAAATCAATTTCGTGTTATAAACAATAAGTTACTCACGCCAAGTGTTTTTAGTCAAATTTCCATTCACCCACCGTGATGTCTTATGCATGTGCAGTTGAAGCGACGCCTTCCAGCAAGAATATCAGATTGAACTCAGCAGTAACAACGCATTATGCATTAGGTTTGAAGCACGGAAAAAATTGGCCCTTTTAAAAACAATGGTGGCACGTTACGGCCAAATTACTAGTACTGTACGTCTTAAAATTGTTGGAAAGGAACAACCCGTCTAGGTTTACTGATTATCAGCACTTAAGATGATTAAAATGAACTACTTTATAATTCCGGGATATTTCTCCTCCCAATTTTGTATTTAGGTTCCCCTATCGCAGTCTTGAAATAAGAACCAAACTTCTGGTCGCCAATCCCTAATTTCGAAAGGACAGGTCACGATAGCGAATAAAGGCGTTAACAGTCGCAATAATTCAATACCCAACAATACTCTCTACATGTTTTCTATGTTCAGCCAAATAAACCTCTTTAGGCTGGATCCATGCCAGCTATTGTTATTTTAAAGACATGATTCTTTACATCGATACTTTGCATTCCACCTACGAATGTTTTCGCATAGGTTGGGGAAAGAACCTCAAGTGTCATTCAAATGCCCACAGTCTAGAATAAATCGCTTTCAGTCTGCTGGTAACCTTGCCTAGAAAGGCGAAATTCCCGCCAAAACGACAGCACGGAGCTTTTACAATGGCTTTAAATTATGCACGTTTCACGTTCTGTGCGGGCTGCGACATCAAAGGAACATGCCATAAGTTGTTCCATTTTTCATAAAACCGCCACGGCGTGTGTTCAAACAACGCTGAATCGCGTCCATAATCACATCGAATATACTTAGGTTAGAACAGTGAAATTAACATTAATAATATATTAGTAAGAATAACGGCTGACGCATTTTCTAATTTTCCTAACATTACTCACCTTCATCAATTGTCCTACACTTTGCAAAAACTGATGCACCTGCCTGTTAAACATATTATAGGCACACTCCAATGGAGACCAGTGCTGCTCGCCTTGCTAACCTTAATTGGTGGCACAAATACACCATTGCTAATATCGACTAATCTTCATGCCAGCGAGCATATATATGTTTGGCAATTTTTAACCCCTTAGAATTGACTCTTGGAACAGAGTATATAATCTCAATGCATTCAAAAACCATGCTTTTTAGGTATTGTTCAGTTTTCCAATTACTACAAATCATTATTGTGTAATGCCACCTCTGGAACGTCCTTTTTTGTTGTTTGCCCATCTAAATGCAAACCATTTATTGAAAACAGAAGACTTAGTGTTATTGCTTGTGATATTGGGGTAGCATTACATGCATTACCTTTTATTTACTAGCGGCGGACGAAGCACATTGTTATAGGTAGGCTGGTTAATGATGATGTCTAAGAGGAAGCCTGTTAACCTGTTTTCGTAAATAATATTTTACAGGAAACCCCCCCGGAATACCCACTGGAAAACATCCGTGTTCCAATAGCAGTGTTTAAAGGCAAGCTCGACAAATTTGCAGACCCAAAGGATGTAGAAGACTTGATAAAAAGGCTGCGCGATATTATTGTAACGGATTACGAGGTCCCTGATCCAGATTTTGGACACCTTGACTTTATATATGGATATAACGCTACGGATATTTTGCACCGTCCTATGATTCAATTGCTGTCAAACTACACATCACCTGGTTCCAATTAGGTTGAAAGAGAAATAAAACTTCACAATTTCACGTTACTTCTGAAGTTACTTTCACGGAACTTTTGTAAAAGATGTGAACGTTTAAGGCGCTCCGAAGAAGATTTCTCCCTCAAGTTTTATGTTCCAAAATAAAAAACATCCAAGCAAATATAGCAAGTTGTGTTTGTACATTTATTTTATAAAATGGTTGTGTTTCTACGATAGGAATTGACAACCCCCTTTATCTAAAAAATGTCTAATTGAATGTATGTGTCTAGAAACAACTCTCCCAACAAGGTTAGGGCTTACACGCTTAATCTTGCTAGTGTGCTACTCGCTAAAATGCTTTTTTGGGGCAGTAACGTGCACGAAGACGTGCGTATGTCGTTGTCACTCTTATAGCGACAGTATTTCCGAAAACCGTTGCTGTAATTATATTTTGGCGCACCTAAGAAAATTGCGCGAAAGGTAGCGCTTTTTTTTATAAGTCGAACATAAGTTTTTTTACGCTACAAGCACATTACATCAGGTTCTTTTTTGCCTTGCCCTGCAGTATGCAATCAGAGGTGTTTTGGGGGCAACAATTATACACTTTGCTGAAATACAGTTTTTGTGAGAACGACGAGTACCTGCTGGTTGAAATGCTAGTAGAAACATTCTTTTCCGAAATGCACGCACTCGTTCAATGCTCCAGAAGTAATGTTGCGAGCAAAACTTGTTTAGACGCGACATGGCTGGAGCAAAATTGCTACGTATTACCCAGTAAAACGTTGTCTTGATTCACTGATTTTTACAAACATCTTTTTTGACCCTAGACACCCACTTAGTTTTGCCAAAGTGTACACAGCGGCAAAAACAAAGGATAAATACAGTGAATCGTTATTCCAAAGAGGCCGCTCTACTATAGATTCCTAGAGTATTCAAAAAATGTGAAGCAAAATTCTATCATCTAAAACAGATCTGAGTTAAAGCATCTAAAGAGTTACATTTTCATCTGTATTGAGAACCAACTACATTTCAAACATTTAAGTGCCCTAATCACCAGCGTCCGTGCCCTGATTACCACCGATTGATATAGTGCCAGACGATTTACAGTTCTGTACTATATTCAACCGGCAAAACGTATCAGATATTGAATGGTTTAATCTATGCCGAACGAATCTGCACCTTCATTTCCAGCCCACGGCATCCTCTGTGGTCTCTCCTTCATGACAGACAACAATATTACATTTAATGAAGTCCTGCACGAAATTTTGGGGCTGTGTTTTTTTCTTCGCTGCTGTGAGGGCCTACCGGCCAAGTAATCATAAATTGGCATATTAGACGCGCGATCGCAGCGCAAAACATGCGCCTCGTATGTGCTCGATCTGCCGCAAATATCGTCAAAAGACTATATTGGTGTGAGGGACAGACAGACAGACAGACAGACAGACAGACAGACAGAACAATATTTGTCTTGCGTTTTCCTGGCCTGTGTTCCCGTCTAGACTTGGCCCTTTATGACCACTAGCATAGTCGCTGAATGGTAGCAAACCGACTATTCATGCGCCGTGCGCACGGTGCGTGTCGGACTGCCTCCGGGTGCGCCTCGCCTCACGGTCTTTCGCTAGCCGCGTGGCACGTTGCTCGGACGTTTCATGGGCGTGCACGAGATGACGGGCGTCGGCATGCCGGCGCTTCTCCGTCGCGATGTCCTCCTCGGTTCGAAGATACTTCTGTTGACACATGCGGCAGCAACTGGCAGTGGCACTGGGAAACAAACGGATGTACGCGTCCAGGGAGACTGGTAGGTGGCGCCGCGAATGTGCGTTTTAGACAGTTGCCGTAGTATTTCTTACTTGCTGCCGCAATAATCAATCATTCGTGTACATTTTAATAAAGCAACCCTGAAAATACTACTAATGGCAATGTTTTGCCTCATATGAGCGTAACGTTTTGTATGTGATCAACAACGTTGAAAAGTATGAACATCGGGACCAGATTTGGAAGTTTAGAAATTACTTTGGGCATATGAACACCTCCTGCAACATATGCGTTAACTTTGGCCGGCAGACTGAATCGAGGGACAGACAGACAGACCAAACTTTCCACGTCCAAGTATGCAAAGAAAGACTGCCGTTTTTAATAGTTACTTACGGCCTCGATTCTAGGCGTGAGTTTCGATTTTGACCAAGAGCACACCGAGGCGGCCGCCGCGACAAGATGGCGCTCATGGCATCGCTCTTCTCGTCGCAACATGGCCGGTCTGCACGCGCGCGACCGGGCAGCATGACGTTTCTCCCAAACGTGTGACGTGATGCACAAGGTGAAGCAGTGCGCGCCAACAGCAGCCAGCACACTGGCTACGTGACGACAGTCCTGACGACAGCAGTTTGTGAGAAAGGCGTTCATCACGTCATGCTGATGCCGATTGCGAAAGGTTTTCTGACAAAGCTTACTGGAGCGTCCAAAGAATAAAACTGATTTACATATGCTATATTGAACATATGACACAGGCTAAGCAAATGTTAATCTTTCTGGAAGATACCTCCCTATACAGAGGCAGCCTTTTACATAGTTACGTCTGCTTTCAAAGTGCATGTCAGTACTTATTTAAACTGTTCCGTTCCACGTGCATGAATATTTGTTTAAAGGAGTGACTACTCGTAGGAAAAACTTTTGTAGTTCACACAGCAAAGGCAAACCGGAGCCAATGTAAAATGAGATTTTTACAAGATAGAGGTTCAAGGGACAGACAATCGGTTTTTGTCGAGTATATGTTGCCTAGCTCGTATGAAAGCGAGCGTTTTTATAGTGGAGTAACCACAAGAAATTTAAAAACAAACGGGCAGAAATAATTTTAATTTAGAGCTAACCTTTCCGGAACCTGAAAGGTGGCGGTTAGTAGTGTACAAATGTTACACTACATTATCTGTCCTGGTCATGTGACCTGCTAACCTTACATCTACTGAAACTGCTGAAACATTTATTCACTCATTGTTAACATTTTAACACGCGTATTTGCATAAATTTCAATTGTATGAAGACATAGATCAGTGTAGGCAGTCAAGAAAGCAAAGGGAGCAAAGGGGAAAATGTTGTGTCGTTTATTATTTTTGAAATACATATATTTTCGAAAGATAGAAACACAGTATTGTATTGCAAACTTTATATGTATTTCAAACATTTTTTGAAAAATTTAAAGACACGCACCCCCCGCTGCGTCACCGCTGGGTTGCTCTCAGTGTGGCTACCTGCACCTACAAGCCCAGAATCAATATCACCGTTCAGAAAATAGACCCAGTGAAGGAGCTTCCTCGTGTTTTAAAGGCAAATTTGATTATGCTCCAACCAATCGTACGTAGACAAACCCCGACGTTCGAAGAGGGTTCGGACTCTTCTTAAGGGGTGACTGGGGCCACACTGCAGCTGCGTCTCGTAGCTTTTCCCCGTTGCTGTCCTTGCACACAGCCCATCGTGGTGGCACGCGACCCGTGTGTGTACACCGAGGGAAGCGTACTAAGCGAGCGGTTGAAGGGACACTGAAGTGATTTGTAAGCATTGCGGGATTACTAGCGCAAATTGTAGTCCGGAGTTCATAGGCCATGTTTCGACTACTCTGAGTGCGTTTACGCGAATTTATTTAGTACAAAAATAAATTCGAAAATGCTGTACTCCTCTCTGCACCCCCGCCCATTTTCTTTGGCGTTTTCGTGTGACGTCAGGAGGAGATGAGCTGACAATCGGCTGCGCTACTGCACGGCTCGCCGACCTTCCGACAGAGTCAGTCGGCCCAGCATTTAGACCGCCGGCCGCCGATGAATCGTCGCAATTCGTTAGCTCAATTGGAAACAAAGCCATGACACGTTTGTGAATGGAAGAATGTGCCTTTCTTTACTTTGTTAGTTTGTACACTGTATCGAGATCCGAGTACAGGTCGCTCCACACAAGCGGTGCACAAGTGCACATGTGACGCTTCGCTGACTGGTACGTACGCTAGTAGGAAAATCTACCACCACTTGAAGGCGGGAGAAAAGTTAGAGGAGTCAATGTAGGTACAAAGGAAATAAAATCAACCTGAACTTTTACCGTACAGTAAGCTTCAAGAATGCCAAAGAAAGCTTCAAGAATGCCAAAATGCTATTCAAACTGAGGTAAAAGATCTGAAGACCACACAGTTATCACAAGAAAAAACGATCACAGATATCACTAACAGGCTTGCCGCACTGGAAATCACGCAACCGACAAATAATGCCGACCCAGTTGTGCACGAGGCAAATGCAATCAAACGTGAAATCACGGTCCTTCAAGCGGCTCACACAGATACTAACAACCGAATGCGGAGGAACAATCTTCTGTTCCTGGGTATCGATGACGCAGAAAAAGAGACGTGGCAGGAAGCTGAAAAAAAATAGTAGAATTTTGCTCTGCCACCTTGAAGCTACAATTGCACGACAACGCTATCGAACGTGCCCACCGCTTAGGCAAATTTAGTAACAACAAAAAAAGACCCATAATTGTAAAGTTAACCTACTTCAAGACTAAACAAAATATCCTTGCTTGCGGCCGCCAACTGAAGGGAACTGATTACGCCATCCGAGATTTCGCTCCCGCTACTCGATACGCGCGCTACAAATTAATACAATTCATGCGACCTCAAAAGTGTGCCTTCAAACTCTCCGTTGAAAAACTGCACGTAGGAAGTAAATCTTATTCTTACGACGCGGCAACCGATAGCATTTTAGAGTGCGAAAACTTCCCTGCGTTTGCGCCGTTCCCTCCTCAGCATCATCTCAGTGCCGAAGCATGTGGTAACTGACGCAGAGCAAACAACCAAGGTCATTCAAACAACCGTCCCTCCTCTTCTGTAGATATCAACATTGCTTTCACCAACATTAGAAGTGTAGTCCCGAAAAGAGATCAGTTACACAGTTTTATCACAAACATTGACGCCGACGTAATTCTTCTCACCGAGACATGGCTGAGTGACAACATTAAAGATGTGAAGTTTTGCCCTTGAACCTAAATTACACACTATACCGCCATGATAGAAAAGACAAGAGAGGAGGTGGCGTTCTCGTAGGAGTTAAAAGTAGCCTGTCATCCTCACTCGTCAGCCGCGATGACAACCTTGAGCTCACATGGGTGTGTGTGCACAATTCATCGGTTAAATTAGTGTTCGGCGTTTGTTATCGACCACCAGACAGTAATCAGCTTTATTGTGACCACCTTCGCAACTCCCTCACAAACGTCAAATATAAATTCCCCGAAGCGCCAATTTTCCTTTTTGGAGACTTCAACTACCCTCACATCAATTGGTCCCTTCTCGCGGTGGCTAATCAGTCACCCTCGAATGAACCCAAACAGTTTCTAGACTTGGTACTAGACTTTAACCTTCACCAAACAATAACGACGCCTACTAGAGGTGACAACGTACTTGATCTTTTGCTCACCAACTGCCCTGATGATGCATCAATTGTAACAGTACTGCCCGGACTTAGCGACCACAAACTTCTTTATGTAGCCCTCTCTATGCCAATAAAAAACGGTCACCTACGAAGAAATTAATCACACACTATAATAGAGGAAACTTTGAATTAATCAATAAAGAACTTACTCACTACTATGAAAATTTTGAAAATTCGTACGAGGCTCGTTCAGTAAACACCAAATGGGAACTCTATAAAAACATGTTGCTCAGCTTAAAAAAGAAATATATACCTACAAGCACTGTAAAATCAGACTCGAATAACCCATGGTTCAACAAACACTTAAAATCACTGCTAAACCGGAAAAAGCGCCTGTATAGAACCGCAAAAAGCAAAAACAGTCCAGTAGCATGGGGGCGACCCCGCCTCTGTGAGGCTGAATACATCAAAGCATTAAATGACGCCAAAGACAAATATTTCCAAGTTGACTTGATTTCAATACTCCGCACAAACCCAAATAAATTCTGGCGCACCATTTCCACCAAACCACAAACTAACCAGATAAACCTTGTCGATGCAAGTGAGGAACCCATAGGCGTCAGTGATTCCGCAGCAGCCCTAAACGAATTCTTTACATCGGTCTTCCACGATTTTAATTCTTGCCCTATAGAACCCCTTGCCCAACTTCTCCCCCAAAACAATGCCTGAAATACAAATAACCCTGGATGGCATAACCAACTTAATCCACTCTCTTAAAATATCATCATCAGCAGGCTGCGATGACATCAATGCAAAATTACCTAAAGGTACTATACATATCTCTAGTAAATTTCTGTACCTTATATTCAAACAGTCCTTAAGCACAGGAACCTTGCCTGACGATTGGAAAAAAGCGAAAAGAGTCCCCATTTTTAAAGGAGGCAGGCGCGATGCACCTTCCAATTACCGCCCGATTTCTCTTACCAGTGTCCCATGTAAGCTCCTGGAGCACATCATAGCATCTAACCTAATGTTTTACTTAGAATCAATCAATTTTTTTTACCCCTTACAACACAGCTTTCGTAAATCTCTGTCTTGCGAAATGACCTGCTGCAACACATGGGCGAGAATCTTCAAATTGACGCAATATTCTTGGATTTTTCGAGGGCCTTCGACCGTGTTTCTCACAAACATCTGCTTGCAAAACTATCTCCCCTTGTTATCAGTCCAAACATTACAAAATGGCTTGAACAGTTTTTAACTGGACGCGTCCAGTTTACCTGCGCCAACAATTTCCAGTCAGCTCTAACCAATGTAACCTCAGGTGTTCCCCAGGGCGCAGGCTTATCTCCACTCTTGTTTTTGATTTACGTAAACGACCTCCCTACCAACATAACATCAAAATTGCGCCTTTTCGCGGACGATTGCGTCCTGTATAACCCCCTTCTTTCACCTAATGACACTATCGCCCTACAACATGATCTAGACACCATCGCTGCCTGGTGCGAAAATTGGCATATGTCTTTAAACATCACTAAATGCAAAGTAATATCTTTCACGCGTAAACACACCACCATGAATAACATTTATTGCATTCACTCCGTTCCTATTGACCACACCAGTGCTTACAAGTATCTAGGACTTCATATGACGCCATCTCTATCATGGGTGACACATATTCAAACAATCCGCTGTGAAGCTTCACGCACACTTGGCTACTTGCGACGCAACTTAAAATCCGCATCTTCCGAAATAAAAAACCTTGCATATTTAACATACGTTCGACCAAAACTTGAGTACGCATCATCCATTTGGCACCTATTCCAAGCTTATCTCAACGATGACTTAGAAGCCGTGCAAAACCGCGCTGCTCGTTTCATTGCTTCAGAATATTCAAGACGAACCAGCATAACCGCCTTAAAACAAACTCTGTCTCTTCAACCGCTTGCTTCGCGGCGCATAATTTCTCGCCTCTGCCTCCTGCACACCTTTTACTTCACTAGGTCAAGACACGCCCTCCTGAAACACCCGTTTCGGACATCGTCCCGTATATCTCACACTCACCCCTTGGCGGCGATAAAGGGCCGCACGACGGCGATGAGCAGCTCATTCTTTCCCCACACCGTCACGCTGCCGGATAACATTGCTTCGTGCAGCGATCGCACAAAATTTCGCGAAAAACTAACATATATCAGCAACCCAAATGATGCTACCTAAACACCCTCCCTGCCTTCTTCGTATCTCTTTTTTACTCTTCTTTCTTTGTCTGTTATTACACTCCTGTAAAACTTATTCTTAGTCTTGCTGTTGTCACTTGAGTGTTCATTCCTGCTTTTATTTTCTTCTAGTGTTGTTTCTAGTTACTATGTGTGACCATTGTCGCTTTTTTATGTGTTATAACCTCGACGTACGCCTTGTCACTTGAGTGTTAATTTCCTTCCTTTTTTATTTCCTCTTTTGTAGTCCCTTGTTAACTTGTGATCATTTTTACTTTTTTACGAAGTTGTTGAAACCCCGATGTACGCCATCACTTGAGTGCTGACTTTTGTCTTTTTATTTCCTTTTTTTTACTCTTTGTTACATTTTTGCGAAGATGTTACAACCTTGATGTACGCCCCCCCTTATGTAATGCCTCCTGGCCCTTAAGGACGAATAAATGAAATGAAATGAAATGAAAACCTAGGGGGCAGGAAGCACTTTTTTGCGCTGGGAGAACAAGCACAGCGGTCAGCAGCCCGACCACACATGTGCAAACGCTTTTCCGTCTAAGAAATGCAATTGCTAGACGTGAGATATTGTGGAAGTTTGGGGGACGCTTACTGCATGAGATCTATAAAACAAATAGTCACCTAAGCTACTTGAAATGCTAAAACTAAATAAAAGTGTAAACTGGTTGTACATTATATACCTTAAATGTCCATCGAGCCAGTGCTGCTTCGTGGCCGAGTGGTCTGAGGCACTAGGATTATTGTTTTGCATGTCACAAGTTCAAATACCCGAGGGTACGTGCTTTTTTGTAAGTTGATTTTTTTCGTTTGCGGCCGATTTTTTCTAAACTGAGTTCACCATTTTTGGCCGTAACATTCACTGCTCACGAGCGAGTTCGCAGAACGCGCGCCGACTGACACTGACGCGCTAGCGAGTTCTCGTTGGCGTGCTGTTTCCACAAGCACCGACTATTTGCGGGCAGTGGGCACAGGCCAGAATCAGCAGACGCTTCGCCTGGTGCGAATACGCTTTATATGATACAGCCATGAGTGAGGCAAGCTCCAAATATGCAGGAAAAGCGCATGGCATTTGAGCGTCTGCGGTGACGTGGAGGGCGTTCATCCACTGCGTAGGCCTCAGCTAGTGCTCGCTACAATTCCAAGCCATCCTGGGAGGCTTATCTTAGGCATTTTACAGCCGACAACATGGCAGGAGCGCGGTACGACGATTACTGAGATATCGAGAAGGCCCATCCAACGATGCCGTCAGATGTCAAGCATGTTGTTTTACAGAACCGAAACTTGTTTGAATGCTAACCTTGGACACCGTCCAATCAAGGTGCATCTTCTCCTGCCGTCACATCCTTTAGTTGGTGCAGCCGCCACTGACCGCGCATGGTAGTTTTTCTTCTTTCCCGCTTTATAAAATAATTACGCACTTATCAACCGGATAAACGATGAAAAGTGTGGTAATTTAAGCCAGCCTACGCAGTGCAAGCAAAACCGGGAGCTTGACAAATTCACTTCAGTGTCCATTTAGGGCTCCGTCTGCATCTTTGGGTATGCCATGACTTGTGGAAAAGCCGCTTCCTCCGGTTTGTTTCCCTTTCGAGAATGGCGTTCCGGAGAAGTCAATTTTGTGGCCGGCCACTTCACAGTGCTCGGCGACTGCGCTGCGTTCTTTATTCTATTTTGGTACGTCGTTTTGGTGTTGCGGAATCCTCTCGGGGAGATTTTTGCTTTCGGCGATGTATGACGCGCGGCACTTACCTCACGGAATATGTTAAACGACCCCGGGCGCTTTCTCTATATACGGCCGGTCCTATGTTGTACGTTGTGTAACGATTCTGTCTGAGTAAGGGGCGTTTCCTCTGCCGAAATAGTCGTTTTCGGTTTTCTAAACCGGCAACGGCAGCTTAAAAAAAGAAACCACCCGCCCGGGAAGAATCAAACGGCCGACCTGCACAACATGAAGCCAGCATTCTACGTCTTGTCCATCCCAACAGATGACGCCTTCGTACCAAATACAGTACGTCTTACGATACCATCAATGCATACAGCTGGCCGCTACTAATGAATAAAAACAGCTCATAAAAGAATTAGAAAGCCTGCAATTAATATTTTTTAGCTGGTGACAAGATTTTAAAAAGCGCTTTTCATCTCGCACACAGACAAAAATAATGTTGCCCCGCTGCTGTGTGCAATGGTTGCCAGCATCATTTTTGAGAGGTCATACACCTAAAAATTATATTTAAAAAGTTCTAGGGCGCTATCAGCAAAACCGCTTCACGTTAAGGTTTTCTTAAGGGATACCCTTTTCTTTGGAATAGAGAACAAATAGTCGACAAAAATCGGTTGTCTGTCCTTTCATCAATTTGCTCTGCGCCTGGGATAAAGTAAACAGCCGCGTGTACACCGTACGCGGCCCCTTTAGACAAGCTTTGTTCGGCTTCGAATAAAGACTGACTTGAAGAAAATGAACCCGAATATTTGTACATTTCTTACTTGAATGCACGGAGAATGCTCAATATACACAATAGTCAAGAAAACATTATAGTCGAACCCGATCCAGGCGCGTTGGTAATAGAAACATGTTGAATGAAACCAGGCGCAAACTTAACAGGACGCAGAAAGGAGTACACATGACAAGCGCTGGTCTAACAACTGAAAAATTTATTAGGCAGAAAAGAAATATATAGGCAGAAGATACCACACCCCCAAACACCAAAAAAATAAAAAAATCAAACAAAAAACCGCAGAACACTGCGCAAACAAGATGAAACATTGCATAGAAACATGGTTGCACTCACACGTGTCTGATGTTGAAATAACGCCCCTCGATATTCCGTAATCAGAAAGGACCGGCTCACTAGAGAGGGCGGGGTAGCTATAGGTATGAAAAACAACTTTTTCGTACCTGATAATTCAAGTGATCTCGAAACAGTTTGGAATAAAACTATTTTAGGCAACCATAATGTGCTGACAAATTTTGTACAGCCGCCAAATCTTTCTCGTAAACCTACTAGTAAACGTAGAAGCCTTTATAAACATAAATATGCACCCAGACGAAAACATATCGTTTGCGGGTGATGTTATGTAACTTGTATGGATTGGGTGTCCAATTCTTTAGGAGAGACTAAAGTATGGAGGTGTGATCAGGAATTAAACATTTAATTTAATCCTAACCGGACTCAAAATGCATCTGGCTTTGCAAGGGCGGGCTCGGGGAGTTCCACGCTTTTAGATATCGTTTTTTTTTTCGAGTTGCCCATATCCTTTTGCTACAATCTGTGACATCTAAAATGGTTTATTGTTGCATAAAATGGCAGTGATGCCTTCCGACACGTCTATGCGGAATCTCTTCCGTCCTTCGAAAGTACCGGTTTTGAATTTCTGTTTAGCTGATGATGCATTTATATTAGATTAACTCGAAGTATCATTTGAAACATTTTCAGGCATTGCACACTCTGGTACAAGCGTAGACGACCTATATTATTCCTGCTGTTGCGGATCTGGTAGCGTGACCGGTGACGGCGTGCGTTGGTCCTGAGTTGGGGCAAACATTGGGGACGAGTGGGCGAAGGAAGAAACTTTATGTACAGATATTTAAAGAGCATTTGACTGAGTGAACGGGGTTCTGCGCTCCTGCGCGCGCGAGATTAGATAACCAGGGTGGGTTCGCCCCCTTTCACACTTTTTCTCGGCTGAAGTCAGGATGCACCAATCACGAAAATCTGTGGTAATGAAATTGAAGTCCACACACTCTGAAAGAGAAGGTACGTTTCCTCTTCTCGCACAGGTCAGTCGGTTGGCTTCGGTGGTGCAACCTTCATTGAATAGCCGCGTCTCGGACCCACAACAAAGCGGCCCCACGATGCGCGGCGCGCAGCTGAAGATTGCCGGGGGAAGAGCAATGCAGAACGGCTTTGTTCATCCCTCCTGCAACATTCTCGCTCATTGTGACTTGACTTGCCGGCGGGCGCTTGGGTTACGAAGCCGCGGAAAGCGGCTTGTGTCCAGCAGCAGAGTCAGTCGCCCCCGCGTCCTTGCGCACAAAGCCTCGTCGCTCCCCGTCGATTGGAGAGGGGGGTAAAGAACCGGCGAAAACCGGAACCCCAGAGGTTTGGGTGATTGAACCCGATAATACTGCAGACAGTCGTCGCAATGCCGATACGCTGATCGTAACACTTCTCAGATATGGTTTATCACTGGAGAAGTGCTTTGTGCCAAAGCGATTCATAACGGCCAAAAAAATCGTGGCAAACCACATCGATGATCCAGGCAAAAGGAAAGCTAAAACTAAGGTGAATATCGCCTTTAAAGAACTGCCCGTTCATTGATAATAGCTGTATTTTCGTATGGAATGGATAGTTGAAGCAGCAAGTCAGAGAATCAAAATATACGTTCTATAATATCGCATGAAGATCGTTTGGGAAAAGCACTCCCGGAACATTTTCGCAATACGTTCACCCACCAGCCACCTCTTCCTCGCATGAAAGTGAAGATAGCGTTTTAAGCAAATCAGATGCCTTCAACTGCTGTAAGAATCTGGAAGGCCCCCGCTTGAGATATAAAAATTGACGAACAAGGTGCATTCAACCTTTCATTCAACTTGAATTCTAAGAAAAGTACCAGAGTTCACGGAATTCTTAAAGCACCTTGGCAAAGATATGCAGAGTGGGTTTTTTTTAATTCTTAGCTGAAATTGTTCAGGCGTCTACTAGCCAATGCTCCTTTCCAGGAGCATGGAAGCGTGCTAAAGTTCTTCCAATTTATAAAAGTGGCAGCAAAGCAGACGTTAGAAATAATTGCCCGATATTCCTCAGTAGCACTCGTTCGAAATTACTTTAACACATTGTATCTATTCGATTGTAAATTTGCCTTGGTGATTGCCATTTTGAAATGCAAACGGGGTTCATTCTCTACAGTAACTCAACAAGTTGAAACTTTCCATCATGTCTTTTCCACAATAAATGGTCGAAGTCAAACAGACGTTTTTAGCCCTCGCCAAAGCTTTCGATAGGGTATCGGACCAAAAGGTACTTTAAAAATAAATGCTTTATTTAGCAACCCCCCGATTATCCGATGGTTTTCGTCTTACCTTAGCCATAGAGAGCAATTTGTCTTATGTCAGCGATATCAATCTTCCTTCTCGCTTGTAGAATCTGGTGTAACCCTTTGTTCTTTATCAGTGACATGCCGCATGACATTACTGTTCTCATCGGACTGTTCCCCAAATGACTGCCTGTTATACCCCCGTTTTGTAACGCGTGCTGATCAGATCGAAAAAAATTGTAATCTTCAAAAAATAAAAAACATTCTGTGACAGCTGGCAAATAGTTTGGACTACCAAAAAACGGTGTACATGTCTATCACTAAATCTGAAAAAAGTATTTATTACGCCTATTGCAAAAAAAGGTATCCCGTTAAAACGAGTATTAACATTTACATACTTACGTTTGCAGGTTACATGAGATTAGCTTTGGAGTGAACTTGTGGATTATGTATGTAGTAAGCCCAGAAAAGCTTTGTGGTCCCTTAAAGGAAACGTTTATAATGCAACCCCTGACGTAGAATGTTAAACTAACAAAGCGTTTTATACCACCATTTATGGAATAAGCCAAAATTTTGTGAGAACCACACACTTGAGAATTGTCTGAAACTGTATAACATTCAATGGCTTGCTACAAGATTTATTTTAACAAACATCATCTGTGCCATTCCTCCGCCCAAAAATGGTAAGTCAGTGAGGCTCCCTCTCTAGAATCACGACGTGAATATGACCAGTTAAAGTTTTTTATTATTCATGGCCAGGCCGAAATTATCAAAGATGACTATTCTCGCATATCTCCTGAGGAATATTTTCGTAATCGCTACAGCATGTACACCCGCCTCCAAATACTGGCAATGACTGTTTTAAAGCGGCTTTTTTGCGAGGGAAATTAAAGAATTGAATATGTTGTCAAACGCCACTACAAGGGCGTTATCTATGAATGAATGTTCTGAAATTTTGAAGATCAAATATGTTCTGTGCTATGAACTTAAACTGTGCTATGAACATAAACCTGTGCTAAGAACTTAACCTGTGCTCACGAAACTGCGTTATGAACTTGAAAGAAAAGTTGAGTGGGGCAGGTTTACTGTTCGTGGCGGTAGTATTTATTTTTGTTAACTCCTAAAATTTTATGTGCGAATGTTTTTTCATGCTGAGTTACGCTGCTTTGTGCGTTTTCATGCTGCGTTTTGTGCCGGGGAATGGGATGTTGACCTGACTGTTGTAGTATTGTAGTATTGAACTCCCGGTTGTACTTTGGTGGTGCCGGGGAGCTATGAAAGTTCCATTTGCTCAATGTAGTATTGGACTTTGAAAAACTATATACTTCTCTTATTTTGAAAGGGTTTCATTTTGCCTGCCTCTAGTTGTGTGGTGGCCTTCTTTTATTAAAAACCAACATCAGCTTTATCCATATTGTTAACTGCGGCCGGACAATGATGAGGTAACCATGGGTGATGGTAGAGCGATGTATTCACACGATTTACACGTTCGCCAAGGGAGAGCCCGTGCAGGCTTGGCACCGCACACAGCTTCTTCTTCTTCTTCTTGACGTTGGGATTATGACTTTACGTCCAGAACGCGTCCTTATCACCTTGTGACAGCTCCGCCATCGAGGCCGACCGTCCCGGTCGAAGCCGTAGTGGGTGGGCGAGTGGGATGAGTCCGAAACATTGCCTGAGAATGTACAGTGAAGCCGTCGCTGCTGCAACGGATGAGGATGACGAATTAAATCGCTAAAAAACTGCCGCTGAACAGTGCTGAATGTACGCCAACGCCATGAGAAAAAGACCGAAGTCTTTGAGACGCGCAGTAGAACGGAAAATGGGAACGTAATCGTCATGTGCTCTTGTTGCGGCTCATCGAGTCTCGGCTCGTATCAACTAGTCATAGGCTAGGGACACAGAGCTGAGGAACGTTCGTGTGCATGGATCACCCGAACTGGTGCATACCGACGCGATCCAAGCTCTTGGAAGAGTCCGCTTCAAAAGCCGAGACGGGGCGAAGCTGGGGAACCATGATGGGAATGAACACCCCACGCTCCGGAAAAGAGCGGCTAGATTCTCCCCAGGAACACTAACCTTCATCTGGCTTCTTGCTTCGCCAAAGTAATATCTAAAGGAAATGTTTTAGCCCCACAAAATATCGCCCTACTGTAACATAAAATTCAAAGTTTCTTTATAAGTCACATAAGAACTATTAGTTTTCTTTCTTGCAAAAACAATTCCTTCTTTTTACTGAAGTAACGTTTAAGACGGAGCTAATGCACACACAATAGTTTCTCAAGAAACTGGGAGTTTATTTGTATCCCGTGTATCACAAAACGCGGAGAGATATCTGATTGACTGCGAAACATTAGGCAACAACGCAGTAGTAGCATACGCAGCTGTTCACACAATGCTGAACAAACAAGAAGATTCGACTGCTCAAACCTAATAAGTATTGTGAAGCTGATGCTGTCCCGAATATCGCATTTTTGCTAATGCTTTGGCCGTTAATGAATAAGGACGCGACCTTCAAACTTTATACAGTAAACACTTGCTTTATAGCACAGCCTAACAGCATTCGAAAGAAAGTAGACTAGGGAATCAAAGGCGATGTGAGGGCATTCAATCGGTGGGGTATGCGGCTATAAGAATGACAACATAGAAAGCTGAAATGGAAGCTACTGCCAAAGCGTAGCGAAGATATTGGATAACTATTATTACGATACACACGACCGGACGATGCAGAATGTGAATGCTAGGAAGTATACAAGGAGACCCTGCACTCGAGTACACATAAACGGAGGCGTTATTTGTCATAACACGAGTACTAACCAATCTACACAGCTTCTCGTGCTGAACAATGACTGGCCGGCCTGGTTTTCTGCTGTATTTCTGGCACTCAGCCCGATCGGAATTTCTCTCGTATAATACATAGGAGAAGCAGCAGGAGATCTTGGAAGGAACCGTATGGCCCCCGGGTCGGTGGTGTGCGGCGAAAGTAGTCCACAAGCACAAAGTCGTGCTTTCTACATACGTTGCAGCTTTTATTAGCTGAGTTATAGAGCATGGATGGTGTGACATGGCTGTTGGAGAAGTAATTTTCGCACATTACTTTTACCGCAGCGATGGCTCATATGTACAGCACGGGCCTCGTATGCGGGAGGTACTGGGTTCTAATCCTGGTACCCCCGGGCACCCACCAGTTTCTTTAATGGTTACAGGCGTCCCTCGTCGGATGCGGACCCTTGAAAGGGGATTTCACGTCTGGAAAGCCACCTTTACCTTTGCGAGGGACCCCTGACCCTTGTCCATCTGGCGGGGCCCCCAGCCATCATGCCGCGTTGCCGCATTGCCGGGGGTGAAAGAGTCTGGCGGCATGTCCTGCTGCAGATGGTTGCGAGTTGAGCGTCCAGCGTGGCTGTGGAAGGCACCATGTGCATTCATGTGCCTTGGTAGCACCGGGCACCTACGGGTAAAATAGGTACAAGCGATTCGCAGGCTTGGCGCTCGGCCCTTGTGTGGGACTACAGTGCTTGGGAAGTTCACCCGGTTTGCACGGAAAATCGCCCCTATGGAAAGGGGCAGCAGCAAAAACGGAGGAACTTTTTTTGATGCTCATCGTTAGCAAGTAAAGTACTCATTCGTTGAGGCAAGCGCTCGAATTTCACGGCCTCAGCTAAAGTGTCATATTTGCTGCGTAACGTTATCTCTGTAGGACGACACTTAGATCACATTTTTATGTCTTTGATTTGAGATATTCAGCTTGCTTTCTCCGTTTTTTTTTCAAAATTTGAAAGAGCTAATGTTCTTCAGGTATGATTAGCACAAGAAAGAAAATCAGGCTCGCTATGGATAGGTACGCAAAAGGCTTCTGGAGGGTTTGACGGTACTTACAGCGTGATGTCGAAAGAAAACGTAATTTGTTGACAGTAGATTCGTTTCATTTGCAGCAGGAATTTTTTTTACCCTTCTTAGGTGAGCTCCAAATAATGTTGTTTGTGGTGGCCGGAATGCGGGCACACAGGGGATCCCGCACAACGTATATATTATGCAATTTAATTAAATTAACGTGACATCGTTAAAACTCCGTTTGTATTATTTTCACATCATTTTTCGTCTTAAGCGAGAGCTCTAAAGGCGTCAAACTGACTTACTTTCCGACGTAATCATGTGCAGATAAGGCTACTGTATGACCATGCTGGTCAAGTGGGTCACGGCATTGGCTTCCAGTGGCTCCGCAGTCACTGCGGCATTGTCGGCAATGAAAGTGCAAACGCTCCTGCCCACTTGTCACAGCAAAAGTCAGAGACCATATCTATTCCATTATCCAGGACGGACACCGCTAGGACTCTCCGGCAACTTGCCCGGGAGACAACGATAGCCAAATGGAATACCCAAGAGTTCCCGAGCTCTCGTATTTATGCCCTGGACACAGATTTTCAGCGTTTTCTTCCATTAGGCCTCCCACGGACTGATACAACCGTTCTTTGCCGTCTTTGGCTTAGAGTCGCCTTCACAAATGCGTACTCCAGTTTGATTGGAATGGCAGGCAGCAAGGCGTGTAAAGTATGCGACAGACCCGAGACCATACGCCATCTTCTATGCGAATGTCCGTGTTTTTCTTTGGCAAGAAGGCAACTGTCCTCAAGTTTACGGAAGCTCGATTCTCGGTGGCCTGTCTCTAAGGAGAAAATCCCCAGCCGCTAGACTACCCGGTCATCAACGCACAAGGCCACAAAAGTGCTACTGTGGTACCTAAGAACAACGAACTTGCACAGCAGACTGTAGCACAAGACTACTCTCTATGAAGTCAATGAACTCTATCACCTATAGGGTCGTAACGCTGGCCACACCTCGTTACGCTCTATCCTTACCTTCCCATTTTTTTACTGTTTTCGTCTTTTTTCCCATTTTTCCCCTTTCCCACGTGTAGGATAGCAAACTAGGCCACAGCCTGGTTGTCGTTTCTGCCTTTCCTTTATCTTGATTCCTTCCTGGCAAAAAAGAATCAAAATAGGTAGTCCCGCATTTCAATACACCGAAGCAAATACTGCAAGCAGCTACACCAACAAACAATCGTGTGTTGGGCATAGATGTTCATTCCTACGTTGTCTTCTTAGTATGTTTCTTCTGTGGGTCTTGTCTGGCCACCGCAGTACAATCTAACCGTTGAGAGATATTTTTAAAGAAAAGGCAAGACATTGAAAGTAGTGTCCAATGCCGCACAACAATTTACTCACACACCAGACGTCGAAAAGCAATTCGCAAAGCATATAGTACGGTTCCGATCCGTCTGAAATTGACAGGAGCAATGGAATAAAACGACAGAGCCGTCAACAGCGACGCCTCGCGACAAACGAGCAGGTTACTACTCCTACCAAAACACCCCTCATCCAGATGACCTCGCAAAGGATGACTAGGGTAACAATCTGATATTCATGGAGGACGCGGGCGGTAGTGGCAGTTGGAGGTAGTTTAGGCTTAACAGTTATCCTCGGTATTCAATTGCGTGGAATGCATGCAGGCAACCAATTGTGCGCCGCCATATCTGTGGCCAAGCGTCTGTTGCTAGGCGACGTTGTGCGCACGGCCCGCAGATCAGGCACCCCTCTTCTCCTCCATGCAACCATTTCTCTATGATGCAACCGTGTGAGTGCGCCCGTGGCCTCCGCGCCGCCGGCAGCCGATCGCAGAGGCCACGGTGCGCCATTACTCGTTACGTCGGGCTCCGCGGGATGGCGGCACTTGTCCAGCTAAGCACGACTGTGAAACACATGACTGTTTCACATTACGAACTCTTCGCCGAACACAAAGAATTGCGTCGAGTTCACTGTGCGTGCGATTAATAACATCTCTGTTGGCGCCACATAGAATCGGATTGGAACGGAGCAGATGACGCACGCCGGTGCCTTTTTTTTTCGGCGTGCGGCCGCAGTGGCCCAGGCTTCGCCGTGTCCGTGGCGCATCGGCCATGTATGTGACCGTTTCCAGTGTTGCCAAGAGAAGAAATTGACCGCTAAACTTTTCAACGAATACCGTCTATAGAAAGGAGGTGCCTAGGTTGGATGGCTACCACTTCCCAAGATTTGCTACTGAACCAAAACGAACCATGGGTTGGTTTTGGCTCCGCATGGTTGGTTTTCGTTCAGACACCCAAATTCAACCATGGGTTGGTTTCGGTTGGCTGGCGTGGGCACCAGCCGCGCATGAAGCTTGCAAGTCTCGTGCGTCTGATTGTATCGCACCGCTTGTGGCCTGCATCAATTTTACGTCGTGTTGGGGCATATTTTTGATGCTTCGCTAAGTCGTCGCAATTTCTGAGAGTTAAAGTATGTAACAATACCTTATAAAAACAATAATCACTGCGTTGAAGTAAAGGCCTACAAGACCAAAATCTAGTCTAACGAGGATAATGTGCAGTTAGGTTGGGCCCTACTTTTCGTGCACTAGCATAGGTTTAACAAAAGTGCATAAATTATCATCAAGTCCTCAAAACTTTGCCCAAGCATAATTAGAGCGCACTGTATACCCTGTTGGGCTCACCACCTCAAGTGATAGCTCTAGACGCGCCGAATGAGCTTCCTGCCGAAATGTCCGCTAGAATACATATCTGCAAGGAGAGTTGACGACAGAAGGATGGTAGGATTCTATTAGGAACGCCACGGCTAAACTTAACATGAAGCAGAAGCACTAGCTTTAATGTCGTCTGACAACACATTGCGTAAATATAACAAAAGCTGTTCGTTCTGCTCCCAGAGGAGCACACAAGCACAAAAGGACACAGATAAATACGTTCGGCATTCGCCCTGCAAGGAAACAGAATACGACTTCTCAAGCAGGTCAATATACTCAAATGAGGGCAAATCGACGAATGCGGGAAGATGACGTCCACGGCCACCTACTACAAGTTATGGACGCAGTGAACGGTTCATAGAAGTGAACAGGATGCGGGAAGGACATTTATCATAGCGTAGAAAATGCAGTGTAGAAGCCCAACCGAGATAGAAAGAGCGAATACCAAAGGCTTGCAGCACTACCTCTCTAGGCCCTCCCTGAAGCATTGCTTTGTACGCAGGGTGCTTCACATAAAGGTCAGTCAGAATTCGCTTCGGGATTGGTGGGCGTCAGGGTACATTTATCAAACTTGCCTCCTTCATTGGCTTAAAAACACTCCATTTTTATTTGTTCTAGTCGCTTGCCCTTGTAACCAAGCAATTGTTTTCGGAATTGTTTTTATGCCTCCTACGACGCAATCCAAATATGTGTAAACATTAGTGTTGTACTTGTGAATTAACAGGATACCACACTTGAGCTGTGCTGTTTCCAACTAAACCATAAATTTCCGTAGGACGTTCTGCATCCTCCTGGTGCCCTCAAGATAGAGTTGTATCATGTACAAATCAACGACTTCTGTATCCGAATTTCCCTTCGCATACAGCTTCGTGTTGTGAATTCCCGAAGAAAAAATCTTTGATTAGTCATTAGTCGGCGCCTCTTAAAGAATATTCCCAAAATGAAATAATATTGTTAATGAAAACCAAGAACAGCGAAGTCAGTAAAGCACACCTCATTTATTAAATGAATAACGAAAAACTTTACGATGGCCCTGTTCGTGATTTAAATGAGTGGTTAATGGCTGCTGCAACGGCGCAAGTGCAAGAAGAATCGGGTAATATTTCTTACAGGTGTTGATAATGATTCGAACTATTGAAAAACAATTGTTTGCAAGGATACCTCTCAGGCATGAGCAGATATGGCATGTGTAGGCCACTGAAAAAAGAAAGAAACAAAGATTAGTGAATGGACTTCTGTCAATAAATATATTCTTTGGGGCACCTAAGTCTGCAGACAGTCTTTCAATTGCGAAAACTCTATGGCTTCCCCAGATAGATCTAGAACTTCCCTGCTACATTGTTTCTTCTCTTTTTCGCTTTCGTTCCTTCGCCGTTGGAGCGAACGATACTGCCCTATATCTCGAGTTTTGTGTATAAATTGGTGCGCGTTATTTGAAAATTTTGAAACAGCTTGTGTCATGTGTTAAGAGCAGGCTACCGCCCTCCCCACAACCCATCATCGACCATGTCGGCGTGGCTTCATAACGCGGGAGACCCAGAGTTGATTCCTACCACCGGAAGCGTTTTTTCTGTCTTCCTCCTCATCATCATGCGCTCTCTCAATGTGCAAAGATAAAGTTGGCTTTTCTGGAGTGCGCTTTGATTACGATACCGCCATCCGGGAGCCCCATCAGGCTTCGCGTTATTGTTTCTGCAAATTCTACGGTCGGGCAGAGTAGCCTGGCTGACATGGCGCTTAACTCACCAGGCGAGAACCTCGCATGTGCGCGACATGTCCGTGCCGATAGATACCGAATGGCATCCGCACGCACCTCGGCTCTTGGCGCTTTTCACGTCGCCTACCAATGCCCCTGGGTGCCCTAGAAGCAGGGTATTTGTCCTGTTTTTTTTTTAATAATAGGCTTTGTTTGTGTTGCTCAATTGGTGGTTCATGTGGTAAAAACGTTCGCCCTGGATCCGTGTCTCGGGCGAGAGAAAATAGAACAAAACAACGGGCCATCTCCAATAACGTGAAACCTGGGGAGCAGCGAAGCATGCAGTGTATAAGTGTATTCAAAGATTGGATGTCCCTCTTGCCACACGGCGTGCGCTGATTGGGCTCCGGAAAAACACCGCCGGGTGGAGCAATCGCGCACTTGGTGAGACGGTGGCGCCCTCTCTCCCGTTGAACCCGATTTCAACGCAACCTTGAACCCGATTTCAATTTCCATGTCCCATCCACCTATGTTTGGGGAAGTAGCACGGGTCAATGCGAGCGCAGTGCAATGCCTGCGGCTCGTCCTGAGGGCTCGTCCTCGGTGGTCAACCAGGCCCGGCACCAGGTATTGTGCCTTTTCTTGCTTCGAATGAACACCCGACCCGATCAGGCCGAGTGTCGATAGTCAGTGGGTATTTGACTTTAACACAAATTATAACCTGTATACAAACAGCTTCTGCGTGTGCTTGACGATTTGCTGAAGCGGACAGGGTGCATTACAGAAATAATTTATTATTTTCGCTTATTTTCAACCGCGTTTATCTAGTTGACACTTGCTTTTTTCACAAGCGAGTGTACCGGTGTGTTTCTGGTACGCATTTTTGCCCAGGCAGATAAAATGTTCTAGCGCGAGGCGTCGAACAACGAGTGTCCTGGTGTTTTAGTACAGTGACTACATGAAATGGAGACGACGACGACAGGAGACAGCCGAATGCAGGAGCCCCTAAGGGGCTGCGCTCGCAATAGAGGGTGGTTGTGGTGGCTCTGCCTCCCTTCTGCGGCCGATGTTGTTAGGAGGCCTTCAAGGCACAGCGCTGCTCACCCCCTATTTTGGCCAATGCACCGTTCACACATTGTCTCGACTGGTCCCGTGACCCCCTTTGCCGCGTGGAAGCTGTGTCAAATCCAGTGTGCATCCATTGGCACCGGTGACTTAGGGTTGAAAGATAATGACGATGGCGAAATAGCTATGCAAGTGGACTACAAAGAAGTGGCAGGCAGTCAATGGGGTTGTTAGAACGAGTGAACGTGATCACGGAGACGGTTGCCGTGCAAAGCATTATTGGCTCGGTGTACACGTCGCTGCCCAGAGAGTACTCGAAAATCGGGGCAAGGCGTCCATAACGCGACAAGACTAACGTTCGCGAGTGATGAAAAGACAATTCTTAATTCATTACCATCAACCCTTAAATGTTGCATTATTTTGGAGGGGGTACGGCAGAACCATTATAACGCATCACAGTCACGGGCCTTAAGAAGCTGTTTGGTTGCCTCAAACAACACCTGAGTTAACCAAGACTTTTTCGCCTAATCTGCCATTTTCTACTGTCGTATAAAAAAGCAGTGCTTCCGTGTTCGCTGCTGGGCAAAAAAAAGGAAGCATACTATCCGAAAGTTTTGTCCTTGCAGCTTCTCTCTTCATATAATCTGAAGGGCTGCGCATGCTCCCCATTGATGGGCAAAAATCTTGTCACGAAGTTAATATTTTGGCAGTAGCATGTCAAGTACGGAAGAAAGAGGTATTCTACTTTGTAGGGTTTGGAAACGGCCTAGGTTTTCGCTCTAGGCAGTGCGTGTAAATAGGTGTATAGGCAGTAAACAACGTAATGAAGTTGATTGCATGCCACAAAATAACTTGATTTTGATGAGTGTGAATAAAATGCTGAGAGTAACGGTTGCAAGAAATCAAAAACCGCACAAATCAGAAGCCTATATTTTGAGTGCCAATTCACAAAGATTTCCTGAGGTTGCGTACATTTTCAAAAAGAACTAGGTTTCACGCACTCTCATAATCCCACAGCAGAACAAATTGCAAGGATTATCTTTCCCCAAACTTCTTCACGGCTTGTGCTTTTCTGTAAGAAAGTTTACTCTCTGTCATTTCGGACAAAGATGTTTCTAAGTGCGGCCCACCATTTTAGGGGACCACAACATATGTACAACTGTTCATGGCATATTTCTGGCTATTTCTAACCAGCTGCGCAGTGAACCTTGTGAAAACAAGATCTTTACACGACGTAAATGAGTCTTGGAGTAACACGTATGTTTTTTGTAGGATTTCCCCCGGAAATGGAGCTGAACATCTGCTGTGCCCTTTTATTAGTGGCGGGCTGTTCCTGCAATGGTCATATTAGTGTGACTCGGCTGTCTGCATCAAGGACAGCAGCCTGAGCAGCAGACCGGTGGGGGACTCGAACGCTAACATGGAATATGAGGTCTTTACTGCCCTAGATAAGGTAGCGTCTGGAGCCTCCGGAGGCGCCGCTACAATCGCGCAGTAGAGGCTCTATTGTGGGAGCTTTATGTCTGGTGGCCGTACCTTCCATAACAATGGCCTGTGCATTCTAAAGTCAAGGCAAGGCAGTGGTAGGTGAGTCGTCATCCCAGCTTTGGCGTTCCAAAGAATAAAACGTAAATTACGGAAAGTTTCGTTAAAGCAGGCATGACTGTACATTTCACCCTGCAGTATGTACAGGTGCCGTCAGAAGTAATTGAAGCACGGGAACTGTGGCCGAACTGCATAGGAGCGCCGTGTAGCCGCACCAGCTGTAAAGAAAAGCAGCAGAGCACGCATGCGTACCTACCGACGCCGATTGCCCTTCTATGCTTCTTAACCAACTTCTTTTAAGGCGGTTTCGAGCGTTGTTCGCTGTTAGCATACCCACCTAAAAATATTTGAAAACAAAAACTGTCACTTCAGGTCCCTGCGATTTCAACGCTTCTTCAGAAGCTCTTGTGCGCTGAAAATGTGTGAGCGACACTGCTAGATACCGCATCTGCTAACAGCGCCGCCGCTGAGACCAGTATGCTGCATGGGACGCATGGGACGCAGGAAATTAGGCACACTTGTTAGGGAAGGGTTGTGTAGATACGCAGCAGGATTTCTCTTGAGGGAATTTTGGAATATAGGAAATCCCGACAAAATGTCATTTAAACAACCATTTGAGCCAGGGTTAAGTCCCAGGAGCGGCTACTTTCAACCCCGCAAAACACGTTATGTTCTACGGCGAAATCTCGGCATTATGAGCAGCGGCAGGCACCAAATCTTGCGTGTCTGCAACTAAAAAGCATGCCAGGAACACGACCTATGGGGACGGGAAAGTTGCTTAACAGCCCCTCGACGCGCACGCCACACAAAACCGGCCTTTCGAGGTGCACTTAGCTCTAAAAAAGTGGTTTAAATAGTAAAGCTGTGTTACTTCCTCTTACAATACCTCACTGCTACATCGTGTGTGTCATGGTGGTTCTTGGAAGCTTAGATAATGCATATTCATGGCTTCGGTGTACGGAGCTACTGAGTATGGAGCTTCTGAGTACGGTGAATTGGAGCTAAGCTCCAATTGACCAGTTCCTACTACCCAAATTCGCGCGGCTCATTAAAGGGAGTAATGAAACGCATTTTGTGACTGGCGCCGGCCGAATTGCTTTACGTATTCCTCGTAATAACGGTCACCTCGCCGAAAGGAAATTTGTCACCAGGAAAAATACACAATGGTGAAATCTTCAGCAACCTTGGGTAGCCGCCGTCAGTGAGGGCAGACGATACGACAAAAAATCGTCGGAGCTTGCTGGTTTACGAGGCCAAGGCGAAGTTTACAGAATAACGAGTCAACACTGGGCAGCATATTTTTATCGAAGATGCACAGGGTGCTTCAGGGGAACAAAATCTTTCTCGGCATAGAGAAAGACCTACGCTATCTACACAGCTAAATGACGGAAGAAAAAACATGTCCAAAATATGCTAGAAACCCATGGCTTACTCAGAGCTCTGGCACCTTGGAAACTAAGGAATGTGTTTAGCGGTGCGCCTACATAAACAATGGCAAGGCTTGTATTATTTCTGATGAATGGTTGTACAAAACGAGAAGCTCGTTATTGGTGCAAGAAAGATCGAATAGCTTAAACAAATTTCACGATTTTTAATTGCACGACAGCCCCTTATAACTTTTTTATTGGGGCTAAACACTATCCCGGATGATTCGTCATTTGTTTAGTGCAAATGTAGCTTCAAGGTCACATTAGTACCCTTATAACTCACCATATAAAAGGCGTCCACCACGCATCGCGGCCTTGCTAACTGGAAGCCTATCATTTTTTTCTTGCATACGTTGCCACTATCGCTTCGAATGCTTACTACAAGCTTTATGGCTGTAAAATCACTTGTAAGTTGTTACTGTCTTGTAATTATAAGGCTCCCTAGCGGAAACACCGTTTAGTTCACACGAGAGATAAAAACAATTTAGCTGCACGGAAGTCAACCTTGCACAAGGACTCAGGTTCGATTCCCGGCCGCCGCGGCCGCTTTTCTGATGGAGGCAAAAGGGAAAAACGCCTGTGTGTACAAGATTTTGGCGCACGATAAAGATCCCCAGGTGGTAAACATTATTCCGGCGCCCTCACTACGACGGGCCTCATCGCCTCCATCGTGGCGGTACGTTCAACCCTACATTCAAACATTCAAATTCTACGGTGAATCCGGCCGCAGGGCCCATTTATTGCGAGGAAAAGACAACACTTATCATCCGGTGACGGCAAAACTGACTGATATCTGATAATTGTAACTCATACAACACTGTGAATGTAGACTAATAGCGAAGGTTTTAAGGAATTCTCAGGCGAAGCAGAATTTTGCCTAAAAGTTTAAACACACGTGTATCCTTGGTCGGTGGTCACGGTGGCGAAAGGGTTGTGCGCACATTTTGTAGAGATCGTTGGTGTGATTGGTAGTTGTTTGTCTTGACTGGTTTGTCAATATTTTTGTCGGCATGGTTACGACGATGGCCTTGTGGTTTAATATGCAACACACTAATCGGCTCGAGTTCAACCTTGGACACGTTAGCGACAATTAAATCTATTCAGTCCTAGGTGTGGAAGGGTTGGTTTTGCGCATTTGGGTAGCACATGAAGCAAATGCAATACAGCATGAGTTGCGTAAGTAAATTCTTGTCCCAGTTTCAGGTGCCAAAGAAGTCAATATTGAAATCACCAACTACGATGATGCGCGATAGGCCAAAATTGCAAAAATAGCACCTAGACAAAATGAACAAAGGAATGCACGCAAACGAACACCTGTAATTCAAACTAGCGTGGAACCTCGGGTTAGGGGTCCAGCGTGGGCGACTGCCGACACTTCAAGGAGCCGGAGAAAACTACCTATGCCAAGGATTGCAGCGCGAACAAACAGATACAGCGGTTTCTTTTGTTCAACAGAGCAGAAAAACTCATTAGCCATTTCACTCTGCGAAGATGGAAGAGTATCGACGCTTAAGCGATGAAATGAGCTGACCGCAGCGCAGTCCAAAGAGTGCACGATTCAAAACACATTTGTCTATGATCTGCAATTGAACGTAGTTCCTTTGCTAGTTAATTAGGGTAATAAGACAGAACGGGGAGTTATTTAGTCTATCCGGCAAACATAGAGCTGTCCGCTCCCCACCTGCAGACGCGCATGCATTGACCCAGACGGAAATTACACAATAACCGCAACCTCACTGTGAACTACGTAATAATTAAGAGGCGCTAAAAGTCTGCATAATAATAATTTCTTTTTCAGGGCAAAAGTTCCTATAGGTTGTTTTCTCATAGTTCGTATAAAAAAAGTTACAGCGGTTTCCTATTTGTTTAACCAGAATGCCATCGCATACGCTCATCCATAGACAACAAGTTTTACAACTTCGCGGTGAAATAATTACCATTATTGAATAAACCTCGGCTGAATATTACAGGTGTCACAGCGACCAATCTTGGTATAATTTTCTGCAGATACCTTCGCAAGACACGTTCAAAAGACTCAGAGCTACAGAGCATTCCCGAAAAACTTGAGACAACAGTTGTTTTGTATTGACGCGACGCGTAAATGGAGGGACATCGACAACCGCTGTATGGTAGCTTGCGGAGATTACGCTTGCGAAGTATCATGGCTCGGTTAACCCTTTCGTGTTCTAAGCCCGGCTGCATCGGCGGTACCACCGGTACTCTACCCGTGTCTGCTATCGCTTCATTTGCCGCCGATGCACCTGTTTCCAGGTGCTTTCATGCGGATGTGCTAATTTTAAGGCAAGGCTTCATAAAACAATAAAACGAATTGCAAGCAAAAAGTTTCCTTAAAAAACAAGGCCACAGCGTACACATCAAACGGATATAAGCTCTAACGCTCTTGGCACAAAAAAGCACGCGTCGATTGCAATCGTCAGTGACGCTAGTGTACTAGTGGGTTGTGTTGAATTTCGAAAACAGTTGTGTAGCTGTGTATTGGCAGTCGTTGAGGACAGTTTGGGCCCACCGGTAAGCCACGCTACCCGCAAGCCGAAATAACTGGAGAAGGCATGCAATTACTTAAACTACCATCACCAAAAAAGTATTTTTTTTAATTTCGGTGTATTATATACAGCCCTTGAGGGAAGGCACTCTGTTTATAAGTGTGCCCAGTGACGTGCCATTTGTTTTTCAGATAACATGGCACGACCTGCACTCACCGTGGCAATTCTCTACCTTGGAAGTTTGGCCATACTCGGGCCTTTTCAAAGAATTGAAGCTGAAGCTGCGGATGTCACTGAAGAGGCTAAACTTGATCCAGTACGGTGCACATGCTCTTTCTTCCTTCCGCGTTTCTGTTCATTATTGTTTTTTTTTTATTTTTTCGTATGGCCTTCGTTTACGTTTTTTAATTGGTGGCGATGTTGGGCGTGTGTGAGAACTGCTTTTCACCTCAACTTGCCCTTTGGCAATATAAACCTATAATATTCGGTGTTTGGGATAATTCGATTGGTCTAACTTTAAACATGTGCAGACACCCGCTTGTAAAAACACACGCTGTAACTCTTTCCAACGGTTGTACAATGTGGGGAAACCGGTATTAGTGCCCCGAATTGACAAAATCACGCCAAGTTTTGTTGTACACCAGCTGCACCTAATAATGGCTGGAATAACCAAGCAGGTCACATCAGCCAAGAGTGAATGCTTAGTTCGTAATGTGATCATTCAAGAACTGGTGCGTCTCATTGGGAAAATATTATAGCTTTCTATATTAGGTAAAGGAGTGAGCCAGCCTAACTACCCTCTTGTTGGTTTTCACCAGTGAGCAATATTATCGCTAGACAAGTTCAATGTTTTGCACTTACTGTGGTACTGAAACTCAATGTTGGGTATGTCATTATGTTAAGATAACAAAACATTTTGAACATGTTTAATGACGACAGAATAACATACAGAAAATTAGGCAGTCAGTCGTGTTGTGCGCTAATAATCACACGTTTGTTTCTCTGTTGCTAAGCTTTTCTAAGATCACCGATGTATGCATTTGCTAAGCTCTAAACCGATAAAACAGTTTTTGAAACTTCTATAAGATCTTTAATCAAATCATTATCTTTTTATAACAATAATGACTATTCTGGAAAATAACTATTCTTTTTGGCGTTTAGTGCTTTTACGTAGTGTCCTTATTACCCGAAGGGGTACATTAGAACGCAACAGTGTATCTCTGTGAATTATGCTCAATCGAATTCAAAATTAGGTTCCGAGTTCTATATGATGGCTTTACGAGCCTAAACGACGGTACACTTCTGGGAACGGTCTAAAAGAAGGAACTTTACGTGCATTCTTTCTCGGTGAATTTTAAAAAAACCTAGATAATCGATAACCAACAACTGCTTGGAAAATTTTCCTATGCAAAAACTAGCGCAATTGTTTTGCGTGCCTAAGGTATTGTGCAGGAGTTAGAAAAACATCTTCAAGACAGTTGGCATGCATCGATTTGTCGGGTCAAAAAAAAAAGAATATTGAAATGCATCTATTTTTAATCAGCAATTTTGTGCTGCCTACAGGTTCATGTTGCGATATAATTTCTAAAGGGGGCTGTTCAAAAGACGTCAATAATTTAACCATTCGGTAGTCCGTGTCAGGAACAAAACGCCAAGAATAGCAATGTATGTTTTGAAAAACCCGCAGCGTCGCTCCTAATGAAAAAAATAATGCGCAGATTTTTGTGCCTACGTGATACTGCAGCTGTTCAAAAAACATTAGTACGGAATGTTTTTTGTTGAACGCATTTATTAATAAATATACAAAACAATCACAAGTTATAAGCTTCTATCGAATTTTTAACCTTCCAAACAGTGAATCAGGTTAAAATTATCCCGCCATGCGAGGTATTTGAGAGGTTTTTGAAAACAATATGGTGGTTTTATTTTGGAATATGATTTGTGGATTGCTAATCCGCAAAGTCGACAATAAAAGCTGTATGAAAGCAGTTTGATGCGTCAGTCATAATGAGCTTTATCTGATGAAGACTGAATTTACCAAACGATCCTAAACTCATATTGCAGGCAGATTGCAGGCCCCGTTGAAACAAGAACCGCGCTCCACATGTCTAGACAATATTGCCGCAATTTAGAAAAAGCCTTCAGAAACAGGGATGTTTCGAGACCATCAAAATCTCTGAAATAAAAAAAATAATTAAACGTCTGCAGTGTGTTCATGTCAGAAATATGTCGGCGCAAGACCACCTCCATGATTTTACATGCCTGGGCGATTCAGCAGGACTGTTGAGAAATATCCCTTATTTGTAACATATTATGGTGTTTATGAACTCTATCAATTTAGTTTCATACCTGAGTGGGTATTCTTCCGCCGCAAGAAGAAACGCTCTGAGTACCCTAAAACATTCAAGAGTTTTAAAGTTCGTTCAGACGCATCGTAGCATAATGGTTCTAATTTAAAAAAAAAGCAGACATAGCGCGACTGTCTCTCAGGGCGTATGACGTAGGCCAGACGTATGCATGTTGACGTAAGCACGCACAGCTATTTGACCGCGCGATAATGAATGGTTCAGTCTATTCAATTTCGTGTTTTCTCCAGAGAACCTCTAAGCAAGCACTTTGTGTGAAATTTAATGGCTGTTCTGTTTGTTTAAAATGTTTATTTTTGCATCGTTATCTGTTGCGCTGTGCAGTAAAGAGGTTTTGGTAATGCAGACGGGGAGAAAGACAAGGTGGAAGGTGGGGGCAGATCAGTCGGGCAGATTACAAAACGATAAGCATTCCCAGTGCCTCTTCGGCCTTGATTCGCGGGCGGATAGAAGGGTGACGGACCTAACTGGACCTTGATAAACAGGAAATTGGTGTGGCGCGCTCTGAATATTTCAGCTCGCGTAAAAAAAGTTCAGCCATCCCTAATTACCGCATTCAATGCATTTATTCTGGTTGAGAAAGTCAGGGCACATGTTTTTTGTGAAAACATGATGTCTTATTTACAGTTTTTTTTTTTTGGATACCGCAAGATATCTGTTCTGTGCAAGAAAGACTGTAAAGTCACTGCCGTAAATGGGCGACTGTTCTGCTCGAAATTCGGTAGTCACTGATCAGTGGGTGCACGAGTAAAGATCGCTTTTTTTTGCAAAACGGGCTATGAAAGCAGCAAATAGGTATGGTAACGGAACCACGTCAAGGAAACGAGACAAAAAAGGATGAGCGACCAAAGCGAAAAAAGTGCCAAAAGCGAATGTTCTCAGTAAAGGGAAGAAAGGAAACGCCCTACATAGTTCAACCGGTATTTTCACAAGGTCTTCTCACGAAGTATGCGGGGTTCGCCAGAGCATCACGGTGCGGTGTGGCTGGCTCATTAAACACCCTTACTCGGGAATGGTTTTAGCCCAAAAAAGACGGGAACGTAGAGAAGAACGCGGACGGGAGCAACTGTAGACATTAACTGAAAGAAAAAATCATGAAACCACAAAACCACCTGGCCAACCAAACCACGCTTTTGCGCACATTATATCACTATGCGCAATCCTTGATTAGGTAATTCAGTTCCTCCTTTCATAATGCCAATTACGCGATGCTTTTCTCTCTTCGTTGATTTTGTATGCCTCGAATACTTCTTTGTCAATTTACCCGCAAATTCTCCGCGAGACTATTGTGTTGTGAAATTTAGGGACACACATGCTGCGGCGGCAAAGGTTGACCAAGTGTTCAGCTCCCGCAACTGATTGCACTGCTGCTGGGTTGTCACGAACTCGGTCGTTTACTCTCCGCCCTGCTTGGTCGATATGGCATTTGCAACAGGGCGATGGTACCTGGTATACCACGCCAACCTTGCAGTCTACGAATCGATCAACGAGTTTTTCCTGCAACCCATTTCGTTGCTGCTCTCGATCACAATGTTACACGGCACATGTGCGATATCCGGCCTGGTGCAGAGAAAACGACAATGACACCACACTTTTCGCGACCTTTTTGAGGCTGTGTGACAATTGCTGAACATAAGCAGCTACCACCGGCCACGTTGTGCGTTGCTCACCTGTAGCGCTTCCCGCAACTATTGTAGCCTGCACCTCTTTTACGAGGTTCCTTGCAACGGAAGCCCGTGTGCCTTCCGCGAAACCAGCAGCAATCAGGCGTTGCGCCTGTTGCTGTACACTGCAGGAAATCTGGCATGAGCAGGATTTGTTGATCGCACTCCGCAAGCAGTTCTTTGCTGCAGCTTCTTTGCATTTTTCAAGTGTCCCGAATCACCGTTACGTAATGATTTTTTGGGGATGGGCTGGTATAGTAAAAGCTTTATGACTGCGAACACGGGACTGCGTGGCGCTCACTGCATGCCGAGCGGTGTAGCGACGGGCTGGCGCTCTTGTACAGTGTGTACCTTTAGCAGACTCACTCCCTGTTAATCACACGTTTTTCTGCTGCGCTAGTTACCTCGCAATGTCTGGAAGCGATTGCACAAAAAGCATTCGCCGATCAAGGGCTGATTTCTGAACGTTTTGTTTTCACTCCCCGATTGGGTGATACAGAGTGGTGTATCTTCACGCGCTAATATTTCCACATTCTATGGCGGAACTATGGACGAAGAGTCAAGCCCTTTTTTTCTGGCTGTGTGTCTACTAAATGTACAAACTACGAGTGCCCGCCCGCCGTTCACCATCACGCTCTGTGCGTACGGGGTGGCACGCGCTCCCGCGTTTACTTTTATTAGGGTTTCGACTGTACCTCCAACAAACCTACCTTTTCTGAAAGGGCATGTTGGCGTGAATACATTGCACGCATCATCTCTAGAGCAACTCAAAAGTAAACTGTACACCCAATCCTCCGGACATGTAGGTTCCAAGGAGATTATTCTTCGCGCAGTTGGCATCCACATGGTGCACACCTTCAAAAACCACAATATAATCATCTACGTGTCAAAAAATCTTAGCATGCAAATCTGTGCCAAGGATCTTAGCGATGTACTTGTCAATAGAAGATAAAAACAGTTCACTCAAAACGGGGGCTACACAGGAACCGATGCACACGCCTTCCTTTTGGATGAAAAAATGATCGTTAAAATCCAGTGCGGTGGACGAAAGATTTAACTGTAATTTCGAAATGAAATCGTCAACGTCAAGACAGGAAGAGTTTTGTAAGGCAACAGGCCCAAAGTCACCAATGGCATTCCTCATAGCACACAAAAGTTAATGTTGCGGTAAAGAGTAGTACAAGTTCTGTACATCAATAGCGAATACGTAAAGAGGGACCTCCTGTCGCTCATTCTTCGATAAACGCTCTAGAAGCTCTTTGTAATTCTGACCAGAAAAGGGTGGTCAATGCACAACAGCTTAACATGCTTGTGCGAAAAAAATCTAGACATAGCACCTTGCCATGAATCGCTCTCTCAAACAATTGTTCTAAAAGAATTCATTCCATTCGATGTTTGCCCGCTAGGCGCACTCTGCCTTTTTATCGTCGTCCGTTGGCACCTCATCTCATTTAGATACGCTGAGCCTTTCTGAGCCTATTTACCAACGCAGAGCTTCAACTTGGCCCGAATCATTGAAAGTATATCTTCGGAGGCCTTCTGGAAGTTTCGCCGCTAGGATGTGGGTTTTAAGCTATGGTATGTGAAGCGTCTGTGCGGTGGTAAATTTTTCTCACGCCCTTCAGAGTGCGCTTGTGGTGGCGGTTATGTGTTCATGGTTAAGAATTGGCGCGAATGTATTGCAGTTCTGGTTATTGCACGAAGAATTTTAATCGAGTGGCAACCACAGGCTTTAACATATATTTCTCTAAAGTAATCCAGCGAGACTTTACATATTGTATATAATGTCGATCGTTCCGCGATGGGCTGGGCAGACCTTTACGAGAATTTGGAGACATTTAACAGTTTAAGTAGGTGCGGTGTCATGAGACTCAGTTTGCACTTCGTACCACTTTTTAACGTCAACCGTAAATGGGGAAGCCGTTTCTTGCAGTACTTACTGTTCCTCAGATATGACCTCTCCAAATTATACTTTTTTACGTCGAGGCCATTGTCATTTAAAGGAAAGTATAAATGGGAACACAGCTGAGCTGAGAATTATGTATGGAGCAAGTATATTTAGAACGGTTTGACATATCTTACTTTTGCAACGCCAGATTTAAAACACGGTCTGAATAACGCAGTCCTACAAAGGACGGTTGCCTTAAAAGCATTTTACAGGAGCTTTAAAATTTATGTTTAGGTGAAAATTTCGGATGAGTACACAGTTACTTTGGAGGCTTTAAGCATTAGCATAATCAAACAAATTGCATTCTTAGTAACTTTCTTAGGTCGCTACAGATAAAATTCTTTTTTATCACGTTGGGCACAAAGAAACCGAAAACACAGCTCCAACAATTTCCCTGAAGCCACTTCTCCCCAAGAGGCAAAGCCTCACTTTGAAGCTCGGTTTTATATATAAGAGCTTTCAGCCGCAGCTGCAATATTATGGAGGCGTGCCCAGCTTTCCTCTACAGTTTTTACAAAAAAACATTGGTGAATTTAGTTTGCGCCACAAAAAGAGCAGCGTGAAGCTCCAGTGATTTGCACTTGTTTTTTTAAAGTGTCCTTTGAAGGTATTCCTGTTCGGGTGCTGTCGTTCTCTATCACGCCGTTCTACTTCAAGATATTAAGACCATTTTTTGAAGGTGGCCACTACACTTGCAGTTTTGGGAATATCAGATTCCGTAAGCAGAAGGAAGCTCACAATTACAACAGGATATTGCGCCTTTTTTCCCAATCTCATTTCAAACATTGTCCATGTTTCCCACAACTTTCGCTTCATCGCCGAATTTAGCTGTACGAGACTTTTTAGTACCTACGTAAATTTTTGTCTCCTTCCATAAGACCTAATTGTCGCTGTCGCACCATCTACAATTCACTGATGCCAGTATTTTTTGTCAAGTAGCATTTGCATAAACGCGCTAAGACACTCTACAGTTCGCGATGGCATGACCGAACCTAGTGCTTAATGAACTGTTAAGGGTGCTTCATTGTATGGCTTCCAAAAACGATAGTGGTTTTTTAAATACCTAAACACAAACAATTTGGTTTGTCCGTCTGTCTGTCTGTCTGTCTGCCCTGCTGGTCGATCGGTCTTCTGTCTGTCTGTCTGTCTGTCTGTCTGTCTGTCTGTCTGTCTGTCTGTCTGTCTGTCTGTCTGTCTGTCTGTCTGTCTGTCTGTCTAACTGTCTGTTTGTCTGTATATCGGTCTGTCTGTCTGTCTGTCTGTCTGTCTGTCTGTCTGTCTGCCTGCCTGCCTGCCTGCCTGCCTGCCTGCCTGCCTGCTTGCCTGCCTGCCTGTCTGTCTGTCTGTCTGTCTGTCTGTCTGTCTGTCTGTCTGTCTGTCTGTCTGTCCCTAGATTCATCCACCCAACGCGAAGTTATAAGCATTGTTGAAAGAGGCATTTATATAGGCAAAGAATTTCCAAACTACTTAATTTCGTGGCAAAGTTTATACGTGTCTACATTGTTAAGCAAAAAAGCCCGAATATTTAGTGCAAATGATCTATACGTAGGTAATACTTGCGGTGTGTTGTTTTAAATAAAAATACATTTCTTCTTCATTTCTTATATAAAATACAAAGTACGCCTTGTAGCCACGGTGCCACGCCTTGTAAAATGTACGCCTTGTACGCCTTGTCAAATGTAATCGCGGTGCGACGTCGAGGGTACATTGGGATGAGTCCAACAGTGACAAAATGTACCAGGAGAAGACGCGCCCGAGCAGTACAACGCGGCAAAATTGAATGGAGTTGAGCAAACCTCCACTGTATTTATCTTGGCTGGAGCCGAGACGGATGGGCAACAACGTGTGAGCTTCGCGAGTAAAAAGAGAGAGGTGTTTACAGGGCTTAAGTGGCAGAGGACTACGTATCGTCTTTCAATGACATCTCGAGCGAAGTAAACAGATACGCAACTAATTTCTTTGCTGATCGTCATGGCATACGCCAGTAACTTCAATGCAAAAGTGTGTGTGCCAAAGGGTTTGGTGACATTAGACTTCGCTATAAATTTTGCGTTGTGATGATTAGCACAGTACTGGTATTTACTTTAAGGCATTCCCTTCTCACTGTCAGCCGCTGTTGGCCACACTTGGCGCTGGGGAATGAAAACATATCGGGGCCTCCCAGACATAGCTGGTGTCATAAACGTCACCTTCATCTCTCTGGTTCTCCCTGGGTCTTTTCAGAACTTCCAGCTATTAGCAACGTCTGACTAATATGATAACCGCCGCCACAAAGAGTTCAAAAACAGAAATCCCAACCACGAAAATGTATTTGCGTCACTTTATGTGTAGAAATGTTTTTCTGCATGAAAATGGTGGATAGAAGCTGGCATTACGGGAGCATTTTAGAGGACTGTTTAGATGTGCCAAGTGAGCGGGATGAACCGAAAAACAGGCTCCTAATTTTCACTGAAATCTGCTTTCACAATCGAAATTTAAAAAGAAGCGATGAGACATTCCCGAAAAAAAAACGTTACCGCCGGAAAATTTCCGTTACAGTATATCAGCTTTTATGCTTCTAAACTAGCTCAGCCACGCCCACCTTTAAACGGATATAGGAGTATGTAGGCGTGCGCGTATGCGGGCATATGTGCGCGTGTGCTCCCTTGCTTGTAAATGTGTTTGTCTGGGTGACTGTTTTTAAATGGGCCCTTGAAGAAAACTGTTTGTGCAGGTGTATTTGTTCCGGTTGACATGCATGTGTCGCATGTGTAGGGGCCTGATCCACGTGTGCTGGCGTAGGTGTTTTTTAACCTACCGAATTCTCGATGAAACATTCATACTCTCAAACCCGACTATAACGGACCCGGATATAGCTAATTATGCTATATATCGAACAAAAACAAATCATTGATTGACGGAAAAACACGCGAAACATAATCCTTATTACGAAGTTCACATCTGATATATCGCACTCGGTGTGCCCAGGATGGCCGCCAAAATGCATCGTCTCGGAGCGGCGATTGAGATGTTGATTGGCCGCGACCACTGAGGCAAGTGGCAGCGACTGAGACATTGCGCCTCGTATGAAGCGATATGACGCCCGACATTTTCCGTAACTGTTTCCGACGCGCGGGACTCACGATGGTACCTGCCCAGTCATTGAGTCCAGACTAAGACGGCAGCATCGGTGAACTGTGGGAAGAGCACGGCAACGTTCCCGATGTTGTGCCGAAAGGAGTATCCTTCAAAAATTTTCTGAGTGTCGACGGGCCACTGTGAGCCCTTCAGACGCGAACACCGTCAGTAGCACCATCGTAATGCTGCTTAAAAGCACCGAGGAGGCAGAGGATATCAGGAGTGAAAGCCTTCTGACGCTGAATAAAGTGCTTTCGACAGTTGATGTCCTCTGCCAATATTTCTTCGATATTGAAGGACACGGACTAGAACTGGTGCAAACAATGTTACGTGCAAGAATGCTGTGCTAGTTGACACTGCCAAAACAAAAGGGAAAACAAAAATCACCGCGTTTTCTGGAAGTAGGCAGTTAAGGTGGAAAGTAGCTTTATTATTTGTAATAAATGAATTGTTTTGTGTATGGTAATGCCATACTTTGTTTTGCCCATTTCTGCATGCGCGGATGGGGGGGGGGGGTTCCCGCGTATTCTGAACACGTAACAATGAGCTCATTATACGCGGGTTCGGCTGCATCGAACTATTGGATACATCTAACTAATCATGGCGTATATTGCAGTTCACTGTAACTGGGTTTGGCTGTATCGATAAAACACTTGCTGAAACGTGTCACTCGATCTTCTATCTACGAATACACGGAGCAAGTTAGATCGAACGGAAGACACAGAATTTTTTATCTTTCATTTTCCAGGTTCGCTTGCATAAGCACAAAGAAGAACGTGCACAAACTTGCGTAACCGGTATTCTTCAAACAATACAGCATCAGTCAACGCTTACAGTTTTTGATGTGGAAATACATACCATGTTAAACGAGAATAGCTATTTATTGTGTGTAGCGAGTACATTCTTCCGTACGACCTCGGAGGGAAAATTGCGATGACAGGGAGCGTTCACAAAGAACTTCTACTTGTGCGGACATTTTGTTGTCAGAAAAAGAATGAGCGAATTAGTGACAAAGGGTATTTGAATAGCGTAGTAAACATTTATGACACTTTGAGAAACAATGGAGAAAGATTTCTTTTTTAATTGGTTTAAAAAAAAACCTTTCTCGAGCAATGCTACTCCAAGAATCATGTATGAACCGCATTTTTTATATTCAAATTGTGTTTTCACGGTCCGACATTTCGGTTTATTTGATGTATTCTCATTTAGGTTGATGACACACAAGAAAACAATGGTTAGAGGCGAAAAGGGGCATGCGACTACCAGGCTAGGCTCTATTACCTGATGCAGAGGTTCCCAGCCGTACATTTTTGATACAGTACGAAAACAATCTGTAAACAAAGTGCCGAAGATTGTCGCTTGGAGATACAGCAATGCAAAAACAACATCGTTAGCACTGCATAGCAGAATCAGCAAGAGCCGCAAGATGCAAGCGCACAAACAATGAAACACAAAGTATTATCCTGATTATTAGCATGTATTAGGAGGACTAGGAGCAATAAGTTTATTTCAACTTTAGAGCAAGCATTCATTTTAAAATATTAAAAAAAACTTAAAATCATGACGCTTAGGTGACCATATTTCCATGATTATATAAAACACCCGCAAATGGCATAATAGTATTAGATAACTTTTTTACAGTCTGGTATTGTGTGCACAGAACAGAGAAGTCACACATTAATATTGTTACAAGACAAGGAAGAAGTGGGCAGGAGTGCAATCAGAAATGAAAGCTCGATGGAATACGACGATGAACCGAGTGTGGCTTAGTCCCAGTGTGCATTCGCGCCTAAATAGTCGCCGTTAAATTCCGTCACGTAAGAATATACTTGTCTTTTTTGTAAAAAGTAAGGCTCGCAGGATGCCGCTCTAACGGATGTAATGCAGGATCAGTCGATAACTTGTCTCAGAGCCTTGCCTTAGTTAAGAAACTAGAAACAAGACACTTCACAGATTGTTGTGCATGATTGGTCGAAATACTTAGTATATATGGGTGGCGTTGCGGAAAGGTAAAAAGTGGTTTAAATACTGAGCAACTTTAACCAATTTCAAGTGCGCCAATATCTGGTCTACAACGCAAGGATTTTTGTGCTTTTATTGCCAACAAATGATCTCCCACTGTGTGCAGATATCGACATATTAGCATAATTAGCAGCAGCCCAGAGTCTCCCATATATTTTTGCACAATAGTGGATTCCTACGTCTTCAGTGCTCCACAAAATACTATCTACCTTCAATCACCAGGAAAGCGATCTAGTTATATGGGCGATATATTCAAAGGCTGGCAATGTAACTTATCAATATTAGTTGAAAAATCGTGAATTGACATCTCACGCTTTGATTGAAGACAAGACAGGCCGGGAAATAATTACTTGCGTATACAGATATAACGCTCTAGAGGTGGCCTGGCGGTTGGCCTGTAGAAGTCTGCGTGACTTTTCGGAAACCAACGCGACGCGAATACCTCTAAAAGGCCGACGTACTTACCAAGCGTGTCTACACAAAACTTCTTCAGGGAGCTTTGCAGCATTGTTTTTATTTTAAAAGTTCTCGCCTTCATTTAGACATGCTCCTTGGGCTCACCCCTGTTGCATCGGCAACAAAGCTCAGCTTTTTAGCTCTCTAGCTACGTTGCTAGATTTGAAAATTGGCTTAGCAGTCATGGGGTACATTGGACATGTCGTAAACTGTTTCGACGTTTTCGGGAAATGAGATGGTGATAATTCTCGTGGTGCTGCTTTCTGGGGACGATTGTTTATACGCACTTTCCTATTTTATGGTGCTTACAGTAGCAGTTGATTGTGCAAGGCCAGAGGTTAGCTGGAGATCCATTTCTTTCACCTTTTCTTCCGCTTTGAAAAATCGCCGCATGTCATAAGAAACTGTACTTGAACGTGTACACGTGACCAAATTCGTAAGAGAAATCCGGCTGTTGAGTCTCACAAGGTCATCTAAAATAAGCAGCAACACTGGAATAGCATTACGTCGCAAACACTCACGCGCCCCATGGTGCGAGCGGGAAGCCTCTTGAACGCACGAGAGACAGGTTGATTCTCGCATACCTGCAGTGGAATCTCTCTGGTCGAAATTGAAACATTTTCAACACCCCATTTTTTAAAGTGCACTGCACACCATAGGCGGCGCGTGTACTTGCAGCATCTCTTCCTATCTCTGCGCTGCTCTCACATAGGGTTGTCACACAACCTGTATCCTGTGCACACACACTGCCACACAACGTTCTACAAACTGATCAAACATCCCTGTCGTCACCCGAGTGGAAGTGCTATGGCATTTTGCACCGTGTAAAAAGGCCAATCTTGTGACTTACGAAATCCAGTTACACCTATGGAGCGCTTTTCGTCCCCCAACAATCACAGACAGAGAGGTGTCTCGGAGAAGTCACCCAAAATGTTTACGCAACAAAAACCTTCACTACACATTCACCTACACGCTCCAAGAGTCTGTGCACGTTCGTGTACAACACTTACGCACCTCCGTAGTGAGCGTACCTGCTCCCCGCACAAGCGAATTGATATGTGTACTGTGGTTTTCTAGGCTGACCTAATGCGCAAGTTCTGGGTACAACGCGGAAGTTCACAAGGTCACCACCGAGGATGGCTACATTCTGGAAGTAGACAGGATTCCCCATCCGCCAACTGGTGATGTGCAGAACCAACGCCCCGCAGTTCTGCTCGTGCACGGGATCCTGGCAAATGCTGTCACATGGGTGTCCAACTTGCCTTCTCAGAGTCCAGGCAAGCGATAGATATTTTCTTTTGTACAAATCTGATTGCCTGGTAGTATGCCTGCTCCCGCCTAGTTGTGAATGTGAGGGTCTCTTTGCTAAATGGATAATTTTCGTGTATTCCAAATAAGCCGAAATTATGCCGCACAATGACAGATGACGGCCTATTACTGGCGCTAAAAGGCACGTAAAACCGCCATATTCCCGCACCGGCCTTTTTCAATGACCACTTTCTAAAATGCTGCTAACGCTACCGCACTGAACGCCGGATTCTACCAAAAAAGGACGTTGTTGTTGCCGTCCGGGAAAGAAAAAGGCCACCGCTGAAAACGGTATATAAAAACACGGCATTCATGTGCGCTTTCAACTCGGGTCTCCAGAGCAGTTGCTAGCGCCATACCACTGCCCGAGCGGAAAGAGAGCTACCCTTCTGCGTGCCGCATGACGAATGAATTTGACGGCATCGTGAGTATAACACGAGCACCCTAGCCACGGCATACTGTGAATGTTGGGGCCCCTGGTGTGTGTTATTGATATTCTTGTTAAAAAAAATATGTGGCGATGTTTATTATGCATGGAAATCCTCCCTAGCAGGTCTTCTTTTTATCGTGACATTTACACAAAAATAGAGACTTTAGGTCAACGGGTGCTGGTTTCCTTCTGTTAGTAGCTCCGACGAAGCGTAGCGCAAACAGCACGTTTTGGCCTCGTGGACGGCCCCCCCTCGACGGAGCACTCTGCTGCGTCAGCGATCGCATGAAAATGGAGACACGAAGATGCTAATACAAACACAGATGTTTATTATGTCATGTATGCAAAACTACGGTTAGGTTTTCTGTTTTACATCCATAGTTTCACAAGTGTCAGCACTGTGGCTGCAAAAAACTATTTGGCCTCAAACGTTTTTTTCAAGCCGAAACTAAGAAGCCAGGTGTTCGCTGGCACATGCTACAGTAGACGGCAGCACGGGTTTTTTTGGAATTCACTGCAGCAAATTGCCGGTGGCGTCATTTTCTCAAATGTAAACCACCCAGGAGTAATTTCCTGGCGTAGCCGCAAAGAAACTCCGCAAACAGTGAACCTGCGTTGGAAACGTGGCGACTTATGCCATCAAGCCTATATTCCGATCTTTTCAGAACGGAGCACTGCAGTACGCCGTCATAGGGACAAAAAGTGGGATATCAACGCTATTTATGATGTACAAGCATGGATTCGGGCCGGAAATCCTTGTATAAGCAAAACTACGTCATCATAAGTTATCGCTGCTGTCACCATTATAAAAAGAAGGGCAGCAAATGAGGACGGAGCAAAAAATAAATTTTAAGGCAGTCGCACAAGCCGAAATTATACTTCAAATGTGCAAAGGTGGCAGGCTAAATGTGGCGTGCTAGATACTGTCAAATGTACAATAAGCACATTGGTTTTTAGCGCTGTCAAATCGTGGTGGTCGTTTATAGAGCACCGCTTTTAAGCGACCGTTTCTGTTTTTTCGCGTGTCCTTCGTTGTCGTCTCATGACGGAAACGAGAGAACGCGGCGGACAATGAAGAGAGATCGAGAAGGAAAGCAGAGAAGAGTATGCCCATTGCCCAAAGTGTGAGCAGGAACGAGAAGTACTACGAGTGCTGCGCGAGACGTGGTGCGCGGCGGCAACCTGCTAGGAGATAACGCCAGAGCAACGGGCTCAGTCGTGCGTTCGAAAATTACGCGATAACTTTCTGGGACGAAGGAAGTGTTTCGGCTGCCGCTGCCGCAAAACTAACCGCCAGAGCATGGCCTCAGCCATAGAGCTTCATAATAATATATACTAGAGGGAAATCTGCCGCTGCGATCGCGGGCCGCCGTGGGCAGCGCCATTGGAGCTAGCGACGTTCCTCGCCTACTTGGCTTAGTTAGCCATATGGCCTCTCTTTTGTCTCTAAGCCATAAAGGTGGTTTTTTCTATTCTGCATCGTGCATAAAGCTTCTAAATAATTACTTACAAATAAGCCTTTCTGGAAGCTCATCGTTATTATTACAACACCAATTCTAACAATCCTTTAGAGTAATATTGTCACTTTTTTGCAGCCAGAGGCAACTTTTCAGCCTGTCCAGGAGCCATGCCAAGGACAAGTGGAACGTGCCTCGCCGTTACATGACGGAATGCTCGCTGAAGCGCGGCTCCCCAAGACAGTGGCGCCAGATTTCCCTCTAGTACATAATAGTGTGAAACTCTATAGCCTCAGCGCTGTCTACTTCTGAACCAGAGGTGTGCGCCCCAGAAGCAGCAGCTTTTCGCCATTTCTGAGAAGTTTGCAGTTCCCGTTCCACTAAAATTTATTAGTAGGGAGTATCGCCATATTCATCCATTTTTGTAGTTGCATTTTGCCAACTTTCTACATCCACCGAAAAGAATTATCTACTACTCCTTTCAGAGGATTTCTGCCTAGTAAAAATATCATTGGGCATTCACATGACACCCTGTGGCTAATACTTTAGAACGTGCGAATTAACATATGCCAACTTTCCGCTAAATAACACTTGAAAACTACGCCGGCACAAGTTTTGATTCGAAAACTACGTCGGCATAATTTTTGCGATAGCAACCAAAAAAGCTAAGAACTGAGTTTTGGCCACACAATACAAACAAGGGCAGGCGCAAAAGCCTTGGCTTCGTGGCTCTAGTGCCAGGCGCAGCATTACCAAGGTCTAAATACATTGAACTCCCGCCGTTCCCACGGAACGCGCGAAAAGTCAAATTACTTGGCCAAGGCTCCCCCACGTATATTGTGCTAGGAGCGACACAGGAACAGAAGAGCGTAAAAGCAAGACGGTTGAGAGCACAAAGAATTTACGCGGAAGGAGCGCCGGAAGAATATCGTCTTTCGGCGACAAATGCAGCGAAGCAACCAGATGGCACTGTCAATTTTTATTTGGGCAGGCCACAAGATTGCTCGCTTTTTCACTGCCAAAATGCGTCTCTGAGTGTGAAGGCGCCCAAAACTTGGAAGATGACCGGCTGAAAGCTTCGGTAATACACCTCCTTTGATGCAGCTGATGTCACAAAGCGGTTTAGCCGCACCATATCCCAGGCTTTCGAAATTTCAACAATATTTACAACTTCAAATTGGTTTCCTGCGACGTTCGTCGCCCCTAATCGCCTAATACATCTTGCAATCTCTCTGAAGCAAGCCATACCAGTTTTTAGAAACAGAACGTTGGTTCCAATATTTTTACGTATCCTATCCAGCCAGTCAGAGACGTACCGAACTTGAATAGGCCGTTGAAGTATTTTTTAGCCTATGAAATTTTGATCAACAGCACAATTATTAAAGGCTTCGATCACTAAAAAAAGATCTGGCCGTTGTTATACGTAACAGTTCTTTTCAGTACACGACTTCAAGAGGCAAATGGTATACCTTTTTCTTTCGGAACTAAATTGCAAAGGTTTTTTTTTTACTTCGCTCTATTTTATAAGACTTCTAAGCGAAAACCTAGGCAAAAATAAAAAAACTCTTAATAAGCTAATACATTTTCCTATTTCTTTACGCTGTATCTTGCCGCCACGGCACAGTTCCAAAATTTACCGTAATTCGAACTATGGCCTTAGCTACCTGGACGAAATATATGTCTGCCTGAGGGGTCTGATACCAATTGGGACATTTCGTGTTTATGTTTAACATCAGAAAACTGCAACTTTTCCACAGCATACGGTGCCTCGCATGTATTATAGTTTGCCTACTTACGATGTAAATTTCTTGATATTTAGTGGAAGAATGGTCAATTTCTGAACATAGTGTTGATTTCTTGAAATTAATCAAGAAAACGTCTTGTGTTCAATTTTCATTGTCGGTGTTAATACTGGTGCGCCCTAATTTACCAATAATTTGGGGCCATCCTTCATTACGGCGCTGCGCGGTAAAAAGAAAAGCATATGGAGGTATTTTCGAAAACGACGTGCAGATTTCGGAATGCCTTTCCAGGAGGTGATTCCTGATGAAATTAAAATACACTTATGCTAATTCAACTACCCTAGGTTCAGGAAACAAGTTGTGGCTCGCCCTACAAGAACAATTCTTACCATAAGGTGGCGGTAGGGTGTAGCACCAGCAGTTCCTTTAGATCTATCTATGGTAAAATGAAATAATGAGCTCATATTGAGCGATAGGAAATCACGTAAATGGCTTCGTGAGCTTTCTTCTGAAGGTAAATACTGTACTATGCTAGCCGGCTTCAGCTAATCCTACAACTATTAAATGCAAACAAAAAGAACCTCTCGCCTGTAGTACACGCCTTAGGAGCTGAAACATGTAACTGTTCAAAATGTATTTCTTGGTTGTGCCATTATGTTCAGTTGTAGCTCAAGAAAAAACCTTAAGGCTCATTTTCCGACCGACATGATGGGTATTTCAATGCTTTATTTGCCCATTTTAAATTTTTGTGTTTTCGCGAGGCTAAATATGTGGAGTGGAATATACACATGGATGCCTTCTACCTCTTTAAGCGCTCGTGTTCTTAAGGCGTCTGCGACGTCATTTTAAAGCACTATTCCTTTTTTGTAACCTTTTACATCCCGTCGATCAACACTCTCTTTCAAGGCTGAAGATAACGCAAAAGTTAACCCGAGAACAACAAGTTTGACAAGTCTTGTTGTACAAAACTATAAATTTCGATGTTTTCTTTCTGGTCCTGGATCAGGCTTTTTACTCTCAGATGCTGGGTTCGACGTTTGGTTTGTGAATTGTAGAGGAGGGCCACAGTCAAACTTTCACAAGACTCTGACGACGAGAGACCCAAAGTTCTGGAATTGGAGGCAAGTGCCGTATCCGTGCTAAAATGTCATCGAGCCTCATACGAGCCTCTCAGTGTGTTGCCTAAACATATTTCAACAATACTACATTTCTCGTATATTTATATAGCTGTTGGAAACGCTGTTCAACGTAAATTGACTTGCCCAACTCTGTAATTTTGCATATTACATACAAAATGTAATACCGTGAAGCTTATGACCGCACTTTCGATGGTGCATTTTTCAAATATGAAACGTAAAGACAGCAATTTTTTTAAAATATGGTGTGATCAATCAAGCAGTCACTGTCTTGGAGAACATCAGATTCAGGAAAGACTAGAAGCGACTGGGTTGTGTTTTGTGTCAGCCGTTATTTGGCAATAAACAGCACTAGTATGGTTTCACCAGATTCTTGAAGTCCAACTGAAGATACAGTTCAAAATGATGCTCATTCTTGCTGCGATAGCTAATGTTCTCCGTAAATATTCGATTCTGGTGAGCAGAAACAACTACAATTAACACAAAAAGAATGTTTTTATGGAGTGATGAATGTAATCCTGTAATAACGCGATAATTAGTTCGTAGAGACACATCTTATAAAGAACTTTAATATCCCTTCATTAAGGAAGTTGAGATAAGTGCGAAAGCATGGTCGAACACACGGAAAGTGCGTTGAATTCATGGTGCAACCTTCATGGTGCAAACAAAGAACGAGCCCATGCGCCGATTTCTCGCGCACAAAGTAAACGGATCAATCAACGATCTAATGTATGCCAATGCGTTGTTTATGACTCTATTTATGAGATATGAGTGTATTGTCTTATCTAGAACCGTTCCTTTCTCGCTATTTTCATGTCACCGCTTGCAGCCAATGCAATCCGGGTTTCAGGCTCGTGCCGTGTGTCCATAAACCTTACAGAGCTTTTCGGTTCACCAAAAAGCCTCTTGTAAAATGATTCATTTTTAAGATGCCATTAGCCCCACTAAGAAAGCTCTTGTGGTTTTATAAATGAATTTCTTGCTATAAATCTGGCATCACTGACTGCATTCTATAGCCTGAGTGGTTCTCTTGGCGGTTCTTTATTTTGACGATCTCTTGCATGGCATCTGGAACAAGGTCACCACTATTCGTGAAGTTGTTCGAAGTTAAACATTGCAATAAAAACTAATAGCCGCCTTGTCTGCGTGCTTCACCAAAATGATTTTCGTTATTCAACCATTTGCTCCGACGACGTTCGTCGGGGTTTTTCTGAGTGCCAGTAAAGAGATTACAGGGGGCAACAAGGCAATGTAGAGATATTCTAACTGAAAAAAAGCTAAAGAAAATACCAAAAACAGCGACAATCGTAAATGAATCACAAGGGCAAAAAATGAATAATGCATACACGTTTGATGTTGTGATGGTAAATGCCTTGCCACCAATAAAAACAAAGCAATGAGACTGTTGCTTGTATTTGGCCCACACGTAATACCTGAGTAGAGAGTGAAAAAAAATTGCACTTTTAAGAGATCGTCATGGAGAAAGATTAGCTCAAAGCATGTGCACCAGATAAAAAAATTACTTATTATCCAAATATAAGTGCGCTCCAGGTAAAAATAACATAACACACGACAAAAAAATTTAGATCCGCAGAACTTGTCACATCACTGAAGTACGTTTACAAGATATGCACAGCATAGTTTTTAGGTAGAAGAAAGCGTAGCGGAGGAAACTGCTTATACTTAGAGGTAGCCAGTTTAGGACGTATATTGTAGGAATAGAAATAAATTTGTGCCAATACTTCGAACCTTTTCCCGACTTTAGCAGTTTACTTTCATAATTACAGGGAATGCTTAAACGTGTATTTCCTTTATTACGTACGTTAGTCTTCCCTGTGTATCATAAAAAACACTTACGGATAAAGCGCATAGGTGGGAATGGACTCAACACGAAGGCTTTTTCGTGGCATACCTTGTTTACACTGAACTTGTGTGTGACAATTTTATGAGAGTGTTATTATTGTTAGAGTAGTTGCTGATTGTTTGGTGTAGTGAGCAGTGGCGGATGTATCAAGAAGCACGAGACGTAACTAGCAACGTCCAAGCATTCAATCTCCTTGTAGACGGTGCCACGAGCTCCGCGCGCACAGAACGTGACATATGCAGTGACTGGGGCTTCCTCCGGCAATGTTTCGCCAGTCATCTTTCCGGCTGACACTTTGAGCGCCATAGGGGGAGGTGAACGTCACCTTCGCTAACTTCCTTCACCTCTGCCCTCTCCGCAACTCGCTTTGGTACCACCGCTGGCTCGATACGACCAGGGTGGCGTTATCTGGTCATATATAAAACACAGCGGCGCAGCAGGAGAGAACTCTAGGCCCAGCGGCAGCTTCCAAGAAAACATGAAGACGAGTGAAAGGAGCATTTGGTTTAAAGACATTCCGAGTTACCCATGCTTCTTCGCAAGAACTGGCCATGCTAGTATGCGAAAAGCCGCCTCTGGCCTCCTACAAACCATTCAAGTGCCAGACATCAAACAGGCTCCTCGTTCTTGGACGCTTCCATGGAAGGGGAGCATTTCCTTCTTGTCTTTCGTTTTCTTCTTTTCGTTATTGCAATCCGTGCATATTGGTAGTAAGCGCAAACGTTTTATTCTTTTTCCATAATTAAAATTCACAACCCATTCGCACAGGCCGCAGCACAAGTCTCGAATACATGTTTCTAAGGCACAGGCCACAACAAATTTTACCTACGTCCTCACCTTGTTTGGCTCGATGTTGTTGCAGGAGATGCGCTTTGGGTTCGCATCCTGTAGGGCCCCAGTTGAAACCCTTAACCCCCCCCCCCAATTTTCTTTTTATCAATTTATTCAGTTACCGCTGCCGGTCATTCTTAGTTAACCTTTCAAGCCGACGCCGGGAGCGGCATTTCCGCTTAAAAGGTCATTTAGTGGTTTTGCACAAAAATGTTTCCCCTCAGCGAAGTATGGGTCTGTAAATTATGATGAACAGATTTACGTGCATTCGCAAGTTATCAGCAAATACTTTATTTCAATTGAAAAAGTATTGAGTCCTTGTACATATTTCATGCAATTATGCAGGACACCCTTGTTAAAGTTGAATAGTAAGGTAAAGTGGAGTTTGTGAAGCTGCACACAAAAAGGTTGGTTGCAGTGCTACGGCCTGTCACAACAATTTTAACAGAGTCCCCTTTCTGCTCTCAGACTTCGATATTAGGGTACCTAATGTTGTATCTAGGAAACGAAACGTATAATTGACTAAATACAGCTTTCCTACAGAATCGCAGCATAAGGTACTGACTCGTGTACAACTGTTATCTACAGCGAGATCGGCTCCTCTCTGGTAGAGGGTAGCAGTACTAATACATTCACTACGGATTGGACTTCGCAGTTTTGACGAAATCGGAAGGTACGACCTCTCGGCTGTTATCGACTACATCCTGAACAAGACGCGGCTAACCAAAATTGGCATGCTCACCACATCACGAGGCTTCACGAGCAGTGCTGTATTGTTTTCTCTCCGCCCGGAATACAACGACAAGGCAAGTGAAACGGCTTCTTCCAGGAACTCGGAAAGGCACAGACAAAATAAAACGTAACGAGCGAGTGCGGATTTCCCTACTTAAGCTTTGCTTTTTGCGAGGACATCTGAAACTGTGTTGAGCTCAGTGCTAAAGCCGATGGGGATAAGAATTCCTGGGCCGGACAAACAGCCACTAAAACAGTAGCGAGGCTATGACTAACACTACTGACCTAAATGGGGTCAAGGCAGCCCACCAGTTGGTTCGGAAGAGCTGTAATGTAATCAATTAAGTAATATCAGATAAAAAATTTTAGGAGAACAGAATGAGTTTTAAAGTAGTGAATGCAGGCTCATTGCGGGTTATGGAGGGCATCGGTAAAGCAAAACTCGTTAAATGGGGTTCGTGGTCCGCAAAAAGGTAGCAGAGAATGTTAAGCAATATTGCCTGATTAGCGAGAAAGTACCCGCTGTTGTGATCGCACTAAGTGGGAGACGAATGTGAAAGGTATTACGACCCCATGGCCCGGAACGTAGCTACGGAGATCATCCTTTGGAAAGTTTCTAATGGCGTCAAATAAACAATGAATAAAGGGGTCCCTGTTCTAGAGGTGTTGAAGACACCAGTAGCACACGACGGTTTCTGGCCAATCCACTGTACGTGACAGTTCGTATGTGTTCCAGAGCCGCGGGGGTTTCTTGAAGATTGTGTGTGTGTGTATGTATGTGCGTGTGCGCGTGCGCGTGCGTGTGTGTGTGTGTGTGTGTGTGTGTGTGTGTGTGTGTGTATGCGTGCGTGCGTGCGTGTGCATATGCGCGTGCTTGTGCGCGTGTGCACGTGTGTGTGTGTGCGTGCGTGCGTGTGTGTGTGTGTTTGTGTGTGTTCATACTTTCGTTTGTGTACATGCATGAGTTTTTGTGCGTCTATGTACCACAAGACGCATGCAGACGGAGGCGTTAGTTGTTGATGCAGCACTGAAGACCGTGACCCTTTATTCTTCGAACGTGCAGCAACGCCAGTCCAGCACACGTGATGATGACCGTATAGAGGGGAAGTAGACAAAGCATTGCCTAAGGAACCAAATGTGATGATGATTTCATAGGTAAAATGGTGTAAATGGGTGAAATGTAGAAAATAGACAATACAAGTGCCTAAAATATATGTAATACAATCAGTCACAAGATTTTTATTACTGCTTGAAAATATCCAAAACTTTCATTGCATTATACAATTTATAGATAATGAGATCAAAAAGAAGAGTAATTTTTTCGCGATAATCAAAGATGGAATGAGTTAAGAAATTCCGTAAAACGTTTCACTATATGGCCGCATGGCTGTTCATATGCCCGCTGCCAGGGCGTCCTTTCTGGGGATTTTTCTGCGGTGTTTGATCTTGTTAGTAGTCGAAGCATACTGCAATTTAAAAAAAATTTCAAACTAGTCAAAAGTGACGACACCGAAATCTAAAAATCGGCCATCGTATTACCTCACCATTTCTGTTTAGCTCTACACCGCCCTAAGAGAGCCTTGTGGATAGAGGAACAGAATGGAGTAAAATCAAAAGAAAAGTTTTTGACAAAGAATATCTAAAGACGCCAGTTGTGTGGGGCGAGTCGTTGTAACAAAACTCACTGTATAGCTGTTTTCTGGTTTTGGTTCATTTTTATGAATTGATTATATTTTTCCTTCGCACAAACTCCCTTCGCACAATGTTTCCGTAAACTTGATGAGGAAAGATGCATTTGCTACAAAGTTAGGTTTAATAAAGTGATTATTCTCATCATCTTCCTCAAAATCGAGGTCCTCCGCTTAATTGCAAAACTAATGAATCATTCACTCTTAAGGTAATCAGGTGTAGTCGACTAAAATGGTGCTAAGTTCTCGTATTCTGTGCGTTTTTACAATTCCTATTTACAACATTAAAAGTTTACTCAGTGCCTATTATGCCTTGTATGGGAAGAGCCAATAAACACACTTAAGTGCTCCGGAAGGTAGCCGGCAGAACTATCACTTATTGCAAAACCGAACTGTCTTTCATACTCTGTGAATTTGTAAAAGTCTCTATGTAGCAAATATGCCAGAAAAAATTGTGCAGAATTACGCATTTATTTATTTATTTTATTTATTTATTTGTATAAATACTGCAGTCTCTCTCGAGACTTTTGCAGGGTGGGTACAGGTAAGTAAATGCAAATACATACAAGATAAGACAACAAACAATAGAACATAAAACGCACAACAATAAAAATACATATCTTATTACAAACACTTTTCAAATAAAGTCAATGACTGCTGTGTTACCGCTTCGTTAGTGAGGTCGTTCCATTCAACAATTGCTCGAGGAAAAAATGAATATCTGTAGCAATTATTTCGAAGGTTCAATGGGGTTATAGAGAACGTGTGGGGGCATCTTGTATTATAACCGGATGAATATTTGATGATATATATATATATATATATATATTATAACTAGAACTCCGGTTTTTCGAATTCATCCGAAAGACGCTCACCGCAGAAATTTTGGACAATTCGGATTCATCCGATAAACACCGATTTTAGAGTTTGATAAGATAAAAACTCTTGCTGCCTTGCCGGAAGCTGTGCGCGACTTTCTGATTAGGCTCAGGTTTTATTAAGACAAAGTCATGTACGGTGCTGTCAGTCATTAAGAAACTTGAGGACAGAGTACTCTGGTGCACCAGGTTTACCTGCTTGTAAGGGTTGGTTTTCACGCACTGCTCGGTCAGTGGCGTCGACCATCTGATACATTCACAACAGATGCCACAACCCTGTTATATCACCTCGAAGAGAATGACCGCTCCGCAATTTGGCAGACCTTCACCAATACTACGCAGCGGTCGTTGAAAAGGGAAGTCAGAAAGTTGAAAGGAACCTTTAGAATAAGCACTAGTGATCTAGTGAATCGTTCTTGTATAATGTTCATATTGTAAACGCAAGTGGGAAGACTGAGCTTCCCGCGTGTTTGAAAGGTATATGCTGCAAAAGTTCTGAGGGGTTGGGGATAAGATATCAATTTACCTATGATTTGGAGTTTTTCAAACAAAGGGCAGCAAAATCCAAGTTTTGAAGAATTGGATATTCAGAACATACAAAATCTGAAAAACAACGACTTTTTGCTAAAAATAGACACCAATAAACACTTTCCAAATTTTACCAAAAATAAACTCTGAAAAGCCGGATTCCTAATTATAACTCAGGCATAATATTTTGTCATGTACTTCAGACAAACAACGGCTTCCCCGTTGAATCACTCCAGGGTAGAATTGTTCTCACAATTGTTGTTGGATTGAAATGGACTGCATAAACTTTATTTAGGCCTGCTTAACGTCGTCTGAAAAGTTTTTTTTGCAGGTGAACATTCTTATTGGCTACGCACCAGTCGCGAACCTCACTTATTTCACCTCCCCAGTGCGATTCGCCGCACCCTTTGCGGGACCAATACAGGTAAGAGTTTTTTGAAGAGCTAGTAGTTTACAATAATCTAACTTTATCTTGTTTCATTTAAGTGTAACACATGCCAAGGGGGCGCCAACGCCAAAACATAGCAGGCTTTACAAACGCTCATTTTGGAAAAGAAAAGGTGGCACAAGTTCTTGTTAAAGACTGCACAACAATTTCCTAATACAGGAGCAGCACAGGCGTAGTAAATAAAAAAACAATAAATGTTGAAAGTCATTGATTGCATGGAGAAAAATCGGGTGGATGATTGTTGCTAATTGCTTTGGGAAGCTACTATAAGTAGAAGACCGTGGTTCCCAAGGCTGTGGTAACACGATTAAAGTTTACAGTAATGTTCGAAACTACAAAAGAGCGAATAAATAAATCCGAAAAAGTGCGAAAGAATTTGATATAATGTAGCAATGATATTAAAACGTACCGCATAAAGAAACAATGTACTTTGCTCATATAATCTCCTTTCTACTACTATTACTGCCACTCCTGAAGAATACGGGCTGCTTAACGCAGCCTGTGCTCTTTAAATAGCATCCTGAAACATTGGAGGCAACGTTTCGTTGACGGCAACTACTCAGCACTTTTGCTTTGGGTTTTCCGTCAATACATCCCGCTTGATTTTTTTTTAAAAAGAGCCCAGCTTCACTGACTTAATGTCGTGAGCGCTGATGTGAACAGCGAAGCTGCCAGGCGTTTCCGAATCGCGAAACAGCTTCGTACAACTTCGCACAGCCAGCAATGCAATTCCCGTTTGCGTCAACTCAGTTTTTCTGTATGACACTGTTTTCACCATATACTGGAATGGTTTGTTACTTTTTAACTTGGAACACCAACAAGGGAGGGGGCTGTAAGCGCTTTTATGATTTTGGGGTCAACACATTTTTGTTTTCAGGGCGTATCATTTTGTTTGCTATCGACAAAATAAGCTAACCATGTATTTTAAATTAAAAGAACACTGCAATTGTCACTTATGTACTGAGGTATCGCCTCAAATTGCCGTAATGTTTCCATTTTGCTCTACAATGTTTGAAGGATAAACATTGTCACTTGAATTGAGAGTGAAGAATTGCTTTCGCTGTACAAACGTCTCGTTCAGGAATATTTTTACCTTGCTGCAAGTAGGCTTGGAGCTCCCTCTCCCCCTTGCTATCTAGCGCCCGAGTTACCATGCCTCCTCCTGTGAAAGCGTGTACAAGGAATAGCCAAGCTGTTAAAAATGATGATTTTGTAATTTTGTTTCAGATGATAGAAATATTTTTAAATATTCAAAACTAGACATTCAAGATGTCGTTTAAGGCAGAATGCTGCTGGGAGGTTTAGCGAAGCGGCCCGGCCTATCGGTGTGAGAAAAAGAGGACACGTTCTCTGAAGCAATCTGTGTTTACTGTTTGCATATATTGACCTAACGATCAGGAATAGTGGTCAAAAACGTTGAACCCTAAAGTGTTTAGTTTTCTTGAATAAACTATAAAAACACAAGACGCCATCGCATTACCTAGGCTGAATAGGAAACATCGTGATAGTTAGCCTTCTTCAATCATTAACTTTTCCTCGGAAACTATGGCGCAGGATTAAAACTGAAAACTAAAGCTGTGCGCAGTGCAAATACGAAATAACCTAAACACCTCAAGATAAACTGCATACCTACCATTTTTCACAAAAAGTAGCAGATATTATGTAGAGCGACTGGATGCACAGTAGGAACTATAGCTCTACTTTGAAGGTAAGGCCAATGCTGATTTTAAGCGAAATGTCGAATGACTGTATACTATTGAGGGAGAATTGGCGTGCCTACTTTCGACATCATGTAAACGTTTTCTGGTATAAAGATTACAAGTATTTGCGCCCAACGATATGCTCTGTTATAATGGTCCTTGTACACCTACAACAAAAAAAAATGTTGATCTTTTTGCAAGACAAGGGCAATGGCTAAGCAGGCGGGAAAATGTTGCTGGAACAACTGAAATAAATTTATAATCGGTTATTAATTTAATTTATTCTGTAAGAATTAATTTCTACGGGTGCCCTGAATTGTCGATACCCGAAGCTTAAATCACGATATTGTTGCGACGTTGTCATCCCACCGATGACAACCCGTTGATGCGTATGGGAAGGCGTACCCGAGCCTAGCTTCATCGCCTCTGGCATGCGTGTGGTAGCGGGGTGGAGCGAATGGCCAGCCAATGTTGCTGCCTCGAAGAAGACAAGAAGCTGAAGGCAAACGTAACTTGTTTACTGCATGGCGAGAGATGAGCCGAAGCCAAAGACCAATGCCCCGACGCGTGAGCTTACAGTACAGGACTAGACCAAAGTGGCAGCACTGATTCATTGCTCAAACAGGAATGAACTACAGTGCTTTTGGGGCTTATTTATACCCAAAGTGCTAACGGTCATACAAGCGCTCTCTCTAGATTGTGCACACGACACGAACGGCACAGACACACACAACACTCTTTCCAGAGTTCGTGATCGGTCGGTAGTAGCGGCGCACGCTGCGTCCGAGAGAGGGGAGAGAGGAGGTCTCCGCAGTGGCTTCGGCGTCCTTCGGACAAGTTGAAGCATGCCTCGTCTGCCACCGCAGAAGTTTGAATCACGCCGATAGCTCCGTGCCAGCGATACAGACATGTCGCGACGCGTTTGGCTCCGTCGTCTGCAAGCGTGAGTCACCAACAGGGAGGCCCGCTTGAAAGGCGCACGTAGTGTAGGCTTCGCCACACAGCCGAGGAGTGTTGCACAAAGCCGAACGGCGAGCTGATTCGTAGCAGTATAGACATGCAGCAAATTCTTACTTTGCCACCATTGACGTAAATAGTTGCTAATAATAACAGACGTTTAACGCCTACGGGGGCCATCTGTTGGAGTACATAGCTACGTCAAAAATCGGTAAACTGTAAACGCATATTATGGCTTATATTTAGTATCCCAAACGCCCACTTGAAATAAATGGGAGCGAAATAGGTGGGCAGTACACCTTTATTTCAGTGAAAGTCGAAGACCGTTGCGAGAAGAATAATGAGAGGGGAAAGAGTCAGTCTGTTCTGCAATAATCGGAGTAAACCATTTTTTATTGTGCAAATACTTCTGCCAACTTGTAGGGTGTACTGGGATTTGCAGAAACTTGGGCAGAATTTGCACGTTAGGAAGTTTAGCGCATTCGTTTTAAATTTTTCAGTTTTTCCAGTTTTTAGCGCCGTCTTCTAATGCTAAATTTGATGTAAATCAAGAAAGGCTCACCCCTTAAGAGTATCTTTAGTGCACCGTAATAACACTTTCATTGTTGACACTCAATTTGTAGTCTTCATTCATGAGGTTCTCTCGGTGTTCTCACGTGATTTTCCTTTGATAATTGTTTTTTGTGTATGGACCTCCATGCAATAAGGGAGCTTTTTTCAACCAAATAGGTAAACACTGCCTGAACAAAACAAAGCACTTAAGGTCTTTGACTTTATGTTACTGGGAATACCAAGCATGCACACTATTTTCTTGCTAATGTCGCAGGCATCGTCAACATTTTTAGGCGAGCAAAGCAAATAAACTTCCTTTCTTTTGAAGTATCATTGCGTTCACACAGGCAATAAACGACTTCTTCACCCGTGGTGGCCTCCTCGTTTCAAGTCAGGCACAGAAGAACCTGATTGCCACTGCATGCAACAGTCCACTGCGTGATATCTGCTACGCACCGTTGGCAGCTCTGTTTGGGATAAATCCAAAACAGTTGAACAAGGTAAAGTTTATTATGGATCTGATAGCCTATACCATTTTATGTTTGGCAACTAGCACTCATGGCTTTGAAATTCTAACCGGTGATATTTGCGTTCTGACAGGCACGGCATTTTAGTTTTATAAATCCCTAATATTAGACAATACCGATATGAAGCATATTGGTTCGTTTGGAAGAGGCAAAGTAGAATGATATAACGCTCGATTTCCTACGGGTCCATAGTGCAACAGTATTTTCGGTCCCCCGTCAAGATCAAAATACCCACAGAAAGTAAAAATACCATGACTCGAAAGCTGAAAAGTGATAGTTCCAACCACAAGGGCTCTGATGCACTAATTCAGGTTAGATAGTTTAGAATGCCAATATATTAACGTAACGCGCTTGTATTTTCAAACGGGTATAATTACAATTCACAGGAGTAAATTTTCTCCTGTGTAAGTGTTCCGTACCCACACTAAGCGGTGTAAGTGTTCCGTAAGTGTTCCACAGAAGTAAGTGTTCCCTACCCACACTTAGCGGTGGTCACAAAACTTGAACACTTAGGCACATGGTGTTCACGAAGGCAAACGATTTCGGACGGCCCATGCCAGTTGCAAATGGTGCGTGGAAAAAGTCGCATTGTGTCCACTAATGGCGTGGGCTGCTTTTCCGGCGGGTGCGCATCTGTGAGTCGAGTTTAGTTAGTGCTCATTACCGATTACGAGGGTGGAAAGAATTACGAATTGCACCTTGCGAATTCCACATATTAACATGTCAGGTACGTTACACCTATAGCAAAATGATGAATTTTCGCAGCACCAGCTCACGGCATAATACGATATTTGTACTTTGAATAGGTGTAATTTTTCTCTACTTCGTCTGTTGCCATGTGTACGCGGCAATTACTTCATTGCTGCATTACGCCTCCACGTGTGTCCGCACCAAATCCGCTAAACGAAAAAATCTACAAACCAAAAACATTCGATCCTTCGGATTTTCGGTGGATTTACCTTGCCTCTCCACTTCTGAAAAGGAAGTATCACTATGTCGAGGTTCTTTGCAGATAATTTTTGTAACTATACGTGTTGTATTCGTGTTCTTTCGATTCTTCTCAGGACTAAGAGGTTTATTATGTATGGCACATCGATTTCGGAGAACGTGAACGCGAAATGCCGGAATGCAATGCATGCCATTGATACGCCAAACTCATGACCCGTGACATAAAACTTTGCACATATGTGCACGGTAGATCAATGAACAACGGCTGCGACGTTACTTTAATTTTATCACTAGGTCTTCACGAGCCCCGTGTAAATAAATTTATCACCACAAGGCAAATTCAAACTGCTTCCCAGCGCACAAACAGATAAAGAAAAAGGAAGATGACACACATTGTGTGTCAATTTTTTCGCCTGTGTCCGCGCTGTGAAGCGGCATAAATTACCAACTAGCCGGAACCATTTCTATCTTGGCACAGTCAACAGCAGTTGCTTTTTATTATTTTGCTACAACTACCACATGTACTGCGTGAAGTATTGTCCATCAGGTGTCACTGTAATACAGCAGCTGAACGTCTACAGCTGTCGGTGTACCTTCTAGTAGATCGCCTGTGAATGTTCGGGGTGGCCTCTTATTCAAAGCTTTAACCTAAATTTCTTGGCAGTGCCTGCGTAACTTCTCCAATTTTACCTCTCCTTTTTCTAGGCGCTCCTCAATGTGCAAACGATTCGACCCTCTAGGAACTGAATCGTGTCCAGCCGCGGCTTAAGAAAAAGCTTTAGGAACATACAGTAAACATGTAACTGGGACAAATTCCTTTAAATCAAGCCACAACATGCTGATCGCTTTAGTTTCTAAAACCATACACGCAGATTTTGAAAGGCACTGGATATATACTAATTTCAAAGTTTAAAAACGTATAGTACATATAAACTCTTTCTCACACTCTGGTAACAGACTCCTAAGCCTGAATTCAGATTTGGAAGCCCAGACAGTCGCTAGGGCTCAATAATTATAATATAACGCACTTGACACTGCTGCCTATTTCAGGAAAGTTGGGCGCGATTTGTAGTATAAACCCTACAGCTACGAACAAAAACTTATGTGATTTTGTACAAGGGATTTTGTACAAACCATTACTATCAATTAGAATTTTCGTTGCTTTTATTGTCTCACAGACAAGGATTCCAGTTTATGTGGCCAACAATCCTGTGGGGACTTCCAGCCAAGAACTTGTCCATTATGCACAGGTGAGTACTCACCAGTTTCTGTTTGGCTGAAACAGGAATTCACATGCAGCTTCCGGACAACGTACTGCAAAGATTGTGTTTGTGTATGTTTATTTTTATTCCTGCACCAATTCTCCATTTGTTCCTCCCGATGTCGTGTTTTTACCACATGTTTTGTACTTAAGGTATAGAAAAACGTAGGGGGCCGATTGGTTATTTGATTTTTATTCAGAAACTTGATCTTGGTGCAGACAATTTTACCCTGTGTTCGTGCATCAGCTTAAACACTACTTTTGAAGATCAGAAAAGAAGCAGTAGCCTCTTTATTTCAAAAAATATCGTCGAGCACAGCATAAAATGCCACCTGGCTGAAGCCACGGCGCTTTAAAAGACTATTCTACACAAATTGCGTCTTTGAGGGCTACAAAGAACAGGACGTTCATGTGTGTGTTTTCTTTTTTTTTTCATTTATAAAACCTTGCAAAATCAACAACTGCAAAGGACGCCTCACAGGCTATCGCAAAAAACGCCGCTCTGCCTCTAAAAGCAGCAAACGTTCATTGCCAAAAGGGAACGTAAACGGAATTACAAAACATTTAATTCTAAGACAGCGCAAAAGAAACAACAGGGTCAATCGGAGCTGTTGAACGCATCTTTTTTGTGTTTTTACAATTCGGCATCATCAACATAAGCCTATTTACGTCCGCTTCAGGGCGAAGGCCTCGCCCATGGAATTGACTTCTAACCGCTCCTGTCGTGCGCTGCTCGGGTTCATCCTTTACCCCCTAATTTCTTTATTTCCTTCCTCCATCAAATTATTGGCCTTCGCCTTCTTCTAGACCCATCCCTTAGTATCCATTCAATTACCCTGATGATCCCTTGGCTGTCATTACGCCTAACAGCATGGGCAGCCCAAGTTTATTTTTTCTCTATTTCAGCTCTGATATTATCTACTCGAGTTTGTTCCCTCATTCAGGGAGCTCAATTCTTGTGCCCAAGTGTTTCTCCTATCAGTTTTATTCAATGGCCGTTTGGGACGACCCAAGTTTGCTTTCCAGCTATATAGCGAGACGTGATGTTTCCGTTTCATATGTCTTCACCTGCTGGACTCATTCGTAATATATTATTTTGCATAATAAAGGCTGCTTAGTTGGTTTATTTTGAATTGTTGGCCGAGTACGCACCATTCGATGTCGATGCTGGCCAGATTTCTTTCTCGTGGTTTGGCTCTGCACTCACAGATTGTAGGACGTAGTTATATTCTTCAACATGTTCTAGGCTAGCGTTTGCTAAGCTGGAAAGGGTGCTTTCGGCATGCTTATTCATCATCCGTTTAGACTTATTGGCATTATTTTTTAACCCACGGCCAAGCTTTCTGATTGTAGTTCCTGAAGCATCTTTCGTACGTGCTCTTCCAACTTTGAGAACAAGAATATGTATTTTTCAATTTCAGCCCAACAAATTTATTTTATAAAACCCAAAACACTATGAGGGCTGTACAATTAAACAAAGTACAGTTTATATGACTCGATGTGGGCGTAAAACCTTCTGATGCTTTATTATACAGTCGCTTGTTCTGTTTAGCCAGCAACTGCTGTGTACATTTGCTGAGCGACTAATAACATGGGCCTGAGAGCAAGTATCCGCACAAAGAAGTCCAAAATGTTAAAAAGTAACAGACGCAGTGCTATAATGCGATAAACAGGACTTCGGGAGGCAAAGGATCAGAGAATGAGAATAGATACTATGCTACTGAAAGGCGAAAGCAGGAGGAAAACATTGGGAAAACTATGAGATAGGAAACTTGGTGACCATGAACGCGTGTCGATGGCACAGAATACATGTCGTACGAACACGTGCACCTTGAGCGCACATTGTGGGTTTAATGTCTGTCATGTCAATAAAATTAGGAGTTATAACAAAAATACAGGGCTTCTCATGATGTCAAAGGGCGACTTTCTGCCTTTTGTTCTGATTACATTTTCCGTGACCAATTGTCTGCGGCAGTTTTTCCCGCCTAATACGAGTGGAAAGCAACAGGACACCTGAAACGAAGAAACATCTGCCACTTCTGTGATGCGAGGCTAAATTAGTGCACCAGATACTGTCAGCCAGGCGAAGGTCTTGCAATACATAAACGTTAAGGCTGCCTAATCATAATGACCAAGTTTTAGAGCACGATCGTAGGGGCGTGGAGAATAGGGGCTGGTGGCGCAGACGTAAAGTTTACAGAATATCATCCGCAAATTGTTGCCTCAGCCAATCATAAGTAAAGTCGTAGCGGATGAAGTGGACTGGAAGTATTCAAACGATATCCGCGAATAATATTTTGAACGACGTGATACCTGTCCTTCAAGTATCTAGGGGAGGAGGAATAAACGTTTATTTTTAAAATGTTCATTGAAGCCTTCGTCGGTTTTCTTAGTCCAAGGAGCCTTGGTCTTCAGCCGCCCGCGCCGCCCTGGTTTTTAGCCTTACTGGACATCCACGGTTGGGCTAGACAGCAGGGTCTTCCAGGGTGTTAAAGGTGTTGTTAGTGGCCACGACGCTGGTCTGTGCGTGTTTTATCTGCAGAAAAAAAATATTGTAGGTTTGACTTATTACCCTCGGCTTACTTTACACTCTTTTTTTTTAATTTTAGGTATACAAGAAAAAGAATTTAGTCCGGTACGATTACGGCAAAGCAGAAAATCAGGCTCGATACGGACAGGTACGTAAGGTCATCTTTGAAATCGTTGACGCCATTCCACCGCCTGGTATTACATGAAAACTTTATTTGGTATCAGTATACCTTTGTTCTACAACTATCAAAAATATTACGCTGGGAAGCAATGTTGTCTCAGTAAATTTTGCTGTGCTGGCGAGGAAGTGCGTGAACCAGTGGTCCTCCACACTATAAATTATTTCACATTCAGGCCCATTCGTGACGTCGCTGCACTTACGCACATACCCACTTTAGTCTACACATGGAACGGAATCTGTAAAAGCTTTCAACTGAAATAGTCATTTTAGTCATCATTCATAGAAAAAAACCGGTTCATGTCCTACTTTTGTGTTCATCGGACTCTTCCCGAAATGAATGTCTCGAACCAGTTTAGCCAAATAATGTATTCACTGCCTTCGGGATAAACCCCAAGAAAAAGGTGTGCATTTCTGGTGATGCTTGATATTCTCTGCAGAAAAGCTGTCAAACCGTGCAAGCATATCCTGATAAGCCATGAATGAGGAAGGCGATAACATATCGCGCTTTCATCTAGGAAATGCGTGGAATGTTCCGAATGTTAAGGAATTTGCGAATAGGTTTGGCATTGAAGTCAGTGAGGCGTCGAAGATTTGCCCGAGGATTTGTAAAAAAAATGGTCAACAGAGTTTTTCAATCCGATCTCGTTTTTTTCCGACCCCTAAACGCAAAATGTCTTGGTTTTTTGCCTGCCAGTCACCCGATCCAACTACTTGCCGTAGGGCGAAAGATTGGCTGAGGGTGTGTTTGCTTCGCTGCATATTAACGGGTGACTGGTTTATACGTGTTAGGCAAAGTGCAAACTCTGACATCTATAGGGCAAAATACATCATCCTTGAAGCTGCTTTTACCCTTTAGTCCAATTTTTTTTATTCACAAACTTTCTCCTCTGTGCTTGGGCAAAGGAACCGTGCCTGTGGTTGAAATACACAGAGCATAAACTACAACGCATACGCTACATCTTATCCTCTGGTAAACCTGCTTTTCGCAACAAAAATGCACTGGAGTGACGCCGAAACATGTGGTTTAATTAGTTATTTCATAATAACGCAAATTCCAACAGCGGGTAAAAATATTCATTATCGCGTCAAATGTCCTTATAATGGAAATTCTAAAACTCTTTCTGAATATTTTATGAGGATCGGTTGTGGGCTTCGCAATTTTTCCATACGTGAACGAACTGAAATCGAGTTCTTGTGCTACTGCACTGCGTGTACTCATTATAAATACAATGCATGGAGACACATATTGAACCTATAATAACCAGATGACAATGTATACACCGGTGGCGGCTTTCTCGCTGTAATCGATGAGACAAGTTAACCATGTCTTCTGCCGAAAATCCTTTAGGGACGGGTGCAAATAACTTTTCCGTATTTTTTGAGAAACTGTTATTTGACTTAAAAAAGGGCATAGCCTGTCGATGTCCCAAAAACCAACCTCAGAAACCTCGAGAATGAAGTGTATTCTTCCTCATTTATTAAACAATTACATTCCTCCCTTTTGAGCCAATCATTACTATGATAGCGTCACTCCCTCGGCGTGGGTTTTGTAACATTTCCCACCCTGGCTGAAAAATGTTTTACGTAAGTGGACTGTCTGTGTAACTAGTTGTATTTTGGGGAGAAAGTTAACTATCTACTCGTTGCACGTTTGTGAACAAGTTTATTTACCCTAGATGAATTGCCCTTTGGTTCTTTGCTGATGATGGCTTTGTGATTTACCCGTTTCTATGAATGATTACTTTGTACAGGTAACCCCGCCGGAATACCCTTTGGAGAAAATCCGTGTTCCGTTCGCTGTGTTCAAAGGCCGAGCAGATCAGTTCGCAGACCCTCAGGATGTGAAAGATTTGACGGAAAGGCTGCGAGGTATAATCGTCACCGATTACGAAGTCCCAGATCCACAGTTTGGACACCTGGACTTTATATACGCATTTAACGCGACAGAGATTTTGCATCGTCCAATGATTGAAGTGCTCGAGAACTACACCTCCCTCGGTTCAAACTAATGTGAGGTTGACGGCAATTTTAAACACGGAGTAACTTGTGGAATTTGTTTCGCACAATGTCTGGCACAAAACATCAATTTTTGTACCCCTTACTTGAAACTTACGGCGCAGCAAGTCCTGATTCATATCTGCGCTAATGAAGCGTACTGCGTTTCATGTTCAAGAAATGATAATAAAATTGCTGTCGGATATATTAACCAATTTGTTATTTTTTTGGAAGTTGCCGTGCCTGAAACTTATTCCAAATCGCCTAGAGTTATCTTGTCTTTTTATGCCTTTAAATTTTGAAAGGAAAAAATTGAAGACCAGTACATGTTGCTGTTGCGTTTATAGCGGCACTCCAGCAAAATATCTTAAACTACTATTAACTCCGCATATTTTACAACGCTGACGCTATAGCTAAAGTTTGTGTTATACAAGTTCAACATTCCCTTGCAGGCACACAGGACATCATTGTGGTTAACTACCCTGGTGCTGCCTCCGTGTTTTCTAAGCCCGAGTAATACACTAGATTAAAACTAAAACCGTCCCTCTAACCCCAATACAGACCTACTCGGGAAAATCGGGGTGGGATTATTTCATTTCAAAATATTCACAATACGTTTACAGTCTGACAAAATATTACTTAGAGAAACGCTTTCAGAAGAAGAATATGGTGTTACCGGTAGGGTAAGACTGGCGACAGAGTAGTGTAAAGAAGAATTATTTTTTTAAAGACATTGTTTCTTTGTTTAAATACACCATTGTTCCTTCGTGCGGCACTTGCAGCGGCCGAGACAAGGAACAATTGCGCCTAATACCTGTTCCAACAAGTCTTTTCTTTCTTAGCTTTATAGGACATCTGAGTGCCTTAAACAAAAAACCTAATTGAATCAATCGCACGAATTTCCCGAAAACAGGAATAAAGCACCCATCGACCACACTTACAACTCTATATTCCCACACTATACGCACATACCAAGAACATACCCTCTTCATACCCCTCCACTTACTCAATTACCAAGCGTACGCATTCCAAACAATGCAGACAGAAATATTTTACAATACCATAACCTTCCCACACAACTCCCATCCTTCTTTTCACCGGACTGCCCGCACTGCAACCCCCCTCCCTTGACATTTCTCATCTTCGCCTGCCAATATAACCTTACTTACCCAGAGCACCCATTCCTCGAGCAGTTGCGGTCTCTGCTGAAAATTTCGGCTCCGGAGCTTCAAGAGGCCCGTATACAAGAAGCCAACAAGCCCTGGATCACATTCCCGTCCCCGTGCAGTTTTAAAGCAAAGCTTTCTAGCTCTACCAGCCAACGGTTCTTTCGTGGCGTGCGGGAAAAACTCCCAATGCGGCGGAGGTGGTGGTGGGGGTGGGTGCGTGGGGGGTGGGAGGAGGGGGGTTCACTCACGGAGCACAATGTAGATGGCGCGCGGCGAAATTTACCCAGCGTTCCCCGCGTGCCGGAGCTGCTCACCTCGGCGGTCGCATCGGTGGGACCATTCCGTCGGCTTTGTCGTCTGCTTTGCGACGGCTGTTTTGTGTCTGTTATGGCACTGCTTCGCGTCCATTCCACACATCCTTCGCACGGCTTAACTTGTTCGACAGCACCTCCTGGGTAACCCTGACCCGATGGAATGATATGGCCGTATGGCAAAGACAGGTTAATGATTGGTTCAGGGCGGGAAAACAAAATATAGACCACATACAGACATCTGGCCGCTAGAGAAACGCTCCATTTTGCTCATTGCTTGCCACGAATGCGACTCCGTTTTCTAAACTGGTGAATACCAATTCGCTTGTGTTTTAACGGGTATTACAAAAGGCGAAAGGGGCAACCCGTTGTCATAAAAAGCAATTATAAAAGTTTCCTCACCTTTCTTGTAAGTCTCAAACTTCTAAACTAACTAGTTTTAATCGGCATAAATGGAAATCCCTAAGCTTACACGCCGAATTGTTTCGGTGTCTCCGCTTGTGTCGCCCGTTTGCATAGCCCCGAGCTAGCGCATCAGGATGGCTAGGTTCCGCTGTGTCACCCTTTGAAAGACGCTCCTCTCCGTTTTCATTCTCCTGACTCAAGGCCGGGCTGCGGCGGCGGCGTCCGCCGCTTTAGCCCAGCCGTGGCCGACGCTGGTGCTGCGTTCGGAACGCCGCCCTCGAAATTCTAGGTAACGGCCGGCAGAATGCCTGCTTTCACTCTTTGTAGAGCCACGTGTGTGAATTGAAGTGACGTAGCAGGGGCAATTGTTGTGGGTGTCACTGTAAGCTTTGCTTTCCAAACAGCTTCACAGCGTGGATTGGAGCCGACTTTTTCTCAAAGAATCCTCCGCTGAATGCCTGTATTCTCCGCTGAATGCCTGTTTTCCCCTTAATTTTTCATAAACACTGGTCAGAGAAGGTCTGAAAATGTTGTGCTTCACAGTGGTATGGTCGGGGACGTACTGTAAGAAAGCCAAAGCGGCTCTAATGGCATTGTGGGGGGCTTATGGCGACGGGGAGCCAACGGTAATGGCCTTTACTGCGCTTAAACAACAACCGCTACAGCGAGTAGACTATTTTTATTTATGACACTCGAACCCGCAAATACTGGTCAGCTGCAGTCACCGAGGGCACCCTCAACAACGGCACTCCAGAATGTGACCTCACGAAACCAATCTCCCAGCCCTGCAAATACTCCACCGTTTCAGAATGTCTTGTAATCGGCCTCCCTGATCACAACGTATTTCGGCTAGAACAAGTTGTACGTTTTCCGCCAATCCCTCACATTGTCCCTGAAGCCAAATAAAAAGCTACCTAAAGTAAACCCTGTCTCACCAAGGCTCAGTTCTTTGCGACTGGAACGCCGAACGGCTGCTCCAGTCACACTGTCTTGCCACTGCTCTCGCCCCGTGGCGCTTAACAACACAAGCAAAGTCAACTTCCTCAAAACCCATTCCCCAATATAATACCACGCTGCGTAAACACAGCATTCAAGAAGCCTGATCCATTTGTCTTGATTCTGAACTCCGCATTTACACATGCACTAACTTAAAGGGGCGATTCATACCAAATGCAAGGTTGTTTTTTCAAAAATCTGCCTCTTTAGAATAACACTGACGCCACGTTTAACGCAAAGTTCACTCAAATAAGCTTTATAATTAGGATAAAAGGGAATCACCATGTCACACACCAGCTTAATTTGTGCAGTAGGATCTACGACGTATTAGGGGTAGCTGTACGTATAACTGAAGCCCGCAAAAGCAAGAAAAAGTTCAGCAGGGCTTATAAGCTTGCAGAACAGGCTATTTGCACTTTAATGTAATGCGTACTGATTCTATAGCAGTAATAATAGTGGTGTAGACAATGTAAGTTAAGAAAATGCACGTAAACATAGAAGCACCTGCGCGTAGTGTTTTGGGGGCTCTATGGGGGCTCTCTCACACGGCACTGGCCGATTGGTGTAAGCAACATGGTCCAACGTAACTCTGTTGAGCATACCCAATGTTTCAGGAAATGAGTACCATCAACAGCAACAAACATTATCCTAGCAAAATCAGGTCAAAAACAAAGCGAGGGTGTAGAGCGGTCCCGAGTGGTGTGGTGTCCCCATTTAGAAGTAGTGACAGCGAACCAGGCCTTCCGCCGTTCGTTGCACCACAAACCCGCATACTTACGTTTCCGTCAAAACTTAAACGGGACATATAATCGCATACGTCATGAACAACACGATTTGATGAGAGAATCAAAATTGTACCCTAAATTAATTCATTTCTCAGTTAATAAAACATTGCTTGGTGCCGTACAGTCGTTGGGGGGTCTTTTAAAAAGACCAAATCTTTTAGATGCGACTGCATCTCATTCACTCGCCTTGTACCTCCATATGGTGTTGTCCGCACCTCCCCCTACACTATAAAAAAAAATAATTGTTAGTGGCGCCCGGTTTCGATACCACGACCCTGTGGGTGGAACGCGAGGTACATGGTGCTCTTCCCACTGCGGCACAAAAACCAAGACAATCAAATGCTACGAACGCGCCTTATATCCTTGATTCATTCAAACTACGTCAAGAATCAAATGCTACGAACGCGCCTTATATCCTTGACTCATTCAAACTACGTCAAGATGCTACTGATACAACGCATGATGGGGCAATGATTAACACTTGCAATAAAAGAAAAGAAGCTCCACTTACAGCAACAATGATGGAGTAAAGGTCGTTGCGACAGCGAAGCCCCAAGCATACCACTTAGAGAGATTGACCAAGATTGGCCAATAAAACATAATAATAATCATAAAACATAATAATCATACGCGTTCCCGACACGTTTCACGCGATTGCAGAATCAATCCAACGGAAACACCAAGTGAACTCCACGATGCGTCGCATCTACACAGGGTTCCCCTCGCGGGGAGGTGGGCGCAATTTTGAATAAAGCCGACTTGTAATTTGCCTGCATAGCACCTTTAAGTGCTACCCACTGTCAGCCTGGCTTGGACATGCCACGAACTTGCCGCCACACTGAACTTCCTCGAACTTGCTCTTTGGCAAACACATCCTACAAAATGGCCATCTTGCGAGCCTAGGAGCAACACCCTACGGGATTATTGATTCCCTCAACGAGGTAATTAATTCCCGCAACTCGCATTCGCATTCGCACCGGTTCACTTCGAGTCATCAAAACTATGTGAGCACGTACTTTCATGACCTTATTGACTCATCAAAATCTTCTCCATGTCGACATACTGAAAAGCTACGCCATCCGTCAAGTTTGCATGGAGTGGGTTCCTGTTCACCAGGACTGTTCCAGAGAAAGTCAGGAAGCGCGGCGATCACGCCAGACAGTACCAGATCCCCCTCCCCCCCGTCAATGGTATCCTGTTATTGAAACACTCCACGTCAACATCAATCGCGGCGGTGCAACTTACGCTGCGCCGAGAGAACCGAAAAGCCCGCCAGAAAGCAGTGATCCGGATGGCCCTATATCCACTTCCCTGGTCCGGTAAAGTATTGATCCACAACTCATTGGTCAACGCAGGTTGCACACCAAACCCTCCGCAGTAGGGTCGCATAAAGCGTCCCTTCCTGTTGCTTTTATAATTGTTTACCTGAACAACTGCCATAGTCTACCGTCCTACCTGTACTTTTAAGGCAAAGCTTTCTACCTCTACCAGCCAACGATTCTTTCGTAGCGTGCGGAACAAGCAACTCCCAACGCGGCCGCGGAGAGTGAGGGCGGTTATCACTCACGGAGCAAAGTCTAGATGGCGCGGCGAATTCACGCAGCGTAGAGTTCCTCTATATACGCCTCGAGATTCGCGATCGCTGCGCCGCCTGACGCCGCTTCTCCGCGGTGTTTGCGGGATTAGCGCTGCGTGGCTGATAGGTGGTCATGCAGTGTTTTGGTTCTCTTTCGCTTCTCTTTGCCTTTCCGCGCACTAAACAACTTGTTAAGGTGACGTCTGTAAGCTAACTGCACGTTTAGGGCGCTTAAAAAAAACAGCGGCGTCTTGGTAGAGCAAGAGTCCTTCAATGCTTTTCTGGTCACGAAACTCCGCCCGAAGGTTGATATAGGGACAAAATCTCTCGCTAGCGGGCGCCACCCGTCGTAGGGGGGCCACAAGCCGCCGCCAGTGCTGTGCTTGTATGCGCACTGCTGCCGACGTTTCGACGCGATTATGTGCGCGGCTGTTCTTCCTGTTACCTTTTCTTAAACGTCTCTGAACGTATCAATGCCACCAGGTAAGAAAGTCGAAACGGGATCCAGTGTCGACGACGAATGAGAGCTGTTTACTTTGGAACGCACGCGTAGTTTACTTGGGAGGGCGGGCCCACCTTATAAACAGCAGCGCATTTAAAGTGTTCTCACACCGCGCGATAACGCATTGTGTTAATAATTGTATAATAGCCCAATTACATGCATACTTACGATGTCTCGAAGCGGTACTTGCGAGCTATAGCTCGCAAGCGTTTAAGACGATGCTCATGCTCCCGATGCGAGCAGCTACTGCTAGATCTGCTCGACAACGTGTTTATATTAGCGCCTGGCCAAAGGGCGATTATGTTTATGCGGTAGGTGAGCTTTCTATTCTGGTAGTGCCGCAAATAGGGGGAGGAAGGTGAACGGAATGAAACACGACTGGGCAGTACAGGAGCAATCACATTGGTTTATATCCGGCTCGCCTCTCGCGCGCTGCTACCCAAGTATTCAAATGAAGTGAATGGTCGAGCCAGAAGTTTTATTCCAGACCTTTCAATTGAGTTTACACCCTAATGCACAGTTGTTTTCGACACACGTTTGTTAGCGCCGATCGCTTTTTTGCCGCGGGGACTTTCGATTCTGAGCGCTTTCGCGACCGCTCTAAACACGAGTTTCACGTGCCTAAGATTTGATTCATCACTTTTTTCCACGCAGTTTACACGGGACACCCACCGTTTGAAATTTCCTGGTGTTTACTGTTTAGAGCATTATTAATTACCGGCTGACAACCCATGATTTCTTCGGGAAGGGAAGTACAGCAGCCTAATCTGGAAGTTCCTTTTGATGCCAGTGCTATCTGCTCGGCCGCCTTTGCCTCTACCAGAGTCTGCCACTACCTAGGCACCACATCATACATTTGTTTTTATTTTTTGGATGCTGGGGGGGAAGGGCGGTTATGATCTAAAGCATGCAATAAATCTTAAATTTGGCGCTAATGATACGCCGCTTAGTACTCAGGTGTGTACTTATGAATGGGAGATTCACATCAGGTGCATGTAATGAGGAGAAAGTTGGAAAACATGATTTATTTACACAAAATACACCGAGAACAACACTTTGAAGAAGACAAGCACTAGAAACTATTACAGCTGTTTCCAGTAATGTTACACAATCTGTTACTCTCTACTGTACAATGTGTATTTCATTTCATTAACAGCTGCACTCTGCCCTAGCTTACTGCCTTGTAAGGAGGGATGGGACCTAGTCAAGCCGATATAGCAATCAGGTTTCTGTCCCCTCTCCTGCACTTTTTGCTATGTAAGAAATGCAAAATAAACTGAATTTGAATATACACTATTGACACTATATACACATCAATATGAAAAAGTACAAAAATATTAGTCTAATGTATACAAGATATACATTACTATTTACAAATGGGCAGGCGTCCTCACACATACACAGCCATTAAGACTGTGGCTTCCGCCCACCGCTTGCAGGGCATGAACCGCGCACAGTTGCCCGTGAGGCTTTGTTTTTCTCTCGCGTGAAGAAATGTAACCTACATCTCAAAAAAAAGTGTACAACCTCAGCTGTTGTGCCTAAAAAGTGCAACACACAACCTACACTTGCTGACGCTGTGCGGCTGTCGAGCAAAATTCCCTCAACAATCCTCGCGTACACGTCACCGCAAGCAATTTTTTGCACCGTGTACGTCTCTACATGCTCTTCAACAATTTTCAGGAGAGCAAGAAGACGGCTGCTAGGTACTTTTAAATAGCCCCTCGATTTTGTTTGGATCAAGGCTGATGGCTGGCGTGTTGTGCTCAACATCGTTTCAACGCAGCCTAAGCAATCCAAAGTAGAAAACTTCTTGGCCACATATCCGCCGAGGTACTCCAAAATGGAGTCTTTGGTCGACAGGGGGCCAATGTCCTCCACGCAGTCTGTTGTTGGCTCCAGCAGGACATCGTCCAGCAGAACAGCTAGTGTGTCCACCTGAAATGTGCACAACTTCTTTAATTTTCAAGGTGATAGAAAGGAAACTTCAGGACACATACAGGACACAAACTGCAAAATACCTGAGTCGTAGAGGGCTTTTCCTTGTCAAAAAGACCTTGCAGAGTGAGAAGCAGTTGTGGCCCGCTTCCGTCAACTGAAGCTCGCTTAGGTGGCCGCACGAGGTTGTTCACCGACAGCATCCGGTATATGAACAAAAACTGCTGAACAGTTGGTTGGCCCCCGTCTCCTGCAACATGCCTGGCTATCCCAAAGAAGCGCTGGACAGGGAAAAAGAAAGATATCTGTACCAACACACAGTGCCAAAAAGTACCTGAATTACCTCTAAAGGGTCTTGGCCGAGATTTCCAACTAGGACGTAACGGAAGCCAGACTTCAAGAGGCGATCAATCAGGGCCACCGTGCTGTGCAGCGTTATCCTCAATGCACCACAAGTTGGTTTGCTAAGGAAGCACACCTGCCTCTGCTTTGGCAGGCTCTCTATGTATGTGCAGCAATCCTCCAGCCACTTTATGTTCGCCTTCAATGTCTGCAATGCAAGAAATATTAACCTTGAGTACACTAGAAGAAAACCATATTTGGATGTGATTTACTCGCTCACCGCGATGTGCTCTGCTTCGTTGTATTGTACGTCCTGTGGTCTTCTTGAGTTGAGGCAGTCAAATAGATCGTTCATCTGCTTCGTGAAGTCGTATGTACCCGCGGAGTTATGTAGCTTCTGGCAGCCTTCTTGCTTGCTATAAAACTCCATTGCAGACGCCGTGCTTCCGCTGAAAAGCTGAAAATGATGGCACACTGTTTTTGAACGAAAGAGCTCTTTTCATTGAAATTTGTCTTTTTTGACATTGTTTGTTAGCAAATCATAAGCAAAGTTTTGTGTCATTAGTTCGCCTGTAAGTAGCCTTACTAATTATTAGGAGTGGTTACTCGCCTGAACAGCAAGCCGGACACTCATCTTCTGGAAGGCGTTGGGGAAGATGTGAGCCCTTGTGAGCTTCGGGACAGCACGAAGGCCAGCCTGTTGCTCCTCGTACTCCAGCAGGGCAGAGTAGTGGCAGTGATGGACCTCATGTCCTTGTGGCAGCTGCGATAAAAAAGGGAAGCCACTGCTAGCAAAGGGAGTAACCTGATGTAGATACGAATTACTGCTTACCAGAAACTTTCCAACCTTCTGAAGATTGTTTCTTATGCATTTGAAGACATGCGGTGGGTCAATTAGTGCCTGCACTGTCCGTGAAGGGTCACATGGATGCTGGAATGAAGTTTGCAGCTGTTTCTGGTCACTGTTTATCCCTGAAAAGAAGGCAGCGATGCATTTAGTTGTGTTCAACTCTTAATTTGACAAATGTAACTCGTGTCCCCAGATACTAACCCAAGCTCCTCAAAGCTGAACGATTTGGCGTTGAATTGTCGCATGTAACTGCATCGACAATAGCACCAGCGTTCGAAAGGTGCACAATGCACTGGAGCAACAACTTTGCCACTATTGAACCAGGGGCTGCACCGGAAGAACAAAAGGTCCCAACAGTCTGGGACCACCCTCCAAGAAATGGTCGGAAGAGAAAGACCAGGACGTGATCGCCATCTTTCTCACAGTCCGAGGGTCTTGTGTGCTCAGCGAAGTTAACTTTTCCGAGCAGAGCCATGTCTGACTCCCTAATGTGCACACTCTTTCTTACGCTCATTTCATCGAACATCAGGACACCTGTAAAAAAAGTACATCTCTTTAGACAGGCAGCACATATATGAGATATGAAGTCATAGAATGCAGTACAGTCGAACACGGATATATCGAACTCCAAGGGGATCGCAAAATAGTTCGATATATGAAAAATTCGATATAAAAATATGGGCTCTGAGACCTCACCTATGGCGGACGATCACTTACCGATCGCCACATTCAAGAATAACAACTAATTCCGCACTCATGACGCAACAGGATGCTTTAATTCCGTGAAAAAAAATCGCTTATCTTGGCCTGCTTCTTCGTCCTGGAAATGAAATTAAAGACGCTGGTCTCGATCTTCTCGAGGCTGCACAACTAGAAAATTCCAGCAGTACGCTGCGCCTTCGCCCACCATGCACAACACGCACGCAAAAGAAGAGCAGCGCGCACGTACCACAATAACTTTGAAGGTAACAATTCCAAGGCTCTCTGAACGGACTCCAACAAAGCGCTCGCGATGGTCATCTCCGAGAGAAACAGTGATCTCTGAAAGGTGCGGGGCAACTCGCCAAACAGCAGCAACAGCAGCAAAATGCAAAAGAAGGAGGAGCCCGTCAGCGCCTTCGTTCCCTCTTCCCTTTCCCGAGACGATATCGGGGGAGGACAGACCCAGAGAGAGAGAAAAAAAAAAACTATTTTTTGGCAAGCCAGGGAACGTACGCAGCTGAAAAAAAAAAGAACGTGCGCAGTCGGGGCATCCCTACCTCGCACTGTCACATTTTTCGAGCGTTCGGGCTTGTGTGCCTAGAGAGATTTAGCATACCGGGCTCCGCCCGCTAACGCTACGGCGGCCGGTAGCGGGGCCCGACTGGGCAAGCGCAAATTCGTTCCGGTAAGGGGGATTAGTTCCGCGAGCCAGTCTTCGCCATGCCCGCGCATTCCTCCACGTCCTCCTCAACCTCAATCGGGGGTGCAGCGACCGCCGAAGAGCACCTTCCAGCTCACGCGGCGTTCGATATACCCAATGTCGGAAAAAATACGGTTCGATATAAACGTACGAATTCCTATACTTTTACACAGAATTTTCAAGGGGATAATTTACGAGTTCGATATAGACAATAATTCGATATACCCGTGTTCGATATATCCGTGTTCGACTGCAGTAAGTTTGTGTATTGTTCCAAACCTCGACGCTCTCTCTCGGGAAGTACTTGCAGCTTGTCTTTGAGAACGGTGAATAGACTGCTGTCAAAACCAAAGTCAGCCTTGAGGCTCCTCAGGTACGTGTAGAGGGTGCGAGGGTTGGGCAAGGGAAGGTACTCATTCTCGTGAAGGAATGTATAGACCGCTGTCGACTTAATCTTCAGCAGCAGGCAGTCATAAATCCATGTTTTTTTGTACCTAAAGAGAGTGCAGGCTCCTTGTGCATTTAGGTAAACCGAGGCTGGTGAGTGAACAGTGCAAGTGCATAACCACAGCAAGCAGAAAAAAGAAGATGCACGACATGCATCACACCACCTTTCCTCATACCGCAATACACAACCAACGCGTCTAAAAATGCCTTGTCATTTTCAATATTAACGTGCACCCTACTCCAGTACGAGAGAAACAGACAGCTTGCAATGTGCGATCATGCAAAGCGGGCAATGTAGGATTACTCTTACATGCAATGATAGCGTGCACTGCTCTTAAAAAATATGCACACGACAGTGGCACGAAAAATATGTGCAATTATATTCATAGCGTCTTGGCAGTTATGTGCGGGTGAAGATTACCTGGCAGCTTTCGGAGATTTCGCGTTTGCCTTCATGATGCACTGATCGAAAATAAGCTTCTCGCGGGTAGATAGCTTGTCCAGGTTTTGCACGAGTCTTGCATTTTTGTTGGCCAGGACTCTCATCTTCGCAAGCTGCTTCTGACACCGTTCAAGCCGTTGCCTCGTACTAGAAAGCTGCGCCCTGAGCGCCTGCACCTCAAGAAACGAACACACTGCCTGTTCCGTTTGGCAGGCCTGATCTGCGTGTCCGCTATCGCTGGCTGCTGCATCTGTAAAACAACTCAATAACACTGTTCAGAAGCACCTCAATGCCACCAGCCGCTATAACACAGGGTCATGCGACTGAGGGAACAAAGTAATGCCGCGACCAAACCGGCGCAAGAGCTTACCGTCACTGGCTTCTCCGGCCGAGTCGGTGTTCGCATTTTGGCATTCCACTGCTGCGCATTCAGGTGACAATTCGCGCCGCCTCTTCGCTGGTTGCCTCTGAATCGCTGGCCGGGAACGCGGTTTCGGCTTTGTCAGGTAGGCCGGGAGCCCGTCAAAAATCCTTGGAACGGCATCCGTCCGAAGCCTCGGTCTCTCTCGCTGAAGCGACACGATGTGCTCGTCGGTTCTTGCAACGTCGCTAGCATCAAAATGCTTTTCGCAAACCCGAACGTTCTTACTTTCAAAGTTGAAACCGCCAGTTTCCAACCGCGGTATAGCCCTCTTCCATTTCTCTCGAAGTTCGGCGCTACTTGGGAAACAGAAGAGTGACGCCTTTTCCTTGTTGCTTCGGTATCCGGAGCTGCAGCCCGTCACACAACACGTCTTAGGCATTGTTCATTCGAATTTTCATGCCGTCCACCTTGAAAGCGGTGCACTTGCACTTGAAGTTCGCGTGAGCTGTCACCACACAACGCCTTCGGGCTGCCGCCGCTGCCAGTGCGTTCCGCCGGGCGCAGCGGGGCGATGGCCCCCCTAAGACAGCTTGCGCCGCGCAGCGGCCGTTCTTGGCACCATATCAAGCTCTCCCATAGAGTGACGGAGAAGTTTTCGTGACCAGAACGGTATTAAGGGACTCTGGTAGAGCGCTCGAACGCCAACAAGAGCTACCCGGGGAGGCGGTTCTGCGCGCTTCTTGGCCGCTCTTGCGGGCGTCGGCGACGGCAGCGGCATATCACCGCTGTCACCTTCGAACACGTCAGCACAAGTGAATTCTATTTATTGTCGCCTCGTTTAGACCTGATATTGGCACCGTAAGAGGTTGGTTCGTTTTGCAGCGCAGACAACAAATGCGGCTTTGCTTCGAATATGTACGTCGTAGAAAAATATGTTTCGCGGATGTGATAACCCAACAGCGTACAAAAACTTGTACCTTTTATGGGAATATAAGCCACGCGAAAATGTTGTACACTCAAAGGCTGTGCATTGTCAGATATGTGCCCATTCATGCCTTATGGTAAGAACCAAGGTATATGTTAATGACCACGGGAAAATGAATGGTCTGCAAGTCAGGAGCAATAAATAGAATAGTCGTACGGGAATAAAAAAAACCGAGTGCAGCTCCTGAAATGCTAAAGACGTTTGTTTGAGCAAGGTAGTATTCACCAGACCAACTAGATGCGAAATGCACTGATATTTCGCTAGACATTGGGGGGGGGGGGGGGGGGTGAGGAGGAGGACGCTCAACTGTCGTTGTTTACAAATGCCGAGCGTAATCAACAAATGAACGTTTTATTAATCACACACACAAGCTGCGTGTTCACTTTTCGTTTGTTTTTCGCCTTCAGCGAACGGCTAATCATTCGGCGGACGCATTTTTTGAAGAATACAAAGTAAGCAGTTCACAAGAAATACGAGGTGTCGTTGAAAGAGTTGATTGATTAATTGCAGGGTTTAACGCGCTGACGCAACGGAGACGATGAGGCACGCCGTAGTCGAAGGCTCCGAATTAATTTTGACCACCTGGAGATCCTTAACGTGCGCCGAAATCTCGTACACATGGGCTCGTTGGAAGAGTGTCGTATCTGATAAGGGTCTCTGATTTTGGTTTATGCTAGATTCTGCAGTCTCCCAGTGTCATACGATGATGTTTCGAAGCAGAGTTTGGTCGCGGACGCGGATTACTCTGTAAGCCCATCTTCGCGCTTCTCGTGCAGGATAAATGTAACAGATGAATCTTAGCGAGCGCTCACCTTGGGACAAGACGACCCCGCATTAAATTTGCCGCCGTGTGCTGACTCCGGAGTGTAATTTTGCATTTTCCATCGTACTTCTTTGGTACAATGTTTGCGAAATTTACGTCGCATTGGTTTGTTCAGGGTACTGACCAATATCTGATATGTGAAATTGGCAGGCGTAACTTGCGTGCTGTCAGGTATGAGTGCTCCGCTGGATTTTGCAGTGCACAAAGTCGATTTACATCATAGTGTGTATGGCGGCAACATGACCATCGTAGGAAACACTGCTTACGGAGACACTGCCACTAAATTTCAGGGTAGCGGAATTGCAATCAGCTGCATGCAAATGCTGGCTTCGGGACGCCGGCCTGTGACACACGCCCGGCGCTCATATAGATCTTTCTAAGATCGCGTCATAAACGTTTATACTCTCGTGAACACACCAGGCTTGCAAACAGAGTGCCTGCTCCACGTTATTCGGTATTTCGAACGCGGACAAACGGTAAATCGATGTCTTGAACGAGCCCCAAAAGCAACGGCGACAGGGGGGAGCGGGCCGGGGACTCCCGCGCCTGCTTTCGAAACAGGCCGCTAGGGGGATTTCAGTGGCGCCCCTACAGGCCGCGCTCGAGGCGTATAGAGAAACTCTAACGCAGCGTTCTCCGCTTTCTCACACCGGCGGGCGCATCGGCGTGACCAGGCTTTGTCGTCTGCTTTAGCGACGGTTGTTTTGGGAATGTTTTGGCGCTGCTTCGCGTCCATTGCGCGCTTCCTTCGCACGGCTTGATTAACGTGTTCGTGGAACCGCCCGGGTAACCCGGACACGACGGAATTAAGTGTTCGTACGGCAAAGATACGCTAAGGATTGGTTTGCAGGACGGGAAAACAAAATGTACAGAAACGCTTCCAATTCGGTTGTGTTTTAAGTGGTATTGCAAAAAGCAAAAGTACCAAATGGTTCGGAGTAATAGCGGTGTCACGATTTAGACCCGCGTTCGTGAACCTGTGAGGGTAGGGGTACCCTCCAGCCGAGAGACGACATGCAGCGTGCTGGTGGTGACGGTGACTGACCCCCGAGCAGCCGTGCTCGGCGGTGTTTATTGCCCGCCCACACACAAGGTTGCCCACCGAGCCTGGTGGGGCCACTGAACTTAGCGGCCAACGAATATCAGGGATGGGGGGCGCCACACACTTGTCACACCCCTCACCCCCAAGTTTGTTTGTCCTACACAAACACCAAACAACACCTGTCACCCCGGCGAGTAACGGTTCGGCGGTCTCCGCTGTCTCTCACTCCGCCGGAGCACAGGTGTCGAAGCCGTTGTGGCAGCATTAGGTGCTGCCTGGGTCACACTCGCACCAGCTGTCGGCCTTGCAGGTGGCTCCGGGCTTGCAGGTGGCGCCACAGTTGCGCAAGTAGCACCATCCCCTGGTGCTGTGCTGGCAGCGGTCGTTGTGGTTGGCTCCCCTGCCTGCTGGCTTCCTGAAGGGGCGGCTGGGGTCGCCAGGCGAGGCCTCACATGGTCAGCGTGCCGGTGCCACGTGGTCCGTCCGACATGCGAACGAGCAGTGACGATGCACTGGCAGGAGGACCACGTGCCCGGCAGACCAGGTGGACCAGGCCGGAAGTTCCTGGCGAAGACCGGAGTCCCAGACTCCGGCAAGGGCCCAGGACGGCAACCTCGGTCAGCCGCCAGCTTCTGCTTCAGCTGCTTCAGGAGCGCTGTGGACCGGAGGTCTGGGTGTAACACGTCCAACGGTGTCTTCACCATCCGGCCCAACAGGAGCTCACAGGGGGCACGGCCCGTGACGTCGTGGGGTGTGGTCCGGTACTGGAAGGGGAAACCGGGCAACCTGTGTCCGGAAATCCCCAGCCTTGCTCTTCTTGAGCTTGTCTTTCACTGTTTGCACCACCCGCTCGGCAGCACCATTCGACGCAGGGTGGTACGGCGGAACCATCATCCGACGGATTCCGTTCTTCGTCAGCCAGGCCAGGTACTCCTCGCTGGCGAAAGCGGGACCGTTGTCGGACACGATGACGTCCGGCAACCCCTGGGCTGCGAAGACTTGCCGCAGCGCCGCAATGGTTGCCCCTGCCGAGGGAGTGGTGACCGGCAGCACCTCCACCCACTTGGAAAAGGCGTCCACCACCACCAGGAAGTAGTGGCCCTTGAAAGGGCCTCCGAAGTCGACGTGCAGGCGGGACCAGGGTCTCTCCGGGAACGGCCAGGGGGTGATCTCCACATGGCGCGGGGCTCGCTGGTTCTCCTGGCAGACTTGGCAGCTCTGCACCATGTGAGCAATGTCCTGGTCGAGGCCAGGCCACCAAACGTGGGACCGGGCCACAATCTTGGTCTTCTCCACGCCTGGATGACCCGCGTGCAGCAACTCCAGGACCCTGGACCGCAGGCTCTGCTGAATCACCACCCTGAAACCCCACAGCAGGCAGCCCTGCTGCAGGCTCAGCTCGCCGGCTTTGTGGCTGTACGTCCGCTCAGCCAACTCCTCCCCTCGGGACACCGCCTTGGCCACCTGCGACAGAACTGGGTCCCGGCTGGTTGCCTGCGACACTGCCGATCTGGACAGCACCTCCGGGTAAGCGTGCTCCAGCATGAACACTTCGGCAGGTTCAGGAACTGCAGCAGACACCTCCGGCAGGGGCAGTCGGCTCAGGGCGTCAGAAGGTGCCAGGTCCTTTCCCGGACGGTAGACCAGCCGGTAGCTGTAGGCCGCGAGCCTCAAGGCCCAGCGCTCCACTCGAGGCGATGCCTGCACTGGAACCGCCTTGTCAGGCCCCAGCAGTCCCAGCAGCGGCTTGTGGTCCGTGACCGCCTCAAACTTCCGGCCCCACAGGTACTGGTGGAAGCGCTCGACCCCGAACATGAGGGCCAGGCCTTCTTTGTCCAGCTGGCTGTAACGCTGCTCTGCCGCATGAAGCCGACGGGACGCAAACGATACAGGGCGTTCCTGGCCATTCTTCTCCCGGTGGGCCAGGACAGCTCCCACGCCGTACGGTGACGCATCTACGGTCAGGACGACAGGCTTGGCCGGATCGAAGTGCACCAGCACCGGAGCCTTGGTGATGAGCTCCTTGCTGCGCTGGAAGGCCAAGTCCTGCTCCTTTTTCCCAGGCCCACTGCTGTCCATCTCGAAGCAGAAGATGCAGCGGCTGCAGATGCTATGACAGGTTCGGCAGGAAGCTCCTGTAGAAGTTTACCAGGCCCAGGTAGCACTGCAGCTAATTCTTGTTCTGGGGCTTGGGCGCCTTGAGCACCGCCTCAACCTTGCGGGGTGCCGGGGCTGGAAACGATATGGCCCAGGTACTCAACGCTGGGGGCCAAGAACCCGCACTTCTCCAGCTTGAGCTTCAGCCCAGCATCCTGCAGTCATGCCAGGACGTTGTGTAGGTTCTGCAGGTGGTCCTCGTCGTCTGTACCGGTCCCCAGGATGTCGTCCAAGTACACCCCACGTGCCTCATTCCCCTGAACAGGTTGTCAATCTCTCTCTGGAAAATGGCAGGAGCTGAGGCCACGCCGAACGGTAGGCGCGTGTACTGGAAGAGTCCCAGCGTTGTCGAAATGGTGACATACTTTTGGGACGACTCCTGGAGCACCAGCTGCTGGTATGCATCTCTGAGGTCGAGCTTGGTGAACTTCTGTCCCCCGGGCAGCGCCGACCAGAGATCTTCAATGCGTGGCAGCGGGTACTTCTCGACCGTAGCGACGGGATTGATGGTGACCTTGAAGTCCCCGCAGATCTTTACACTGCCGTCTTGCTTCAGGACTGGCACGATGGGAGCAGCCCACTCCGAAGATTTGACGCGCACCAGGATCTCGTCTCGCTGCAGCCGTTGCAGCTCCTGGGTGACCCCGTCCTTCAAGGCGAATGGCAGCGGCCGCGGCTTGAAAAACCGGGGCTTGGCTCCCTCTGGGACATGTATGCTTGCCACCGTGCCGGTGAATGTGCCCACCCCGGGCTGGAACAGGGCCTCGAACTTGGTCAGGAGGCTCGGGACGTCTTCCACCGCACGCACTGCTTCCTGGTACTCCGGCAGCCGCACGCCCAAAGCCTGGATCCAGTTCCGGCCCAACAGCGTCGGTGACGGCCCCTTGGTCAGGTACAGGGGAAGGGTGGCCTCCCTGTCGCCAAGGCGGACGCTGACCTGGGCTTGACCCTCGACTTGGGCGAGCTGTCCGGAGTAGCTGCGCAGCATGACGCCCCGACGCCCACGCCAGGGAAGGTGCGCTTGAAGGCTTTCCCGGCCATGACCGACACACTGGCCCCTGTGTCCAGCTCCATGGAGATGGGGCGCCCGCATACTTCGACGGTCAGCCTGTATGGTGGCACCGGCGGCTGCACTGGGGCGGCGTGCCACATGTCGAAAATCTGCGGGTCTTCAGCCACGGCGTGAAGCCTAGCCGTTGCACCCGAAGCTGCTACCGCACGCCCCCGCCGCCTACCCTTGCGCCGACTCCCTTGGTCGTGGGCTGGCGCGGAACATGTGCTCGACGCCGGCTGCTGCTTCCGTCCGTCTGCCGTCGTCCCCCCTCGGCACCCCCAAGCAATGTGCCCAGTTCTTCCGCACGCAAAGCACTCCGCTTGCGCGAACTGGCACTGGGAGGGGGGGTGGTCACCACCGCAGCGACTGCACCTGCCATGCCGTGCAGCCATCTTCACCGCCGCCTCCGCCGACGGTGAGCCGGCCGCACGCGCTATCTCGCCCGCGTCCTTGGCCGCAGCCTCCATCGCCAGCGCTGCCTTCACAGCGTCGTCCAACGAGGGGTCGGGAAGCTCCAGGAGTCGCGTCTGCATGGCGGGGTCGTTGATGCCGCAGACGAAACGGTCCCGGAGCAGCGAGTCGAGCTGCTCCCCGAAGGCGCAGCCGCTCGCCAACCCTCGCAGCGCTGCGACGAACTGCCCGAGCGTCTCTCCGTCTCGGCGGCTCCGGTTATTGAAGCGAAAACGCTCCATTAACGTCGACGGAGCCGGGCTGTAGTGCGAGCGTAGCGTAGCGAGCAGCTCACCCAGCGACTTGTCGTGCGGCGTGGCCGGCTTGAGCAGGTCGAGCAGGAGAGCGAAGACGCGGGTCCCGCAGCTGGCCAGGAAGATGTCGCGCTGTTTCGCCTCGGGTGTGTCGTTCGCCCGGAAAAACACGCCGACTTGTTCCTCGTAGACCGGCCAGGCGGACCCTTCACCCTCAAACGGCTCGAGCCTCCCGTACAGCGGCATGGCGTAATGGCGGCTGGCTTGAGGGGGCGGTGTCTCGGCGTTCTCGGTGGCGGCGTTCACGGTGGCTTCGGCCGCTCCGCGGGCTTCTTCCCTCGTCGCCAGTGTCACGATTTAGACCCGCGTTCGTGAACCTGTGAGGGTAGGGGTACCCTCCAGCCGAGAGACGACATGCAGCGTGCTGGTGGTGACGGTGACTGACCCCCGAGCAGCCGTGCTCGGCGGTGTTTATTGCCCGGCCACACACAAGGTTGCCCACCGAGCCTGGTGGGGCCACTGAACTTAGCGGCCAACGAATATCAGGGATGGGGGGCGCCACACACTTGTCAAAAGCGGTCATAAGAGTCCCCTCAGCTTTCTCGCAATTCTCATACTTACCAAACAAGTAAAAATATGGGAATCAATAATCTCACATGCCGAATTGTTTCGGTGTCCGCGCTTCGGAGCCCCGAGCGAGCACATCAGGGTGGCTAGGTTCCGCTACCTCACCCTTCGAATGACGCTCCTCGCCGTTTTCGTTCTGCCGACTCACCGCAAGGCTACAGCAGCGCGCTGTCCGCCGCTCTAGCCCGGTCCTGGGCGACACTGCTGCTTTCGGGACGCCGCTCCCGCGTATCCTAGGTAACGGTTGGCAGAACCTCTGCTTTCACTCTTTGTAGAGCCACGTGTGTGAATTCAAGTGACGTCGCACGGGCGATCCTTGTGGGTGCAGTTTCCAGCTTTACGTTCCAAACACCTTTACAGCGTGTATTGGAGCCATTTTTTTTGTTTTTACTACTCAGTATAATTTTGCCCCATCCTCTAACATTCACGAAAATCATTTTCTCGCAGACCCCCAGCAACTTAATCCAGCCGCAGTCTGTAAACCTGCCTTTTGTAGGACTGCTGACGTCTCTGGTCATACCGACGAAACGGGAATGAGAGATAAAAGACGCGCGCTCCGAGGCAGCGCGCAATCTGCCCTCGCTGTTCTTCGTGGCTGCCGTCGTAATGGCATTGTGGGGAGCAAGGTTCCCATCTGACACTTTGGGCGGGAGCTTTGTGGCAACAAAGCGCCGTTGTTTCGATGTTGCGTTCCCCTGGGCCACCGGGTTACGCTTGCCGTGCGTAAGCCCTGGCGGCGGCGTTTGTGAGCGCTTATTAAAGCCCTCCCGGACGATTAGGAACTCGACTCTCCGGCGTTTGTGCGTTCTCCAGCGATCACCACGTGTTGGAGAGGACGGGTACGTCGGAATTCTGCATGGCGGCGTTAGGGGGCAACTTCAGGTGATTCTAGATGTCCAATCAAATCTGCCGCGCGGCATACAATGCGGTTGGAGTATTATACTCCCGTACATGTTGGCCAGCGGGAGACTTGGCTGCTTCAAAACCGTGCGCCTCTGTGATTGGCGCGTATAAAACATGGCAATCCAGGGCGTAAGAGTCTATCGCTACGAGTGGCATGGGCTAGGACATTTTGATGCAGGACAATTCGGTGCAGGACTTTGTGATGCAGACATTTAGGTTCACAGACATTTCCGTGCACGAACTTTCTGGCGACTGAATTATCCAGTGCTTGCTAGTTTAAAAAGCCGCATATTTTTACTTCCGCATAACGTTGGTTATAGACAACAATTTAGCCCTTGTCATGGCATTTTTATACCGATGCTATGTTTGTTTATTGCCAAATATTTCTGGAAATGGAACATAGGTATATTTTATTTAATACCTCATTCAGAGAACACCTGTTACGCAGCCGACTGCATGAGTTGTTTTGCACATGTTTTTTTTTATTTAAAGGAAAACTTCATTTTATATTCGCCTTTTTATCGACATGCAAATCCCCTAGGACAATCAGCCGGCGTTTACGGTGGTATAGTGCATTCTTTGTGCAATTTTTCCTAAATAAAAAGCACGCTCTCACAATCCAAAGGAAGCAGCTTTACATATACTCGGTTGCCCACAAAAATGCAGGAAATCTTATCAAGAGTTTTGTGTAGGCTGTGCAGTCACGTTGAAATAAATTTGCAAACACTTCTGTCGCCAGCATTTTTAACCGACTAGTTTAAGATATTGGGCTGGAGGAAAACTGAATCTAAGATATTGTCAGGGTTAGAGAACGGGCGTTTTTGAAAACAGCTGCAGCTTCTACATCTCCTCAATGATGATAAAGTGCGTACGGATTGTGCGTGCAAATACTATTCACTCCCGTGTTCCGGCGAACCAACCTTCATGACGCGTTTACACACTTACTTTCATAATTTATTTCTTTGTGCAACCCGCCACCTCTTCCCTCTCAACTCCCCCCCCCTTCCCGAATAAAGTTTCAATGTCCCCCGGATTTCTTCCTCAGTCATTATATTTTCGGTTTACCCTGCAAATCTTACAGGCCTAGCGGGGTTCAGGTCCCCGAAGGGTCCCCCATTCACCATGAGCTCGCCACAAAGCTCCACCCGCAAACCCGCTGACAAAACTATGACCACTATCCTTGGCCCCTGTCGTCCCCCTCCCGGAACAAGTTTCCTGGCTGCATCCTTCCACGCGTCGCGGTCATACCGACGGTGCCTCCTCCCCAGGAAACACTTTTTCGCCGTCGAGTGCCCCATCCGAAATTAATACTTATATCTGTGCATATGATAATATCATAGACACCCCCCCCCCAACACACACACACACACAATATATATATATATATATATATATATATATATATATATATATAGAGAGAGACAGAGAGAGAGAGAGAGAGAGAGAGAAAAAGAATAAGAATGGGAAATGAAGAGGGGCTCGGTAAATTGCGAAAGAAATAAGGGAAAGCAATCAAGAAAAGCCAAGGAAAGAAAGGGGGAAAATGTGGTAAGTCATTTATTATACTTGAAACAGATGCACATTTTTTTTCTGAAGGAAAGCAAGTGGACAAAAAGGTCCCACCCGGCGGGCACGTTTTCCTTCACTCTCGACCACCTTCAAAGAGTGCTGGGAGAAATGGAAACTGATAAACTATCTTCACGGAAAACATCGTGCAACCGCCTTTCTACTTTCTTTGTGTCGTGGTGATCCCATGGAAGCTGCTGAAAGGTTTCAATCGCTTTTATGCCCTTTCCTCGAAGAACGAGCCCTCGCGTCAGAGCCACTATTGCATGTTAAAATAATTCTGCTTTATGCCCGTTTTTTACCTCAAATTAAAAAAATAAAAACTTTTTGAAATAATTTCCAGCATCAAGCGAAATAAACCTCTAGGTATCCATGGCTTCTCAACAAATTTGCTACAAAAAAGCATGAAGGCATTCTCTGATTTTCTCATCGTCATGATACACGGGTTTCTGGACACTGCACTTTTCTGAATAAGGTAAGAACGGCCGTAATTTAACCGCTATTTAAAGGAGGACAGAAAGGCGATACGATAAACTAGCGACCCATCTCCATCTCGCCTATACTCTCTGACGTTACTGTAAAGTTTGTACTGAGATCTATGTGATTTTTTGTAAGGAAAGTTTCTATTTTGTCAACAGGGCGATTCTGGTTTACCCCCAGCCATGGTACTGTTTTTTTTTTGTAAGAAAAGTTTCTATTTTGTTAACAGGTCAATCCTGGTTTGCCCAGGTGGTACTGTAGCTCTGCTGAAAGAATTCTCTGATTAACTATTTCAGGCTCTCCATCAAAATCTCTTCAGCGTTGCTTTAATTTTAGACATTTCTAAGGCCTTTGAAACAGTTCTTCATGGTGTTTTATTGAAGAAACTATATTCCTAGATCTCCGAGGCACATTTTATGATGTCCCTTTCGGCGCTGGTGGTGTAAATGTACGCCATCACAAAGCAGTTCCTCTAGCGCATAGAGAACAATACCGATTCTCCTAGTTTTGGGGGGGGGAATTGTTCTTCTACGCTACGTATTGCGATAGGTATCACTGTTGCTTCATTTTAGTGGAGCTGCACGCTACAAAGAAGAACAAGCTCCAGTGAAGACGAAACTACGACATCGAGGTTGAAATAATGCCGTATGAGCTTTATTACCAAGCACGTAAATTTATCAATACGTGCACTACGAAGCTGATTTTTTTACCTCTCTGTAGTTATGACATTAGCAAAATATTCAAAAGTGACGTCTCTGCTCAACATTAATTTTTTAATTGCCAGATGTCCTAATAATAGCCTCGTTAATAAAATTGTTATTACTTGCACTTCCCGCACTATTTTGTTTGGGGGCTTACGGGACACAAATTTTAAGAAAACACACAGAAAACATTTCTTTGCTAGGAATGATAAAATCAGGACTCTAAGGGTTAAGAATTATCGATGAGGAAGGTCACAAGTTGTAATCTTAGGAGGAATGACAACTTCCAACAGTAAACTCAAACTGAAGAGGGGAGTTCCTCAGGGCTCCATATTATCTTCTCTTTTGTTCAATTTCTTTGTTAATGATTTATCTCAAGTAATTTCCCAGGGCAAAATATTTCATGCTAAAGACACTGTCCAGCTTTTAAAGCACATATCTAGTGACAAGGCATCACTGATCTGTAGGATAATATACGCAAAACAATGTCGTGGTCTACCACAAACTGTTTTGTATGTTAACCTGGTAAAAACAAAGCTTGTTTTGTTCAGATCCCCATTAAAAGTAACAGCTATTGACGCGATAGGTTTTCCACTTGTTCCAACTACTTTCCTTGTCGGTGCGTTCCAGTTACCGATGCTGACTCTGTAAAATACGTGTGTCTTCTTTGACAGTGACATGTCTAGGCAGAACCAGCTGTGATAAGCTCAGGACGGAGCCTTGGTTGTTTTTTATCTAAAATCCATCGTTCCATTTCACGTAAAACAAACTATTGCCCATGCTCTAGTGTAGAGCATTCTCCTATACGGGATTACCCTCTTTGCTTTCTGTGCAGCTAGACGGCAAAGCCGGGTTGATTCTTTGTTAAGAATCGCACTAAAGATGACGCATATTGTTGCGTGGCAATAACAGCAAGAACCGAAGGGGATGGCAAAAGCAATGGGAGTTTATAAGGGCTAACTTGTGCCTACTACTCAAGCAAGGGAGAAACCAAACACGTGGCCTGATGCGAGGCACCGCTGAGCCGAATCATCATTGTCGAGCTCGTGCCGTTCACGGGGTCTCCTGGTGGTGGTAATGGTGGTTCCAGAAGATATGGCTCATACCCACTCAGAGGGCTTGGCCAGGAAAGGGGCAGTCACCGAGACAAATTATGAGCTCAGTAATTAAATAAACAAATTTAAGGAATGAAATTAAAATAGGCGTTTGGGGGGAAATATAAACAAAAAAACTGCACAAACATGAAACGTAGCAAGTATTGAAACGGGAATAAAATAAACGCCTGAAAACTTATCGGAAAGACAACATGAAAAGTATGTAGAGAATTAAAACAAGAAGGGAAGTTAGTGAATGATAGGCAATGGGCGGGAAGGCACTGATAGCAGTGATCATACCCGCTAGGATCTTTTTGACGGAAGCCCGGCATGGCCTCAGGCTAGAACGGGAGAGGGTCAGATTGCGAAATGAATAAGTGTACGGCGGAGCAAAAATCTGCGCGGCTAAGACCCAGTGCCTTCGCCCCTAACGATAAGATTAGAGGAACAGGAAGTGGGAGGGCCAATTGGTTAAACCTGTTTTACAGGCATCTTTTTCGTATGAAGGAGTACCATCGGCAGGAGACGAAAAAATGTTCAGCTGTCTCTAATCCTTTACAAAAAGCACCGAGGGGTGAAGGGGCCAAATTGCAGTATAATCATTTCAAGTTATAATTTAAAGTAATAATTTAAATTTGGGACACCACTCCACGAACCAGTCTGAAGTGTATGTCTTCGCTGTCGTCTTCATGGCTCCTATCTGTAGCGGACGCTATCGCCACATTTGCCCCTCCCTAAAGGAAATCGTCCCGGCGCTCAGTACAGTAGAAAAACATTCCGCCATCTCCACGAAGTGAATGATGTTGAGAGGGGCGAAGCTTCAATGCTTATCGGTAAAAGCGTGAAACATTCGCCCTCAAATCATTGAAAGACTCGACACGTTGTTGTAGGGGTGTTTTTATGTACACCTATATACATAGTGTTTATTATTTACATATCGATGCAATTATGTACACTTATATACAAACAAGACGTAATCTTTTACCTATCGATGAAATTATATACCAGGATTACATTACTGATTACAAAGCTGTGGGAAGCGCTTTCCTTTGAAGATTATAATTTTGTGGTCGGTGAAGTACGTGGCGAGAGGATCTTGGATGAGAGGTTGTATTTCGAAGTTGGAGGAGGCAATGTCGATACAGTCGACATTGCCGACACGTCAAGCTTTCCACCCGTCGTTGACAAGCCCGTCGACGACGTCGATGTTTGTGGTGGTTATGTAGGGGTTGTTTTGGACGATGAGAATCTCCATGGGTAAGTTGGCGAATTCGGTGTGTGACATTTTAGCCACCTTGGTTGTCGCCTTCTGCAGAGCATCTTATGTCGTGTACCGCCGGTACCTGTCTTGAGCTCGCAGGCGACGAATGACAACCTCTTCTTCCTCTTCTCCTTGTTGGGTAGCAACGAACGCGTTGAACGGTTTGACCTCTTCGGCCAATCTTTGGTTGGCCAATCCCTAGGGGGATCCTGCCACAATCATCATTAATGTGCCGTGCCGTATACAGCAGCAACGAGGGACGGGACAGGGCCCGAGCAAGAGGAGCTTCGCCCCTAAAAGAGCCTGAGCAGTCCTTACTGCGCCGGGGTGCATGACGTCGCATTATCTTGAAGAAGAGGGCTTCATGCGGACCACATGGACTACTTCAGTCTGAGGTTTACGCCGCGATGTCAGGGCAGCGCCATTGGGAACGACTTCGTATGTCACATGCAGAGAATATCTCCAATAGTTTTGTTGAGGTGCTTAGTTAACCCGTTTGTTTGCGGGTGATAGGCCGTTGTCTTCCTTTGGCAAGTCCCACTGAGCGTCATTACGATTTCCATCATCCGGGACGTGAAGGCGTTTGAGCGGTCTGTAATAACAATCGACGGCGCACCGTGTCTCAAGACGATATTCTCGAAGAAGTGGGCCACTTCTTCCGCTGTTCTTCGAGGCAGAGACTTTGTCTTTGTGTAGCGGGTTAGATAATCGGTGGCCGTACCCACCCATCTGGTCCCCGACGACGAAAGCGGCAAAGGTCCCAAAAATGGTCCACTATAACTTGTTCGAACGGTTTGTCGGAAACCTGAATTTGTTGCAGCAGGCCGGAAGTTCGTCCCGGTGGCATTTTGCGTCGTTGACAATCGCGACATATGCATCGCGATTCCTGAGAGCCGTGGCCAGTAACATTTCTCTTTACCTCTGGCCAACGTGCGTGAAGCCTGAGTGGCCAGCGGGTGGGTCGTAACGAAGAGCTTGTAAGATTTCATGGCGGTAAGTTTCGGGGATGACTAGGAGGTTACTTCTACCAAGGGGGGAGGGGGGAATTCTTATTGTTCTACAACAAGAAGGGTAAAAACCCTCCTGCGAATGCTTTCTGAACAACGTGCGTGCGTTCTTCCAAGAAGTCAATGAGCGGTCGCAGTCCCGAGACTTCGCGCTGCTTCTCGGCCACACCAGACCTATTTATTGCCCTATGAATGGTACGTCGTATTCGCCGTCGTCTGCAGATTCCACTGGATCCCGTGAGAGGCAGTCAGCATCCGAGTGCTACCACCCGCATTTATACATGATGGTTATTTCGAACTCATGAATCCTCAGGCTCCAGCGTGCAGGGCGACCAGACGGGTTTCTTAGTTTCGTCAGCCATCATAGCGAGAGGTGATTACTTACGACTTGGAAAGGCAGCCCGCACAGGTACGGTTGAAATTTTAAAACCGCCCAAAACCGCAAGGCATTCTTTCTCGGCCGCTGAATAGTTAGATTCCGCACATGAGAGTGACCGGCTTGCATAAGCAAGGACCCTTTCAACATCGTCTTGCTTCTGTACCAGCACCGTCGCAGCGCCTTCATAGAAATGAGATAATACAGGTGGCGTCTGCATGCGCTGCAGGAGCTCGTTAAAAGTCATTTGCTGTTGGTTGGTCCACCATGAATGTCGTATCGTCTCGCGTTAAACGGGTGAGGGGGGGGCGCAATGTGTAAACAAACTAGGTATAAAACGTCGATAATATGAACAGAGCCCCAAAAAACGCCGTACAGCTTTCTTATTTGAAGGCGTCGGAAATTTAGCGACGGCAGAAATTTTATCAGGGTCTGGCTGAACACCTTGACAGCTGACGACATGGTCTAAAAAGCGGAGCTCCTGGTATTCAAAATGGCACTTTTCTGACTTGAGTGAGACTGAAGCAAAATTGGATAGACGAGCTAGTTGGTGAACATCCATGAGTGACATTTAAGCGCAAATTGACACAGGGACGAGGGCCACATAGCGTTGCCACTAAGGTTTTTGGTTATGTGGGCGATTTTTTTGGTCTTTGGCTGCAACGTAGAAATTGAGTCCTTGAAATGTGCTGTTCTTGATGCCTTCAAGGCGAAAGGTGATGGTCTGAAGTTCACGGCCGCGGTTCCCGTTGATGACACCTTGAAATTTCTTAACCTCGAGCTCCGTTTCAAGCACCATCATATATGCTGAATGTACGCTCCCCGCTCTAGCAAGCCGCTCTTAAACTTCGCGTCTTTTCATTCGAAGCTAGTTAAGAATAGGATAGCCCGCACGTGCCTCAAATCGGCTGTCAACAAGTCCTGTTATCATTTGGCGCAACAAAGCTTCATTGCGCAAATAATTCGGCTGGACAACGCTGGCTCCCCTCTCTCTGTGCTCCAGGCCATCGGTCAGCGTCTTGTAAAGCAATTGAAAGGGTTCGCGCATCACATGACGACTGCCGACCAGAGTAAAAAAGGGCGGTCATACCGTATATGTAATTATTACAACATAGCCATGTCATTACAACATAGCCGCGTTTTCGTTTCAACTGCGTGTTAATAATTTATTGTGCCAATTTATTTACAGACAACTGATTACAAAATAACAACTCCACCAGATTCGCAGCCAACGAAAATTACTTTTTACCCATAGTCCGTACTAACTATGGCTAGATGCCATCCGCTTGTTCAGCTATCTCATTCTGGAATAGTCTTTCGGCACACTTTAAAGATCCCCAGGTTGTCAAAATTAATCCGGAGCCCACCACTACGGCGCGCCTCATCGCCTAAGTTGCATCGGCGCGTTAAACCCTACAATTCAATCAATTAAATCAATCGATTTTTAGACCTCCCCAGAAGCGCGTATCATATTCCAACCATTCCACTATTTTAGAATACCATAACCCCATGTGACAGTGTCCTTTTTGTTGGAGTGTTCATCGACTCGCATTTGAAATTTCATAAACACATTGATCACCTTAGAAATAAAACGGCGTTTGGCATTCCAGCTCTCATAAAATCCCGCCCATTATTTTCACGCCAAGCCATTATGTCTCTTTATCTTTCTTTCGTTCATATTCATATCACATATGGTAGTGTTGCATGGGGTAACACTTACGATTGCCATCTGGCACCGTTACAACATATTCAAAATCAGGCTCAAGTAATGATTCAAAATCATTACTAACAGCTCATTCTATGCTGTGTTTTGCTGTGTTTTGCTCCAACAGAATAATGTCTTATCGGTTAAACATTTATTCTATTACAACATAGCCACGTTTTTGTTTCAACTGCGTGTTAATAATTTATCGTGCCAATTTATTGACAGACAACTATTACAAAATAACAACTCTACCAGATTCGCAGCCAACGAAAATTACTTTTTACCCATAGTCCGTACTATGGTTAGATGCCATCCGCTTGTTCAGCTATCTCATTCTGGAATAGTCTTTTTGGCAGAACTAAATCTTATCTTCATTCTCTTCCTTCAAACATATGCTAAAAACGTTTTGTTAAGTGGATTGTGTTGGATGCGTTGCGTCATAGCCGCGCCACGTTGCGTCCTCATAGCCGCCTCCACCCTTGCGTCATAGCCGCGGCAGGGGGTTCACGGCACGTTTCACGTTTCACCATCGACTTCATCGACAATGCTCTACGCCGGGAAGAGAAGGCGGCGCGGCGGCGATGCTGCGGATGCTGAGCGCAAGCGCCGCAAGCGAGCCGCCGACGCTGAACTTCGCCAGCGAGAAGCCGCAGCCATTCGTGAAGTCGGGCGGCGATGCGGGAGGGGAAAACAAGCACAAAAGAACAGAACTCCTGCTGGCGCAGTTTCCGGCAGGGGGCGCGCGAGCACTGCGAAGGCGGGAAATTTGAAATGCGTCGGGGTGGTAGCAGGTGAGCGGATAACGGCGCTACAGCCCCATTATGGCGAATCGTGTCTCTGCATTTCCAACAGTTTTCACGTAGAGTGGAACGGCTGTAACTTTTTGTTGAATCGATGAATGTGTTGTTTTTAGTATCTGTATTGCTATGTTACTGTTCATTTCCTTGCCCAAGTTTCCTGAGTTCAGCTAGATTAGATGTGTAGTGCAAGTGTCTACTTTAAGTATTTTTTGCTGCCAACCTTTTTACCTTGTTTGAATTAGTATTGTGCTAGCAATGTGCAATACGAATTTTTTCTCTTTCGCCGTTTTCAGTAAGCATGATCCCAGGGGCTACATTCACCTCGCTGTATCCTCTCAGCCCCGATTATTAGTACTGCTTTGGTGCATTTGCTCGGCGGCGCGTATTCTTTATATTCCTTATACTGTAAAGCGTCAGGACACCCCTGCGCATTCCCAATGCGCATGCGCGGCTTTCTGTCTTCATTCCTCTACTATCCTTCGTTCTTCCCGTTGGTTAGCCGCGCGGCATACTTCATGGCATACATTTATCGCTTTTTTGATGACAACTCTCTTGCTTTTTTCTTAATGGGGCATATAAAAGAGTACCGGCATGGGCCGTTGTGCCGAGCGGCGGGATAAGCGTAACTCAATAGGTACAGTTATCTAGTACTGTTGGCGACAGCGACAATACGAAAGATAATGCGATAACGCACAGCGTTCTACTTCGCTGAAATTTGTCGTGTTGCTCTGTTTTGGTCGGCCAGCGACACATATCAGCGGCGGGACGGCGCTCCAGCAGTGCACTATCGTATTGCCTTATCGGTGCCGCTGACACTACTAGGTCACTGCACTCATTGATATACTCTTCCCTTCTCTCGCTGCAGTCACTACGTGTGGTTACCATTGAAGGCTTCCGCGATATGCGCAGCTACATACGTGCACATTCTGGCGTTTAACGCACTCAGCAGCAAACGTTTACTCATCTGTGCAGTTACATGCCGGACATGTCTGATAAACTTTATGCACTATTGTGACATGTCTGATAAACTGTATGCACGATAAGCTGTCTCTTGGGGCGTGTGGGCTCGTGGGCACCACAGGAGCCACGTGAAAAAGCGAAGGGCGTAAGCAAGCAGACGATAAGCGACATACCCCAAGGTCTCTTTTATTTGTTACTTTGAAGCATTTCAGCAGCTACGAAGCAGCTGTTGGAAAGAAAATTACCTAATGGGTCATGTGCAAAAGCCACTATAAGCTACTCTCTGGCGTCTGCTAGCTGCTTTGCTAGAACAGCGAGAGCATTTCGGCACGCCCTGGGCTGCTCCCTGGTGCAAAAAAAAAGTACGATTGAGAAGTTCCGGAACCACTTGGTGGAGCCAACCAGGAGCTTCTGCCGCAAAAAAAGAAGCTGCTTTCAGCTACTGACGATTGCTCTGAGAGGCAACAAACAAAACCACCAGCTCCTCTCACAAAAAAAGTTGCAATTTGGTGGGAAAAACAAGTTATCCCTGTGCGCGTCGCACTCTGGGAAACGTAGTGCACTCCCTCATTGTCTATAATCTCTAATTGACATTTTTGATAACCTCCGAAGAGACACTATCAGGCAATGCCTTATAGACAAACGGTGATATTGCAGCTCGGTTAGAACAGCCTTTAAAGACCGTGAGGAAAGAACCCATCTAGAGCAGCTCTTCACGAATGACACCCAGAAAAGGTGCGGCGGTATGTATAACGTCGTCTTGATCGTTGTTTCAACCAGTAGGGGTGGGATCGTAAACATGCTTAATGGAGAGCAATAAGAAGGCTACGGCTGGTGATTGAAAGGCATGTGTTATTGGACAATTGGTTTGAGTTTCAAAAATCCCCTCTAAACCATAAAGCGCTAACTGATATGTTCGAGTGCAGAACTTGAACATCTCAGTTTGTGTTTTATGTTTCAGTTGACTTCAGCACAGAACATTGAATGTAGTAACGCTTTCGACCCTCATAAGCGGGGTAACAGCTGCAGAGGAGTGTAATTTCTTTTTTTCTGCGGACAACTGGTGACCGTTATTTTGTGCTAGTAAAAACGCTTGCGCGCAATGAAAATACAGGACCTCATGACCTGTGTTTATTGTGACGGAGATGATCATAGGATTACGCAAGCACAATAGCAGCCCCGAATATGCTAAAGCTTCTTCCCACGCAAAAAGTGTTACCCCTGCTTTCATGCCAGTCGTGATAAAACACTCGAATTAGAAACAGTTTTTATTGTGTGGCGCAGCTGTAGACGGTTCACCAAAAATTCTTTTTATAAAAACTGCATTCTTTCACAATAAATAAAATGCGAATACATAGATAAAATTTAGGTTGGAATGTAGCAACTTATGTAATCCGTGTATGCGTATATACATACGCACCTAACGTATCTGTATGAGACATGTGCGTATATATTCGCATATGTCTTCACTAACTCGTAGATGCTCATCCATTTTAAACGCAACTATAACCGTCCTGGTGTGCTATTGCAGAAGCCCCGAGTTCGATCAAAACTCGGGCAAGGCTGAGCTGTTGTCATAGTAAAAAGCCCATGATAATATTTTGACGAGGGGTTGAAATGCTTTTAAAATGTGATTCGTAGTATTTGCTGATCATAGCGGTGACGTAACCGGTCGAGAGCAGCTCACTCCAAGGATGCGCAACTAGGGCGTGGCGCATCTTTCAGTACGTTCTCTCGCCCCACTGTTGCACCAGTGGCTACGAGGGGCAAGCAAATCAAACTACTTTATTTTATTGCACTTTTACTTTATTAATTTGTATTTCGAAGACAGGGTTCGTTTATTTTTCATTCCGGGTATTCATGTGAGCTTTTTGGTTGAAATATTCAGTCCTCAAAGGTCGTTTCGGCTGTAGGTGACAGACAATGCAATCACGTGGCTATGGCCGACTGGCAAAAAAAGAAAGCCGGTGATGGAAGCGCGCCACATTCAGAACAGTTCCTGCTCGTATTACATTACCGAATCCCCCCGATTTTCGACGCAAAATTTCCTCGGGGCACTCTGCTTACGTGCTTTTAAGGCGAAACCCTGGCGATACGTATTAACCACTTCTGTACTGGTACATTCTCCTTGCGCCCTTTTCCTAGCTTTCGTTTCTGTGTAGCTTGGCACGGATTAGTTCGACCGGCTTCTTTCCTGCTAAAACATATTTGCGGCAGTTTCTTCTCTTTTATTTGCTCCTCTTAGTGTGCGAATTACGTTAGCAAGCCGACTAGAACAAGCCGCATCTTCCAGAGAATTGGCGTTCTACGAGGGCAGTGTGCACCTGTCCTACGCCCGTGACATCACATTCAGGCTTCACGCGGCACCCACTATATCACAACTTTCACTTTTCAATCACAGTGTTTTGGAATTTCGCGACCCGGGCACATTAGCTCTTAAAAGCTGCAATTGCGGATTAATTCAACAAGCGGTCGTGTGCTACGACTGAAGGAATAGCAACAACAGCTACTTCTCCGATTTCTTTGCTTTACTTCCGTTTGGTCTTCACTGCACGTTTTTAGAAGCTTTCCACAGTCGTTTTTTTTTTAAATGCAGAGCATTTAAGTAACTCACGATGTCACCCGCGTTGGCGTCCGTAGTCCGCATCCGCTCCCGTCGGTCTGGCATTGGATTGGATTCGATTGGATCGGATTGGATTGGCTTGGCTTGGCTTGGATTGGATTGGATTGGCTTGGATTTGGATTGGATTGGATTAAAGTGGATTGTGTTGGATTGCGTTGCGTCATAGCCGCGCCACGTTGCGTCATAGCCGCTCCACCTTGCGTCATAGCCGCGGCAGGGGGTTCACGGCACGTTTCACGTTTCACCATCGACTTCATCGACAATGTCTACGCGGGAAGAGAAGGCGGCGCGGCGGCGTGCTGCGGATGCTGAGCGCAAGCGCCGCAAGCGAGCCGCCGACGCTGAACTTCGCCAGCGAGAAGCCGCAGCCATTCGTGAACGTCGGGCGGCGATGCGGGAGGGAAAACAAGCACAAAAAGAACAGAACTCCTGCTGGCGCAGTTTCCGGCAGGGGGCGCGCGAGCACTGCGAAGGCGGGAAATTTGAAATGCGTCGGGTGGTAGCAGTGAGCGGATAACGGCGCTACAGCCCATTATGGCGAATCAGTGCTCTGCATTTCCAACAGTTTTCACGTAGAGTGGAACGGCTGTAACTTTTTTCATAAATACAAATCCCCTCACTCCCCTTTGTTCCTTCGCGCCCTTCCCAATTCCGCTTGCCCTGCCTCTGTCGTTACACGCTAACTTTAATTCTACATTCTCCCCTTTACTCCCTTTCCATGCTCTGCTTCTTTCCATACGACGGTGACGCTGAAAAAAAACCCGTTGATTTGTGTAGAGATCGCCTTAGGCAATAAACACGCGCCAGAGATTATATACGTATTGACGTATATAAGCTATCCTCCCAGTAACGGTTTCACCAGATATGTGCGTCGCGCTACGCCTCAAGGGAAATTTTCCGGTGCGCTGACGAAAAACGAAACGCACGGTCATGCAACGCCTCCTTCGAAACTGTTTTACGAGCAGACGATAACTGAAGCACAAGCTCCGGCTGCAGACGGATAGATGCGCGGTAGAACCTGCGGAAGTCGTCTCCGCCAAACTACCTAAAAGAAAGGCTAGGTCAGAGAAATACGTCTCCAGCGATCATATTGCGCACACACCGGCTGACTGTCGACCGGCGGTGGTCGATGGTGCTGTCACCACCAACGCTTCCGTAGGGACTGCCCGTCGGTAAAACAGGAGAGCACACAACACTCGTTCCTCGACAGTCATGGAGCGAAAGGCGCCTCTTAGTCGTCGCAAACGGGGGTCTGTCGCAAGATGATTGCACAGCCAATGCGCAATACTTTTGTTGAGATAAAAGCTACCTCAAAATTCCTCCTTCGTTTAAAGGGCCTTTCGTGGTATAAATGTCTGCTACGGCGACCATAACAATAAACCAGACCGCAGCAGCGGCCGTCACGGGCGTCCTGAGTGTAACTCGGCCATGCAAACCATGCCCGAGTTTCCTCCGCGTTATAATGTTAATCAAACACACCCAGCTCATTCGTGGGCGCAGCGTTGAAACCGAAGCCACACCCACCCATGGCGTCCACTTTATGTGATCATAGCGTCGTAGCCACGAAGTCGTCATTTGCTGCCCGCTATCAGCGACAAGAACTTAGCACCAAACAAAAGTGAAGGCCCCAGGCCACCGTGAGCCAATGATGCCACAGTCGCCGGTGTGTTCGGCTACAACTGGGATTCACTCTTGTCCGAACTGATAGCAGCGGCCAAGACGACACAATTTTCCCACGGGAGTCTTTTTCGTACAACATAAAAACCCAGTCGATGACAAATGACACAACTAAAACGTCTAAAACACACACGCCAACGCCAAACACCCTCTTGACACGCTAAATTGGGACGATTTCTAATAAGCGCCGGCCGTGACACTCGACCAAGACGTAAACAAAAGCCATAATTGACGGTCGGGAGCAGGGGCGCCTTCCGTTCGCTACAGTAAACACCTTTGCTTACTTGGTTTAGGTTTGCGCAGAGCTGCACTGGGTCTGCCCTCAAGCAACGTAGCAAATATAATTCAGTGGAGGAACAGAACGCCGAGAAAAACGGACCGCCCCCCACTGGTGGAGGCCAACAACCAGGCTGCGGACTTCAAAGTAGTAGTGTGGTTATCTACTTTTTGCTAGGGAATGAGTTTAGCAGCTGGAGTTCAATGGCCCAGCAGCGGACGATAGCACAAACCATACTTATTCAACTTAAGCGTGCTGAGCGCGATTGCGCCCTATCTCTAGACTTGCATCGGATGCTCCACTATCATACTTTCATAACCCAAGCAGCTGAAAACTCGGGAGTAGGCAGAACTCTGGCCTTCCGGTATAGCGCCCATAAACTAAAAAATACCAATAATCACCAAGGCCCACCGCGCTGCTCACGCAAAAATATCGAATTCTCCATAAAAAGATAGATTTAATATTTTCGTCGTCAGACACCTTTTACTCGAGCTTACCAGTCTCCAGCGCTGCCAGGCCGTGGTACAGGAAGGGAGGCTACAGGAGTGTCTCTTGCTAGTACATGCCTCCGCATTTCCGATGCGTTGCTATTGCGAACAAATAAAACTTCACAGCCACCGCTTCAACAGACTTAGGGTACAGTATCAAACACACAACTAGCGCGCATTGTCGTCCTGGAAGGAGAAAATAAAGATAGAGAGTACAGATTTGTTTATATCCGTGACTTGGCTGGGTCAACCTCAATTGTAATTGTGGGTATATGTAGTGCTGAAACTAAGAGCTTTTTGCTTCCCAGAGCAGTACGCCGAGTGAAGCGAGTCTTGCTGCTACTGTCAGTAACAATAATTAAAGCAGCCGAAGATCTAGATTTTGTGGAAATGACGGTATTCCGGAGCGGTGGAGACGGACAAATGCATGTCTGTTGCTAGAAGCCAGGATGCACGTGCTTTGATATCGCGGTGCGTACTGACTGCTTTTATATGGGACTTTTTTCTCAAATAACAGCAGCTGCAGACTCGTTGAGACGCCGATCTTTACGTACAGGTATGGCGGAGAAATTCGATGCAGCGAGCGACGTACGTCTACACTAGATGTGCGTTTGTAATGCTGATGTAAATGAGGCGGCGAAATGGAACATAGATAGGTTCATCGCCCAGAGCCAGTTCAAACCACGTGTCTTTGTGCAAGTTTTATTTGTTTGTTTTCGCAGTTTTCTTAGCTTCCGGTTACAATACTGTATGCTTCTTTTAAACAAAAAAAATTTTACTTCGGAATTGATGAAACAATTTCCGAAGTAAACTTTTCTTTGTCCATCTAACATGCTCACCAACAAGATGTCTACATATTTATTCTTCCCATTGCAACCAAAAGCGCACCCCGTTACTCCGCTTTGTAAATTCAAGACTGAACCCCTTAACCTTCCCCATATCTGCCAACTATATACATCTGCTAAAAAATTAATCGGCGCTAAAAAAGGGACGAAGAAGAAACACGTAACACACAACACGGTGCCGAACTTCCAACTAGAATTTATTGAAAAAATCTGCGTCAATATTTAGAACTTGTTTTCCGATCGTTCTTATGCCATAAAACAGAGCAACAGCTTTTATTGCATATAGATGGGCTGAATAGATGACGCAGCTATAAGGTTCTGCCTGAATCGATGAGCCATTACCGCAAATTCGATCTATGTGAAGAGTTGTCAGCTCCTCATTATTCTTTATTTATTGCCAGAATTTTCCCGCGTTCTCTGTAACGTGCGGTTTTACGTATGCAGGGTGCATTTGCGAATCAGAATGCTTTAGCACTAAGGTGAGTATGCGGCTGCCGTTGATTTCTTGGTTAATGAATCACAACCGTCGTCCTCCGCAAGGCTTCCGCCTGATTTAACAAATTGTATTTCCACGCAGCTCCTAGAATAAGATAGCTAGGTCTAAACTAAATATTTTAAATTCGACGATACTTTCGTTACGATATTCCACAATGCTACATCTTCGACTTTGTGGAATATTGTGTCTGTACAATTCTGACAAGCACTTCTCAGGACTGTCCACACAATATACCACCCCAGTCATCATTCCTTTCGGCGGTGGATCCCGTAATTTTTCTAGCATGTCTTCACAATAAAAATTGCAGATAAGAATTTTACAGCTAATTTAATAACAGAAATATTGCCTATAAGGCCCTATATACCAGCCATCTCTATTTTCTTTAAAGTCAGCCTAACTTTTATTCTTACGTGGCAGTGTTAGTATTTTCATTTACACCAGCTTTATTTAACCATGCTTTGGTGCACTCGGCTTTCGCTGGCCTTTCGCCATTGGACTTTATAATTACCATCGTCATCATTTGCGATGATACTCACCGAGGCACAGTACCAGACCACCGCGAAAAACAAAACGCAAATTTCCCTACACGCGATTCGGATTTCTTCTATTTTAATTATTTTTATGAACGTTCGAAGGACTACAATTTTATCCTAATAGACAGGCTTGAGATACTCTGTCCAGCAGCGGCTTTGGGATGCTGCTGAAATGGCTTAGGACAGCGGTTTTATCTTATTGGTATTGAAACCTCGTCTGATACCAATCTCTGGCACCTGCTTAATTCAACATTCTCACAGATATGTAGATATTATCAAAGTCTAACGTAATATTGGTCTTTGGGTAGTAGTTTCGGTACATCATGATAGACCCCCATTTTGTAGCCATACTCTTTCGGAAGAATCTAACGTATTGGCAGCATACGGAACTTTCGAACTCTTTACTACTTCAAGGTAAAATAACTTACTATTACAAGTAAATGTAACTCGGAGAACTAATGGTATAGTGCCCTTAGTTGCAAATTACGACGTGCTTTTTCGGACGTTTTTTAAGAGGAGGGGAGTTACGCTGCAATGGTTAAAAAGTTGTCCTTGACACGAAGCATTTACTTCAGGTGGACCACGATGCAAATTATATTCCTAGGAGTCAGATATGTGGAAGTGAGACCTTCGCTGGAATGAAGTTGATAAAATAACTATTACCTTGTACAGTATCACGGCTGGGTTAACACACTCTTGGTCCAAGCAAGGCTGCATCCGCCCGCCATGCCAGGTGCAGTGTATTCACGTTGGCATTTTGCATTATTAGCCGCCGATGCACCTTTTTCTAGCTAGCTACCTTCACAAGTAAGACCAGGGCTTCAGATGAGGCTCTGCTAAACAAAAAGGACGACTTAAAAGCGACAAGTCAGCTCAAAAACACCGCAGTGAACACAACTGACGGAAACGGAGCTGTAGCTCTTTTGGCACAACATGGAGAGAGTAGATTGCTAACGAGAATGGCGCAAGCGTATTATCATAACCTCGTAATTTTACGAAGCTAAAAAGCAGTTGCATTGCTTTGTGTTCGCAGTCTTTAAAGCGTTCCCCGAAAGCAACCGAAAAGGCAAGCCATCGTCCAAGTCACTGCCATCAGAAAAGTGTTTGGCGTTGTGGTATATGATTGAATGCCCAGCACTTGGAGGAAGGTACACCATTTATATATTTGCCCACTGACTCTTCATTTGTTTTTCAGAAAATATGGCACGATCTACAGTCACAGTGGCAATTTTTCATCTTGTAAGTATGGCCGTACTCGCGTCATTCAACGTAATTGGAGCTGGGGCGGCGGACGTCACTGAACAGGCGAAACTTGGTCCAGTACGTTGCACATTCTTCATTTTTTTTTCCTTCCTCGTGTTTGTACAATATAGTTCCCTGGTTTTGCTTGTGGTCATTTTTTTAATTTTAGTTCATGCGTGAATTATTAGCGTTAAGCGATAACTCCTCTTCTCCTGATAATTTCACATACGCTACATTAAACGTTTTACGTTGCTGCTTTAAAATAACCCCAATGGCCTCACTTTAAAACCCATAGTGACACCCGCTTGGAGAAACAACTGGAACTATTCTTTCCAGCGTTCTACTTGGCAGTTGAACGTGGAGGAGCAACAGTTCTAACACACAGTGATAACTTTATGCCGAATCTATCCCGTACACCAACTGCAGTTCCCATTTTTTTTTACAATAACCGTGCCGACCATTCCAGGCAGATTTTAATGTGAAGTTCAAACCATGACTCTTCCAGCAATGTTGGCTTTTCATGAGAAACTAGTATAAGTGTTAAATAAAAGGTGCTGAACTATTCTAACTATCAACTTCTCAGTTTTCTCCTGTTAACTATGCTCTAACTACGCTATATTTTGCACTTGACAGAAATTAACGCACAGGAACTGTGTACCGTGATTCAGTCAGCTGAGGATAACAAAAAGAGTTCACAACACGCTGAATAAGGACAAAAACGCATAACATATTTCAGTAATGATCTCATGTAGGAGGTGCTGAAACATGCTCGAAGGTTTAGTTGTCTACCCATCAGTTTCTATCGAGAACCTCATACGCAAAAAACTAATAACTTTAGGGTCATAATATATTTTGGTTAGCTGATAACATCAGCACTTTCATGCAATGAGTCATTTGTTTACGTCAATACTATACAATTTTAACTAAAATACAATCCCTTCCGGTCCTCAGGCGCCTTTTTTTGGAATGATTAGAAGCGATATCTACACCGAAAAAATTGCAGGGAATGACTTGTTTAAATTGGAGGCAAATAAATGCAAAATTATATACCAAATCTTATGCCACGACATTAAGAACTTTAAAAAAGTAAGAATTTTGCGAACAATCTAAGCGAAGCTCCTTGCTGAAGAGGAATCACTGAAAAATTGTGATGTTTATTATTCAAACCTTGCATTGGACGGGCAAGAGCTAATGCAATACTTCGTTGGCCTAAAAAATTTGGCGCCAGTTCGAAAAGAATATTCAAGAGTCGCAGTTCATCTATTTGTTAGCAATAAAATTTAGTGAAAAAGTAAATGTATTTAACCTATGTTAATCAATGTGTCTCTGCTGCGGACTGGTTTAGCTAAAGGTGTATCCGGGGGCAGTTGAACACCCCTTTCTAAAATAACCATTTAATCAACCTCTTCGAGATTGAAATGCAGAAACACTTAAGGTAACTTTTCTTAAGGCTGCAGTGTTATTCTCTAACGCTTAAAAATAATACAGAAACTTTACGTGCCTAGACAATATTGCAGAAAGCGTTGAAGTTATCACTGAACATAAAACCATCGTGTGAACGTCTTTTTTTTCTCTCCGCACAAATATGCCAAAGCAAAAGCACTTCATTAAATTTACGCGCATTAGAAATACTTCTAAAGAATTTATGATCCTGTATTCGCAATCATCTCGAACGAGTTTGCCAAGAATCATAAATTTAGTTTCTTGGCTCCTAAAGGTGTATTTCTCAGCGAAAAAATGCCTTAATGCCAAATAATATCGCTGAGTTGTAAAAGTAGTATTGAATTTTCGTAGCCTAATGGTGTAATGGTCAAGAAATCTAACGCTAGTGAGCCTGTCCCTCAAAGGGCAGTCTATTTTTTGTATGTTGAACGTTACACGAAGCGGCTTCCGCCGCAGACGGATGAATTGGTTGGCGCATCCTATGTGGTTTTTTGTGTGTGTGTGTGTGTGTGTGTGTGTGTGTGTGTGTGTGTGTGTGTGTGTGTGGGCGTGTGTGTGCGTGTGGGGTGTGGGGAAAATTATATTACGCAAATTGGTTCCTTTGGTTACTATTTCTAATGCCCAGTCACGTAAATCTACAACGTGCCAAATACACGGAAATAAAAATAAAAAAATTTCTCCTACGTTTCTGAAAGAGCTTTAGTGGAGGCTTTATGCAAGCGAAAAAGTTTTAAAGAAAGCTCGTAGTTCGCCTTTGTTTACCTTAGAATTAGCCCCTCCGTTGCCACATGTTATTGTTTAACTAAAAGACAACCTTTCCGAGGAAATGTAATCAGTAGCCTTCAACGTAAAAAGTACATATTCTCCCATTAGAGTTCTTTGGAGTCCCCAAAAGGTCCCAGTTGGCGTGTTTACATTAAGCCCACCATCAACCTTTAGGGTCTCAAATGCCAGCCAGCTGCGTCCGTCTCCTACAGTGTCTCATGCAGACTTCACCCCAGTAGGAAGCTATGTGCGTGCTGCAGAAATCAACCCGAAGCCCTTCTTTAAAAAAAAATACTCACCCTGAACTGTGATAAAGCCATAACATGTCCACCGCTAGTTCAAAACTGACCGGGTGTTTTTTCGTTTGAAACTTATCCTCAGATGTCCTTCTTGGCTGATGCCGTGTTGTAGAGATTTAGAATGCAGGAGTGCTACAATATCGATTGGGAGCAGTGTGTGGTCAAGAAACAATCTGGTGTGGTCTTCTGGAGTAGACGAGAAACGCACAAACGTGCACTGGGCGTCTTACGCGTTAACTAGCGGACGACTGGCAGGGTCAAAGGACTTTGTGGCCCCAGATAAACAAAAATTGGTGCTGAATATTGAGATTACTGCTGCACGTCCTGGTTAGGAAAGTTGGGGTAATGGTATTTGTGCGAGAACTTTGCCTTTATTACGATTTCCTTTAAATGGTGTATGATATTTTTTTCAACTTGCTTACGCTCTGCAAAGTTTATCTATGCGCAACAATATACCACACCGTGTGCAAAAAAATTATGCAGCACAGGCGATAAGCGGCTTCTTGGTGGGTCTCAGCTGCGCACGCTACGATATCTAATCGAGCAGGACGTATTTTGAAACCCTTGGTGGAACTGACATTTTACTGCTGTTATGAGCACATGAATAGCTTTGTGGGGATAAGATTATGAGTATGATATTACGTTGCCACGTGACAGCTACTGTTCGGCACGCTTGCACGGACAAGTGGACAAGTACCGGGAGATGCCCAGATGATGCTACAAGCAGAAACACCGACTTTTTCTCTTCGGTGTCCCTGATTGATCTTAAAGGTCAGCGGCTGTTAGGAACGTGTAAGCTATATAATAACAACCTCACCAGGTGCTTCTGTTATAGGTGCCAATTAGGCAGCTTCTGCCACGTAGTCTTTTGTCTAGAAATATTTTTGGGCACATGAGAGTAGGTGAAGGCTGGCCTACGCAAAAACATTCTACACGAATGAATGGTTGTCGACACGCTTGGCCCGACCATCATATTCGACTTTGGCGTAGAATATCTCAAAAACTTCAAACAAACGTGGAGGACTTATATGCCTATTAAACTTCAGAAAATTCCGCAGCTGTTGACTAAACTACCTTACGCCAAGACATGCTGTCATGATAAATGGGTGAAGTGTTGCTCAGGTAAGATGGTGGACGGCTCTAGAGGGCTGGGAAGTGTACAGGATAAACTATAAAGAGCATTTGTAGTGTTGCACCAATTACACCGGAAAACATTAAAACGCGATATTCAATGGGAAGCGAGGTGACATCCGCAAAAAAAGGAAAGGTTACACCCGCGAACCTTCCACTTACGTACATTCAACCTCATGTACTGAAAATAGTTGAGCTAGGCTCACATTTGGCCAGATATCAGTGTACGTGTTTGTCCGCGAATTAGGTTTCGGTAAACGCCATGTGTGTGCTTGCTTGTATATGTGTTGAGATGCGCGTGTGTCTGTAGGTTGAAACAAACGAAAGTGCTGAGCAGCAGCCGTGAACGAGCCGGCCGCGAGTTGATAGAAGCCTTTCTTATCCGTAAAAACCATAAACATTGTGTGAGCCGCCCTTCTCTTGTGTTGTAGGGAAGTGAGTTTAAATTTTTGAACAGGATGGTGCATTCATAAAGAAAAAAAGAAGAGAGAAAGGGGAAAGGAAAACAACTGGCTGCTTTGTGCGCATGTGCAGTAGATTGTATATGTTCATGTTCGTTTTTTCAATAAAGCTAGTTGTGAGTCTGCGCCCGTCCTGTCCCTTATTGTCCTTGTCTCTCACGCGCACTATTTACACCCTTGAAATGCAGTACCAACTAGCCCCACAACACGCGGTATGACCTCTCGATAAGTGTGTGTTGGTGCTTGGTTGTGCTTGTTTCAATGTGGAGGCATGTGTCGCATGTGAAGGCGGCTGTGTGTACGCTTACCTGTCTAGGCCCATTTTGGCAACTAACCGAACTCTCTATAAAACATTATTATCGCAAAACCACTCAGGAAATGCCTCAGGAGGCATGCTCACCGCAAATACAAGTACTGAACCTTCTGATTTACCCTTTTGCATACACGCTTGCATCAATAGAAAAAAAAAACGCGTATAAGCCCTGCCTTACTAATGAACAAATGCAGCATAAGCCACGCTTTAGCGCTTTTGTTAAGTTAGAAACACATACCATGTCAAAAAAGCAGCTATCAATGACAGTGTTGGCGTAAAAATAAAGTAATGGTGCCAGCTGAGCGCGGTGATATAGAGCGTTGACAAAGTTTACGCTAACCAAAATTTCCTTTTGTATTTATTTCAAAACCCTTGGACATGCATCGTTGACTACAGTGCGCTTGAACACGCTAGTAATATTTCAAATGCACGTCAACAGCAATTTCGAGTGCTTTTATTTGCCCATGTTTTCAAGTTCTGGATGCTCTTTTGATGACTATTAAAATTTAGCCACGCCGCTTCCGAAAGTAAATGAGCCTCATTGGTATTTTACTGCTCAAGTGTTCTGTGTAAATTCACTTTTTGGCTTGAAACTACGAATTTTATGTCATTTTATAGAGTCATTTTTGTTGTTTTTAAGTCACAAAAAAACAAAGGATTAGGAACAAAAGGAAGATGCGTGGACTGAGTTATTCCGTTAACCCCATACAGAGCTGAGCCTACAGAGCTGATGTACGTTCTGTGGATGGCACGCAAGCACACGTATATAACTCTATCAGAGTAGGATACAATAAAGATACATCAGAGTAAGATACCATAAAACGACATCTTTAGAGTGCTTAGGAGAATACACCCGAGCATACTGAAACAAATAGAACAACAATAACACGTACAACAGTACTCGCATCAGTAGCGCAAGTGAAATATTTTAAAATAATTTAGAATTCACAGAATAATACGTGCATATGAGCAATACCCGATATATAGGCAGGACGCTGTTGCAAGACAAGATTGAGCGAAATAACATTATATCACCTTGAATTTTAGTGTATAAAACAAGCGTTTTTCACATTCATGCATCAAAAGTTTTATCCAGTGAACGTTCATGCGTAGCCACTTTAAGTGTTTTATTAGACGGTGAGCACGTAACTTCTATGGGAGGTTTGTGTTCCTTTGAAAACTCAAAAAAAAATATTTTTAAATTTGTTTTTGTAGTTGCCCTAGAAAGTCGGCTATGCGGCTTTCGTAGGACGTGCAAATAGTAGTTTATACAAACAGAACCTTCAACGTGCAACAAATCTCGAACACCACACTAAATTCATTTTTACGTGGCATACGAGAAAGTGCTCGAGACATTTGGGAATGCGTCTACCGAGGTAATTGCCTGTAGCCCAACGTCTAAGAAATTTATTCACTCAGAAGTGTTTCGACTCTGTAACTTTCCTTTAAATACTGTTATGTTTATTGTTCGTGTTAATGATTAGCCAAAAAAGTATGTCACAGAGATAAAATTTTACATTTAAGTTATACACCTAAAATATTTAAAACCACTATTTACTACACTGAGGACAACAAGACATGCACGCTAATAATTACTGCTTCCGACGGCGGCAAACGTTTGCCTGTACAAGTATGCGTTACTTCTGGGTAATTGATATGACAAATACACTTGAATCAAGTCTGCTTGCGAAGCGTCAAAAGACATAGCCTCGTCAGACAGCGATGAAGCATAGTTTTTATTGAAAGTAATCCCTCTATTTCTGAAAAATTATCAGTCCTAGATGTGAGAAATCGGCGAAAGCAGGGTTCTTCATTCCTCTTTTTCAGTAACGCTGGCAGCTTTTAAGAACTAGTTTAAGAAATTTGAAAACGCAATGCACTCTACGTGCGAAAAATATTTCCTACATAATCATGATGTGGGAATTCTTCAGGTGCGCCTGTTACTGATGTCTTGGTAAACGGTCTTTCTAATTCGCAAATGCTTTAACCAGCAGTTGGGGACGAAGGTTAGCAGGAGACCAAATCTTTGTAGAACCATTCCTTCTTAAAGGCCAACTGCACTCACATTTCACCTTGGCCAAATGTGCTGTGAAAGTACCGTACGTGCCACCAAACCGACTGGGACATACATGGTAGCCTTGTGAAAGGCACCGTGAAGAAGTTTTAAATGTTCAAAATAGCTCCGTCGCTGGTGACGCTACACCTGGCGGCGAAACGTGCAAACAGCTACAAAAACGGAAGTGAAAATGCGGCCGGCCGGGTGCGTTTTCCTTCGGCCAGCCGCGAAACCTGTCGAGCTCCGATTGGCGCTTTTCTTCTAGGGTTGCTGCCAGGGGGAAACATTGCGCGCAGGTACCCTCCAGCAGGCCGGCGGCTTGCGGCCGCTCGGTCTTCGGCTGTTCCAGTTGCAACGTCACTTGTAATGCTGCTCTTTCCTCAGTGTCTGTTTCAAAATCGCGGATTTTTGACGGGCATTTCCGCCGTAGATACGCGTATTTGAGCTCTCATATTTTGTGTCCGCCAGTTTTTAGGCAAACTACACAAAAATAACGTTTTCAGGTGGTCAAAATATTGAGTGCAGTTCTGCTTTAATAGCGTATTTGTCTGAGATTTATTGAAATCGTACTTAAGCGTCCTATCATACTTTACTTAAAGTAGCAGTACATTTGGTAGGCTGGCACACGAAAAACGGATGCATAATGCATTCGGAAACAGGCAGCCAATTACGCAGAAATAGGTCGATGTAGACTCAAGCAGCAAGCAAGCACCAGACCAAAGGTCATCCTTCAGAGAAGCCACGCAGGATGAAAAGTTTTCACCTAAATAAGGAGGGTGCTTGGCTTGTGCATACATTCAAAAAAACCTTTGGTATTGTGCATTCAAAAAAACCTCTTGGTCAGATTGTGCTCAGGTTTTGTTTTCAGCGCCTCATCCCTGCAGATTTAGTCCCCATCAGAACGTTCTGTGCACATGCTATGCTGTTCCTCATCCCTCAGCTGCTTTCACCTAAGAAGGTGTCGCACAACCTGACCGCTGTTCACGTACACTAAAGCATATACATGCAGAAACGTAGTTACATCCTGGTCGCGTGAGCGAAAGAGGTGTGCTGTGGCGCGATGTGTCGGCCGATCATGTGGCCATATATTCTATGTGCACCTACGGTGCACATTGTGTCATCTGTGGCGAAAACAAAGATTTTTTCAGGAAGATTCCCCTACAATGCTTGCGCAAAAACTTTATATATAACATAAACAGCACGCCCCCAAACATTTGTCTAAGTTTGCGTAGAAACTTTACACATCGCTTTGGTGAGCGTATCTGCCTACTACAGAAGCAATTCAACAGTTTGCTGAAATTTTTTCCTAGGCTGATCTAATGCGCACCTTTGGTTACGACGTGGAAGTACACAAGGTAACCACCGAAGATGGCTACATTCTGGAAGTAGACAGGATTCCCCATTCGCCAACTAGTAGTGGGAAGAACCAGCGCCCTGCTGTACTGCTCGTGCACGGGATCCTGGCAAATGCCGTCAGCTGGGTGGCCAACTTGCCTTCTCAGAGTCCAGGCAAGTGTGGCTGTTTAAACAGATTTTATGGCGTCGTTCCAAGAACCCAAGGGCCAAGTAGCAAGAAGAGGAAAGACTAGGTCTAAACATGAGGCTAGGGTTTACTAAACTGCTCTTGAGTTTTCGATGTCCCTGGCATGCTTAAACTCTGCTATACAGTGTCACCATAGCCAGCATATTACTGGAGCCCAAAGGAACTTCTGTGTCATTCACCACGCCAGACCTCTTTGGCGACCTGCGTCACAAACTTTTATTGGCTGTGTTTAGACTCCCGTACGAAGGTACAATAAGCACTTCACTATGGCGACAATCCCTGCAGTTTCGCCAAGTAAATGCGGCGTTTGAAAACTACTTTACCCTCCCTAACGTAAAGTAGCGTAACGTGGCATATCCTTTCAAACAGAGAGCAATCACTTAAAACTACAGAAACTATCCTAATAAAAGAAAATTGTAACTGAAACTTTAGGATGAAATGAAATGAAAAGGGAAGAGCATAGCTCAAACCTTAGGTTTTGGGATTACGACGTTAATGCGGAAAAGCCAAACAATGACGACGGCAAAGCGCGCTGCTAAAAAACTCGAATGTCATCGAATGGCACTGTAGCCATGACTGCAGCGCTAAGGTTTAGTGCGTCTGTCAGCGGTAGAGATTTTGCATTTTTTATTTTGTAGGCACTTTCTAGCCAAAAACTGAAATCGGTATCATCCAAAGCGCATTTATACTTGTATTCCACAGTACCCATGTGTCAGGCAAGATGATGAACCCAAAAATAAGAAACGCTGAGCGTCGTTATTGGGCTAAGTATAAGCATGTACAAACAAAACTAGTGAGGGCAAGAAATCGTCGTCTGCCATAACAATTCGGCTTAGGAACGCCGAAGAGTAACTTCGTAACCCCGAGGGGCAATGCTGTAAAGAGCAATTAGATTAGCCTGTGGTGCTGCATAAAAAAAACGACAGCGTTAGTCCCATGCAATACTACAACGTGCGCAGTGTACACTAAATTAGGAGAGACTTCAATATTCACCAACAGCTTTGGCTGGAAATGATATGGTTGTCTTGATTTTGAAACTGGCAATGTAACGCGCATTACATGCAGTTCAATAAAACTAGCTTTAACAAGACTATCTTATAAACATAAATATAAAATATAAACGCTTATAAATATAAAAATACTTTAAACGATCCGCGCTGACTAGTAGCAGCTACTGACCTCCTTACTCATGACGTTCTTTATGCGTTGCGCCATAGAGTTACTGTAAAGTCTGCCCGCAAACTAGAAGGTTCTTTATAGAGTGTGCCTGTTTGCAATAGAAGTAGTATTTAAGAACGTCATGTGAGATGCAATTACTACAATGTTAAAACATTCAGGCGATGCAATAAAAAAATCAGGCACCCCTCCATCTCAAGACAACGTCGTCGTTAGACGGGTGGAGCATGATTCCTCTATCTTTTAACTTTCATGCCCCCTCTCCAAATCGAAACTGCTTCGACCATATTGGAATGGGGTAATCGAAAAGGCATCGGCTTCATAGCTTGAAAAACCCGACCACGGGAAGTTTTTTTTTTTTTTTTTTTGAGGCGCTTTCAGAGTCATCATCACAAATATTTTGACGAAATGTGACGAAATCTCGAGTGTGTTGTCGCCGGACCTGGCATTTTGATTCGCAGACGGTTTGGGCATTGGCTCGTTAAACTATGCCTTTGACTCGAACGCAGTTTCGACTTTTAATCGCAGCGGCTCTGACTTTGACCCTTCGCGTTGTGTTTCGCAAGAAGAGTGCTTCACGTTCAACTATCGTCACCGATAGACATAAAGGTGCAATATCTCACTGCCTAATTTTGAACGCCCTTGCGCCCCTCCCCAAATCCAAACTGAATGGACACTCCCACACTGGCGTGATCGGATAGACGTCTGCTTCATCACGTCAGGGGCCCACGTTCTATTCTTATTGGGGGACGCTTTTTCCTTTTTTTAGGTGCATATACGATCAGCATCTTCGTCAGAAAAAGTTGGCTCTTTTTCAGTGCATTTTCGGTGCTCACGAACGAATGCGGGATATATAAAAAGCTTCGCTTCAAAAATGTTAGCTATTCACGCACATGGCTGAAATTGGTACCCGTTCACAGCAACGTCCCCGCCACGGCATGATCGTGTAGTCTGTTCTGCCGAAAATATCTTCGGCCCCAACTGCAGAAAACACCCACGAATATAATAGATCTGCACAGTTGTAAGCACAAATTAATCAGAGGGGTATACTAGGATTGACATGGCAAACACTGTCGCGTACAAGTCGCCGAAATCGGTTATTATGACAAGACGCAAGGAAACTAAGGAACTCACCCACGGGCAAGATTTTCAAGAGCGCTAAAAAAGACTTTCAGGCCACGCCGGGAAGTCTTGGATCTCATTCGGGACCAGTAGCACTGGCCGTTTTGGCACTCGAGGACGTTATGTCGCCTTTGCGCGCACAATTCGCTAGCAACTTCCAAAACTCAGAACGTTTGTGACAAGGCGAAAATGTCATCGTGTAATCTTCCAGACATATTAGAATGCAATGCTAGGGGTGTCGTCTAGAACATCAAAGACTTTAAATTCGCACTCACATATGGCAGGCTACGGATATGGGCACCACTCCCACAGAACAGAGACCATTGAATCCCGCCCGTCGCTTTCATAGATACCATTTTCCTACCATATGAGATGCTTGCAAGGCTGCAGCGAATGCCCATCTTGCAAGACCGCAGTGCGTGTAGTGACCACCCACATACATAACACCTGCGCTTTTGCACTCGTCTTGATATATATGCCCCCTCCACCATTGGCCCGTATATGCCTCATCTTTTCTCCACACCTAGGAAGAGCACGCCAGGCCACCACAATCCTCGTCGCCAGCGACTTTAATTCCCCGCATATAAAACAACTGTGCGCAACCCAATCACTACGTGGAGTTCCACAAAAAAATCACGATAACTTTTTGATGCGGCTAACAGCCGTTATTGTCCATACCCACATCCCCACTATTCATTCTTTCCGTCTCACATGGGGGGTGGGACACCAGGCACTCTACTAGGTCATTGATCTAGGCACTGGACGCAGTGATTACCCCAGCATTCATATTGATCTACTCTCTCACACGAGTCGCAAGATCAAACGGAAGGTATTTAGTAGAAAATGCGACAAGTTCCGAGCCCTCAAAGTGGACGACACCAAGTTAACAGCTTCTACTATATGCACCTCACTGACTCAGAAGCTAGACAATGCTACCACGGAAACCACGCTCGGGGAAGGTAAGCGCTTGTCCTGTGTACTCCTTTCTGCGTCCTGTTACGTTTGCGCCTGGTTTCATTCAAGAAGCATAACCCTGACCATAGGTCGGCGTACTCACTCGTGAGTACACTCATTTGTACTCATTTGTACTCAAACTCACGAGTGAGTACGATGATGAGTGAGTACACACCCAGAAAAAAAAAGTGAGTACGATGACGAGTGAGTACAGGGGTAAGTCCACCACTCGTGAGTACAGTACTCATGAGTACCCTACTCATGAGTATGAGTTTTCATGAGTACAGTATTCATGAGTATGAGTACTCACGAGTTTGAGTACTAATGAGTATGAGTACTCATGAGTACACAGTACTCGTGAGTACACAGTACTCATGAGTACACAGTACTCGTGAGTACACAGTACTCATGAGTACACAGTACTCACGAGTACGCAGCACTCATGAGTACACTGCGCTCATGAGTACAATACTCATGAATACTGGTTTTGCGAGTGCCTGCAATCATGAGTATATGCACTCGTGAGTACAGTAGTGCAAACAAGTTTTATTACGAGCTCGAGTCCGGACGCGCATGTACGAGTCGTAAACATTTAGCGGTGCCGCTGTGCAGCTTAACTGTCAAGGATAGTAAAGAAAATCAAAACATCCCCCTCGCGAGGGGCACGATCGAATGCAGAGCATTTCCGCCGGGGGCGTGCCTGCAAGTCTTATGGATTACGTATTGGTTGTTGTTGTTGTAATTGTTGTCTTCCAGCGTAGACATTGTCGATGAAGTCGATGGTGAAACGTGAAACGTGCCGTGAACCCCCTGCCGCGGCTATTACGCAACGTGGAGAGGCTACGACGCAACGTGGCGCGGCGATGACGCAACACAATCCAACACAATCCACTTTAATCCAACCCAATCCAAATCCAATCCAAGCCAAGCCAAGCCAAGCCAAGCCAATCCAATCCAATCGAATCCAATCCAATGCCCTTCGCGAGAGAGTGTTATAGCGCCGAAATCGCGCCACCACATGAACGCGAACCGAACGCGGCGAGAGAGGGTGTTCCGAGCGGAGAGAAGGCGAGGAGGACGCGGGGGAGAGGGCGCACCTGTGGCCGACGGTTGAATGAGTCAAGGATATAACGTGCGTGCGTAACCTTCCATTCTGTGTCGGCTCCGTGGAGCAGTCGGTAAAGTGCCCGTGTACCTTGCGTTCCGCCCGCAGAGTCGTGGGATCGAAACCTGGCGCCGGAAGGTATTATTTCTTTATATAGTGGAGGGTGCGGACTACGTAGTGATGCGGACTACGGACGCCAACGCGGGTGACATCGTGAGTTACTAAAATGCTCTGCATTTAATAGACAACGAAAACTGCAACTCCCTCTTTTCCTGGTCACTGTTTGGCGCTGTAAGCGTTTCTCGGCGGTCGCTCGCAAAGGGGTCGCGGTGAAGAGGGAAAAACGAGGGGGTGAGGGCCCGGCGGCAAACGCGGCCGCAGTTGTTCTGCTCCTATGGCAATTGTTGACTGCCGCAGTTATTTTTGTTGACGCGGCCTGTGAACGCGTGGCGGCTTCATTGCGCTTGCTCCCTTCCAGTTGTTTTAGGGGAGAGGCGGTGGAGCCTGCTAACAATGCACGCACAGGCGTACTGAAGTCCCTCTTTTTAATGCAGAGCATTTCAGTAACTCACGATGTCAACCGCGTTGACGTCCGTAGTCGTAGTCCGCATCGCTCCCCGTCGGTCTGGCATTGGATTGGATTCGATTGGCTTGGTTTGGATTTGGATTGGATTAAAGTGGATTGTGTTGGATTGTGTTGCGTCATAGCCGCGCCACGTTGCGTCATAGCCGCTCCACCTTGCGTCATAGCCGCGGCAGGGGGTTCACGGCACGTTTCACGTTTCACCTTCGACTTCATCGACAATGTCTACGCTGGAAGAGAAGGCGGCGCGGCGGCGTGCTGCGGATGCTGAGCGCAAGCGCCGCAAGCGAGCCGCCGACGCCGAACTTCGCCAACGAGAAGCCGCAGCCATTCGTGAACGTCGGGCGGCGGATGCAACGCTGCGAGAACGTGAAGCGGCATCCGTTCGTGAACGCCGAGCCGCCAAAAGCGAACTTCGGCAGCGAGAAGCGGCGGTCGCTCGTGAACGTCGGGCGGCGGATCGAGTGCAACAACATTAACGTAACGCAAACTACTTAACGTCGTGCGCCCCCGGAAATGCTCTGCATTTGATCGTGCCCCTCGCGAGGGGGATGTTTCACTGCGTCGCCATGCGAACAGTTTGCCACGCTATAGTTTTTTTTCGGTCTTCAGAAGTTTCCGTAGACGCATGTCACGCTGTGTAGTCGTTTCGTGAGCCGAACCGTTCATTTCAACAGTCGCAGTTAATTTACGTAACTCGCGTCTAACCGACTGCGTGGTTTGTAACGTTTGTCTCACATAAATTGTCCGCACCATTCGGCTGTGCGTATTGAAGCGACAATTTAGCTGATGTACGTGCGCCCATATGGTTATATTAGGTTCCCGTTTTGAAACATTTTGCTCAGGTTCGGTAGTAATATGGTATCGTGTAGTGCCATTTACAAGTGAGCATACAGCCCCACCGTGCAACCGCGGCGGTGGAATTTGCCCCAGCAATGGAAATAAAATATCCGGGTACACCTAAGTACGTTTGTGAGTCGTGAATCGGACATCATAATATCCAGTTGAACGCTTGCGACGCTTTGTTTATCCTCGCATATTTTGTCGAAGAGCTCTGGCATCTTGCCGCTGGAGGACCGTTTTGGTTTCGAATGGCTTTACTTTCGAGTTGCAACCCCATTCGCTGCTTCTCGTTTATGCCAGCCGTGTAATGAGGGCGCTGACGATGACGGTGAATTTCGGTGGTTGTTATTCCCCTACCTTCACTACTGTTTACAGGCGGGGCGACCCACCCCCTCGCTAGCAACTACTGCCGAGTTTAAGCTCGCATAGTGGAAGGCCTCGTGAAGGGGCCGTTTTTATATGATGAATGGAAACGCGAGACGTTGGGGTCCAAGCTTAAGCTCACGTTTTGGAACGTCTCGTAAAACATGTTGCTTGCCCATAACGACGCCACCGCACTTTTTGATCGATATCTGTCAGCTTCGTCAGCGCTGCTCGAGACAAGAGCGGCAGATTTCCACTGTGCAACCGAGGCACCAACACGGCAATAAAGCGATGTCAGTACAAGCTATCAGGCCTCCGAAAAACGCGTCTGCAAACTTCGTTTTCTAGTTCACAAAGCACGGGAGAGCAATTGGACAGTGCTGTAAAGGCTGTCAAGCATAGGCAGCAACTGGGTGCACTGCGGCCCTCGACTGCGAGCGGTACCCGCTCCACGACCCCCCCCCCCCCCTCCCCCGAACACACACACACCCACTGTTGGGACTGGGCCATTCCAACTCAGTCACCACTGTTGCGACGTTGCCCTGCTCAGTCCGCCATCGACGCGGCGCAGAGCAGAGCGATGAAGTTGTCGAGCCGACGGTGATTTTAAGCTGCATTTGTATGCAATATATACAAAGGCAGCAAGAGCGTTACATGGCTCGCACAAAGGCGATAGCACTTGTCAACTCAGTGCCTCCGATAAAATGCCGCCGCACAGCCGCTGCTTCAGGGCTGGTTTTATACCCCCGGGGTTCCGCCGCAGCCGCGTGAAGTTCAAATCTTTCCAATCAGGACTATCACTGGCCGCAGTTTGAAGGCGAAGTGATTGCGTCAGCCGAGCCACGACAGGAAAGGGAAGGCGACTCAGCGGCGCCGTCTCCAGGGTCTACTCGCTGCGTGTCTTTTTCGGGCCGGTCGTCCCAGGCATGATTTGGTGCGGCCGCCTCGATGGGAAAAGGAGAGTAGACTCGGCGGCGCCGCGTGCCGCCAATTTGCGGCACGTCTGCCGCGGGCTGTTTGACCGAGGCGCGAATCGGGCCCACCGTCGGCGCGTCGCCAGGTGCGGCAAATTTGTGTCGGGCGCTCTGGTTAACCGCACACACACGCACACAAAAATTAGTTATTAAAGTCAGACCCGTGGGGGTTTTGACCGTGCTGTTAACGGAAATAGACACAACGACGCGTAGCACCCCTGTCCTGTCCCTTTCTCGTGGCGGGATCTCCCTCTTTGGCTTTTCGCGTGGTAGCCGGTTTTCGTCTTTTTATTTATCTCTTACTTTGCGGGCTGGCGGGGGTTGCGAGGGGTACGGTTGCGCAATGTTCGCAGAATGCGGAACAGTGGCGGCAGCGTCTCTTTCCAGTTGGTTTTAAAGACGATAGCCTTTCTTTGGCCACTTCAGCGCGACAATGTTGGCCTGTCAGCCTGTCTGTCTGTGTCCGTCATAAAGATAATTTATTACTGCAACCTAATATCACGCCCCGCTGTATACATGGGAGCTACTGGGGTCGCCGTTATCTTTATGTACATAATGTGCCCTCTCTACAACTGGCCAACTGCCCCGCGAGTCAGCCTCTCGGCCAAAAGTTAAAATAATACTTGATCGAGAGCTTCATATTGGCAAAATATTCCCTCGCTACTAAAGCTGGTACCATGCGTCCTATTTATGAGCGTTGTTCAACAAAAATAGAACATCAGGGATATTTGAACCCAAACATAAATACGAAAGGGATATGAAAGTGAAAGTGAACATCTCAGGCTACAGCACCCCGCGAGCTTTCGAAGACACATGGAGTCTCGGCCGTTCTTATTTACAGACATGATTTATACACGGAACCGTAACCATAGAAGCTTGGCTAGCAGCCGTGAGGTTTCTGACGCTACCGTCGTCGACAGTGCATTATTTATATGTACAGTGGAGCACACAACAATTAAGAGCTATTACGAGAACCGTACGTCATGAAAGTAAGAATAAATAAAAAACACCAGACCGCGGCGTCAGAAATGCATCAGAAGGGTGATTTTTTTTCCCTCTTCACTGAGCCGCCTCGCTTGAGCGCCGGCACCGGGAGCGCGAGCATGAAAGTAAAAAGAAAAGGTGTGCAACCGACGGCACAAGGTGGCGAAAAATCCGCTTTTTTGTTTGTTTGTGTTGCTGACCTCGGTTAACCACGCCATCGACCAATGAGAGGCATCCCATGGCTGTTGCCCTAAGCTCCTTTCCTAGCACCGTGATAGTATGGTCCCTAGAAATAGTGATAGCATCCCTGGAGAGAAAGAAAGAAACGGCGCGCCACCAGCGCCACCCTGACGCCTTTCCCTGCGCCCCATTAGGAACACGCAAGCCTTAGCCAAGCCAAGAGGTTAACACATCAGGGAGGGAGAACTTGTGGCGGTTGCGCCGTGAAACTTGAAACTTCGCGCTGCGTAGCTCGAGGTATTGCAGTCACCCGTCCCTGTTTCGTAATAAACAAAAGCGTGACAGCAACAGGGGCCCGATAAGAAAGCCAATCACGTAATGAACGTAAAACCACAGCGGAGCTGATACACACATTCCATTTCAGCACCTTGCAACCCGCGCGTGACGGGTTGCAAGCTTAGTTGTTACTGATATTAAATTGCGGAGTCACATATCATTAAATAATTGGGGTTTTGCGCTTATGGCTTGGCGCTTGAAAGACGACTGGGAAACACCAGCGGCCGCAGCTGGCGTTCTGCTGGAACCGCATCTTCCGACGCAGTGGATGGGACGAGCGAAATAGGGGTAACCTCGACGTGATCTGTTGTCTTTGTGAAGATAGATACTGCCACCCTTTGTCGACCCATTTCGCAATACCTCTATCTTGCTTCGTTGTGCCTCAAGTTGTGCGTTTATGATGAAGAAAGAGAAGCTGTCTCTCGATTCACAAAAATTGGAAGCGGCTAAATATTTCTCAGTTTGCGATTTCTGTGCCGTCGCCCTGCCCGGACGCTGTGCTGAAGGTCAACATCCTGGGCTTGCAGCTGCGCGGATAACTCAAAATATGCTTGCAAGAGGTTGTTGGGCTGCTGTTGTATTTTCTTACAGAAGATATGTTTTGTGTGGTAATCGTTGCTGATGTGTGTGTGATGCTTGTGGCGGGCTGTTGTGGCGTTTGACCGAAAATAAGTGATACGAGTGCTACCTTAAAAGGTCACTGACACAAAAAATTTTGCATCTCGGTTTTTTTGTGGCGATGAGCAGCTATATAATGACCTACTTATCACGTGTGGAAACCTAATTTGCTCACAGCGTGCGGTGGTTGTTTACTAGAGGCGTTTTCAATGCGGCCAGTCGTAGTTTCGGGTTCAGCAGCCGCCGCAAAACGCGAGATTTTGTGTGAACAAAGCTGACCAAGTGACGGTCGGACAGATATCACAGAGCAGAACTGCTGTAGCACTGTCGAATCCACGTCGCCGGCAGTTTCTGCGAATTCCCCCACGCACTGACCTCGTGACCCGCTTAATTAAAAAGTTACCATGGACGTGACGCAGGCGCTGCGAGTGCAAATTGCTGCCGTGGCTAGGAACCACGCGCGACGCTCGAGACATTGGATGGGAAGATAGCGCTGGGAGCAGCCGGCCAGTCTGCCTACAGGTCCGCCTACAGATGCGTTCGGCTTAGCACTGCGGCGGATATTCGATTGCCGCTGTCGTAGGCGATGCAGACGACGGTTGTTAATGCAACCCGTCATCGAATCATTAACTCCTTTCTCATATGTGCTGCATGTTTGGGACTTGGGTTCCCATTTAGTGCAGCAGTAACAAGCTATCGCTCGAGCTACACCTGCACCGGCCTGCAACCACTTCTGCAGCCGTGGCCGCCGCCTCCAAGCTACCCTCTCTATAATATATCAGTTAATAAATATTCACATCCATTCATCCGCCCGCGCAGCGACAGTGCGGCTCCCTCAGGTGCGCTTTAGGTGTCCCCCGGCGTGTTTTCGCGTCCAGTCTAATAAAAAGGCAATAAAATGAGAGTGGAATGGAATCGCTGTAGAACTTAGATCGCGGCCAGCTGCCCGATGAGCCGACGAAATCACCGGCGCCTTCTGCCGCCAACGATTGGGTAATCTTTTCCTCGAGAGCAGAAGCTCCGACATCCCATTGGAGCGGCGAGCCGGCGAGAAAACGCCGGCAGTGCGGAAGCAGCCAACACAAACTCGTGGACGTGTATTGATGTTGTTTATTTACAAAATATCGAGGGATTGTCGATTGCGGGAGGTCCTCCGCTGGCTGCTCGGTTGCGTTTTCGCACACTTTAAAATTGATTTTAAATTTCTTCTAGGCTGTATTTGCATCTGATATTTTGCAGATGAATGCAATGTGTGGTTTACACCAATCTCCATGTCAGTGGTGGTCGACACACCGCTGACTTCAACGGAACGCTGCGTCCTATGCTCTGCGAAGAAACAGCAGTTTGGTGAGCGCACTACGATTACGACGGTACGCTCTGGCGGACGACAATCGTCCTTGCGTCTTTTAGAGGACAATGGAGAACGTCGCCATCTCTCCAAACGACGAATGTGGCCAACGCTACTTCAGGCTGCCTCCGACAACAAACGGCAGAGGACCCTGCAAGTGGCGCTGTTGAGAGCAGGAGGCTGCGTGATGAACGAGAAAGTTTTCAGAGACAACTTGGCCGAGAGCCGGTCGCACGTTTCCCACGGTGCCTGGACTGCAACGAGATCCGGACACAGGCAGAAATGCACGACGGCACGCACATGAACGAGACGACGCATGCCAAAATTGTGATTGCGTGCCTCACCTAATAAAACTTGTTGTTGGGCTAGTTGGTTCATGTTTCCAAGTGGAAATTTGAGCGCAAAAATTCGACAAAGACACAGAAAGACCAGACGGGACTAGCGCTAGTCCCGTCTGCTCTTTCTTTGTCTTTGTCGAATTTTTGTGCTCAAATTTCCACTAGAATACGTGCTCACCACACCTCTCCCAGGTAATCGCCACGATTACGGAAACGCATCGAAGGTCAGTGCATTTCTGGCGAGATAACGAACACACGTTGCTCTGCTACATCGCCCACGAGCTACATCGCCCACACGCAGGTCATTCCAGCAACAAGCAACGAGACGCGCAACGTACGCAGCGTGCACGAGCCAGAAGGCACCACGTTCCTGGCACCCGCTATTCCGGTACAGACGTACACGAACGGAACGCTGAGAGCACGGAACGCAATGGAGCCAGTACGTACATTTTTCGCTCATGCTGTCCCGGCGCCGGTCCACGCAACCAACGACATCCCATCCGGATTGGTGGATATGGCCACGACAAGCGAGCAAGACGCACGGCGGCCGAAATGCATCATACATGGCGAACGACCGCACACCAATTATAGGGGAGTTTCCTAGATAAAACGAGACGCACAGCGCACAAAACGCGCCAGAGGCGACGAACTACATCCAACTTGAACCAGTGGAGCTGACCACGGCGAACGAAATGCACAGCGCCCGGAACGGCCACCACGCCAGCACACACGGAGAAAACTGCTATTACCGACATCCTTCGCTCCCACTGCTGCTATCCGGACTTGGCCAGCGAATGTTACAACCACAGAAATCACCTGGCCACAAGCAACAGAAGACCCAGCGCACGCGGTTCAACCCTAACGGAACGTACGAGCTCTCCGACACCCGCTACTCCAGCCCGATGTCCAGTGGAAGTACGACATAACACTCGTGGATGTAGGTCCGTCAACGAGCAACGACACGGCCAGCGCATGCGGCATGTCCGAGCCAGAACGAACAAGATCCCCGGCACCCGCGCTCCGACCGAGACGCAACCGCGAGCAAGCGGACTCGGGACGAACGGAGCCTGCTTGTATGGGAGAGATAGCGATTATAGCATTCTCGAAACAACGGGCAAAAGAGGAGGGCTTGAGCGACGACACAGACACGGCAAGAACGGCAACGAATGAACCCGATCCAGACGAAGGCATCGAATGCCCTAACGATGAAGTCACGCTTGCGACGCCAAGGAATGTGGGACCGAACGGACGGCACGAACTATGCCCGCTTCCCCACCACAGCGGTTTCACTTCCGAACCAACCACGGTGACTGCGAGCACAGCGCCGCAACGACTTTGACCGATCAGCCATGCCACCCTACGATAACACCATGCTACCGCACACTAAACGAAAAGCCAAACGGCTCCCGCACCATACGCAACGCACACGTCAATTCAAGCAACGTGCTCAACGCGCCGAACTATGCCATCCGTATACACAGCGCAGCTCGCCACCGGACAAACCGGACGACTACACCCCCACATGCACGCGACGAGCTACACGAACACAATCGCCGATGGAAGTCAAGATCAGGTCTGACGAAGTGAATCCCACAGCACACACACAATAAAATCAAGCAGATTTGAAATTCACCGAAACTCAATGAGACGAACACCCTCTTAACGAAGTTTCTAGTATCCAGAACAACAAAAAATAAACGCCAGTATCGAGCATCTGTGAATAAGCGGACAGTGATCTGGATACGGAGCACGATTACAAGAGTATCTGCGCGCCCGGAAACGAAAACGGACGACAAAAGCTGCCACCCGAAGACACGCAGAAAACCGCAGTTTACGGCCACGGCCGCACCGACAAGCCCCGAGCTCCCCTGAGCCCGACCCGGCCCAGACTTCGTTCTTTTATTTCTGAGAACAAGAGGAGACGCTAGACGCAACGCGAGTGCTTACGTTCTGTTTCGAGTCACATGTACGTGCCTTCGCGCAGTAAGTCGACAGGGCACCGCGTCAGGCGTTTTCTTCCTGTCCTGATATATATGTAACCTGTGTTTTTCTAATCAATTAAACATTTTATTTATTTCCAGTTATTATTCCATTCGAGATACGACCTAGCTAACAGTGCAGATAAGTTGATTATTCGTGAGTAATACAAATTGAGTACTCATGAGTACAGATTGAGTACTCATGAGTGAAGAATGAGTAGTACTCATGAGTGCAGAATAAGTAGTACTCATGAGTGCAGAATGAGTAGTACTCATGAGTACAGAAGATTGAGTACTCATGAGTACAAATTGAGTACTCATGAGTACAGATTGAGTACTCATGAGTGCAGAATGAGTAGTACTCATGAGTGTAGAATGAGTAGTACTCATGAGTACAGAAGATTGAGTACTCATGAGTACAGAGTGAGTACTCATGAGTACAGATTTAGTACTCATGAGTACAGATTGAGTACGAATACTCGTGAGGACAAATGAGTTTGAGTACAAGTGAGTATGATTACAAATGAGTATTTGATGAGTGAGTACGAGTGATTTTGTGAACAGACGAGCTTTTTGAGTCTGAGTTTGATTGAGTACAGCGTGAATGAAAAAAAATGTGATTGAGTTTGAGTGAGTTCTTTCTGTTTTGCCGACCTATGACCCTGACATGCTTGCCTTTTACGTTCCACTCATTAGCGTCCAAGATGGCTATTGTGGCGCGACGGTAATATCGATAATTTCCTTTCATCCCAACGCCCTGAAGAAGGACCTATTTTATTTTTTTCTCTACTACTACTCTCCTCTCCTTCACTACACCTACTACCTTTTTCTCTCTCCTCCTTTCCCCGCAGAGTAGCACGCCGGCGAACTGATGTTGGCAAACCTCTCTGCATTTTCCTCTTTGATAAACAGTTTCTCCCTCTCTTTCTCATTACATCGCACGCTTTAGACCATCTCTGAGCAACAGAATTTCTTCGTTAAGCATTTAATTCCGGTTCCGAGCTGCCGCCATGCGTTCAATGAGACTCCCGAAAATTTTGCAGAACAGGCCGCTTGGCAATTATTTTCCCTCCAATATGTTGCGGGATGGGCCATCCCAACCTTCATTTTATATGGCTGCAGACACGAAAAAATGGATACTTCATTTATGTTTTGGGACCTAATTTTCATCATTGAATACGCCAAAAAAGTATAACACATCAGGCTCACAAACAATACCGTACAATGTGTCCAAACACCTGGAGGAACGTTCATAGTAATCTTCTCTAACACATCAACCAGACGTTCACAACCTCTCGTCACCTGTTTTCACGTTTCTGGCGTTTTCTGCCTTAGTAAACATCTGCTGGTTGCGAGAATGGTGTATTTTGATTCTCGGCACCGCACTCCACCGATACAGGCCAACTTGTTCCCCCCTTTTTTGCCCATTTAATACAGATGGAGATAAAAACAAGGATGGTGTGTAAAAAAGGTTAAAGGGAGCCGCAGAAGCTAGCACCTGGCAGCGAATCAGGAACGAGGATTGCCGTAAGCGGAGCGTTAAAACTGGTTTCAACGTGGGGTTATCGTTTTTGGGGCGAGTTGTTCCAGTTCCGTCAAAGCCCTGAGAAAGAAATGTTTGCGATTTGCCTGAAGGGACTACTAACACCAGATGTGTTGTTCTGTTTTTGTATGTGTTGCTCTAGCGCTTCAACTACAAACCACAAATGAAAATGAGCCAGAACGCTGGCGATAATGAATTAAATCCTTATTTATGGCATCATTGTCGGTTTCTTCCACTGAGTGTCCGCGGGCAGGTACACGGAGCTGTAAGATTCATTCTACGTGACTTTAATTTTGCTGTGCACGAAAGACGCCAACCTTGTCCTTGGCTTCCAAAGCACGCAAAGCCTCTTTGGACGACCACTTACACACAAATTCTCCCCCAGTATAGTAATGGGTGCGTACCAGCGCATTTAGTATGTCTAGAACTGCCTTGGGCTGTGAACGATCGTCACGAATAAGAAGAAATTAATTGCAAGCCCCACAAAAATGTGCACTGTGTCGCTTCGTCCTTCCTATGCACAAGTTTCTCAGTTTTGTTTCGGCTAATGTGCATGTAGATACACGTAAGTTAGTGAAAAGAGGCAGATCACGTCTAGTTTGAAACGACAGGAGCTGCTATATCGCACACCTTAGCAGGCGTAGCAGCAGAGGTAAAAAGACGGCTCGGTCACCGGGTCCAGGTGTCTCATTTCTGCGGTATCCTATCGGTTTAAAATTGTCCCAGTGGCATTTGATGCCAGTAGTTGCAAAAAGACAACTTGACAGCTCATTGAATCAAACCATATTAGCTTCTAAGTATTGAACTTAAACGGAAGTACTTCTTTAAACACCACAACAGGCTGTTGTAATGGGCAGAAGCAAACGGAGCAGTTTAACTAGTTTTCATATGGTTAAATTATTAATAGCTACATTGACAAGAGTTTGTACAACCCAGAGGGGGCGTCAATTGATATAACGCGAAACTACTTTAAATGCGACATGGGAGAACAGAAATGGTAGAAATATCATGAACATTCTTTTCTGTACCACCTTTCACCCGTTTTCCTCGGTTCCCTGTTTTACGGGACTTCTAAGTAAAACATTCTGCGATGAACTTAAGTGTGATGACGTGCTTGGAAAGGGACGCTCAGGTTACCTGCGTTAGAATGGTGGTTTGGGCTAGTTGGTGCGTACTGAAAATCGAAACAGCGCAAAAAGACGGAACAAGGAAACGACGAAACAAGGCGACGCTTACCAAACGTTTTCTTGCTACATTGTTTTTTTTTTCATTTATATCGTCTCTTCCGTTCCTCACTTTGAGGCGATAAATACTTCGACAAGATTCTTTACTGCTACATCCACTTCACGTTTCTTTGCTTTTGTTTCGTCGTTTTTGACGAAAATTATTTCAACACGCAGACAAGTAGCCCATGCCACCACACTGCCAGAATCACATTTCTTCGCAGCCGCGGTGCCCACAGCCTACTCACTTGCCGTCAAGTTCACGTGTTACGCGTTACCCTCTATTATGTCTTTTGTTTCACCGCTGCCAAGGTAGGATATATTGCGTTGGTAACTTACTTGGTACCAGCATATGCACTGTAGGAACAGCGGTGGTTATTATCTGTACCGGACAACTGCAACACGAATACCGTCGGGGTTTCACACGATGGAGCACCCCTTTGGAGACGTATCGTAAATACAGAATCACAGCAAAACGACATTTTTACCTTTGCTGACAAGGACACCGGAATAAAACCAGGGATATGTGTCCGCCACAAACGATAAAAGAGAACAGTTAAACGTTCAAAAATAGCTAGCCGGTAAACAGCGCAAAGGGTAATCGGCACGTGGTCTATTACCGCTACTTCCGGTTCAAAATATCGCCTAGCCTCCCGTACGCCAGTGAATTTCAGGTGCGTATGTGCGTGTTGGTTTTTTTGTCACAGAGCGCTCCCCTTTCGGAGAACCCCCTAGTAGGATTCATCGTTGTTTTACATTGGCTGCGCGATGCATGAGCGTTTTTTTTTTTCAGTGGAAACAGATATACAGCAGGCACACGTGCGAGTGAAAGCCGCCGCAGTACGGAAGGTCAGGAGAGCTCTCGAAACGGAAGTGGCGGGACTCCTCGGGAGCAGTGTACCCATGAGCCTTTGGGCGTTTTACCAGACACCTACTGCGGCGCCGCTTATATGTCAGTGCGACCGTGTTCCGCATGAATTCAGTGTATGTTGAGTAAGCGAAAACCATTAGGACAAAAAAACAAAACCTGCGTCAAGATTTTAGGGGCGAAGCTCCTAAAGCCATGGGTCTGTCCATCCCTTGTGTCTCGTGGTACGTGACCGCCGCATGCTTTCGGAGATGTCGCAAAGTGGGCAGCGTTGCACGCGCAAGAACCGGCTGCAACCGGCAGCGCAAACTCGGCACCGGGAGCGCGGAGATTGTCTGTGTTCGCCAACGGAGGCGCGAGCGCACGTGCACTGCGAGGGGAGATCACGCAAGAGATCACGCCACGAACGCAGGCAGTCGTTCTCGGAGATCGAACGAGACGCAAGGACCTTTGCTCGTTTCCTCTCGTCTTGTTCGGGCACAAGTTCGCCCTAAATAAAATTTCTTTCTTTACCGTTGTGTCCCAATCCTACGTGACAAATTGTGGTGGGAGGTGCGGGGTAGTCCTCGATGGCGCGGGGTCTTTCACCAGGTCTGGGCCTGGGAGCATTGACTCCGAAGCCCCGTAGCCCGAGTTCCCTGTAGGGACACCGACGGTACATGTGTCCTGCCTCGCCACAGTGGTAACAGAGGGATTTGTACAATGTACGCACACAGTCTTACGTCTTTCTTAATGATGTAATGGGTGAACTTTCACGGGAGAGTTACGGTTACCGATGATCTCCCCCTCTCGAGCTTCGCCCCACTTATCATTCATTCCGTGGATATGGCGTGATTTTTTTTATTTCGACAAATCTTTTCTTTCTTTTCTTTAAAAAGCAGGGCTGTTTAAGCTTTTAGCTCTGCTATCGAGCATTACCAGAAAACTCAGCGCAGTCAAGGGCACGTGAACGTGCGTCTCGTCAGGCGCGCCCGGCGTTGTCCAGGCTCATGCGTGGACTTGCTCCATGTGAGGAGCTCACAAAAAATGCTCAGGAAGATCACCGAATGCACGTGAGCGGGGGCCTCGTGAGGAGCGCCCGGCTTCGACCAGCTCGACCTTCGCGAACACTCTGCCTAGCGTTCATGGCGGGATCTCGCGCGTGCTCCTCTACTCGTCAGTTCAAGTGCGTTCACGCCAGCAGGGACAAGCACCCAGGCCGAGTTGGCGCTACAGACGCCGAGTTCGCGAAGCCTGTTGCCGCGGGTTCCAACGCGTGCTAACGCGGCCCACTTTGGGAGAGCTGCGAAAGCCTGCGACAGAACTGTCCGGGCCTGCTAGTCCTGAAGAAATTACAGCGGCAAGCTCTAAAATCTATGTGAGGTGCAACAGCCGGGTCTCCAAGGAAGGGTGAGGGGCCACCAGGTCTGCTGCTTCTCTAGCCTTTCGCCACTAGTGCAAGCTGAGGCAATTTTTTAAAAAGATTATCTGCATTAAATATACCTCTGGGTGGTGCGTAATACTCCGTAATAATTCTGTCAACCCGTAATCCCGTATATACGACAGGTTTCACTAGGAAACTAAGACTTTCATTTTAAAACTTGTCCAGCCTTATAGGTAACTCTTGATACGCGGAAAGCATTTTGCTGCTCAGTTGCAATTCAGCTTAGGGCACACCTCGGTACAAATAGGCAGCGAATGGGGGCATTTTTACGCGAATAAATTAAATGTTTCTGTGGGGATCTTGCAAGCGTACCTGTAAATTTAGACTTCGCGTACAACGCGTAAACCTGCAATATATTCAGAGCACACAGCATCCGGAATTTATTACCTTGGGTAAGCCCAGTGAGCTTCTTATGTAGATTGTAATAAAACTGCAACAATTATTGTGCTTTTTTTCCTGACTCTTATTAGTAACTCACAGTCGCTTTAATGCAATGTGAAATCATCCCCAGTACTGCGTTCTGCGGTAAAATATAATTGGTAAACAAGAATGCACATATTTCTAGGTAAGCTTTTGCATGAACTGCCAAAAAAAAGACCAAAGCAACAGCACTGATAGTTTCCCGGTCCAATATCACACAACAGACTAGTACACATTACGGAGACAAGGGCTGCAGTTTGTTTATTTTATTTATTTATTTCAACATACCGCACGCCCTCCAGGGCCCATGCAGGAGTGGTTACAATGAATTGAAGTTTTCATCGTAAGGATAACATAGGTATTCAAACCGCGAGAAACAAGAACAATATAGAATACACATGGATAGAAGCATGCTATACAGTGTGAACGTTTAGTTCACAAAAAGAAGTTATATAAACCCTAAATATGCAATTTTTTCTTTTATCACGTGTTAAAAATCTAGATTATTTATGGCTCTTAGAAAGCACTCTACAGATGTGCTGTTGACGGCGTCCGCCGGTAATCTGTTCCACGGTCCGATGTTCGAGAAGGTACAGTCGCGCTCACTATGACCTACACCGCTCATTAGTATTCACAGCTTTATATGACCTTTGTCTGGCGCCCGGGGTTAAAGACCAAGTGCGCATTAGGAGAACAACGTCCTAATGAATCCTGCCTTATCCCAACGTATATGCCCATAGTCATTGTTTTGACGATATAATCGTCTGAATACTAATGAGCGGTGTATGTCATAGTGAGCGCGACTGTACAGCGTTGGTTAAGCGAGCAACAAAGCACGCCCGTAAGAACACCCAACGTACAATAAGAAAGCTTTGCCTGTATACCGATGGGCAATACCCTTTCCAGCAAGCCATTTGCACACTATTATTCAACCATTTTCATACTATTATTCACACTATTGTACAATGCATAAAAAACGTGTTTGTGGGGCACAAAGTATGCGCCTTCCACGTTAAATAAATTTGACCTATCACGCACGTCTTCGGCCCAACTGGGCGGGTAACGCAATGATTTACTTCCTTGTAGAAAGAACGTGTAGCTGCTCGAGTCAAAATAAGTGGCTCGCATGTGCACATTGATAATAAACACCTTTGAAAATTTTTCTGTTAAAACGTTGGCTATATAATTGTGAAGAATGTGTCTGTTTGCAACCTATCGTATCATCAAGAGAACACTCGTTTTGAAGAGCTAAGTAAACAACGTAGACTTCAACGTGAGAGACACGTTTGGGAGACGCAAAGCCGAACGAACATTAATTTTTACTGTTTTTTTTTTGTTTGCAATCAGGCTTCCTGCTTTCGGATGCTGGCTTCGACGTTTGGTTGATAAATTGCAGAGGAGTGCCGGAGTCAAATTTTCACCAGACTCTTACGACAAAAGACCCAAAGTTCTGGAAGTGGACGCAAGTGTTTCGCCCGTTTCTCACCTTATTACGTTCTATGTTCAACGAACCTTTGCAGAAGCATATTTTTGACCCTAGTGCAAGTCAAACAACCTTTCCGTTAGGCAATCAATAAGCCCCTTGTGTGCCTTTTTTATAGGTTTTAGCAATACTGTGCTTAATCGGACATTGAACGAGGTCTTCATGGCGCAGCTTAACGTAAATATCCTTTACCCACTGTGCAACTTTGTCGCTGGGAAGAAAGTTTCTTGAAGTTATTAGCTTACGGGCATATTCTTTAGGGGCATGTTTGAAAACCGCGACCTAGAGTTGTGTAACGACAGCTTTATTTCGAACAACAGGCTTTTAGCTCGACATTTTAAACCTGTATTCACCGACAGGAAAGCTTCGTATTCGTATAGTATAATACGCTTTTTTTATATTTGCAATATTTTAGGATCAATGTTTACACTACCCCTGCTGACGATTATTTTTCGGGAGAATGGAGGTTTGCGAGGCTTCTTATTAAAAGGAACGGGTTAGAGTGCTCAGTTTTATGTTGCCCCAAATGTTCCCTCGGGCTCCTTCCTTCAGTTACGCTCTAAAACTACTGTGCTAAACAACCTATGCAGGGCAAGGTGAAACATATAATTTAGCTGTTACAGCTTTCCTGCACAAATATTAGTAGTTTTTATGGCTTGTTGTCAACTGTATTTTTCTACTGTGTGGTCAAACTTGCTTGGTGGTCCGACAGCGCTACAATTAAATTGTTTACTGCGAAACGGACATTGCAGTTTTGACGAAATCGGAAGGTACGACCTCTCGGCCGTTATCGACTACATCCTGAAGGAGACACAGTTACCCAACATTTCTCTCCTGACCACATCACGAGGCTTTACCAGCAGCGCCGTGCTGCTTTCTCTGCGCCCGGAGTACAACGACAAGGCAGGTCACACCAGTGGCAGTGTTTTGGGCATTTCAGTCTACTAAAAAGCCAAGTGAGCCGACCAAATTGAACACAAAAATGCATGTCTGTTTCACAACAGAATCCGTGCTCACATGAATCCCGTTGTCAACCAAAAACGTTTTGTTTTATTTATTTTATTTTTGGCATTCGCAGTCTAGTGGCTCGGATTCACCGTGACCGGGTGGCTTGTGTTTTCGTTTAAAACCATAATTTTACTACAGGTTACTTGTTCTGTTTGAAGCAGAAGGTAAATTCACAGAAAAAAAAATCGTAATTTCGGTGAGGTTTAAACATTACAAAAAATAGCAAAAGAGACAGTAACTACGCTTAAAGATTCCATTTTTTGATAGAGGATACCTGCGCCAAAGGTTCAATGTCGTATCTTCAATGTCTTATGAAATCAAAACATTCAGTTGAAAAGAACCATATACATTAGGTCTTTTTAAGCTCTAAAATTTGGAATGGCCTATAATATTTTGGTGAAATGTTTACGCCCTCTATGTACTGCGGCGCTAATAGTTGCTGCGAGGCCGTATTTCCTAACGGTTCCTCTATAGCGATCAATCCTAGTTTTTATTCAATGTTCAATGTACTTTAAAATATTTCGTTATAGTTTTCAGTACTGAAGAGTTTGAAAAGTAACAAGTTGCCATTGTCACAGTTTACCCTTCCCATTTTTCTCTGTTCTCCTAAATGCAGCTTTCAGAGAAGGAATAGCACAGTAAAGTAGAACTGAGCCGAATGTTCATCTTAGAGGCTATGCAAAGGCGGCAAGCTTTGTTCAACAAGTCCATGTGTTGAAATAAACTGCCCTCTTCTTGGCTTGGCCTGGGGCATATTTGTCAAAAAATGTGTTTATAATTTTTCTTTGCACAAACTGCTTTTACGCTGTGTCACATCATGTATTCCTGGACTAATTCATTTACTGGAAATTTAACAACCTGCGAAGAAGGAAAACAGTCGTATCACCTCTTACCATCTTGCGGGCTTTCGGTAAGCTTCTGAAATAATGAAACATTTAGCAGTAAATTTATTATGTGAATCTGCTATATTGTTGTATGATGTTCGTTTTTCACGATTTTAAAGAAAAACTTTGACATTTTCCTCAGTGCTCATGAAGCGTTTCATGGGAAGCCCGTTTGAGCGAACTTTCTTTCAGCTCCAGGAAACCGTTGTCTCAAACGTAACTTTCTAACAAAACCACACTGTTTTTCTTACCCTTTGCATCATATATTTTATGTCCAAATTGTTGTGCGGTAACCACACCTTAGCAAGTGCGCCTAAATAAGTGCTAAACATTGATATAACTTTTATGTAATGTGACACAAAAAAGCCCTATGCTCTTCCAAACGCAACAAAGGCTATAAATTGTCTTGCAATTTTTTTGAATCATGCAGGTGAATCTTCTCATCGGGTATGCACCGGTCGCGAACATCACCCCATTTTAACGTCCCCACTGCGACTTTGTCATTCCTTTTGCGGGCCCAGTAAAGGTAATATACTCCCTTTGGAATTACCAGTACCCAGGGCTACTCTACTTACATCTTGGCGCACTTCAAACAAGCGGTACGATGAAAAAAAAGATTAGTTGGGATTCCCCCCAAAAAGCGATAAAATTCTGGACATGCCATGGTTATGCAATATTCCAAAATATATTACGGTTTATATTATGTTTTCTGCAAATAATTAGGTTGACACAACGTTTTCTAAAGGAGGGCACCAGCAACTTCCCCTTACTAAACACCACGTGTCTGGTAATCCGTAAACCGCTAAATTATGTCCCACAATCCTTAACACTACCAAGATTTTAGTGAGTGGATGATGGTGATAATGGCGCGTACAAAATATTGTAAGAAGAGGCAGCCCTTGTCCACAAGGCTGCGTTAGCACCATTCAATTTTGCAGTAATAACTTGAAAAATAAGATAAAACTCACATTAACGAAGCAGGCAAAAGTGTAAATCCCCTACATTTATCGTAACGTTGCGAACTAAACCGGGAAATTTGGCCGCAAGGTACGCCGCTAAGATATTACATCCTAAATTTATATTACACTTACTTCCTAACAGCGAATGCTGTTATAAGATAACAGACAGTTTTATTTTACCCAAAGCTAATCAAAATAGCCTGATTGAAGCTCTTAATTCCAAGCACCAAAACTAAAAAACCAGTTTATTTTGGATATTGGCTGACGTCAGGTTATTAATTTCCCAAACGTTAAGAACGAATTATTCCTCAACTAACCAGACCCTCCAAATCGCAAATATGTGAAATGTTTTTTTTTTACTTTTAGTAGATTAGTACATGTGTAAGTATTCAGGATCGGATTGAATATTCAGGATTCAATTTAATTATCCGAGCTGTTCCCAAAACGCATTAACAAAAATAAAGCAAACGACATTCGTGCAGATAACATGGCAGTGATCGAGGAAACGCCAGTAACTGCAGGGGAAGCTTGAAAGCAACTGAGACAAAGCTAGCTATCGGCAATATCCGAATGTACGCACTCCGATATGAACAGATAAACGTTACGCACAACTTTAACGAGAAAAGAAAGGTGGCAGAACAATTGATACACAAAGCTGTTTGCCACCGACGTTATACCAGTGAAACTATAAAGAATACAAGCTCAACTAGCGCTGTCCCGCTAGTAACAAAGAGGAAGTTCCAAAGGCTCTCAAAGGCATGAAAATAGAAAGGCTGCAGTGACCACCGCATAACCGTCGATCTATTTATGGAGGTAAGAGATATTGTATTGGAAAAGCTTGGTATACTATTTTCATATGCTTGAAGTCTCAAAAAGTTGCCATATGCCTGAAAAAACACCCAACGTCATTATGATTCGTAAGACGGGCGATCCGAAGAACCTCAAAATCTACGGAACCATCAGCCTACTCTCAGGGCCTTACAAGACGTTTACCAAGGTATAGTTAGGTATTTGGATTCCCCAACAACGAAGAGAGCAGGTTGGGTTTAGGAACGGGTACTCAGCCATGGATCACATTCATGTCGTCAACCAATTGATAGAAAAATGCTCAGAGTACACTAAGCCCTTGTACATGGCACTTATAGACTATGTGACAAGCGTTTGATAAGGTACTCGCCGCAGCAGTTTTAGGACCTACTCAAGGCCAGGAAACAGAGCAAAACTTATGTAAACTTCTACAATGCGTATATATGGGCTGCACAGGAAGTATAACCCTTCCACAAGCAAGGCGATAAACTTCGATCCGACAGGGAATAACACAGGGACATACCGTCTCTCCAAAACTATTCACAGAATTTCTGGAGGGTTTATTTAGAAAGCTTGACTGGAAAACACTGGGATTAAGCGTAAACTGCGAATAATTGAATCATTTGAGGCTTTGCGGACGACATAGTCTTTGTGAGTGAGACTGCAGAACACATGGACAACAATGTTTGAGAAACTAAAATCAGAAAGCGCGAGCCGTGGACTAAAACAAATATGATTATAATCTAAAGTAATTAGAAATAAGCATGCCAAGAAACGTGACCTTCAGCCTATAAAGCGAAAACACTAGAAGAAGTAAACAAATATAACTAACTCGGCCAAAATTCTTAGTGCTGGACCCAAACCACGAGACATATATCCGCGCAGAATAAGTATGCGATGGGGAGCGCTCGGAAGCACTCCCAAATAATGAAAAGTAAGCTACTTCTGCCACTCAAAGAAAAATCTACAAAGACTGCATACTCCGCTTCTTACATACGGAGACTCAAACTCCGCACCTTACTAACTAGAAAGCAAACTTAGGTCAGCTAAGCGGGCCAGTGTATCGAATAACGTAAGGAATAACACTTAGGGACAAGAAACCAGTTACCTGGACCAGTGAGAAAAAAAGGCTTGACGATATCATAGTTCAAATAAGGAAAAAAAATGGACTTGGGCTCGCCATGTAGTGAGACAAACCAGCAACCAGTGGACGATTACGTAGCAGGATGGATAATAAGAGATCAATACAGAAGAAGGGAAAGGCCAATAGCGCGATGGAGGGATAAAATATGGAACTTCGAAGGTCACTTGTGGGGCTGGAGTAGCGCAGGACGAGAGCTGGTTGGAGGTCAGTGAGAGAGGCCTTCGTCTTGTAGTGGACCTTGATAAGGGCCTCATGATGTAATATTAATGACCGGGGTATTTTTTAGATTGCAGAAATAACCGTCAGTAGCTTTGAATACTTAGACCTGTAATACCTCCTCAACAAAAGCTAGAGACGTTTTTGTATCATAAACTGTGGCAGACTATAAATAAAAGTTTTTTACACCTCTTGAAGTCCGTTACCTCTCCTCCAGAAACCACCACGGTCGCCTTCGAGTTAAAAAAATTTTTACCCCGTGTATGTGGGAGCAAGAATTTCGTGATGAAATCACCTGATCTCACGTATTATATCATGGCCTTGAATAATAAAACTGTATGGGGCGAGCAAACCTATTTTGCCCACTTAAATTTTACAGCAAATTGCATTTTGCAGTATTTTTCACCCCACATGTATATCGCCACCTTCTATTTGTCCTAGATTGTGAAAGGTAGGACCGATGTCTGACATTGTATTGATTTTCAAATTACAGTGCTGTACTCATATTGCTATAACAGAGCGCAGCATTTTTGTCAGACTTTTTTTGTGTTCTGCCAGAAACGTTGAGCTGTACAATGATGTAAACAACAATCACTTTCGAACCATCAGATTACTTGAAGAATATGCGAGTCAGATTGTGTAGCAAATATTTCGGAGTTTTCCAGTCGCACTGGTTTGCGACTTTTGCGGACTCAAATACGCTCAATGGAATCGCTGAACGGGTATGTTTGTGAAAATCACCCTCTCCCAAATTCTTTTGCGAAAGGCATTACATATGTATCATATTCTGGTAACCTTCCTCTCATAAGAAGTTGCAATCTGATGTTCTCCTTCTCCGCCTGCCCAACGAAAAAATTTTGGTTCAAGTCGCTTTAGAAAGAACGTTCTGCATGTTTCGTAATTGTGTTGTATCGTGTATTGTAACCCATGTATTGAAACCGTGCACTGCAACCAATGCATTGATGCTCTGCTCAACGTCCACATTGTTCAAGCTAAGCCGAGGGCCCTGTAATCCACGCATCCATAAAATTTATTGATGCAAAAATCAACCAACTGATTGAACCTATACGCTTCTTATTTTAATACAGTCTGCGACATTTTGGATTGAGGGTCTTTTAACAACATGTCAAGTATTTTCTCCCTCGAAAATGATATACAACTTTGTGAAGGTAGAAGTTACGAGCCCCTCTACGCAATAAATTTCTGTTTTTATTATAAGCCTGTTATACTCAAAACAAAAAAAGAGGCCCAAACTTTTTTTGAGACATGGGCAACGTCTACTGAGCATGACAAGACTGATATAATTATCCGCATTAGTTCGCTGTTTAGTGTCCCTTTCGTTTATCTTTAAGACAACTATTCTTGAATGTAACGTGTTACAACCCAGGACTTTATTTCAGCGGTCTGTGCAAAGTGCGTAAAGTGGGTCTGGCAGACCAGAGGCACATCTTCTGGGACTGTGTCCGGATTCTAGACGAAGCCAAGTCAAGGACTTATCCGCCGAAACTCCAAGAAGCAGTGCGTAGTAACGACAAGGACGTTCAACTTTGGGCCGTCCAGCAGGCCCAGGGTGCTCTCGAAAAACACAGACCAGGCGACCCGGCAACGGGGTACTTTGGCGCTGTGCAGAGTAACAGCAAACCCTAGGTCGACGCCAGGCCCGCGTCGCGGCGAGTAGAAACCGTCGTTTTGCAGGCAACAATAAAGTGATACCTAACCTAACCTAACTATCCTTGAAGGGTACGCCTAATTATCATATATACAATGCTTCAATCACTTTATTGACAACGAGCAAATTCATATTTCATCAACTTTGAGGAAGTTGAGTACTCATTACTAACAAAGTATGGAGTCCCACGGTGCTGTGTTTTTCCGTGCTCAGGTATAGAAAGAACTCAAAGCTTTTAAACTGCGTATTTATGTTTACTTTCAGTATCATCAACGCAATCTTGCTTTACAGCGAAGCTAAAAGCGTTTTTTTAAACGTTTTGCTTAAACAAAAGCTTCACCTTTCAGACCTCAGATTTTAAATATGCAAGCCAAACATTTTCACGCGTTTAAGTTTTTTTAATCCACTTATCTAAACAATGCTAGTTTGTGTAAGGCACCCTTACTTCAGACATTCACACGTCCGTATTGAAACTGAACCTAATGCCGTTCTACACCTTTCGTGATATGGTGCCCGAAAGACAGGCTTCAGTTGTTGCCAATTGGTTGCTTATGAATGCCACATTTATGGAAATCAAAAACGTCTGCGAAAGACCTTTTTTACCGTTTTCTGAGTGCCCTATCATCAAGCTATCAGTGCTGTCACCTTACTTGTTGCCCTTATTCATGGACATTTGCGGTATTTTAGCCTTTATTACTAGTATACTGTTTTGCGGTTTAATGCCTTTCTACACTGAGCGGGCTGGTAATACCCTCTGTTTCTCACTCCTTAGACGAAGATCTCAAATCCTTTTAATAAACACTATGCGTTCTTACAGGCAATAAACGACTTCCTCACACCGTGGTGGCTTCCTTGTTCAAAGTCAGACCCAAAAGAACTTAATTGCCACTGTTTGCAACAGCCCACTGCGTGATGCCTGCTACGCACCGTTGGCAACTATGTTTGGCATAAATCCAAAACAGTTGAACAAGGTAAACTTTGTTCTCAAAATTCTGGAATGCATTACTCCTTTCAAAAATTTGTTTATAATTTTGTTTATCATATTAAGCACGTACAGCTGCGCGCATACTCGCGAAGATCGAACATTGACGTCATTTTAAGTGTCCATTCCACATCACGTTCATACGCATTCCCAGTATGCCTCATGAACGTCTGGAAAAGAATAACACAATTGTGCGAGGCCCCTAGCCGTCTGTTTTGGCCTGCCACGATGGTGCTTGGGCACACTTTTTGCGCTGACAAATTGGAGGTGAAACTAATTGCAGGTGACAAATTGGAGGTGGACATGTACCGCCGGCGTTCTTTGTAACTGCGATGCGTAGTCCGCGCACAAACTGTTTATTTTCAGTGACATGGGCAAACAAGAAAACATTTAATCTATGCTCACGGCCTGTTTCCTCTTGCTATACGAGCTACATTCACCCTTTTGTACCAAAATTTTTCCGTTGCATTATATTTCAGGGTAATTTCAACGTCCACTTGAAGGGTAGTGATTTGAAATTACGGCGCATGGAAACATCATCTTCTGATGGCACAAGAAATATCGCAAAGGTTTCATCAATGCCACTTAAGGTTGACTACCCCGCACTAAATGTAAAGCTTTGGAGATCTTAAATGGTCTTACTTAGTAGCGATGTATTTTAAAGATATCAAACAAATCATGTAGTTTTTCGTTACAGAGCTTTCTTCTGGATTCCGAAAGCCCTCTCTATGGTACGTTCAGCGCTAAAGGCACAAAAACATTTAAACTGTCTGACTCATGCTGACACACGTGGCAGCCCTGCGACCCACACAAAAAAACCATGCGCACTTTGTACTCAGGACAGCAACGTTCAGTTTCTGTCAAATCAACTTATTTGTGATATCTTGCCGAATTTCACAGTAAAAAGTTCATATTGAAGAAGAGCCAACACTTCCGTATTTTCGCATAGTTTGTAAGGGTATTCTTCGAATTATCCTGCGCTGTAGGAAGGCTGTTCTTAAGATGCTTAGTATTGTGTATCAAAATCTGAGACACATTTTTTGTATTACAGACACGGATTCCAGTCTATGTGGCCAACAATCCTGTTGGGACGTCCAGCCAGGAACTTGTTCACTATGCACAGGTGAGTACCAACCATCTTCCACGAAGCTAAAGCAGGGGTGAAAAAACATGGAGCTTCCGGGCAGCGCTATGGCGGAATACGTCGTTTGAGGCAATTTTTAATACCCTGCGCCTATTAATACCACGCGCCCCCTTCGGCCTTGATCCAAAAACCCTTCCAAACATAGGACGCACAAGAAAGATTTTTATATCTATCACAAAACCTCCGCTGTACAAGCAGATGAGCATAAAGTTTACGGCAACAAAATGACGTAGAAATGAACACAAAACTCTCCACTATCTACGGAAGCACCGCAAAAGAAAAAGACTGGATCCAAGTACTGAGAACTTTGCTTAAAATTTACACACAATTATTGCTTAGCAACCAAACGAACCATTTCATCTTACACAAAATGCACTTTCACAGTTCTACAATTTTAAAGTTTAGTAGCAAGACCTGCGTATTCAGACAAACCCAAGCAGAACACAAAACGAGTGCCGACAATACTGATACATATTCTAGAGCAACCAATTGCACCACATCAGGCCAAGAAGCAACACACACAAATGTTTCCAAACTAACAACGCATGGATAAATTTGCAAATGCGTTCCTTCTGTCACAAAAATACAGTCAGAGATTGTAAAAATAAAATGCAGCTTGTCTACGTTTACCCTCAAGGCGTATAGGTACCTAGCTATTTCGGATAACAAACATGTTTGTTAGTTATGGTAGCATTGTCTGAACGACGTACGTTGACGGCATCCTGTGAATTTTAGCAAGCTACAGGAGGATATTTTTCTCCTATATCCATAGAAGGGAAATTGACTGACGTACAGATAAGTTCAGGAATATTGCAATGTAGGACGCTAAATAGCTATACACCTCAAAAATAACGAACATTGAACTATGCTTCAGCCGTAATGAGAGCTGTGAAATAAAGCACTGCTTTGCTTGTTCTCAAATCCATCGGTAAAGTGAATCATTCCTCCTTGCTTATTTTAGCGTACGCGTGGGAGCATATGAATAGGAAACAGGCAATATGTTTAGGAAATTGGTTTTGGAAATAAAGTCTTCTGTAGGGCAATCAATAAACAACATATAAGGGGACAAGGTGGAACTTGGATGCGACGGGATAATTAAGACTTGCAGAAGGTGGAGATCCAGCTTATTAAAGGGGGTTTTAAGAAGGGAAAAAGAAGTGAACAAAATTGGTGAAGGAATAATATGAGAAAATTTGATTATCGGAAACGCATTCGGTGGCGAGAATATAAACGTTTGTAAGTACAGGGCATTACCTCGCAGCGGAGTACGTTATGAGCTGATCAGTTGTAGTAATGACGAATTCACCCGTTATACTAAAAGTAATCAATTTCCTATGCATCAAAATAATTTACTGTCTGCATTTTGTTCTACTTCATCTTTGTATTTAAACAGCTCGGCCGGTTTTATTGTGTAATAGCACATGCGCAAAGCAATACAAGTGTTTAGTTTGCATGGTGGGACGTGGGCGACAATTCTGTGGTGTGCGGGAAAAGCAGTGCCTCAGATGCTGTTATCTAGCAGAAAGTCGTGCATTGCGATCCCATAATAGGTAAGTCATAGAACACGAGCAGAGTGACATAGCGGGAAGGAAAGCTGTACATTTTACAGAATATATTGTGCACATCGTACTCTCTGCAAATTATAATTACACTTTCATCGGGTGGCGAAAAAAGGTGCAATTAGCAAAGGATATTTACTTATATACTTAACACAACAAAATGTCAACTGTTTTGATTTGTCTGCAGGTGCCAATTTACCGAATAAATTTCTTATATTATGCTGGATTTTTTTTATTTTTAGGTATACAACGCAAAAAATTTCATCAGGTACGACTACGGAAAGGAAGAAAATCAGGAGCGTTATGGTCAGGTACGTAAAATGTGTAATGTTTGTGCGACTGCAAGGTACGACATTGTAGGAAGTGTGATTTCGTAAAAGTGTTGTTCTCCTATATGCACCCAGAATTTTTGTTATTATTCTTACAAAACTGAAGTTGAAAGAGTATTTTTCTGTGCTCACCAAAAAGTGCGCACACGTGCGTTGCTGTGTTGAAGAGTGCTTCATAACTATGTCAGATATAATTAGTGTGGAAACAAAGGAACCTTCTTTTTTCTATCTGTATATTTATTTATTTGTTTATTTATTTATTTATTATTTTTTCTTTGTTTATTTTATTGTTTTGTTTTTTTATTTATTTATTTATATTTTTATGTATTTGTACCCTCAGGGTAATACAATACAGAGGGTAGTAGGTCAAGGGACAAAAGCCTGAAAAAAGGCAGGTGTTACAATATATTTACCAACCTGGCTCGAGCAATGTAGTAGAAAAAACCTAGCACATTTCAACAGACAATGCAATTTTGTACCCGTATATACATTTCGAAAGTAATCCACTAATCGAACACATATCACGGCTACAAAATTGTGGGTGCACAAAACCGCACTTATTCAAGTAACACTACACAAGGCAGAGTGAAGCATATTGATTTCGTTAATTTCAACGATGTCTCGTGGAAGGCTGGTCCCGTCATTGGGTGTACCCGGGATGAATGAATTTAAAAAAGCCTTAGTAGTACAACTAAGGGCGGCGACTTTGCGCGTATAATCAATACGCGACGACATATACGATGGTGAAGTTAATAAACAATCTCACAAAGTGTTGTGGGACAAACTTTCTGAAAACGGCAGAGACGTGCTATTTTATTTTAAGCAAAAACTATTCAGCAAGAACATCGGTTCACACTTCTCTCAATTTGCCGAACGTTCCTGCAATTGATCAGTGGTGTCCTATTGTGTGTGCGTGTACAATAATAATTGTTACATAACTGCATGAAATCGCCAATTGAAGATGTCGTAAGGATATTCTAATCGCGACTAGCGCTGCTGCTTTTTTTCGCGCTGTCAGTAAAAGTAGCACAACATTGCTTAAGCCGAAAACCCGTCATGGAAGCAGTTATGCTCCCTATTTCTTGATTGACTCTTTTTTGATCGACTCTTAGAAAAGTGTATACCCTGTCGCTGTCTTTAAGAAACCTGCCGATTAAGTCTAGCAAAACTTTTCCCCAATAGGTGATTCAATAATGTTGTAATGTCGTATCACAGCCCTTATTTTGTCATTTTTTTTCATTCGCATCGTAGAAAAATAGGTAAAATTTAGGGTATATATGTGTATCATTGGAATCCTGGGGTGGGAGCACACCTTCAACCCGCTGTTTTGTAGTGGTAAACAAATTGGTCCTGATTCTGAAAGGTGGTGTCTAAGAGGAATTCATTAACCTGTTTTACAGGATACCCCACCAAAATACCCCTTGGAGAAAATTCGTGTTCCATTTGCAGTGTTCAAAGGGAAGGTCGACGAATTGGCAGACCCAAAGGATGTACAAGACTTGATCGAAAGGCTGCGTGATATAATCGTCACTGACTATGAGGTTCCTGATCCACATTTTGGACACCTAGACTTTATATACGGATTTAACGCAAAAGATATTCTGCACCGCCCCATGATTCAACTGCTCTCTAACTACACATCCGGTGGTCCCCAATAAGTTTACGCGAAGCGGAAACTTTACTTCTGCGTACTTGAAAAGTGTGTTTTCATGTAATTTTTGGACAAAAGTGTCAACTTCCCTACTGCTTCCGAGGTGTTCCACTTGGGTTTCATTATTAAGATTAAAGCAATCCTCTAAGCCACTTATCAACATTGTATTTTGAATTAAAGTTTTCCAATAAATTTCTACGTCCTTACACCGCTATATTTTATAGTAAGGCTATAGTATGCGACACTCTGAACATGCTTTTCACGAAAGTAAAATTCAAAGATACATGCACCTGTAGTTTTCACCCTTCCGTCAATACTCCGGGGTACAAATGTTCAACTAAATATGCAATTTTTTTCCCATCTAACAACAGATTTCACTGGTTAAGGCCTGTATTCTATAGGCCAGGCATAACTTCTTGCTCTCACGACACACTTCATTGGAGTATTTGACTGCACTGGTTCAACAGAAACACCCGTAGTGCAGTTGGGCGCAAAAATACTACCCTGTTTTAAAACTGAAGCTCTGTGTGAGACAAATAAGACCCTCCTTAATACGTAAACAAACGCTGCGGACAGACGTACAATCTGGCAAAACGTACTACCCGGTAAGGCACGTAATATGGGGACTTTTTAGTGTTTACAACTGATAGCGTAGAAACCGGGAAATCGTATGAACCGAGAACGTATCAACGGGATTCTACTCTACTTCCTTGGAATGATCCTAGCGGAAGCACTTGTCTAAAGATTAGGCTATATCTTTCACTGCTCAAAAAACATTGTTGTGAAGAAACATTTTTACAAATGGGACAAGCCGAGAGCTACCTCGCTGTGTGTAACCTGTAGAATGTTGTATTGATTCATTTATTCTTACAAACTTCTTTTTCTATCCTAAACACCCCGTTAGATTGATCGAAGCGTACTTAGCGGAAAAAACATAAAATGCAGTAAGTAGTTTTAAGCAGCAGCCCATCTCTTCTTTAGCTCTGTAATGTATACGAAACATTCTGAACATAAAACCTAATTTGTGAAAAAACACTGAGATAAAGCATTTTAGAAGTTACATTATCACCTTCTTTTCTCCTCTACCGCTCGCGCTGACTGCAGATGCAGACTCAAATTTGCAACCCGTACAAGTGCTGATGAGAGTAACGGCACCCGTCGAAGCAGATACAGCTGGAGAGCTGCGCTTCGTTGGCTATCTGGCAACGTCACCAGTGGTATGAAAGCACCTCTATCCCCGTACTCTCCCCGCTCTGGCGTTCTGTCCTCTTCTATTTATTTTTTACGGACAGAGTGACGCAAACATGAACGGACCGCCGAATCATTTTTTTGACATGTCTCATCTATTGGTCACAAAACAAAAAAACGATAAAAATACAGCGCCGTCACGTGATTACTGACCCCGCTGACGTGCCCGATGTGATCGCCTGGCCGACGGCTCAACCGCAGTGGTGTCTGCGGTGGGTGTATATGGCGACAAAGGTTGAATCCAATCTTCGGCCGCATTGGCCACGTTAAACTTGAAAGTTTGTCGCCTTTTGGCAAGTCCAAAGGTGCCGTGACGACAATGAAGTTATAACCAACCAACCAACGGTGACGAAAGTAGCCGCTCAAGAAAATGGACTTTGACGAGTCATTTAATTGAGATTAACGTTTTCCACCACACAAAAAGCAATGACGGAAAGAACCTTCGTGAGATTTGGTAAGTACAATCTCCGCATCATTTAAACACCATTCCAAAATATCGACTATTTTTTGTTCAATAGAGCGAGTTTATTTCCTACGATAAATTGCGATTCGGTGATCGGAGCCTTCTGCATTATGTGCCCCTTTTGTGGGAAACCCGAGACGCTTTTTATATGGTCGGAGGCTGTAAACAAATCCCACTGACCCGCTCAATCCTTTCTACACTTATAAGCTTTGGGGAGTGCCTTTGCCAGCTCTTCTTTCTGCTCCCAGCGCAAGTCAAGCGCAAGAGAGCAGAATAAACGCTCGTGCCAATGAACTCCGGAATAAAAAGCCATCCTGAAACTCCTCTGAATTGTGATCGAGAGATGATGGGTGATTTCTTTGGTTTCCCCTTTGAAGCGGGGGATGACATCATCTTACCAAAAAGGACTAATAAAACCCTGTTTTCACTCTTGGGTTAATACTTGCGCTGCTTAGGCAGGCATAAAAACTTATTAGGCCCGAAGTACTTTTTTCCCTGTTACAGGTGGTAACTGTCCTAGGCACATTCCCCTATCTGATTTTCGTCCACCAGCATTCTAACTTTTTCGTCCCCTCGACAGCTTTGAATAACTTCCTCTCTGAATTTAAACAGGGCTTCTGGAAACCAATATTCTTTATGTAGATTTGGGTGGATACCCTCCCCAACCTATTTCTAACATATGTGCCGCATAGTTTTGTTTTTTTTCCGCATACCACGCATACCCCATCATGTGAATACTTCCCCAACTCTTAGTTCCGGAACTGCTCTAGCCTCAAAAAGCAAAACCTGCAATTATCGTAGAAATTTTCCCTTTTTGACAATTTCTCAGCCCTGTACACCTCTAACGACGTTTTAGCTTCCATTTTTCCCTCCATTATTCGTTTAATCTGCCTTGCCTCGGGTTTCCCTTTGGGTGTTTGGATTCTCCACTGTTCTTTCCGTATTATCTTTAGCCTTCGGGCTTCACCCTGTGTCCCTCAAGTATAGGTACCTAAATCCTTAGCTGCCCACCTTCGTTGATTCATTGCCTAACCTCATCTCAAGCATATTTTACTCTGTGCTTTCTACTTCAAACGACGCCCCTATCTCCCTGAACTGCTGTAGTTTATTTTATCCACCTAGGCCAAACGTTCCGTTCTCTGTTTACTCTCAAGCTATTACGTCTTTTTAAGCGAGTACAGCATTCGCAAACGTGAGACCGCCATCTTTCAATTCCTCTTACTATCATTTGTTAACAAGCTCTATGCTTCTTATAGCTGCGTTTCGCTTTCCCTTAACCTTAATGCTCCTCTGAGTCTTGAGTAGTTATCCCTTGTTATCACTCCAATATTTTATTCTTCACTCTAATTAATTCGCTTCTGGAATAGCAATAATGTTTCTCTCTCTCCCTTCTCTCTCTCTTTCTCTCTCTCTTCTCTCTTCATTTCTCTGAAATTGATTGCTGGCATATGTGGAGCTGAAGCTTCACGCTTATGTACAAGTGTTACGGAATTGACTGTTATTGTATATACTTTTGATTCCAATTTGAGGTTAACGTTTTTCTCACCATCATAGTGCTATTATCACCCTTGTAAAACCGCTGTCGCTGCAGCTTTATGTGGCCACCGAGATGGCACCTCGCTCCGAGGAGTGCATATATGTATGGTTACAATATAAACATACGCACGTGTGAGCTTCTCTCTTAGTGGTGTTTTCAGCATCAAAAAATTTTAGTTATGTCCAATAGGTAATACAAGCCTTCTTTTCCAGACTGCTTCAATTTTACAGGCGCAGTAATATAATTCCGGCACCCATAGAACCCGCAGCTCCTGGGTGATCACTCTTGTCCTCACAAGACATTTTTGTCGCCATATTTTTCAAGCTGCGAAACGAACTCAAAGTACTTTCCAGGCAGTGCGGAGCTTTTTGACGTTCTACAAACAAATAAAAACATTATTACGGAATGACACAAAACTGCTAAGATTGAAGTATTTTGAAATCAAAGCTGTGTACTAAAACGAAACATTTCTCAGACGAAACTTAGACTTGAAAAGATAAGATCTTGTTCTTACTTTCTTAGTGGTTATGCTGGAATTTGCTCCCTTTACGCCGGTTGAACAAGCCGGTCGTGTTAAGTAGAGAAGCATGAATAAAAGAAAGTTACCATCCCTTCGTACAAAAAAGTTTAGAAAAGCACGAAAGCTCTGGAACATTACCACTGCGCCAAAAGTACGTAAAAACTTGTGCTAACTGTGTGTCCAACCATGGCTCAAATTACGTCCAATCGACCGTGAAACATTCAAAGACACAAATCACTAACAAAGAGTGAGCCCATGTAACGATTTTTGCACACTAAGTAAACGCATCTACGAACGATCTAAAGAAATAAAGACGCGTAGTTTATGATATCAAAGTATACTGTTTTACTCATTCTTCAAGAACAATGCGTGTATTTTCATATCTAGAACGTTCCTTTAGACCGATTTTTAAGTAACCATTTTTACATAATTATGGAAGACCGGTTTTATGCACGACCGGCATGCCCAAAGATCTTATCAAAGCTTTCCGGTCGACCAACCGGTCTATAAGAAAATGCATTATTTTATTAGAAGGCGCCATTGGTCCCGCCAAGAAAGCTTTCGCTTTGAAATTATTTTATTTTCTAATATTGGGCCCAGTTGTGTCCGTAAACCAACAATTATTGTTTTCCAGTTGATTTAAATCATTCATTGAAAAAGCCGTCGTGGAACTTTACACTATTCGCCGAAATTAAGGGCAGGATACCAATCATTGCGGATAACGCTTGAGGACATATTCCAGGTACGATTGGATGAGATGTAAGCCTGCGTGCAATAACAACGGACACTTGGCATCATAGTTGAGGACTAGTTTTTTTTTCTTTTAGTCCGGGTTCCGGTTATAGGTTCCGGGAACCTAACGCATCACATTTCGCCGCGAAACCGCAACCTAACCACCGGGCCACCCCAAAAGCCCGAGATCCCGGGATCAGCAGCGCCCGGGAACAGCACTATGTGCACCCACTTAGAAAGAATGAATGAAGAAACCATATTTACAAAAAGATGGCGAATCGGCCGAACTGAGGGTGGGTGGAGAGGTTGTTGTCACTTAAGTCGAAATAGTTTGCGTGCGCCAATGGACTCCGGTGGCGACAGCCACGGCCAGCAATAAAAAGCTCCCCCCTGGTCGGAATCCAACCTCGGTCCCTCGTGTTATGAAACCGGTGCCTGTGCGATGGCGCTATCATCGCATTCAACGCCCGCAGCATTTCCTTCAGGTTGGTAGCGCGGACGCTGGCTTGGCACTTTGGCTGAGTTGAAGTGGACTTCGTCTTTATACTTTCGCAGTTTAGATTTCGGGCTTGAAAAGTGTGGAATGAGAATATCGATATAACTCAGTTTGCATGAAGAAAGCTTTGCTTCTTGACCATCTTTCTTTTAAGAAAGGGGCAGACCAAACAAAGGCCAAAGTAAGGCTAATCGAGACCACCAGCTCCAATGTTTCCTCAATCTTCGTATCGGTATCCCGAAGCTGGCAAATATTTTTTTTAAGTTTTCAGATTTTTCATGTTCTCGTCCATCCAGATTTTGCTAGATGATTTTTTCACTCTTGTTATTCCAACAAAAATTACGCGATTAAGCCACAGGGCTTGTCAGTTGGATTGGGTATGGTTAGGATGGTTTTAGAATAGGTTGTGGTTGTATTAATGGGGTAAGTTAGGTTCGGTTCGTTGCACTGGGGCTAGTTAGGTTAGGTTATGTTAAGTAGGGTTAAGCGGCGTTAGTTTAGTTGGGATAGGTTAGGTTATCTTATGTTAGGTTACGCTACGTTAGGCTACATGACGTTAACTGTGCGTTCACTTTTGCCACCTGAAATATGAGGCGGTCGCAGTACGGGATATATGATCGGTTACCCGTGCAAAATATACCTAATTTTAAATCTACGTAGTTTGATTCTTTAATATTACTCCGCGATTTTATGTATGTCAGGCTTTCTGGAAACTGTCATGAGGAATTACCGGTGGCAGTTCTCACTCACGGCTGCCATCAGAATAGACACAGCTGTTGACAATGAAGTCCATCGGAGCTTTTCACCACAGTCATCGATATAACGACCACCATCGAAATACGAACTATTAAATTTTCTTATTCACAACGTTTTTGCGGCACGTCTGTTCACGTTCCATCAGCTGCCCTCTAATTAGTACAGTCTTTATCCAAGATTTCTAGGCCAAGCTGAAAGTGCGCAGGACGCAAAAAATGCGATGTACAAGCCTACGGCCCCAACAAGCCTCAAGCGTTTTATGTCGGAAAGCTAGAGAAGACACCTTATTGTCATAAAATATTTTTTTCAGATTAAAAAAAAAAGCTTTTTCTCTGAATTCTTTGCGGTCGTGGAGCCGGCTTAGGATTTGCCTAAAAAATTTTGGCTGAGGGTTTACGTACCTACCAGGTAAAAGAAGCGGGCTCCTTCAAGGGGGCGATTTTCTGTCGTGTTTTGTAGCGTGTGGTACACCAACACCTTTTTCGATGCCTCAGTAAACAATTTATTGCAACAGCTGAATTAACACTCAAAAATGCATACCTGTGATTTTACATAAATTTACGAACTCTGACAAAAACGATGCCCACTTCTGTGTTTTCCAGGGAGTCGTGTGCCACGACAGTGTCCGTGAGTGACAACAGAAAGCTACACATGAATTACATTGCGCACGGCGAATAAACGCACCGCAAGCCCCAAAATGTCTAATTTTTGCGCCATCACCTCAACGTAACTATGGTAAGGGTCACAATTGGTAGTAATGACGTTAAGGTGGCTGGTTGATTGTTAGGATTAACGCACTGAAGCTACACCTTGCGCTATGAGGCGCGCCGTAGTGGAGGGCTCAGGAATAATTCTGACCTCCTGGCGCCTTACCACGCGCTTAAATCTTCGACACACTGGAGTTTTCGCTGTTCGCCTCCATCAGAAAAGAATCCACCGCAGCTCGGATCAAAACCGCGACCATGGCCTGCTCAGCACAACGCTATAGCCACTAAGCCACTGCGGAGGGTGGACGTAAGGTGGTAATAGTGCTAGTTGGTAATAAGTGGTATGGGTAATGGGAATTGGTCGTAGTAATGAAGGTAATGGTGGTAAAGGCCACCACTGTTCCAAGTGAGTTTCGGGACCTTCGTGCGCCTGAAAGTGGTGATGTATACCAAGATCCATCCTCATTTTTGGTTTACTGAATTTACAATGCACTTACTGAAAGAGATTGGCGTTCCCAATATTCTATAAACGTCGTTTTCTAACCTAAAATATTGTTCCGAGGCACTTGGAAGAAGATGCTGCGCAAGCACATGCTTCAAGCCTGAAAGACCATGGGGCTATATTCTTGTGCCATGCCGACTATGCGCCTACAGCTTACGCGAAACGATGTGGAAGATCAGGAATCGGTCTCGCTGTTTTCGCAGGCGCCTTGCTTGACTTGTGACATTTCCTACTTGGACTCCACAAACTGAAAATACCTGTCATTAGGTCATTCTTCTTGAGAACTGAGAAGTTTAAAACTTACATACCGATCAGCTGACTGTCAGTCGTCTGCAAGGTACTCACCGACGTAATCGCTAGCAGAATTTCTGCTTCCTTAGGTTTCAGTCAACCTAATGAACAAGCAGGGCTTTGTAAAGGACATTTAACAATTGCCTATATCCACGCGATCAATTAGGTTATAGAGAAATGCGAGGAGTATACTGAACCCCTATATATAGCCTTCATAGATTATGAGAAAGCATTTGACTCGGACGAAACCTCAGCCGTCATTCAGTCACTGAGTAATCAGGGTGTAGACGAGCATTACATAAGAATACTAGAGGATATATACATTGGGTCCACAGCTACCATCGCCCTCCATAAAGAGAGCAGTAAAATACCTGTAAGTATCTGCGTCCGAGAAGGAGACAATCTCTCCAATGTACAGCATGTTTACAAGAGTTATTCAGAACATTAGATTGGCAACAAGTCGGCGTAAGGGTTAATTGAGGATATCTCAGTAACCTCAGATTTGCTGATAACGTTGCCTTGCTAAGTAACTCCGAGGACGAATTGCAAAGCATGATTACCATGCTGGGCAAGCACAGCGGAATCATGGGCCTGCAAAATATTATTCAGAAAAATAGAGTAATTCCCAGTAGCCTCGGGAGAGCAAAACGATTTGAGATAGATCGCGAGGCGGTGGAAGTGGCAAGCGAATACAGCTACTTAGTCCAAGTAGTGACCCCGAATCCCAACCATGAGGCAGAGATAATTAGGACAAGAATGGGGTGGAGTGCATTTATCTTTAAGTAGCGCTTGAAACAGGACGGAAGCAAGAGGACACACACGATGGTTCTATGTGTCGTGTGTGTCGTCGCTTTCGTGTGTGTTTTCGTGTGTGTCTTCTTGCCTTCTTTCTGTTTCAAGCGCTACCATACGATGTGTCAATACCAACTAGCCCAACTTTCGGTTTTACTGGAGTGCATTCGGTAGGCATTCTCAGATAATAAATGCACCCTACATTTGTCCCTGAAGGAGAAAGTGTATGACAGCTGCATCTTACCGGTACTCACCTACGGGGCAAAAAATTGGAGGCTCCATAAAAACGCTCCGTTCAAATTTAGGACGACTCATCGACCATTGGAACGGAAGATTAAGGGTGTAACGTTAAGGGACAAGAAGAGAGTGCAGTGGATGAGGAAACAAACGCATGTTAAGGACAAGCAGTATAAATTATGAAGAAATGGGGTCGGTAGGGCATGTAATGCAAAGACAAGGTAGCCGTTGGTCATTAAGGGTAACAGAATGGATCCCTATGGCAGCGGGCGGCAGAACGTTAGATGGGCAAATTAGATCATGAAGTTTGCAGGGATAAATTGGTCGCAGTTAGCACACTACCAGCGATAATTGGAGATCTATGGGAGAGGCCTTTTCCCTGCAGTGGGCCTAGACAAGCTAATGATGGTGATGATGATGATGACACCATTCTTTGTTGTGCCTTCCTCGTAACAATATCTTAACACCAAAGCACGTGTGCCCTTACAATTTTCCCATTCGTCTGCCTGATAACATATGAGGTACAGAAACCACATTCATGTCTTATTTGGAAACACGTGAATATGGGCTGCCAGACCTCGTTGCGCCAATAGCGCGGCTTGTTGCCGAAAAAAACGGGAAACGATTATGCACGTTCATTCTCCGCTTTCGAGAACTCATCTCCATGCGCTAGTAAACAATTTTCAAGTAATACACCAGTCACGGCGCACACAATTTCCTTATCTATATCCGTGGATGTAAAAGGTACGGAGCGTAGGATCGAAGCTTCCCGATTAACTTACATGTTCTCTTGGGCTGATTTATGATTACCGAATAAATTATTTTTTAGTGGAGAGTCTTATTGGTGCCTGTCGCAGAAATTAGCTAATTTAATCCAAACAAAGACGGCACACGTCAAAACAATGAGGCACACTTTGGGTTTACTGTAATGTAGTTTGAAAAGGCGAAGGCAACCAACAAAAGTAACGAAGGAAAATTAGACATTGATGTGGGAAATGCGCAACTATACCTGATCCAAGATAACCTTGTATAGCATTTATGAACCAAAATTGATCATGGGGAAAAGGATGAATATGGGCGAACAATATGCGAGCGAACGGGAGAACAATTCGAGTACAACAAGCGAACGACATGCGCACCAAAATTGCAGTCTGGAAAGCACAGTAGATAATCGACAATGGCAATGCTTAGTTAAGTCCATGATTGACACTGCCTACAAAAAGCATCAACGTTTCTTCAAAAAAACCACGTTATCGGGTTGTTTGCAGTGTGAATGCAAACAATTGCGCAGAGACAATATCATAGCGCAAAAACAATGTTCAATTGTTTCTGGGCTAATTGTTTCTACGCTAATTATTGTAACTGTTTGAAACAACTACCAGCTGACCTAAATCTGCGTTCAGAAACAAACGGTTTTAAATTGTATTTACTAAGATCATGAAATTACAAATGGCGGTGGTGTAGTATAAATTGGCGCGTTTGAGCTATAATGTCAAAACGACTGGGTGTTCAGAGTTGGCTGAACCGTTTTAGGTGTTTCAAACTTCCGACGGATATCCATTCATCGGCTCTCCACAAGAGGTAAAGGACCAGACACTCATGACTAAGCGTCACGCCAGCTGTTGTGTACACCAAAGGTAGTAAACCTGTCCTAAGCTCAGCCGCGCCAAGGGCGGAGTGGACAGCTGTGCTTCCCTTTATCCTGTGTAGAATCTGCAAGCTCGTGTTACGTACAAAATACCGTGCAACTGCGCTAGGTGAGTGCTGTATGATCAATTTAGGTCATTTGAACAAAGTACTGTCTCTAGGCATGCATTACAATATGGGCCAACTACCATAAAATATTTTCAAGAAATACGATTACTTTATCGTACAAGAATGTCACTTTATGGCAGTTTTGGAATGTCCAACAAAGATGTAACTGATAAAAGGCGCGTACTATGAATTTGCATTTGGCATCTCACACATATACATTACATGTGTTTAAAACTAATCCTCCTGTAGTGTTTTAAGGTTTGATTGCGAAAGTGTCACTTTACTCCGTAAATCGAAAATCCGGCGTTGCAGCGTTCGAGAGAATGCGCACAAAATGGCCGCACTATAACCAGCAAAAACGACCACCGTGGCACAAAAATTTTCCCGACAGCTCAAATAATAAAAAAAATAGGCGAACGAATGTGCGAATGTCAAACTAAGCTTCTCACGGAAACTCCTGTAAGCAAGCTACGTTGTTTAGGTTAAGAGCGGTTGGGGCAAATTTTTTCGGGGTGTTGTTGAGCCCGTGACCGGTCTAAAAACTTGTTTACAATAGTAGGCAGCCTATTACTGATGTAGTGCCGGGTTTGCAGCCGCACCGCACTTTTCGAGTGGTGTTCGGTTATTTTAGGCATGGCGAACAAATGCTTTAGAAAATCTTGGAGCGGTTTAATTTATAGAAATGGCTACAATTGAGTGCAGGCCTTAACTTTCTCTTATCCAAAAAATGAGGGAAGCCGAACTAACACGTAAGACTTTAAGGTAGTGAGGCTGTACGCACCCCGAACGACCATCACGACGGTTTAAGTCCACTACTGCAGCCGATTTGCTTCTTCTTCGCTGCCACAACGACATTTACTCCGTCATTGTTGCTATAAGTGTGATCTTCTTTCTTTTTTTTTTTTGAAGTAATAATCATTGGACATCACTTTGGAGGGGCGTATGCTATGACGGGTCTTTCTCGTGTGCAGCAATTATTACCACGATTACGGCGAACGCCGGAGTTCTTTTTTTAGCCAATCTTTGCCAATCTCCTTAAGTCGGGTATGAATGGGTTGACAAACTGTGCAAGGTACGCTAGGCGGTCGTCGCGAGGCGCACAGGTACGAGCGCTAGGCATTTTCTTGGCGTTGTTAACTGCCGGGTCATCACCGCGAGGCCAGCGCTCATGTGTGCGCGCTCGGCAATTTTTTTTTGTATTTTTAACTGCGGACACGAAAAATTACGATTTGCTAAACAGCTTCGCTTTTAAAATGTTTCTTTTCTTGATCTCCACTCACACCTCTAGCCTTTTGCAACCGGTATTGTTCTCTCTTGATTTTTTTTTCCCACTTGCGGCTATTAGGTTCTAGATGGCAGTTATTTTCACCATTATGAAGTGTAGTCGTACTCCCTTGTTTAGTAATCTTCTCATCCTTAACCGACAACCCTTGCATGCGCTGCTGCACACAATGTTTTGTAACCATCCGTTCCTTTCTGGCAAGATTCCCGCTAAAAATGCCCTGCATTCGGTTCAACAAATTTGGCGGTGAGCCAGTGCTGTGTCTGTTTGCAATCTCGTTCTTGTGTTTTGTTGGCTTGCGCTGTAAATTTTTTTAAGAATGCTTTGCGATTTTTATTTACTCCACATAGGGTTAGCTGCTACAGGGCGACAAAATGCAAACATTTGCTCACCACGCAACCAAAAATAGGAGCACACATCAGCTTCTTTTCATGTGATTGCACCGTCATTCGTCAAAGACAATTCGTAGCACCAAGGCTATTGTTGTTTGCTATAGTCCTCACAAGAGATAATATTTCCCATATCACTTCTGGCACTGCAAGGTCGAAACCTGGAAGTGCAAATCACTAGAGAAAAAGTGGCGAGGACGGAATTGTTTTTACAGAACTGGAAAAAACATTTATTTATTTATTTATTTATTTATTTATTTATTTATTTATTTATTTATTTATTTATTACAGCTCAATATAGCTGTAATATATACCCGCCCCCACATAGGCCGAGTCGCCATCCTTGTGTCAATAAAGTTTATTTATTTATTTATTTATTTATTTATTTATTTATTTATTTATTTATTTATTTATTTATTTATTTATTTATTTATTTATTTATTTATTTGGTCAATACTGCCAGCAGCCTTTTGGCTTCCAAGGCAGGAGTGTACAAAGCAGTGAAATAATGCATTTTGCAAACTGCGAGCACAGAAGAGGAACAAGGGATAAATTAGACATATAACACAAATATGCAGAACATTCAAAGAACAGTGACAAAAAGAAACAAACATTACTGAATTCTCTTATGTGTGAGGAACAAGCTCGTAATATCATGATTGGGCATGTAAATGACCAAGTACACACTGGAATAAAGTTTACGACAGGCGTAGCCCTAGTTGTAGCTTATGAGGAACATATATAGAAAGTCATATATAGGCGTCAACACAAAAAATAGGCGTCGGCGTCAACACAAAAAATGCATGAGCAGGGGAAATCCAGGCGTAGAAAAAACAGCAGAGACAACAGCCAACACGTCGAAATTAATATTATTGAATGGTTCAACAACACTCTGATGTACGAAACCAGAGTGCAGCAGTTGTCGGGTTTCAAATAAGACATGTAGATAGAGTTCTGGGTTCAAGAATTAGAGCCGAGCGTCGCAAAAAAATAATCCAAGGATGACGCATTTACCACGTCGTACGAAACAACCTTCCAGTTTCTTGTCGTCCTTGGAAAAAAAGAGAAACGGTGGGCGTTTGTTTTACTACGAGGAACCAGAATTGTGTCATGCTTCCTTCGTGTCTCACACGCTGTGTTATATTGTGCATAGTCATGATAGTTTAGTCGAGTGTGCCCATTGACAATGTTGAACAGGTTTTTGAGGCGGTGAACATTGCGGCGTGATTTAAGCGTTGAGAGCTCGGACCTGTTGCATAATTCCGTGATAAAGTAGAGCCCATAGACAATGTTGCTAACAGTTTACAACTGCGGCGTCCAAATTAGGGCGAATAGAACGGACACATTTTTAAGGCGCTTGGTATGTGACTGCCTCGCTACGCTTGCAAATCAGCGCAGTCGCTACGACAAACGTTTTTAGATTAGGCCAGTTTAAAAACTCTGCCGTCGGAGGCGTCTGCGTTCGCCATCCCGCGAGCCTGTTGCTATGACGACGACAAACGCTACTTTGCCAGGCTTAAGAGCTGAAAAATCGTCCTTCTATCTCAAAAACGAAGGCAGTTTCTCGTTTGAAACTTTGGGTGAGGGTTAGAATGGGCAAGTTGAAGGCGAAATCAACAGCTTAGAAGATGACATCGCACCGAGGAATTAGCGACGAAGCTGTTTTCGCTTCGAAGTGGGAGGGCAGGGCGACGTCATGTTAGTCAAATCAAACCGGAGACAGCAAAGGATGATGGGATAGAGTGCTGGGCTACGTGGGCTGAAGTCATGGCGGGACTCGGCTTCACAAATGTGACGTCAGGGTCTCTCCTAACCTTTTCTTTCCTCCATGGCCGCGCGCGTGAAGTGGCGTCACGAGTTTTTGACGAGCGCTGTCATGTCACTTCTTTTGGCTTAACGGGGTGATATCACGCTGATGTCCATTTGCTGAGTGCTGCTCCGCGTGCTGCTCCGTCGGCGCGATAAATGAGATCCAATTGAACTATGTTCTTTGCGTCGCAGGCCGCTCATATTTCAGCCCGGGTATTCTGTTGAATAAAGGAAGCGAACTGTGCAATAATATTAACGCCGAAAATTGGTGTCAGTGCTCCTTTAAAGTGTAAGCCGTACTGTGCGTCTGAGTGCTCTAGAATTGGTTATTCTTATAGTCCAGGTAAAATCTTACACTATCTTCACCGCTTGAAAAGGGGGCCTCAGATGGCTGTACAGGCTTTGATTGAACTTTGTCGCTTAAACCAACTTTTTTTTAACTAGTTTTTAACGCACTTATTTTAGCAGCCTTTCCGACACAGAGCTTCGGAAACTCAGGCCCAAAATGCATAATCGAAGACATTTGATGTATTTAATTCCGCGAACGAAGTAATGAAATTTAGCGCACTGTTTTATTGAAGTGGTGGTGCACGCGGTGCCGCCATAGTTAATTTTATGATCTGTACTGAGCACCGAAACTGAATTGTTTAATTCTGGTTTAGTAAGTAGCTTTTCCTTGTGTATGTTTTTTCGTGACTTTGGCTCTCATTTATGTTTTTTTTTTTTTCAGAAAATACTAGTACGAAAATAAGCATACACCGACACAAAGCGCATTGTGGATGTAATATTCAACGTACCGAACATATCGGCTGGCATTTCGCATTTAAAGATAAACCCACGCCTATGACTACAGCTATAGCTACGGCTATAGCTATGGCGTAGGCGTAAGCGTACGAGTATGCGTAGGCGTACGTGTTCGAAGCCGTGAAACGCCCCGTACCCCGTTTGTCCAGGAAGTGTTTATTAGCGTGAGGACTTTCACACCGGGTGCTTAAACGCCGCAGTTGAGAACAGTGGCCGTCCAGGTCAGCATGCCTCTTATGTAGTATGTCAGGGTAAGAATGCTGCCTAACGAGTGTATACACCTCCAAAGAAATTCATCATCGCCTGCACCTTACCCATTACCCAGCGGTAGCAATCCACAGCTGTGCAACCCATATAAGCTTAAGGCGAAGCAAACATGAAGCAAAACATTACAAGCGGCAAGACGACTAAACCTTTCTACAACTCCAGGTGGAATCAAAGCGTCTAACACGTTTAACAGGGCAATTATTATTTCTATTTCCCGAGCAGAATGACGTGCTTTGATGTCATCGGAGTTTTTTTTTTTTTTTTCAAACGTGGAGCAGCTACCGCTGCCACACCACAACTGAGCAACTACCAGCCGTCTGGCGACCACGCTGTCGGACGTATGACCATCCTAGTTCCCGCAAGGAGTCTGTTTTGCACAGACTGATGATAATTGCAAACACGAAGACTAGTGTCTAGCATTCCCGAACTTCCGATCGTACACTCAAAAGTTCGGCAACGGATGCGAACCCTTATTTTAATGAAATCGAAAATTGGGCGTACGCTTCTGACCCATCTACGCACACTACATTCGAATAGAATCCTTACCACCGCTACTTCCTTCGACAATGAATGCCTTCCTCGCAATAATAGCTCATGTCCTTCCTCCTTTATCCCGGTGCTAACAATTCCAAATGTCTTCATTCAAACTATAAAAAACGGCGATTGATCGTAATATCCACCGTTATGCTCGCACAAACACAACAGATTCTAGCCCAGTACACAAACGGCGTTTTCCCATTCCTCCCACGAAGCGGCTGGACGTAAGAACTTGAGATTACAGAACGATCCATACGAATTTTGTTAAGGCACGTTCCAGTGCGTAGATTAGCGCGCGGCCTGTTCACGGTCCACACCGGTGATGTATCGACTACAGCCGTCTCCACAAGGTGACAAAGTAACGCTTATCTCTTTTGGGTCATTGGCGAGTCCCTCAATCGCCTTGATGTCGCGGAATACTTTTTCTGTATTGATTTTACATCTCGTTATTGCTAAATTGCTATCTCGGCAGGTGTACCGTGAAAATTCAGAATTCATGATCGTTGAAGTTGTTTTAAAATCCAACGTTGTGCCGTTAGATATCTGCACCGCACATGCAACATTCAAAGGTATGGTAGTCCTGTGGTGCTGCATACCGTTTAGCGCGCTGCAAATGGGCTTGGTGCCTTGGTATTATCACTGTGTTTGCTCCCTCGTTTCAAACCAATCTATGGAACCATTGCATATTATTGCTGTATTTCAAAACGTGGGCCCAGGCTTTCATACTCAAAAGTGCAATTTCACCTAAGGTTCATTGCTATATTTTGTGACATTGTTGTTCGAAATTCAAATTTTGTGTGTTTAGTGTGGTGAGCCTACACCTGGATATGAGGCGCGGTGTATTGCTGCGCTCAGGATTAGTTTTAAGTGCAGAGCACTTTAGGCGCTGGCCTTGTCGATCTAGCTCGCTCGCTGGAACCAAGCATATCGCCACGGCATTACGGTATAGCCTGTCACGGTCCATTTGCCGCGGCGTAACCCAGAGGCTTCGAAAGCCAAGCGGTTTATATAGTCCTAAGCTCTCGACACTCGTGAACCGCTGGCGCTTATCAGTGGCCTAGCTCGGCTATACCAGGATATGCGTAGCGTGAGCTAAAGTTCACCTGGTTATTCTTAGTTTTCGTGGTTGTCTAGGATCAGCTGATTATCATGCTCACTGCTGCTTATCATCCAATCCCAATGCAATCAAAATCCAATCCATTTGAATTCAATCCAAGTATAATCCAAGCCAAGCCAAGCCAAGCCAATTCAATTCAATCCAATCCAATCCTCGTGCTTTCGCAAAATGTGGCAGTGCAGCGCCGGCACGTGCGGGGGGAAAAGTACAAAGAGAACAGAACTCCCGCTGGCGCAGTTTCAGGCAGGGGGCGCGCGAGCACTGCGAAGGCGGGATATTTAATTTGCATGGCGTGGTAGGAGTGAGCGGATAACGGCGGTACAGCCCATTATGGAGAATCACTGCTCCGCACTTCTGACAGCTTTCACATTGAGTGGAACGGCTTTAATTTTTTTACTACAGGGAACCGTTAATGTGAGCGAGGTGTCCATATGCGGGAATTTTGGCTCTTAGCCTTCATCTGAAAACCAGCCACCGCGGCCCGGATCGAATCCGCCGCCTTGGGCTCAAGCTACACAACGCCGTAGCCACTGAGGCTCCGCGGCGAATACCTTGTTGATGTTACGGGCATTCAATTAAACACAAAGAAGGGCTACGTTAAAAATCTTCCTCCACCATTCGTAACATACAGTCGTCCAATGCTTCCTGGGAGTGTGTTTCTTCTGCCAACAAGTTTTCCGAAATTTCGCAAAAATTTCGCGTCCCACCGAATACCTTCTTGAAACCAACGGAGCATATTCCTGGAGCTTTTGACAGGCACAAGCATGTTCAACTCTCGTAACCTTGCTTCTTCTCTAGTTTAGGACATTGGTTAACGCTCTGCATCCGCATGACCCGTACAGACTCTAGCGACAGCGGCATAGGCGTCTTCTTGGAATAAAAACACCGAGCCATGAAGAATCGGGGCAACGTTGGCGTAATTCCTCTTCTGTCTGCATCATTTGCCTACCAAATATAGACTCTAATTAAGGAACAAAAGTGCATGAGTATTGTAATTGTACTGACCGAATTTCACCAAATGTTCTCTCGCTGGCTTTTCGCTGTTGCAAGAACCGTCAGACCCTTCTGAATTTACTTGCTGAAAGACCGAACAAAGCTGCTTCCCGGCTGGGATTTTTGGTATCACTTTCTTTAATTAAGGTATTTAAGGGCTGAGCCCAAGGTGACCGGTTAGCTGCCGGCCACTGTTGCCACTTTTCTGATGAAGGAGGAAGATAAAAACGCCTGCTTGTACAGAGTTTGCTGCGCGTTAAGTGGTCTAAATTCATCTTTAGCCTTCTACTATGTCAGGCCTCGTAGACTAGTAGTAGCTCATGAAAGGCCTCATTGTAAAAGAAGTCGAACTACCTGAACATCAATCTTAGATCTTCTAAACACCAGAAACCAAACAGCGCCACGGCCAGTGCCTCTGCTTTATAATTAACATGGCTAGTCTTATCGAGCGCCGCTCTTTTCTTCGGCCCTTCCTACTATACAGTTGCATGTACACTTATATGACTGCAGCATCTGCTGGTATAATTTCTCTTGGTTCTTCTGGCATCTTACACATGTGTGCGGATAACCTATACAAAGTTATCAATTTTTAAATTGGTATTCTAGATGTCAATTACTCGCACGGTTGATGCGGAACTGCATTTTAGTGACCTCTAGGATGGCTCAGGTGAGCATACGTGCTCAGCGTTTACACATGTATGAAAAAGTACAGTTGCGCTATATGACAAGATGGCCGGAATAAATGCTGGCCAGTTAAAACCCCTCGAAAGGATGGCAAATATAAGGGAACCCAAGGAAAGCGCAAGGGTAAAACCGAGGTGTCTGCCATACTCATAGATTCAGAAAAAGCGCGTGATGCGGACGTAAGATGTGGGAAGAGCCTTGAAAAATCCGTCTCATGAAGGCTTCATCTTAGTGCCGAACGATTGCTTATGCTTTCAATATGCTGAAGATGATAATGGTGACGATCATAACGCTTTCACGTAAGCTGGACGGTATGGATTTAGCTTGGAGCTTTGTACTCAGCACATTCATTGGCAAAAAATGTTAAACTTTTTTTTTGCTATATTTGTTCGAATATATAGGTTCTGGAAACAAAACAAAAAATGTCTGCATTTCCTGAAAGTACGTCCCTTCGTCCGTACGTAATGCACAAAAACACCAATGGAATAAACTCAAGCAAAAAACAGTATACGAAGCCGGTAAGAACTTTTTGTCACTGTTTCAAGGTATTTTTTCTCGCGTTTTATGTCATTTTTAAGGTGGGCAGGGAAAGCAGAACACGTCTGGTAAAAACAGCGCCTCCAAAAATTCCCATGGCTCCTCAAAAACTGAACGGTGGCATTGAGGAGCTAGTTTTATCATTTTTAAACGTTCCTGTGCCTTGAGACAAGTGTCCACGTTTGCCTTAATTGTATGCCTAGTGGACTCTGGCCAGCAGCGTGTTAGCTTAGGAAAGTTTAGGGTATCAGCCAGTTCACACACGCCAACACGCCACATGCTGTCTGGTATTACCTGAAAGACTTCGCACCTTGGCTTCACATCTTATGGCAGCTACAGGAAGCGACTCCAAAATAGCTCGTGCACAACGCGCTACAGCGCATTTGAAAGCATACAAACGTTTTCCGTATATTTGCAACTACTTATCGTTTCACAAGTCATGCTTATATACTCTGTCTTATGAGGCTACGTCGAGTACTGTTTTCTGTATGAAATATTTTGGCTCATCTGTTCACAAAAACAGTTGTTTTAAAAAGGATTTTGAAGGAAGTGAATAAAATATAGTACAACTCAGTGGCTAAGGCGTTGTGCTGCTGAGCACGAGGTCGCGGGTTCGATTCCCGGCCGCGGCGGCCGCTTTTCTGATGGAGGCGAAAAGCAAAAACGCCCGTGTGTACGAGATTTCGGCGCACGTTAAAGATCCCCAGGTGGTCCAAATTAATCCGGAGCCCTCCACTACGGCGCGCCTCATCGCCTGCGTTGCGTCGGCGCGTTAAACCCTACAATCAGAAAATATAGTACAAATAATACATTACTGTACGTTTATTACCTCTAACCTAGGCCTAGTAAGCGGATCAGAATAAGTGATTGTTCTAAGCTTCCATTACCACTCACTCAAATTGCTGCGCCTTTACACAAATATATAAAATACTGGTAAACACCAAAAGTTATTAAACAAACAAGAAATGTTGTAGGTTTGCGTTTGGGACATTCAATAATGCGAGGGCGGGGCAACAGGCAGCACTTTCTTTTTAAATATAACTATGGTAATTGCGGTAAACCTAAATGTGACACTATAAAAATTTACATAAAATTTGGCCTGATGCGTTCTCCCGTCCTAAGCAAGCTTAACTAGTTTTGTGACAAAATATTGTAACATTTCTTCTTTGTTTTTTGTTTTTTTCACGCAGCCTACATTGAAAGCCCTCATACGCGAGAACGTCGTGCATTCTCCGTACCCATCTTGCGAAGTTCCGAATGCGTCAATATACGCCGTGGTTAAGGAGGAACTAGATAAGCTCTCGAAGCAAGTCGTCATGGTAAGAGAAAGGCTAGTGAGCTTTCTAACCTCATTCCTGGCAGATATTTTGTCACGTGGGCGGCAGAGAAAATTTTATTGAGAAAGATTATTTTACAGCACCTTGTTTCTGTGTAGAATATATGTTAACAGGTTTTCATTGGCAATTTCGGAGTCTTCAAAATAACGAGCATGCAGCCTTTTCGCCTACATGTGTCGTGTATTCTCGTATGAGTTACCAAACCACACACCCTTAGTGTGTGTTTTTAAGGAAATGCTTTACGTTGCCTCGCTAGAGTCCATGACCGAGTAGTGCGGTTGTACGTAGTAGATTACGCTAAACTCCCGCTCTAAAGAGGAATGGCCACAAAAGAAAATTTTCACGCAGTTATCCCCAATGCTTTCCTTCGTACGTTCCTACATATCGCCATTGTCTCTCGCAGATTGACGCCGCCGCAAGTATAACTGGATCAGAACTATTGGCGAAACTTGTGTCCTGCGCAGCCGGGTTTCAGTTGCATGGAATAAAGCAAGAAGATCGTGTTTGTTGTCACTTCGCAAACAGCATTGAATCCTTTTCGGCTCTATTTGGAGTCATATTCTCTGGAGCCGTGGCTGTACTTGCTCACGATGAACTCACTGAGCGTATGTCGCCTTTCGCTTCCTATTTATTATATTTCAAATTCAAGGACCTTCGATCTCGTTTATCTGTGCCATGTCACTGGCGATCATAAAAACTGGAAGACAGATTCAAATGTAAACAAGTTAATTTATTTGTCTTTGTTCGAACCTAATTTTATGATGCGGCAGGGATTGATGTAACGGTTTTCATAGTTTTTTTTTTCAAAGAAGCGCCGAAGAATTTTTGTTAGGTCCACATTGCAAGAAACGTTTTCGCCAGATATGTCAGTTATCAGTGCGAATATTTCATAATATTTCAATACTATGTAGATCGGAAATTTTTGTGTGTGCGTACTGAGCATCTTTATTTTCGGAACAATTCTTTTTATTATTTGCTTTCCACAAACCCATCATGTAAAAAATTCACATGCTTAACGCTGAACCAGCCCCAATTTCGAACATGGCTGTGCGTAAATTAGATGATCCGTATACTCTGCCAGTCCCTTCGTAGAACTGTACTATGGTGTTGCGTTCTATGTTTTACCCTCCCCCCCCCCTTATGCAATGCCCATCACGGGCCTTTCCGGTACTAACATAAATGAAATAAATACGATAAAAGCACCTCATCCTGAACTGGATGACTATAAACAATCATCTACACCTTGCTTGTCCGCAAGGATGTATATAAGGCCCTATTTTCAGTAATTATTTGGTGTGGAGTTCAGCTTAGGTTTAGTTACTTGGAGGGCACCGCAGGTAAACCAAATGTAGTGGGGGTAGCTTCGTTTTAAAGTAAGGAATGAAAGAAACCGCTCACGCACCAACATCTTGTAAATAAAAACCTTGTAATCATCTTAAGACTGACGTGTTCGATTGACTTTTGTGCTTTCAGCACACGTTCATACGGAGTGTTCATACAAACCACAAATGTATAAGCTCATTGGGCCTATTCCGTAATAGAATATTACTTTCCCGCAGAAAACTGACGTGGAAATTTGGACTTTATATTGCCGTTGATTCATTTAAATTCCCGTACAGTTTTCTTCCATAATTAGAAAATGTTCAAATTGTTTTTTGTGATGGTTTGTTTTTCTGACCCGTTCTTTTTAGATTACAACACTACAATTTAAAGCTGTTCCACACCTATACCAAACGTCCGAGTTGGTGTTTCCGCTAAATTATCCAACAAGCAGTTATTGCATTGTCGATGCTGTCGATGACGTTTGGTAAATAGATACGTCTGACTTCAGGTTTTGCGCTAAATTATCAAACAAGCAGGTACTGCATTTTCTGTTAAATATTTACCAATCATGTCGATGCCGATTGGCAAATAAATCCTGTTAATTGTCAGTGGTGTTAAGCTGTTTTTGTAAAGCAGCAAAATTAGACCTGCGCTTCTGTGAAACCGCTTTGGATAGGTCCAATTAATTTCCTGAAACTTCTAGGTAACACGCAAACTTGTTTATGGCTTATAGTATAGTATTTCTTCTGGTATATTAATTATTCTTAAATGTGTAATTTGACCAAACTTTTAGGTGAAGTTCTCGAGTATGCGAAGAGTGGAAAGTGCGAGTATATTGTCACTGACTGCAAGAACTCCAGTAAATTTGCACACTACAAATATCAGGTAAGACACCACAAGTTCCTACGACTACCTGCACTGAACGCTCAACATCGAATAAAAACATACCGCAGCACATTATGTGGTAATATGAAGTAATTTCCAAGAACGCAAGCGCCCTCTGCCGAAACCACAACGATGGGGTAACATGAAGCTTTCCAAAATCAAGTGCAACACCAAACGAACCATCCTGGAAGCGAGCAGACACACATAACCTTATCTGATAATACACTTAAGTTATTGCTTCTCCCGAGGGTTTACTGCACGGCGATTGTTCTCTTTAGCACTTTACTGACACGGGTATTCCATGGCTTTCCCTAGCGTTGAACCATCTTTGTCGTTAGGGGTGCCTTTTCTATCTAATTCTGCATGTCCATCCAAACTGCTTCGGCCGTGCCAGAATGACGTAATCGGGTAGACGTCGAGAAACGCAGGTTCCATACCAACCACCTGAAGCGGTTTAATTATTTTTTTTACTTCACCCGCAATGATCATCATCGTCAACAAAAGTTGGCTTTCCTGCTATGCGTTTCCTGTGGACTACAGACACCGGTAACAGGAAGAAAGAAATTCACAGCATATCCACGGGGTGAATGATGATGAGTGGGCGAAGCTCCTGAGGGGAAATCATCGGTAAAACCGTGACTCTTCAGTGAAAGTTCGCCCACTACATCTGTGTCCGAACGTAACGTCTAGAAAGTCTCGCTTAAACCGCGCGTCGGCACCTTGGGGCTGAGCTCGCCTGATGCGTTTTGCAGACGCCTCACGAGCTCTCACTGCATCGGGGTCTGCCTGCCGATACGCGCGCTTTCTCGTCGCTTCTTGTTCTCTGACGTTTTCGATATCCTCTTCGCGCCGCAGCCGTGCCACTTCGCGTACGGCAGGGTCCTCGCGCCGTTGCCGTGACGCTTGGGCCTCTCGTTCTCGAACGCTGGGATCTTGGCGGCGTCGTCGCGCAGCCAGACGACACGCTTCGGCCTCCCGCTCTCGTACGGCAGGATCTTGGCGGCGGCGTCGCGCAGCTTCACGGAGCGCTTCTGCCTCGCGGGCTCGCACATCTGCAGCCTTATCCATCGGTCGACTCCGAGCGCGCGCCAACAGCGAACGGATTTTTATTACAACGCTCCCCGCCATCTACTAAACAATCCAAGAACTAAACTAGAGGTAGCCACGCCATCTAGTAAACAATCCAAAAACTAAACTAGAGGTGGCTACATACATACGTCGAGGATGGACAGACCCACGCCCTAAGGAGCTTCGCCCCTAAAAGCTTCGCTTTAAAAGCAAGCAAAAGCTTCATAAACGAACCTGTAAGATTGGGCTCACACTGCTGCAAGATACAGCCATAAATTTGGAGAACAGTTGTTTGGGCACGTATATGAAGCACTTTAATCACCGGTATGTTTTCTCTGCATGTTTTCGCATTGTGGAGGACATTTTGATCATATCGTTAGCCCGCCAAATGATTAAGAAAAAATGCATCTCCTGCTCAGATTTCTGGTCACTCGTTATTACGTGTATGTTGAAGTGCGACAACTTATTTGCGCAATAGAAGTCATTTGCAGTACAAGCGACGTTCTTTTGCAACAAACGAAGAAACCCACCACAAAAAACTTGCCAAGAGCCTTAAAACCAACAAACAAGAGACGTTTCGGCCTTTTTGCGGAAGCCTTGTTCACAATGGGGTGAACAAAAGTTCATGAAAGCTTAGAGTTTTACGGGTACGTGACGTAAGCAGTGCGTGTACGACGAAGGGGGGGGTCCTTCATTTTGATGGAGCGCGCGACGTGTCCTCTGTATCTCCAACGACTCCAGGTAAAGCCCCGATTTCAAATTCTATACGTGGCCAATAATTCTTCATTTTTCCGAGTCAATCACGTGACCCGTTGTATTTGTGTACTCGGCAAGAGCATCCGCCGCTGTTCCGACATCGTTCTGATGCTGCTTTCGTCTCTGTTTAAAGTTGCCCAATTCACTGATGTATGCGCAGTCGTAATCTGCGCAGGTAATCTTGTAGACGACGCCAGAAAATCATTATCCGGGAAGCCTGTCCTTACCGCCCACGAGTGCGTGCCTCGGATTACCCACAGGCACATGTGCCACCTCAACGCCATAACCACGCAAAACGATAATCACCGTTTTGCTTGCAGCAGAGACGTAGCGTACATACACGCTTACTTGGTCGGAGATCAGACAATCGGACGGAACAGGACTAGCTGCGTTCCACACCATTGAAGAACGCCGTGGGATAACCGCATGCCGATAAATCGTTTCTCACCCTGTCCAAGTCGTGAAACGGTCTTCTGCTTTGGTGCAAATGTGGTTCGCACGGTTGAGCCGGGAGGCAGCAACTGACCTTTTGTGAGCGTCAGGCTGACCGGACTGAACGTTTACGTAGCGGCCAGTGTGCGTGTCCTCTCTGTACACGCTGATCATTTCCATGGCCTTTTCCTGAATGTTCAAGAACGCAGTGAATGAATAGACAGCGCTGCGCGGAATAACGCAAAAACAGTCGTCCGTTTTATTGCAACATGTCTCCCCACCATTTGATTCAGTGATTGTAGGGTTTAACGCGCCGACGCAACACAGGCGATGAGGCGCGCCGTAGTGAAGGGCTCCGGGTTAATTTTGACCACCTGGGGATCTTTAACGTGCGCCGAATCTCGTACACACGGGCGTTTTTGCTTCCTGCCTCCATCAGAAAAGCGGCCGCCGCGGCCGGGAATCGAGCCCGCGACCTTCGTGCTCAGCAGCGCAACGCCTTAGCCACTGAGCCATCCGCGACGGGCCTCTCCCCACCATTTGGGCTTCCCTTAACCGCTCGATTTCAAGCGGTTTGTGTTGATTTCGAATGAACTGTTACTGCAATTTAGGCGTTATATTTTTAGTTTTTACATTTTACCTCCTGTGCATGCCTTCGTGGACACTGGTAGTAAATTGAAACTGGAAGAGACGCTTGTGGCTACTTCGTGTTCTGCCTACGTTCAATAATATAAAAGATTCGTGAGCATTTAGTCACATTACCCAGTTGTGATAAAACTGCAATTTTAAATTAGATGCACTAGATTTGACTAAAACAACAATTTTAGGCGGTAGTGGAACAACACATCGTTGATTCCATACTTTACATCTGCTGGGACCTGGGAGACAAAACGTAGAGTTTGTTCCGTAGAGTCTGTTAAATAAGTAAAAAACAGTTCCCCCAAACCCACCCCCCTGATGGCACACGCCAATTGGGAGAATGGAATTTGTTTGCTACATTGCAATCGCCAAACTTCTAAAGTTTAGACTAGAATGTCCCTCAAGTGTGTACCATTGGCTCTGGCAAATTGACTGGAAATTCCCCTCGGTAGCTCCGAGGTTTCCGGGCTATCTCGTGTCAAAAAGTGTTCCTTGTTTTCTAAAGAGAAGTAGTAAAAGTTCTCTCACAGAATAACCGGCTAAACCCTCGTGTACTTTTGCACAAAAACCAATAAGCTGTTGTCTCCCCATGCGTTCAAGGCGAGCTTCCTAGTATGCTTGCGATATAGCACACTATACTTGCAACCTGGCTTGCTCGGCGAGTTTATGTTTGCGTTTGATGCACCAAAGGATAAAGCCAAGCGCCAGTTATTTTAGGTCGCAGGTGTACTCTCTCTCTCTCCAATTTTCTACTTAGGGTTTTAAAAGCACTACGGGGGTAACTTACAGCGTACGGCTCCCTAGGGTGCGCTACTTTCAAAAGAGTCATGTTATAAGCAATGAGACTACACTCGATCACAACGTGCACAGCATACGATGTTTATCTGTCAGTGTTTTCTATCTTTACATCGCTTATGAAAGAAATGTTCATCTGAAGTAGGCGGGTGCAATTCGTGTGGTATAAAAAGAAGATACCACAATGATGCACTTGATTCTTATTGGTGAATTTCAAAACCTTTTGACGGAGCAGAGGGTACATGTACAATAAACTAGGCAACTTCCGTTCTCACCGGGAGCCCAGCGCTTCACAGATTGTTTGAAAAAGGTTGACGTTTCAATTTAAAAGAAACAATTATCGTAGTCTGCTTCCAAACACAACAGGCTATGCTGCCATTCAACACCATCTTTTTTGGAATTGATAAAAAAAAACTTGCCCTTCTAAATTACCTGGGCTGGCATTTGATGGCTCCATTTAGGCAACATAAGCACATTAATAGCGTTTTTTGTATGCTAAAGACGCCTTCGAATGAATTTGTTGAACAGGAACCCTCTCGCAGCGGACTGTATATGCTACACCTCTTGCTATCGCGATAGCCACCATTAAAGGGCAGAATTAGTGTACTTTGTGGAACGGGATGTGCTTAGCAGATGTGGGTTTGGGCTAGTTGGTAACGGGTAATACATGACTTCGTGTAGCCCAAAAAACGGACAAGGGCAGAAGGAACTTGTGCACATCGCCTCCTTCTGTCCTTGTACGTTTTTTTGCACTACACGAAATCACGGATGTGCTTGCTCTTGGAAGCGGGGTTTTAGATTTGTAGAAGCAACAAAAAAAGTAGATGCTCATATCTCTAAAGTTACCTGGACGCGCTGATGCGCTGCCTGTAATAGAGGTATGCAGTAGCGTTTTCACTTGAGGTAATGGTAAGAGTTGGCTTAGGTAATTAACTAATGCGTGCTGCAATGCAAGCATTCAAAACGTGTGGTACAATGGCATATATAAAACCGAAGCATATATAAAACCGAAATATAAAACCGAAATGGTTGACCAGACAGACGAAAAAGTGCATAGAAATAGCTTTGGTGCTTAGGTATAGGCATTATCATGGCAATGGTTTTACCCCGCATTGCCCAATGGTCGGCCTTCAGAGCTTAAGCAATTGCGCGTTTCTCACCTTTCCGAACAACAGCCATAATGACGGCCGAGGTATTTCCAAGGTTGCACACATTGGCCTCTAGTTACCATTCTCTCGTTTGGTCACTTTCCGCTGCTTGGCATGACCTCCTTATACAAAAAAGAAACCAAGATGAGGGACACTTTTGATTTCATTTTCTTCTTGTCAAATTCAAAGATATTCAGCTGGGAGAACAAGATGACTGCGCAGTGTAGTATGCAATTGTCCTTGTGAGCGGGAACCGAACGCCTCAAGGCGTTGAACGGCTCCTTGCGTACTGAGTTGGCACAGCCTGCCGAAAACTGAAATACTCCTTTTCTCGCAAAGATTTCTGCTCAGTTACTGATACATAAGACACCCCTAGTGAGTGAGTGAGTGAGTGAGTGAGTGAGTGAGTGAGTGAGTGAGTGAGTGAGTGAGTGAGTGAGTGAGTGAGTGAGTGAGTGAGTGAGTGAGTGGAGTGAGTGAGTGAGTGAGTGAGTGAGTGAGTGAGTGAGTGAGTGAGTGAGTGAGTGAGTGAGTGAGTGAGTGAGCAGCCGGACCTAGACTTGCGAAGCGTGCCGACCACAGCTTCGCCTGAGCGGAAAATTTTAAAACTACTCGCGGAAAATACCAGAAGTCACAAAGGTTTGTATCCTTCAAGAAGTTCAGTATTATTTCCAAGATAACTTGTGGTATACATTCAATAGAGGCTTTTATGTGTGTTTGGATTTGGCTCCGCACTAGCCGGTATTTTCAGAAGAAAACAGAGTAAAAAACAAGGCACCAAACACCACCAAATTATTACCGGACGAGGCACAACTCATGCTGCGCTTCCATAGCCCATACGACTGACAGCCCTGGACAGTACTACTATAATTTGCGTATGTGATGACCCAGCTAATACAAAATAAAATCACAATTTTAGCTTGAATGGGACAGCAGTGCACCTCCTATAGACACTTTTTTTCCTTTATTCATGGCTTTAGGGCCTCCAGAAGCTGATTATGATGATGGTGATCACTGATAGTGGTGTCCCCTGTGTTACGGAGTGATGACGTGTCATCTTACAAAAAACTGAGAAAAAAAATAATATACCTATATTTTACACTCTTTGTTTAACACTACTGCTGCTCTTAGGGTAGTCACAGAAAACGTATTAGGCACAAAATACTTAATTTTTTCTGCTACAGGCGGTAGCTGTCCTAGGCAATAATCCCCTCTCTGGTTTTCGCCCACCAGCATTCTAATCTTCTTTTCGTTCCCTCGACAAGTTTCAAGCTAACTCCCTCTGTGCTCCCCTAAATCCTAGGGCTTCTGGAAGCCTTATATTCCCTCTAAATTTGGATATATACCGTCACATTCTAACACTATGTGCGGCGTAGTTTCTTACTTTTTCGCAGACCACGCATACCCCATCATTTTGAGTATACTTCCCCAAAAAGCTCTCAGCTCGCAAGCAACCTGCTGTAGCCTAAAAGAGCAAAGCACTGCCTTTGGAATTACCGTAGAAAATTTCCTTTCTGATGTTTAATTTCTCTGCCCTGTACAACTCTAACGACGTTTTAGCTTCAATTTTTTCTCTCAATTTATTCATTTTCAATCTGCCTTGCCTCTTTTTTCATTACCTTTGCTGTCTTGGATTCTCCACTGTTCTTTCCGTATTTTATTGTTAGCCTTCTAGTCTTCCTTAGCCACTGCGTGTACACACTTGTTATGTATAGGTACCTAAAAACTTTATCTGTCCACCTACGTTGATTCATTGCTCTCAACCTCCTCTCAAAACATATTTTACTGTGCTCTTCTCGATATCCAAACGACGCCCAGCACATATTTCCTTGCACTGCTTCGTTAGTTGTTTTAGATGCGGAGCATCTCTTGCTCGGGGGGATGTCACTTGTCCGTGCCTCGTCCGCAGCGTCTCTGATGATGATTGTGGCAGGATGCCCCTAGGGAATGGCCAACCAAAAAATCCATCACAAGATAGCTTCGCGTTCAACCACCGTCGTCATCTTCCCGTAGGAGAACCGCTGAAGAGAAGAAGGAGAAGACAAAGCTGCGAAGAGGAGGGCGTGTACGTTGCTCTCAGACGGTGCACCAACGTCAACAACCTTTACCTCACCAATGCTTAGATGGGAAGCACCTCTTGCTCGGGGCCATGTCACTTGTCCGTGCCCCGTCCGCAGTGCCTCTGTTGATGATTGTGGCAAGATGTCCCTAGGGATTGGCCAACCAAAGAATCCATCACGAGATAGCATCGCGTTCAACCACCGTCGTCATCTTCCCCTAGGGGAACCGCTGAATAAGAAGGAGAAGACAAAGCTGCGAAGAGGAGGGCATGTACGTTGCTAAACTATCACGAGGTAGCTTCGCGTTCAACCACCGTCGTCTTCTTCCCGCAGGGGAACAGCTGAATAAGAAGAAGGAGAAGAAGACAAGCTGCGAAGAGGAGGGCGTGTACGTTGCTCTCAGCCGGTGCACCAACGTCAACAACCTTTACCTCACCAACGCTAACGGTTACTACCGATTCTACCACAGAAACGACAACATCAACAAGAACATGATTGATGAGTTTCGGCGCCTCGAGAACCACCGCCTACTCACTGTCACACAACAGTACTTGCGTACCTTTGCCACCGGTGTGGACCCGGACGCGGAATTCCCTCTGGCGCTACTAAACACCAGATCACTCAACATAACGGCAACACAATGGAACCACACGGAACCCCCATGATGCTTCGCATCCTCATCAGGGTTCCCCACGGGAAGATGGTGTAATTTTTCCCTGCGTTGTTTTTAATAAAGATTTGTTTCATTCATTCATTCGCTCCTAAGGCGAAACGTCCTACCATTCTCTAATTTGTTTCAAGTCTTGCCGGAGCGTCTGATTTTAAAGAGAGTATGGCATTCGCAAATGTGAGACCCGGAACCATTACTCGTTTCCACATTCTTCTCACTACTTCACATTCGTTATGCCCCCACAGAGCTCTATGCTTCATGTTAACTGCGTTTCGCTTTCCCATACCCTTAAGTTGCTCCTTGTGAGTCCTTAAGTCGTTGTCCCCTTCGTTTCCCCGCACTCCCAAATATCTATATTCCTTAACTCTGAGTAATTTGACATGCTTTATTTTGCGGGAAGCGCCTCCGCAGCCGTCGCCGCATACGTGAGTACCTCCTCGCCCACCGAGCATTTTATCGGACGCAAAGACGTGGGGATTTCGTCGTCCGAGAGATGGCGCGAGGTGCGCGCGTCGGTGGTGCGTGGTGGAATATTCATCGGGCGAGGAGGTACTTGGGAGAGAGCCTGCGGCGATGATTGCGGAGGCGCTCCCCACATCTCCACCGCCCCCCCCTCCCTCTCAAACACGGGGCACGGGCCCGTCAATGAAGGCTGTTCTTGGGGATATCGAACCCCTAGTTGGCGTCTGGGGCTGCCTTGTGCGGCAGAGGTTGGACCGAGAACTGCCAAGGTGCGGCGGCATGCCGCCCGCTCGCTGCCGCCACCAGGGATACGTTCTCGGTAGGCACGGCGCAGGTTTCCTCGCGACGGTCAGGTTTCTCTCGACAGCTTCGCGGTTCCGGATCTCCGCTTGCCCGTGCCAAAAATGTAGACACGGTGTGATCAGTCCGGAGCGAACCCAGGCCACGGGCGTCCACCGAAGCCCGAAGCCCAGGGGTGAGCTGTAGACTCCGTGCCCACCGACGCCTGCACGCCAGGGTTACAACTCCCCGAGGAGCTCAGCAGGCCTACAACCCATGAACAGGCTTCCTCTGTCAACCAGGAGGCGAACCGCAATGGCCTCGCATCTCCGAAGGTCAACAGGACCCCCAGACCGCGGCCACAGCCTCCCTGGTCGCACCAGGAACGCCCGCTGCTCGGCAGGCCCAGGCTGGCCTCGGAACGCTCAAGCGCGAAACCACATTTAGCACCACCAGGCAGATGGCGCGAGGGAACTCGAAGCGATAACTCCGCGTCGCTGCAGGTTGCTCCGTGGAAGAACCACGTTAGACTTGGATTCTTGGGGAGTAGATACTCCGCATCCTCAGGTCGTAGCGATGGGTGTGAACCCTATCGCCGGCTGTTCTGTCATTAGAAAATGGACTCCCACTTTCTGCTTCCGCTATCACCTGTTCGTCGTCGCCAGTGCGAACGTGATAGGCTTTGAGATCGCTTTTGTGCACAGGACCCACTAGCCTGTTGCTTCCCAGCGGCTGCACCTCATACGTGAGCGCAGTTGTCCGCGCCGTAATTCAATATACCCCTTGCCATTGGCGAGCGACTGAGTGCAGTGAAACACTGCATGGTTAGCTCCTTCCAGCAGATACGACTTCTGGACTGTGGTTTGACTCTGGGGCAATCTTCTTCAAAGTGGCTCTTGAGTGTCTTTATTGCTGTAACTGAAAAGGAGCCGGTGAACAGCCGCAGCACCGCTTGAAGTAAGTCATTTCAGCGCGTAAACAATTCCAGACCAAGAAAGGGAAGACAATCACACAATCTTTGGAGTACGTTTTCAAGTTATCTGATGGGGGCAGAGGATAAATACTGGTTTTTCATAGCCATGTGTTCAAAGTTGTAATAGGCTTGTTGGCTATGTTCTCAAAGCATTTCAGCTTTAACAACAAAATGTACAAGAAATCGTTGCCGATATCCTTTAAACAAGCAGAGTCAAACAGACAAACAGGCCCAGACACACAGAAGATTGTAAAAGGCTATCTGGTTCGAAGAAAGCCCTTTTCGGAAACCTTCCCTGCCTACTGGAAACAAATACAAAATTTACCATCCCTTCATAAAGAAAGTTGAGAGAAGCGCGAAAGCTTAAAGTGCGTCGAACCTTCGCTGAGGGTGCACTCAATCTATCGTCAACCTTCGAAGACCCAAACCGGAAACGAAGAACGAACCCATGCGACAATTTTTTCTCACACCAAGTAGAAGCATATACGAAAGATCTAAATGTATACCAATACGTGGTGGCTGAGATAGAGGCATACTATGATACCCCTTCTTCATGACCGATGCGTGTATTGTATTATCTTAAACCGTTCCTTTTTCTCGATTTTCAAGTACCCGTTTTGACTCACCGGCAGCCCGGTTTCACGCATGCAACGTGGGTCCAGAGCTCTTATCAGAGCTTTTCGGTAAGCCAAACGGCCCTTGGTACGCGATCGTACGCGATCGGTCCCACTAAGAATGATTTCTCTTTAAAAACTGCCCACGATTTACGGTTTTTGCCTAGAGACAAAACAGAATTGACTGGGGTGCCGTCCAAATGAGTACAATCAGCAAAGTACGGCTGCTTGTATTGGCGGTTTAGCAGTCTCCTCTGCAATTACCGTGATAAAATTTGGAAGGACTGCAGTTATGTCGCAGCAGCAAGCATGGCGCTGTTCGTTGCACTGTTGCTCTGTGGTGTTGTTGATATAGCTTAACTGCGGCTGCTTCACGTTCATTTAATGTGCATATATTGGATAACTATCTACGGCTGGAAGTTATCCAAGATATGTGCTGAGATGGCATTTGACATGCATAGTTATGTAGTCATTTGATCAGGGCAACGCTATATAGGTTGTCGCTTTGGGCGCATATGTAATTGACCAATTTAAAACGTCAGTCGTTCGAGTTATATTTTCTCAGTTAAGACAGCTACCTTGGCTTCTTTGAACAAGCGTATCGATAGGTGTTTGCTCCCGAAGGCCTAAATGCAAGGCATATATCGAAATATTTTTGCAAGCTGCTGTACGTTCTCAGCTTAGCAGATTAAAGGTATTTCGCTGTGCATCGTTTCGAACAAATCCAAGACCTCACATAGCGGCAACATGTAATTGTAAATTCCAATCATAATACAAGGCGATACTTCATGAGTGCACGTTATGAAATTCAATCGCCTTTTTTCCTAGGTCAAGAAATGTTTCGTGCTTGGTGGTGATGTTCCTGGATTCGTGTCTGTGTCGGAGTTCCGAGGCATTCAACGTAATGCTTTCTTCGACGCCCCTCAAATTGATCCAAAGGAAAAAATGGCTGCCATCTCTTTCTCATCGGGCAGCACAGGGAGCCCGAAGGCGATTGTGACGACCCACTACACGTTTGTTTCCAGTATCATTACGCTCAGGTAATTGCAAAAGATGCCTCGAAAAGCGTGAGAAGCATTCCTCATTCTGGCACACAGCTCATTCAAAACTCCCACTTCAAATCCCGCATACGATTTTAACAACTCCGCTTTCTGGCTCTGAAGGAGCCCTGTGAGAATTTAAAGAATGCGGTAAGGGAACTCGTGGTATCTACACATCTAGGTGGAAATGTACAAGCAAGCAAGAAACGTTGAAATCAAAATAAGAAAGCTATTTTCTTTCATGATAAGCCAACATAGACAAAAAAATGGGCAACGACTGGAAAAAAAGTGAGGCGTTCTTGATCCTGGCTTTTGTACCGTTGTTTCCACGAAACACCGCATCAGAGCAGTGCCGCTCTTCTCGCCATAAGCGGAGACTAGAAGAGCAACGAGTAACTTCATTCCAGTTACAAAGCAAATGAACTGGATGCAGCTGTTTTCTGCCGAAAGACTTGCAAAATAAGAGTTACTGGAGCTTGCTTCGTATGAAAATCGCTACATTTTTTTTTAACTTCCGCTTCAACATCCGGCGTGCTCCATTAGTCATTGGTGCTCTTTCGCGAAACACCTTGCTTTGTGACACAGCTGGGTGGAGTGCTTGAAATTGCACACGAGCGTTCCCTGTAGATGACTACCGCAAGAATATCTGCCTGGTAATTTATAAAACTGCAATGAAAAATAATACAATTTATATTTATTTATCTATTTTTATTATATTTTAATGTCACAAATTGTCGACCTCACCTGACAAATTTATTTTCCGCTGTGCTGTGTGGTCCCTGTTTACATGCGTATACCTGCGCATAGTGTCTTAGTAGGACGGGTAAGGATTCAATAAATCGATAATTAAATTCTTGCATTTTTATCAGCCTGTGAGCACAAATCCAGCTTTAATCAATAAATCCTTACGTACACTTTATGCAGCTAATAAGCATAAGCTTTCAAACGTTATCCCTGCAGAAGACATGAATACCGCTAAGCGCAATGCACTCAAAAAGGCGCTAATTGTCAGCCACAGATTCTTTCGGATTGCCTTTGCCGTAGCCGATGGCATCCCAGGCTCGAGTCGGGTTTGATATTTGCTCTACAAAACTTTCCTGAGACAGCTCGTGCACGGAACATCATTCCACCCCTTTCATCTATAGTACCTGCCGTGTCTGTATGTAGAGTTCACTGGCGTGCCTCGCGTACGGTCAACAATGGGCGCGACGGGCGCTGTCAATTGCGTGAATTACGCGTATTTCTTGCTACGTGACGCCGTAGAGCACCGTCGGGCCGTACGGCTTCCGACCAACACTTCCTAGATCAATAGAGACCTACGCATGCTACCTACAGTAACACAAGGTGGGCTGCGTTATCGTTTCTTACTTGCGCTGGGCTTGTTCACAGAGTTTTGTTCTTCAATGGGACAATCTTTAGATGTTCCTGTTCGACCCAAGCTCTCAAATATTTTAAACTTTATCTTATCGACTAGTGCATATCATATTAAAATATTGGCTAGTACCAAGGCTGGTTCCGCAAGCACTAAATTAGTAGTGCAGAGTAGCAGCAGTTGGCCTGATGGCCATGTTTCATGCGGCACCTAACTGAACGCACAGTGGTTCTTCGACATCAAGTTCTGTTAGGGCAACTAACTTCAGTTCACATTTCGTCCGCCACCTCCTAGTATCGGAAAAACCTGGGCTGTTTTGCTTATTGAGGGGACGTTATGTCCGTGATGTCAATCTTGCGCACTTTTTATAGCGCTTTTTTTTCGTTGTAAGTGGTTTTTTGGTCTAATTATTTTGGGGTCAAGCGTCGCAACACATTTTTTCCGCCTACTATAGGCTTAACATTGGCTGGAAACGTATCTGGAGCCGATTTCGTCAGAAAAAAAGAAACTTTCTTACTCGTAAGGTGTTAAGATAAAAACTGCAGTACTTAGTGTTCGTTTTGTCGGCAGTGTACGTACCCTCCAAAAATGGCTTCAAACAGCCGCAAGTCTGCTGGAAATTAAACTTTGTTTCATTTAATACATCAAAGATATCAAAATAAAACATCGCAGTTTAACAAATTTGTTTTTTAACCTTGAGGTATTGACAGACACTATTTCAAATATGGTAAGCCGGACATTTACAACCTCTTTTTCTCTTTGTCAATGCGCGATAGCAACCTAGCAAACGTTCGGTAACGCACCAGTCATGTCCCACTTTGAATAAACCGCAAGCTGCCGCATGAACCCATACTTCATGTCGAGGCACCACTGTTTGCTGTATGGGGCACGACCTGCAACATGCTTCCAGGCCAAATGCTGTAACACGGTAGTACTCCCACGTCACTGATAACCAGCTTTTGTATTAAAACGATTGACACAGTCTCAACAGTGTTGCCAGCTATGGCTTAAGGACGACCCAGGAAGAGGTTGTCACACCAAAAAATGAAACAGTCGGTCTTTTTGGGTGTCGCCAGCCCAGCACTACCGAACAATGACATCGGGGAGCCCATTGCGTAATGGTTGGTAGCCTGCACTGGCATCCACGAAACCGAGCAGATCGGCAGGGAGAGCTACTTACTGGTGAGGTACCCCAACCTGGCGTAAATCAACAGCGCTACGTAAATAGCAGCCACCATCGATTCTTACGGTAGCGCACATTCAAGGCATCTCCTCTGAAATCAACCTATTGCATTTACCCTTATATACAAACAGAAAAAAAAACTCGAAAATGCTGTTTTTTTTTTTTTGTTAAAGTCTCCCATCAGTACTCTTTATTTCATTATATTACTCCTGATTCCTGAGAATCATGACAGAAGCTGTGGACATCAGCATATACGTAGATAGACGTTGACCCCTAATATATGCTACATTTATGTACTACGTCCTGTTTAACTCGATCACGATGCCCGCCATCTGTGGATAATTAAGTATAATTGTTCCGCATCCCCCACTCCCCGTTTGTGGATTAGGTATCGTAACCCGGCTCTTTTTCTTCTCAAGGCCCTTCATAACAGAGATATGCCATCTGTTCAACATCTTTCAACACCCATCTACTCATCTACCCTTCATTATTTTACCTATGATCGGCTTTCATAGCACAAGGAGGGCGCTATGCAGTCATGTCAGCTTTTTTCGCTATATATAGCCGGATAAACTCACCACAGCGCTTTTTCTTTGGACACTATGTGTATGCTCACAGATACCTCGAGGAAAGTTTTCAAGAGAGCATTTCACTTTAGGATAGCTGAAGACAAGCGGATACGCAAAAATGCAGATAACAGGGTTTCAGAATACGCGGCCTCTGATGAATGCTGCTTATTTTTATTTAGGGACTAACGTCCAATAGTGGGCAGCAGGTTACACTTGTGGCAGGTAATGCGTTAGCGAAGCTAAATGCACCAATAAAAATATATTCATGACACCTGTAACATTCCCACTGTTGTGTAGACTTCTGTTAGTCTTGTGGGTAACAACATTGCTGTCTCCGGAAGATAAATTATCGCTAACATACAGCGCTTCAGATAATTCTGCCTTGTGCCATCAATCTACCCTACTACATTGAAGTTATGCCTTGAAAGAAACTTAAAAGCAAGACACTCCTACGGTCAATTAATTTTAAGCTTTGGAGAAAGTCACAGCAAATAAAGCATTTTTTCGCAGGTCCAGCTATCTCCTGGAGCCCGGGGACAGGTGTGTGATACTGGAATCTTTTGCCCATGCCTTCGGCTTCTATTTCACAATGTATGCCGTTTGTCTGGGTGCAACAGTAGTGGTTACATCGACAACACCAGAATTTTCGGAGCTGGCTGAAGCTGTGGAAAAGCACAAGGTACCAAAATCTGCGATAGGAAGTGCTACACATTTCGCCCAGATCAGAATGAAGCGAAGGAGAGAAACATTCCGAAGCTTATCAAACCTTAAGAAATACTCAAGCGTTTCAGCATCGAAAACTGACTGCTCGTATTGGTATGCGCTGTATGCGCCTCTTTTTATAGAAGGCTCTGACTTCGAGAAAACTTCTAGAATTGATGCCGGTTAAACAAAGCTTAATTCGCTTCGGTACATAAGATACAAATCCGCCCCGAGCAAATGTATAACAGACGTTTCAGAGCTACCGCTGTTTCAAAAAACATTTGAAGTGTTTAGAGATGTGTTAGGTGTCATATGTGAGCCACTGGTATACAGTAGCTGATCCAGAGATGGCTGTGTGCATTTTGTGTCCTATAAGTATACGCTATACCTTTACAAATATAGGCACAGTTTTTTCGCAATGAAATCTGTATAAAACCGCTGTCTACTGTTTACCATCTTAATATCCTGTTTACAGCAGGATTGTGAATATTTTTGTCAATTCCCGCTGCATGCTCTTTATCTATACACTTTCAGCATCTTATGTTTCTGGCAATGAAAAACTGCTAGTACCCTTGTTTTTATAGATGCACATTGAAACAAGTTACTCCTGTGTGCATTGCTAATGGAGCTTGGTAGTGGTAATAAGAGTCATCTAATTTAATATCGCAGGTGCTAAAACAAAAAACCATAATAAATGAATAGCGGAAACCATTGCAGATGGGTTCGTCTCCTCATGTATTTTGTTTTTTCATCATTTCGCAGCGAATGAGGTGAAAAACCAGTCGTACAATAATAAATTGTGAATTTTAAAAGCGGATACATGAGAAAAACAAGAGAACCGGAGGCGAAAGTGTCTAGCAAAGCTAATTTGCAGTCATCGAGGAGACCTGCGAGTTTGTTTGTGCTTAATGCAATTTATAAACACGTTTTTTCAAGGTGGACGTGATATGCGGGTTTCCGACAGTTTTATCCACCGTGTCCCAAGGCATCAGTGCCTCAAGCCACAAACTCCATACTGTGCGAAAGATCCTATGCACCGGAGGAGCATACGTGAGACCTTGGGTGAGAGGCTGCAGCAGCAGTTCAGCTGGCCGACTTCAAGAACTTCCTGGATGCTCCGAAGCTCTTGCCTCTTTTTGCGTGCCCACCAATGGGAAGAGAAGGACTACCAGACCGTAGGGTTTCCGTCCCCACACGTCAGCATCAAGGTCAGCCTCATGGAGGAGCACTGGTGCTTAACTTGTTTGCTAACGCAATGGCGTATTTTAGTGACACGTAAGCTTATGCACTACAATAGCCACACGTTGCTTCATCCGTGAGAAAGAAACATTTTGGCTTGTGGTTTATTGTTTGTAGGCTCATTCTTTTTATTGTTTGCTAAATATAAGAGAAATTAAGGGGGACGGATAGTGAACATAGGTGTCCAGCTATGTTTCCCGCTAACTTCACAGCTTTTTGAGCTATCGACATGACATTTTGGAGGATAGGTTTAATAGATATGTACTAACCGTGTGCCAAATTTCATATTGTAGCATTTATTATTTCTTTAAAAATATCAGTTTTCTAGATTTTTTCCGGCTTAATGGACATTTTCAGAAGTATTTCTACAGGCACAGGGCTGAAACATTCCCTATATGTGTTACATGCACCAGGGGTTCTTCTGAACCACAATAATAATGGCGCCCATAAGCGTTGAGTTTGAAAGAAATGTATACGTAGCACAAACATAACTTTTATTGATTTTTGAGAGGAAGAAGCATGAATAAAAAAATACTTTTGGTGAGAACATGCTTATTCTGGTTCAGAATGTGTATATAGTATTGATAAGAGCTCACACAAAAATGGTTTCGGAAACTCAAATAGTTAAAGACAAAATGTTCCTTTCTCAGGGAAATGGTGTTGTCAGAAATCGCACTTGAAAGTTTTGGTTTCATTTTTTTTAAATTGTAGCTTCTTCCGCGAATCCTGAGAAAAGCTAGGAAATGCTACTAGCACAGTCCACTTCAGGCTCAAATGATCACTCTAATGTTTCAAAAAAGAAACCAATTACGTGCGTGCAACCAGAATGATAGGCGACCAACCTGACGTAAACAAACGTTTCGCAATGCATGCGCAATGCTATTTCAACTAACTCAGGGTCATCGCGGCTTACAGTGAACTACAGAAAAATTCACCAACTATGCGCTATAATGTAAAGAATTATTAAAATAAACGTTATCACGTTTTTAAGAAATATATCAATGTAAATACATCTGCGCATCCCACAAAACTTGCAGACTTGTCGTGCCACGTGGGTGCGTTTCGCCCCATTTTACAGGTTTCTGGTGCGCATCTGCGGATGCCACTTCGTGGGGAAGTTCTCTAAAATTGTTCCAAATATTTTGGCAGTATAGATGAACTGAATGAACTTTGATTGACATAAGAAATGGCGACTCGGAAGTATAATAAATAAATCTAATTTCTGGTTCGGTTTGCTATGCATTTCTTCCTGAAGGGTTGGACCAACATACCCCTACCCGGGCATCCGCTTTCCAACTGAGCCAGAGCGGTTAAATAAAGAGCGACATTTGCCTTAAGCTAAAAATACTTTCATGTATACCTTTAGTTCGCTTTGCATATAATTTGTACCGCAAAAAAATCAATGAACCAAAAATATTCCTAGTTTAACTACTTCTCGGTGGATGTTGTATAGAAGATTCAGCGTTCTCAAAGACGAAGCGCTAACAAAGATGGATCTAAAATTTTCTGTGGAGCAAACAATCATTTAGGAGTTATAGTGGTGATAACAAGATACAAAATTATCACTCTAACTTGGCCAATGGGTCCTGTCTCGTCCCTATAAGCACATAGTATACGCGACATGCAGACCAAAGCGTAGCATGTGCTTCCCCGAGGCTACGTTTGAGAAACACATGTTCAATGACAGCTTGAAAACAGTGCCCGATACTGAATGAGTATTCTAGTCTGAAATACACAATTACACTTGATCATGGCTCTACTAAGTGGCTTCGAATAATAATATCCTAGAATGTCAAAATTTAATGTTCTTGTAGTGAATCCTCAATTTAATATTCTTGTAGTGCAATCTTTCAATCCTCACGATAAAACAACCAGAAAAGTTTGGGAGCATTTTGCACGATACCAGTAATAAAGGGCAAGTGCGTTGGCTCGCCTTTTATTGCCTTGCTAGCGATGGAAACAAGGTTTCCCCGGAATAAATAAAAAAAAATTCCATGCATGTGCACACTGTTGGACAAACGTGCTGGATCATGCGTAAATTTCTTTTTGTGTTGTGAATAAACTTCAGTTGCCCGATCGCGTTTCATTCGTTCTGTACGGCCAATATCTTCTGTGTTTGCCATGTGTACTTTAAAGAGTTTTTCCTTCTAGTATGCACTGATAACAACTAGCCAACACCAAGCCTTACTGATATACGCAAGACTTTATTACAATGAACAGAAATATTGCGTTTATCAGGACGCAAAAGATGCAGCTTACAAGAGAAAGACGGTTATGGCGAGGGTAATCTGATTACTAAAAGGAGCGTTTGGTTTCACCTATATGCGTAGATAGTGTTATAGGTATCATTTGATACATTACTCTAATGTAAAAAAAAGTATGGGATTTTGTCTCTTTAATATTAGCTGTGTAATAACTAAAGTGAGCCCCGTTCCACAACCCAATATAAGCTCGTTAGATAACACTTGGGAATTATTTTGAAATATTTAATACTTGGTAGTTCTCGTTATATAAATTATGAAGTCACAAAACAAAAACAGCATAAATATATTATTCCCACAGCAACACGAAGACATAAATACCGAAATTAATGAAACGCACCGGCCAAAGGTTAAATCGCGCTAGACGTCTAAATTCTCTGTCATAATTCAGACAGAATGCTGATTCATGATAACTTGCAGCCTGCCTAGACTGAAATGAGAGCACGAAGCTTAATGTACCTCGGAAAATAGAGCTCAGATTGTCCCAACCTGCATCAGCCGGTTGAACAAAATAATAGAATGTCGGAAAATGTGCTGCCAAACCTACTTCCGCACTAAGTACTTAATCGCTCGGTCGGTGCAACCCAACAGCTCCGCTATCCTTTATACAAGCCTGCTGCTGCCAACCTTCGAAGGTTACATGTCCCAATAATGGTCTTAAGGTGTTCAACAGGCTGAGAGTGTGCTTTGCGCACAAGCTGTCCAAGTGTAAACCTGAAAGGGCAACTTTCATGACCTAATATCGCGGCAGTAGTGGCAGTCGAAATGTTCCCTTTTATATTTTTATTTAACTGGTGGCAAAATGAAATTTCTTTCACGTTAGCAGTAAATGGAGGTAAATGGAGGCACGGTCTGGAGGTTGTTAACTTTTGTTAACAAGCTGGTGAGGAATAGAAATTCTCAAGACCTCAAGTTAGAAAAGATGAGTCAGTTAGTCTGAAAACCGAACGGATAATCAATAAAAAGGAGATCCCAGGCATTTAAACTGCCCAAAAGCATTGCAGAATCAGGCACGACAGCCTTGATTAAATTGTCATATATTGACAATTGTAAATGAGCTTTCGTATATCCGTGCACTAACATAGCGAAACTCGATGAAGCTTGAAAGCACCAAGTATAAACTGTCCGTGAGATGGAGTACAGTGTATGCTCTTCGAGACAGGGAAGCAATATTATAAGCGGTATCAATAACATATTACAAAAATTATTTGACTTTGTACGCATCCGCTTAATAAACAAAACTATTTTTTATTCGACTACACGTGTTGCATAACTTCCGACATAACGATCGATGCGGCGCAAATTTCCGATAAAGGATGAAAAAAGACAAAGTTCCAGATAACGACGTTCTAAGTGATCTACTACGCCATGATGGAGGCATTGCCATAGAAGAGCTCACGGGATTATTTTTTCGAATAGCTTGGGACTTTGTATGTGTTAAAAGAACACAACCATTCAATCCTGATTCTAGCACACAGTATTGACGATGTCAAAGAGTTTAAACGTTACAGTCTGCTCAGCCTAGCCTCCACAGTGTACATGTTATTGACGAAAAGAATGCTTAATGGATTAAGTCGCATGTTAGGCTCTCCACAACCAGAAAACAGCCTAGCTTTAGGCTGGATTTCTCAATCATTAATCATATTCTTGCAGTCCATAAAGTAATTGAAAAATATCGAAGATATAATAACCAGGCCTAAATGACACCTAAAGGCAAAATGCAAGTTTCCTTAATTGGAAATATTGCCTCGTTAGAATAACCCTGACCCCCATTTCAAAGCGAACTTCACTAAAATAAGCTAGAAAAATTAGCAAAAAAGAGAATCACCATGCAACCCGCTAGCTCATTTCCCGCACTAGAACCTATGGCGTGTTATGCACAACTGCGCGGTTGGCTGTGCCCGAAAAAAGCACACGTATATTGAACAGGGAGGATTATAAGTTTGCAGAAAGAGCTATTTGCTTTCAAATGTAGAGAACATTTTTTTTATAGCGGTAAGAATGGTGGGTGAACAATTGAAGTTATGAACGAACACGTAAAAATCGAAATAGTTAGTGCGGCACTATCACACTGCCCCCTATGCTGCGTCACAGGTCTGACCGCCGCCGTGGTCAGTTGCTTCGCAGCCGCTGGGGACTGAGGGCCGAGAGTTAATTGGCGTATTCATGGGAGGTTGTGGCCGTTACTACACCAGGGTGGCCAATCCTGCTCTGGTGAGGGAGTGCATTACCGGCAATGGTCGCCGGGGTCAGGCCGCACCCCAAGCCCCTTTGTGCAATTCCATCAATACGCGGATTTTTTTTTTTTTAATCCGGTGGGAATGTCCGGCACCGGGATTCGAGCCACAGTCCTTCTGCACGCGAGGCGGTGTTCTACCTCTACGCCATCGCTGCCTTCTCTAAGGGTGATAAGAACCCCTGGATCCGGACAGGCCGCCAATGGAATCTGAACCTGGCAACGTTTAACGTGCGAACCTTATCTAGCGAAGCAAGTCTCGAGTTGTTGTTCGAGGAATTAGAGGGAATTGAATGGGATGTAATAGTGCTTAGCGAGGTTAGGAGGGCAGGCGAAGCCTTTACGGTGCTGAAAATGGACACGTCCTATGTTACCGTGGTCTAGAGGACAAAAGAGAACTGGGAGTGGGATTTCTAGTCAATAAAAGCATAGCTGGCAACATAGACTAATACTATAGCATTAACGAAAGGGCAGCAGGTCTTGTAATTAGGCTCAATAAGAGGTACAAGCTCAAGGTGGTGCAGGGCTACGCGACCACATCCAGCCACGACGACCAAGTAGTGGAACGCTTCTATGAAGATGTGGAATCGGCAATGGCTAAAGTAAAACACAGTATACCGTAGTTACGGGGGACTTCAATGCTAAAGTAGGCAATAATCAGGCTGGAGACAAGGCACTTGGGAACTATGGTCTGGGCTGTAGAAATAGCAGGGGGGACCTACTAGTTGAGTTTGCAGAACGGAATAACCTACGCATAATGAATACCTTCTTCTGTAAACGGGATAGTAGGAAGTGGACCTGGAGGAGCCCGAATGGGGAGCACAAAAATGAAATAGACTTCATATTATGCGATAGCCCTGGCGTCGTGCAGGATGTGGAAGTGCTCGGAAGGGTAAGGTGTAGTGACCACCGTATGGTAAGATCTCGAATTAGGCTAGATTTGAGGAGGGACCGCAACACGCTAATACGAAAGAAGCCGATAAATGAGCTAACCGTAAGACGTAAAGTAGAAGAATTCAGGATCGCGCTGCAGAAACCGATATTCTCGCCCTTAACGAGGAAGCCGAGCTTACGACACAGGAAGCCGCGACAACCTTACGCGCATTATCACGGAGTGTGCAGTAGAAGTCGGGGGCACGATGGCTATACAGGATACTGGTAAACTTTCCCAGAAGACGAAAGATATAATTAGGGAAACGACAAACCATGACAATCTCCACCTCAGCTAACAAAATAGAACTAGCGGAGCTTTCGAAGTTAATCAATAAGCGTCAGACAGCTTACATACGGAAGTATAATATGGAGAGGATCGAAGACGCTGCAAAGAACGGAGGCAGCCTGAAAGCAGTGAAGAGACGTCTTGGCGTGGGGGAAAAATCAGATGTATGCACTTAAGGATAAGCAAGGCAATGTCATCACAAATAGGGATAAAAATAGTCACAGTGGCCGAGGAGCTCTATAGGGATCTGTACAGTAGCCGGGACATAGAGGATAATGCCGAACCAGACAGTAGTTCAGAGGAGATAGACATCCCACCAGTTACGACCGAAGAAATAAGGAAGGCCTTGAAAGAAATGAAAGGGGGCAAAGCACCTGGTGAGGATCAGATAACAGCAGACCTCTTGAAGGATGGCGGCGACATTGTACTTGAAAAACTGGCAAACCTGTATACGCAAGGCCTATGACCGCAATGGTACCGGAATCTTGGAAGAACGCGAACATCATCCTAATCCATAAGAAAGGCGACATGAAGGACTTGAAAAATTACAGGCCGATCAGCTTACTGTCAGTCGTCTACAAGGTATTTACCAAGGTAATCGCTAACCGAATCTCTGCAACCTTAGATTTCAGTCAACCTAAAGAACAAGCAGGGTTCCGTGAAGGTTATTCAACAATGGACCATATTCACACGATCAATCAGGTGATAGAGAAGTGCGCTGAGTATATTGAACCCCTATATATAGCCTTCATAGATTATGAGAAAGCATTTGACTCAGTCGAAACCCTAGCAGTCATTCAGGCATTACGGAACCAGGGGGTAGATGAGCATTATGTAAGAATACTAGAGGATACTTACAATGGGTCTACAGCTACCATCGTCCTCCATAGGGAGAAGCAGTAAAATACCTATAAGGAAGGGTGTCAGACAAGGAGACACGATCTCTCCAATGTTATTCACAGCATGCTTACAAGAAGTATTCAGAACGTTGGATTGGGAACAGGTGGGAGTACGGTTAATGGAGAATACCTCAGTAACCTCAGATTTGCTGATGACGTTGCCTTGCTAAGTAACTCGGGGGGACGAATTGCAAAGCATGCTTTCCGCACTGGGCGAACAGAGTGGAAACCGTGGGCCTGAAATTAATATGCAGAAAACTAAAGTAATGATCAATAACCTCGGGACAGCACAGCAGTTTGAGATAGGTGCGAGGCAGTGGAAGTGGTAAGCGAATATATCGACTTAGGCCAAGTTGTGACCCCAGATCGCAACCATGAGGCAGAGATAATTAGAAGGATCAGAATGGGGGGGGTGCATATGGCAGACATTCTTAGATAATGAATAGCAGCCTACCATTGTCGCTGAAGAAGAAATTGTATGACAGCTGCATCTTACCGGTACTCACCTACGGGGCAGAAACTTGGAGGCTCACTAAGAGGGTTCAACTTAAATCGAGAACGACTCAGCGGGCAATGGAGCGGAAAATGATAGGTGTAACATTAAGGGACAAGAAGAGAGCGGAGTGGGTCAGGGAGCAAACTGGTGTTAAAGGACATATTAGTAGAAATAAGAAGAAGAAATGAACGTGGGCAGGGCATGTAAGCGAAGGCAAGATAACCGCTGGTCATTAAGGGTAACAGAGTGGCATCCCTAGAGAAGGCAAGCGTTGCAGGGGGCGGCAGGAAGTTAGATGGGCAGATGAGGTCAAGAAGTTTGCGGGGATAAATTGGTCACAGTTGGCACATGATCGAGGTAATTGGAGATAATGGGAGAGGCCTTTGCCCTGCAGTGGACCGTAGATAGGCTGGTGATGATGATGATGATGATGATGATGATCACACTGCCTTACACAGCGGCCCCACGGGTTGGACTTTTCTGACACAACGCTGACCAACTGATGTAAGCGACATGGCCACTTAGGTGACCATGTTTGCCGAGTCATAGCTTATGTTCTAGGAAACGATTAGTATCCAACCCTAATAAAAATAAGTCCGGCTAGAAGCTAAGTGCAAACATTAGCCCTTCAGCGGCATTGCAGTGCCAGCTATTAAAGTGGGCGGTAAACAATATAACCAAACTGCCGTCTGGGGGCCTGTAGTAGACCTGGTCAGCAGGCTATCTTTAGTTTTACGGCCCTGCTCTGGATACGTCATTTTCCACGTCACAAAACACACGATTTAGCGGGACAATTGAAATTTCGGCTTAAAATGACAATTTTTCAGTGAATAAAGCATCATTTGCTGCCGGACAAGCCCGGAGGGCAGTATAAAACGCCAAATCTTTGTAATAAAACAACCTTGTACTTAGTCTGCACGGCACCTTTGAAGGTTACCAAAACGGATTTGACTTGGAGGCACCACCGCGGTTTTGAAAGCAGTCAGAAATCGTACAATAGAGGAAACCTGTAGTGCTGTACAAGAATTTACGCAAAGGATGCACCGAGACGATTGGTTTTCGTAAAGGAACTAAAACGATCCCGAAAGAAAGAGTGCCACACAAAAAGCCCAAGCTCCACGCCAATATGTTGTACTATGTCTAGAGGGGATAATTAGAAAACATAGTCCGAAAAAGCGATTGCAACCAATAGAAAATATCTAAATCATCTTTAATCTGATAAAAACATTGTCTAATTTATTTATTTCATCCGGGATGTACACGAAATCTCTCGAAAGTGTGCTGCGGAAGGTTAGCAGCAGCAATACAAATAAGCACGCAGTAATTAAAACAACGTTGAAGAGGCAAGGCGAACAGGCGCTCTTTAGTATAAGGGGGTGAAATACTCGAACAAGTCGATGATTATGAGAAGTTCAACACAGACCAAGAACAAGAAAAATAAAAGGCTGTTTACTTGGTTCCTCCGACTAGCCTGGACAAACCTTTCAATACAGGCAACAACCCTCTCAAGGTGACCTACCAGGATGCATTCGTATTTTGAAGTTTCGGCCGTATGACTTCAGACAACAAATACGGCATTTTATGGCAGCCAAGCCGCGTCTCCGCCTATTGACATATTTCGCACTTCCTCTCGCGGATTACTTCAGCGTGGTGAGTCCTGAAACCGGCTTATCCCCTGGGTCCAGGAGAGAAGGGTGAACTGTGGATACGCACGCCTAATGTGTCTCCTGGGTACCTTACGACAAAGGAGAAATCGTCCCTGTTACTGACTCCGAAGGTTGGCTCCACACTGGTAAGAAGTTTTGTAGCGACTGTAAATATATTTAGCATTGGCCAGTAGTTTCATCGTCGCCAAGACAGTTTGATTTGATATCTGCTGAAATGTAGGCCGCTGGCAATAGGCTTCACGCAAAGGTGGCATAAAGCGGTTGAAGGCACCGTTGTTTTTCCTTTTTGTTGCGACTCTCCCACAGATCTTCTCGCCCATGCTGGCCTCCCAACTATCAGCAGTCACGCTAGAATCCTGCGCCTAAAATTTATAGCTATTCTTTTAAATGATGGACTGAGGATTGAAAAAACTTCTTAACACCGTCTAATACCAGAAGCACTACAGCTAAGCACAGCCGACATTTAACTGAATATAGATTCCACACCGACACATTCATTTTTTACCCAAGCAATCACATATTGGAACGCGTTACCAGATAACATGGTTGCATGCAGAACCCTTGATGCTTTTATGTCGGCAGTATCAAACCTGGACAATGTCTGAGCAGTGCCCGTATAACTTATCTATTGTGGTTTTCAGTCTGTCATTTTTGTGCGCATGTGCATGTGCTTGTTCTTTATACCGTTCACCCGTTGTCATCTTCATCCCCCATGACAAATTTTGGTTCGCAAAAATGGTATATTGTGTAATCTTGAATAGTGTACTGCCGCACCTTTCCTACATGGTTCTTATTTTTAATGTTTTACGCTTTTCTTCTCCAAAAAGATTATTGTAAACGCGAAGTGGGCTTTGAATTTCTTTCTGGTATGTGCTATGTCATTGCTCTGTTTTAAACGCGAAGTGTGCTACGAAAGTTTAATTGACGCGTGCTATGTCATTTTTCTGAATGTATCCCCCAATTCCTGCTAAAGCATCCACTAAGAGGCTAGCAGTATATTCTAAAAAATAAATAAATAAAAATAAGTACACGTGGAAGAAACGCCCGAGGGACAGTAGCGCGACAGTAACAAAGAGGTAGCGCGTTTTTCACTTTCGCTGCGCTGTGAGCGTCTTACCTTTTCGTGCGTCCGTTCGTCACGTTTTGTCGCCGATTAGCCTTCTCTCGGAATTGCCGACTTTGAAACGAACTGCCGGCAGAAAGACCGATCGACTATCAACCGCTTGAAGCCAAAACATACAACCCGGAGAACCCTTCAAAATACAACTGGGCAACAAATTGAAGACGGTCCTGCAAAATACACTCTCGGACCTGGCAATCTCCAGACGTACTCGGACAATTGGCTGTGTGCGCTGCGTAACTCTCGCCTATTATTTTGAACGTGACTCAAATACTGCAAATTACGGTAAGTTGGGCTAGTTGGGGCATGAGAAACCTTCAAAGGTCACAAACAACGGGGACAGACCGGGGCGAAACACAAGCGCTTACTCGCAACTACCGGTTTATTCAAAAAAACACAAATTTATACATGAACACCGATCATAGATTAGAGTAACATGGTGCCGATTAGCGCGTGCTTCTTCCCGTGAAGAGTGATAGATGATTTACTTGCACACTTGTTATTATTGTCCATGATAAAGAAGGCCTCCACCAGTTCTCTGACAATCTGATTATCATGCCTGTACAGCACCACAGTCTCATCAATGAAGGGTAACACCCACACTTTTTACAAATCGCAGGAAGATTGGCGCTAGTTGAATTTGGTTATCGTGGACCCAGGCACTCTCAGACGAACGCTTAGGACAGCGTCAAGCCTGGCCCACATACACAGACTTACATGATAACGGCATTTCGTAAACGACATCAATCGCACAACGAACAAAAGGCTGCACATTGGTGACGCCACACTCGTTCCTCCCTTTTCTTGGATGATCCTTGTTATTAACAAAGCAGCAGAGACTGCCTACTTTTGAGTTGACAAAGAAAAACAACCCTTACGCAGTATCGGGACCCTACGTTCTTTAAGCCATGCGCCATTTTATGGACGTGCGGACTTACAGCACATTTTGATGTCACGGCGGTCCTTGTCTTTCTCGGTCCTTTCCAACCTCCGTCTGCAGTGGTCGGCAGTGTGTTGTAGCCTTGTGCGCCAGATCAAGTGCAACTTTGCAGAGGAAGAGAAGGACCGGCGTGGCAGAAAATGTGATGTAATCCCGTACGTCCATAAAATGGCCCACGGTTTGAAGAACGTGGGGTCCTGGTACGGCGTAAGGGTGTTGTTCTCTACAAACGCAAAAGTGGGCAGGCCCTGGCCACATTGTTAATAACAAGGATCATCCAAGAAAAGGGAGGAACGAGTGTGGCGTCACTCATGCAATAGCCTTTTGTTCTTTACGCGATGGTGTCGTTTACAGAATTTCGTTATCATGTACAGCTCTGTGTATGTGGGCCAGACTGGACGCTCTCTAAACGTCCGTCTGAGAGAGCATGTGTCCACGATAACAAATTCCACCAGCGCCAATTTTCCTGCTCATTGTAAAAACTGTGGGTGTCACCCTTTGTTTGTTTAGACTGTGGTGCTGCACAGGCATAATGATCACATTGTCAGGGAACTGGCTGAGGCCTTCTTTATCAAGGAACATAACAACAAGTATGTAAGCAAATCATCTATCACTTTTCATGGGAAGGAGCACGCGCTAATCGGCACCGTTTCTCTAATCTATGATTTTTGTTCATGTATAAATATTGTGTGTTTGGGGGCGAAGCACCTTAAGGCCGAGGCTTGTCCGTCCGGCGTCCGGCGTCTGTGCTCACGGCACAGCACCATGTAAATCGAAACATCTGTGAACAAAAGGTTCACAAAAGGTTAACAAGAATGAAATAAAATGTTGACGGAAGGTTAGACAGAGAGAGACTCAGAGCACCGTGTAAATCGAAACATCTGTGAATAAAAATTTCACAAAAGTTTAACAAGAACAAAATAAAAGGTTCACAAAAGGTGAGAGGGAGGGAAGGAGGAAGAGAGGGAGGGAGACGCACAGCACCACGTAAATCGAAACATCTGTGAGCAAAAGGTTCACAAAAGGTCAACAAAAACAAAACAAAAGGTTCATAAAAGGTTAGACAAAGAGAGAGAGAGAGAGAGAGTGCTCCTGGACAGCCGTGCTGCGCATCCGCGAGGAGCATTGGGTTGGATTAGATTGAATTGGATTGGATTGAATTGGATTTGTATTTGTATTGGATTGGATTGGAAATCCTTTTAGCAGCAGTAAGCACTTTCACGGGTGATTTACGGTAAGAACAATCCCTAGTGCTTCGCCCACTCGTCATGATTCACTTCGTGGAGATCCGTGAATTTTTTTTTCGATAAACCGGTAGTTGTGAGTAAGCGCTTGTGTACCGCTCCTGTCTGTCCCCGTTATGTGTGCGCTTTGAAGTTTTCTCAATATTGCGCACGGAGACGCTGAAGACGGATTTTCAGACTCCCTTGCGAAGCCCTGGACGTTTTATCGATCCCACGGACCGGTTTAAAATGTTTGAAGAGCCAGCTTTTCTCGCCGACTTTGACAAGTAAATGTTCAGTCTACGTCTCTCGAGTACGGGAACGAAAGAAGCTACACACGCTGCGCTGTGTGTGCGCACCTGTAGACTATGTTTTTCGCCCCTTCCTTAGCCGTTTCCTTATCGTTATATCACCGACAAGCACGATCACTGTCCTTGCTGTCAAGATGGCCTTATGTTTTGCATTTCTCCAAGTGGGCAACGATTAGTAAAGCTTTTCATTGTGCCCCTTTGAGGCCAAATCACTAAATTACTCCCCCTTGCGAGCCGCAAGAAACGGCCATCGAATGTCCAACAACAACGGAGCAGAGTCCTACCAGTTAAAATTATTTGTGCGGAGGTACTGCGTAACCAATTGGTAACCTTCAGGCGAAATAAACATGCCACCAGGATATCAGCGACATGCATCGCTCATGATTTAGCGGCTCCTTCCCCATCGAGGAAGAACAACTTTGTGGTCTGCAATCTCTATCAACTATCAAGTCGTCTTCTGAACTTGCCTCACACAAAACCATTTTAAAGCGAAGCTTTCTTCGCTTTACTGATGGCAGTGTCGTTACCTAAAACGCACTGCAGGAAAGCCAACTTTATACAATATGGGGGCTCATGATGATAATTATGATGATGATGACAACAGAAAAAACGATTCTTGTGGTAGAAATCGAATCGGGGAACCTCGTATTATAAAGCCGATGTCCATCCGAATGCGTCATTTTGACTCGGTCGACGATGGGTAGAGGGTGGTCAGCTTCGTAGCAAAAAATTCATTTGCGGTCATCTTAGTTTGGACGTTGACTTCCAAGAAGTTTGAACTTTCATCATTAAAGCTTGCACTTTGACTCTCTGGCGGTTTTCACTTTGATCGTTGACGCTTTGACTTTGATTGCAGCGGCTTTGAATCTGGCATTTCGCCATTTTATTTTTGCATGCAAGAAAGCTTTGCGTTTCAATCATCGTGGTCGCTAGACAGAGGCATATTGAATTTTTCACAATCCGCAAAACTGCTTTGGTGCCTTCAAGGGTGCGCTTACTATATAGTTGCGGCAACGTTCCCCGTGTCGTGTGAAAATCTGTGCGCGCACAGAACAGCTACGTGCGTTTATGTTCTTTTTTTTCTGGCACGCTTGCCGTGCACATGTTTCTGACCATTTCGCTGTTTTTGTGCAGGCACGGGTAACAATGTGTTCTGGGTAACACCCATGTGTCAGCCGAGCACTCCACACGTCCAGAGTGGCAAACCTGGCGTGCCGACATGGCTTTGTCCCTGCTGCCTTTACACACGACACCACTCCACCATCTTTGACAATTTTTAAGAGGACAGACTGATATTTTACTCTCTGATGCCCAAAACATTTATTATTTTGCTTAAGCGTGTGAGAAGTATTTTATGATCTAAAAGGACTTCCGACATCACAAATATCAAGTCAGAAAAAATTTGGTTCATTAGGACGGACACTAGGACGCACTGGGCACTGGCTGCCCATATATCGCTTGAACGAGAGAGCTACCTTTATCACCATTATTTAAGGTTCAAGTCGAGACAATAAAGAAAAGTTTGTATTGCTATCATTTGTAATAACAATGAAATCGCACAATTTCGGTTACCTGTCATTAGCCCATTGAGCCACCTGGACTCGATGCGAGTTGACCGGTGCAAACAATATTCTTTTAGCCCACGGAAGTAGGTGCTGCCTCTCTTCTTTTTTTAGAAGGTTCAGAATCCTTTGTCTGTCGATATCAGGTGTTAACTGTCGAAAAAACCACAAAGTGTGTGAGAAAAAAAAATTGTTCTAGTTCTTGCTCTGAGCAACACTGGGCATCAAAGAGTTAAATGCGCGTTTTTACCCTAGGGCAGTAACTACAGCAACATGGGGCGGCTTTAACGACATCATCAGATCTTCAAAGTGTCGCTTTCGCTCCTTGGGGAATTTAGCGGTGTACGGTAGGCGTGATCACACCTCTCACACATTTCAAAACACGTCCCTCCACAAGAGTGCGAAATTTTTGAGCTGGATACTTCCTTTTATGTTTTGTTTTTCATTGTCTCGACCATAATATTTCTGTTACCCGTATTTTAGGGGCAAAGCCCCTTAAGGGGCTGGGCTGTCGGCGTCTCATGTCGTCGTCGTCGTAATCCTCGTCTCATGTAGTCACGGTACTAAAACACCGAGGCACTCGTTTCTAACTCGCGCTAGAACACTTCGTGCTTGGAAGACACGAGACGTTTACCGCAAACCTGTAAACCACCTTTACCCCCCAGCGGTTTCATTCCCGTTAGCAAAAACGGCAAGCCGCCAAAAATACGCTTATACACTGCGTGTTTCGCCCCTCCTCAGGTTCACGTTAGTGGAGATGGCCCGGGATTCTTCTGGTAGGTGTAGAGCTTACATGGAGGTCGGTAATTCGGTTTCATATCTATCGTGGCGTCCAGTCGCTTTTGCTCCCATGCGGTTTGCTGCGTGATGTACCACTGTGCTTCACATCATTTCACCGTTTCTCACTGGGGTTAATTCTAATTTTGTTGTCTGAGTTGCTGGTATCGGTCACGGCAAACTTTTTGTTGAGTTAGAATTTCATTTTTCCACGTGTAAAGCACATAATTTACACGCGTGACTACAAAAGAAAGACACGGGGAAGGATTGCTCGTGTTATTTCCTCCCTCCACGCATTAGCCAACGCGCTTTACACTTTGCGAAATTATTCTGTTGTCATTGGCAGGGTCGCGAACATTCTTCCTTAAAGCGTCATGAATACAATCCTGCTGCGTTCTTTGGTCAGGGCATCAGTAATTTCGAAAGATATGTGAGAAAGCGCTGAGGCGGCGTACGCGCAAAATAATTTCTAAGATAAACAACCGCTGTTTTCATAACACTGTGTCAACTGCCACAGTACCTCGAGGTAATTTTGTGCTGTCTTACAAAATGCAATCGCTGTGCGTATGTTTTTATTATTGTCCTTAGATGCTGACCCGGCTTTTCATCCCCAAGTTTGCTTCTCAAAACTGCCACCGCTCAGGAACATAGTAAAGCCATTGCAGGGAAGTTATATTTCTCGCAGAGCAAGCAGTTATCTTAGACATGAATAGGGTAAAAATTGTTTGCACAACTCTGAGTTGTTTAAAAAAGAAAGTGTTTTCTTCCGCGGTACAACAAGACCTCACCGACGTCATATCCGTCACGGGAATGACATCCCCAGAAAAATTCCACTGATGCGGCGGCGCTAGGTTTCGAGACCATTATTACTCTGGCCGCAACGGAGGTGTGAGACAATCTGCCAATTAGGCTATGACTCACGCCTGCTTGGCTCTACGAACGCGCCTTATATCCTTCCCTATAAGATTCTCTCTTCAGATGGTGCTGTCGTCTAGGAGAGGTTAAGTGAAGTAGTGCGTTGTCACGCAAATGAGCGCCGATAGTTGGCGCTACTGTTTTGAAATGTGTGAGAGGTGTGATCTCGCGTTCCACAAGCTGACCTCGTCGCAACTCAACCGTCTGCCGTACACGCCACGGAGCACGACCGAAGTGGTTGAACCTTTGCCGAAGCGACCCGCCAGCATGACTTCGGTCTCCAAGCACACCCACAAGACAGCGGCCGACCTGGAAAAGTCATGCTCCTTTCGCTTCAGCGGACCGTGACTTCACCAAACCATTCGCTGACAACAAGTTCGGTTTCGTTGGCCCAGTTTGCGAGCGGCTGTGGTTTCAGTCGGATTTACGCAATGCTCCGGCGTGTGTAATCCAGTGTCTAATGTTGATGCGTCTAACCACGCCATATCGACGAAATATAAATAGTGATGAGCAAGTTAATATTAATGCACAATAAACATTCAACTTCTCCTGTGAAGGCACATTTCACTTTCGTGTTGTACCGATTCCTATGAAAGAAGAATCAACCACACTTTTTGTCTTATTTGCTGTCAAATGTTATTGCCCATACCTTTTAATGGGATAGTTTGCATGGCTCTATACAGAAACGTGCTAAACTTGGAACTCCGTGCAATTCAAGCTTTCGTCCCAATATTAGCTGCGTGATATCCCTTTTCCCTAGACTGGATAACTTCAGAGCAATAACTTCTGAAAAAAACAACTGCGGTGAGCCGCAAAGCGGGCCCTGGTTAAAATGTTGGTGAAGCAAGTTATCGCTTCCGCATCATTGCATTTGTTGTCCGCTATGCTATCTACAATCAACGGTATTACTTCCGCCTGTCACAGAGTACAAGAACTCATACGTGTACTTTTGAACGCCGTTGTGTTGATACCGGGATGTGGACTATATGACCGCCTAGGCAAGCTGATCTTTACGATTCCTTCGTCAGAATACCATTTATTTTCCTCGTGCTGTGGAAGAACTATTGTAGAAATCAAATCAGCGTACTGTATTTGAGTGTGGATGCACAGTGCTTCAACCTTGCATTTTTAAGGACATAAAAATAAAACGGGTGTGGAACCTTGCAGCGCGATATGATCAGTAACACATGTTAGAAATTTGGACTTTACCGCAACATTTTCGAAGCAATCACTAAATTGGAAATAGAACACCGCCGAAGCAAGCATCGTTTTAATTTTGCTACAACATGTATTTTTCTAAATCTGGTATTCTATGTGAACATTCCATTGTATCAGCTCATCACGTATCAGCCAGAGGCTGGGTTACAATGTACGGGAGTACAAAAGAAACACTGCAGTCTTTGCAAATTATTTCTTTTTTCCAAAACTGTCCCACAGTAGAATCGGCTACCGTCAGCAATTTTGTGGTCCGTTGGAAGTTACTGTTTTATTGCGCAGCACTTAAGCGCCCGCTCCTCTGGTTTTGCGCCGCCGCCGTCCCTCCTTGTAACCGAGCGAACGAAGGGGACACCGCACACAAACGAGATATAACGAGCAGGAAAGCGAAGGAGGGAAGTATAACAAAAGGGTGAGGGGTAGGGCTATATGTCAGGCGGCGCAAGACGTTCTCTTCGGCGGTGACGCGCTACGAGATAATCAAGAGAACGAAGAGGTTACCGACGATACAGCGCGCACAAAATCGGAGCATTAAAGTATGGCGGAAGGCGCGAGGCATGACCCTCGCGACGACGCGCTACAAAGACAGCGCCAGAGTATATCACGCGCCTTCGTGCGTCCGCTGATGCCCTGATCACTTCGTGAGACGCAGCAGGTTAGCAAGAAGACCACAGCTGGCCCTACGCACAATTTTCGCATTACGGAGTATCGTAATCGACAGCCAAATTTTTTACGATGAAGATTTGTCAAAAACCGCAGCATAAATCCATACGGATTATATATGTGATGCAATAACTCTGTTTTTCCGTTCTTTGCATTTTCGGTACTATATAAAGTTTTTCTTTCCTGACATACTTTACTGACCTACTTTTGCTGTTCTTTGCTGACCTGCACTGCGAAGTTTAATTGCCGCTGGCATGATTACGCATGCAAGACAGAGAAGACCGGCGCACAGCTCCTCCATTTTGTTCTGTGTTTCGATAGCGGTTCCGAGTACTGCAGATTGCGAACGCCAGCCAAGAATGAATAGGTGTCAGTTATGACTTCTGCCTATGCCTCCACCCCTTTGTCGAACTAAACAGCCTACGCAGCAGGCACGTCACAGAAGGGAGGAGCTTTGCGCCGGTGCAGACTATCTTGCATGCGTAATCATGCGAACGGCAATTAAACTTCGCCGTTTGATATCTCGGACTACGGATGCGCTAGAAGAATTCTGCCAATTGATACTGCGTAGAAACATGATTGCGTCTAACTTTCCAATACAAACATTCCTGCTTTCCGTAGCGACAAAAAGTTAATTAAGCAATTTTAGTTAATTAAGCCTCCGAAATAAATAATTACGTCTTATGTGTCCCCATGGGCGCATAACCTCACTGTAGAGTTGGTCTTCACATAAATCTAAGCACCTATTTTAGAAAACTTGTCGACTTAACTTTGATCACCCTGTATATTCTCACTTGAAACGGTTAGGGCAATAGACAGGGTATGTGGGTTGCGGACGATCCCCCCGCGGGTCTTTTTTCTAATCGAGGCATCACCGGCCTTGTGTGACATAAAAACATTCATGAAAACGTCATCGTGAGACGTTAAAAACGAGGAAACGCAGATCTTTTGTTCCAAATTTTAAGCCATTCAGGCAGTCTTCTGGCGCAAAATAAATAACAATTGTACTGTTAGCAATCCACTTCTCGGCTGACAACGCGCGCAAGTTATACACTCTTAAAAATCGGCGCAGGTGGGCTTTACCGCAACACTCCGGGACAACCAATCATCGTGACCAAATAGGCAACTTTGGCGAATGACGCGGCCCCACATGCGATTATGTATCTGCGCTGTTGTCACCGCGCAGATATTTTTTTTTGCTCTAATCGCTATCTAGGCCACGTCATTTGCCAAATTTGCACATTTGGTCACGGCGATTGGTTGTCCTGGAGTGTTGTGGTGAAGCCCACCTGCGGCGATTTTTATGAGTGTATTTCACTTCCCTAATGACGCGTTCTCTTTCGTTTAGGTGATATCGGCTACTACGACGAGGACGGTCGCTTTTTTGTGGTGGATCGCCTAAAGAACATAATCAAGTGCCATGACTATAACGTATCTCCCCAGGAGTTGGAGTCCATAATCTTGTCCCACCCATCAGTCAGGGATTGCTGCGTTATAGGCGTCCCAGACGAAAGGGTTCTAGAAGCACCCACTGCCTTTGTTGTGCGAAAGAATCCTTTTGGACAAGTCTGTGATGTCACCGAGCAAGAGCTCTTCGACCTTGTAGCAAGTAAGAATCCCTTTTTTGCTTCGCTGTGAAAATTCTTATTTTTAGGCATAACCAAAGATGTTATAGATGTTTTCGCTCCTGTCGAATACAAGAGCTGCCACGTGACCATCGCACGCTGTATAGAAGGGAAAATACAATTAATGTTCATGTGTTGCCAGCTCCCGCGATGCCCCAGGGTAGGACGCGGTCGGGCTTGATCTTTTGTTGCATTTTGCTTCTGCTAGAAAACAAAGGCTTTGTTGTTTTCAGAAGTTCAGTCACAAAATACCATATCCCGTTCAAAATGCTTAAACTACGCTTTATGAGTATGTTTTATTTGGCATTTCTCTTATTGTATTAATGTTTGATGAAGAATGAGGCTTTTTTATACTTCTTGCGCGTTTCCCTAAATGCTATGGATGTTTCAAGTTCAATTTAGGCGGAATAAAGTTTCCTTACAACGGTTCTTGCTTCACCTAAAAGTCAGCGTTTATTTGTGAACCAATATGTTTTCCACTGTGCTGATTAGAGACCTTCTCAATGCGCATAACACATAGTTCTTCCTTACTCGTGCGATGAGACAGGGTTCTAGCGTCCTCTTCCATGTGATGCCCGCAGTAAAGAGGCCACAAAAGGGTCTGCGTAAACTTCGTGTCAAGAAACTCTGTGTAACAACGTGGCAATGTTGCAGGCTCACAGTTCTTTATGCCAGCATGTCGCCTTAGCATTCGTTCATCTTTTTGGATAGGTTGGTGAGGTAGCGACAAAACAACATTTGTTATCATTTAGCTTTATACGACCCTGTCATTAAACAAAATGGTGGCAGCTGAAAACACTATTGTTTCCTCTACTGCTCTTGTGTAACAACTAAAAATACCTAGTACGACTTACTCCTGGTCGAATGTTCGCGTTGTTCTGGTGCTATATTCAAGCCACCTAAAAGAAATAAAGCTTAGTGCGAAAGAGTTGCAAGTCCTTAGGGAATAAACGTACCCTACCTTTCCATCTCAGGAGGGAGTGATGTATGCTTTACGCGAGATGTACAGCTTCAATGCGTCGAGGTCATTTTGTGCCGTGTTAACATGCTAGTTTTTTTCTCAAAGATACAAAAACAAAATACATACTTCGGCTAACATATTGTTACCGTAACAATATTAAACAAAAAATTCTTCTGCTCCGACTTTATTGCCCAACACTGAGTATCAAGTCATAGAACTTAGGGGTGTCATTGGAGGGCACTGCGGCGACAGCATGGTCTTCCTGCCATCGACTCTACAATGAATTAGCAGGTCCGCAGAATACGGCGTTGTAATGACCAAATGTGGACACAACTTTACCGGCGTGACAAAAGTTTACTTTCATTTTCTTTGTTTTTGCCAAGAATATTTCTTGCGGCGACTGGCAATTGATTGACTAGCGATTGTATTTTATTCACCCGTACCTCAATACTAATTGTTCTCGCAGACAAAGTAAATCAAACGTATGAGTGAGGCATTTCATATTATGTGACCTAAAGTATTGGTACAAATTACGCCCGCAAGAAGAGTCGTGCTCGGTTTTGTGGTGCACGTCTTTGAACTCACTTAAATGGGGATTTTAACAATGATATGAAGGAGGAGGATTATGGTGCTAAAGACTTTACTGTCCCTTCCTAAAGAAAGTAGAGAAATGTGGAAGCTTTCGCATCAAAACTGCGTCAAAGGGCGTCAAACTTCGCTAAAAGTGCGTCCAATCGATCGTCAAACCTCCAAAGACCCAAATCGCAAAACGAAGAATGAACCCACGCGACAATTTTTCGCGCACTAAGTAAACGCACCTACGAAATTCTAAATGTGTACCGATGGGTTTATGAGATAAAGGTTTACTATTGTACTCCTTCCTCATGAGTCATGATTGATGCAGTGTATTTTCTTAACTAGAACCATTCCTTTGTCGTCTTTTCCATTTTTTTCAAACTTCATCTAATGTGTACCGATGGTTTATATAAAGGTAGTCGAGTCTGACGACTGTTACGGGACCTCGATAATTTCAACGCAATTAAGGCACCTTACAATTAAACGTATTGACACAATGGAAGCGCGGTTTCACGCACGCCCCGCGTGATCAGAGATCTTATCAGAGATTTTCTGTCGACCAACCAGTCAATGAAGAAATTAATTCGTTTTTTGGCAGGGCGCCACCTTTGCCACTAAGAAAGATTTCCCTTAAATAATGCTCATCTCATAATGAAAGGGAGCTTATCAGGCTACCGGCGAATCTGTACGGCAAACCAGAAAGTGCTACCAGCAAAAGAGTACAGCTTGATGAAATTTGAATGCAGCGTGAAAAAAATAATAATGTCACTATCCCTCTCCCCACTCGTCGCTCACTACTGCACAAGCACGAACATGCCTCAAGTTACATACCAGCACGTTTTTCATCTCCAACGTACTCTCGTACAGCGCCCCACCATCTTCTCCTACCTTTGCCACTCCTGCAACGTCCCCGCCACAAGAGCCCATCTTGTGCGGTGGTGTCCTCCCCGTCCCCTTGCCCTGAGCGGCGGGAATGGGCACTGACCAGCTTACACCCGGAGGACCATCAACGTCCCGGCACCCCGGGCTGCGGAAGCGCGTGGCTTCCTGAAGTGAAGGCGCCAACAACATCTTTACTTTTGCAGCTATTTCGAGGAGGATGCTCAAGGCGACCTCTTGACCGGAGACACAACCCCGGCGACACACCCCTCGAAGCGCATCGCGTGATTCGCCGGGCCCGCTGCCGGCGCCCGCAGCGCCTACATCGGGCTGCAGAGCCGACAGCGGTCGCCGCCGCCGCTGCGGCCGAGGCAGCCGACCACCCCCGCAGCCTCCCATGCTTGCGGCGCTGGGTCGCTTACGGCAACGTGACTCGTCTCGCGCCCGGCGAAGAGGAATGGTGCGTTCGCCGTGAATGAACGCCGCGTTCGCCGCTTTCGCCCCGACGAACATCGCGTTCTCCCGGCCCCCTTAGGTGAGCGTTGCACTGAACCAAACGTTTTTGAGACCTGCTTGGCAATACAGCTAAATCAGAGGTTAACCAAGCGAAACCAAGACTCAACCAGACTAAGCCAAGCTTTTGCTTTGCATATCCAAGGTTAGCTGAACTAAGCCGCAGCCATTTTTCTCTGAAAGCAATGCTTTACTACTTTCGTCCAGCGGTTTCACGGGGAATGCGCAATTTCACCTTTTAACCGGGAACACACCCCTGGTGACCCACCCCTCGAAGCGCATGGCGTGATTCGCTGGGCCCTCTTTCGGCAGTGCGCGCATGGCCCCGTTTTCGGTCGATCTGCTCAGCACGAGCGGCGGCCTCTGCCGCCGCTGCGGCCAATCAGCTTATCGGCAGCCGACCACCCCCGCAGCCTCCCATCCATGCACTGCTGGGTCGTCTCGGGCTACGTGACTCGTTTCGCGCCCGACGAAGAACAGCGCTTTCGCCTGGGCGAACGCCGCGTTCGCCCTCTCCTGTGAGCGTTTCACGGAAGCGAACGGATTTGAGACGTGCTCGGATATGGAACGGATTTAAAACGTGGTCGGCAATACAGCTACATCAAAGGTTAACCAAGCGAAACCAAGACTCAACCATACTAAGCCAAGGTTTTGCTTTTCGTATCCAAGGTTTGCTGAGCTAAGCCGCAGCCATTTTTTAACAGCGAAGCTGGTTGAGCTTCACTTCCATCCGTGCCTTGGGTGGCTCAAAAATCACCGCTGCCAAGTTCAGCGAAGGAAAATGCTAGCCCAGGAAGTGGGAGGGAAGGTGGCGAGGAGGCCAGGAGCTGACGGGCACATGTGGGGAGTCCGCGCCTCAAGCGAAAAACATTTCCCGTGATTTCAATGGAACCTGGGTTCATCGAGCTATTAAACTGGCGCCTGGGCGATTGCGCTGTCATCGGCGGGTTGCTCAGCTTTACCTTTGGGTTTGTAGCACGGGCGTTGGCTTTTAACTTTGGCTGGGTTGAAGTGGACTTTGACTTTCGGATTTTGGCAATTCGAATTTTGGACTTTAGGAGTATGGATTGTGGACTTGGTTTAACCCAATTTCCATAAAGAACGTTTTGCTTTTTATCCATCTTTTTTTTAAGAAAAGGGAATACTTAAGAAAGGCCAAGTTAAATCTAGTGAAAATCACCAGCACGTTGTTTCCTCAGCCTTGCACCTCAATTGCGAAGGTGGTCGAAATTTTCGCTCAATAAAATGTTTCGCCTCCTTCTCCTCCACCATCAACAAAACATCGAAAGGTAACGCGACTTCTGTTTTGTCGACCTTTACACAATACACCACAAATCATCGATGTTCCATCGAAACTCTTCATTCAAGCCAGAGTTGGGAATTCTCACCACAGTTCTCCAAAACGGTGCCGAGGTAAACCACAGAACACCAAAGTGCTTAGCATGTCCAGTAGGTGAAAGTATGGCTGCCGCAGAATGTATGTTTTCACATGAGTCAGTTTTTCTCAGCAACCGTCGAAATTAGACAGACAACAGTATTGCTAATGGGGTTAGTGCTAAAGTACAGTAAAACGTGATTGCTCGCATGTGGACGCCCTTTTCAAGGTCACGCATTGAAGCATAACTAAACGGTCTATTCTGCAGGTATCCACGGGTGAATGCGGAGCTTTGGTGGCTCGCCGCATAGCTTTATGTATGTCAGGTCTTAAAACCATGAAATAAAACACTGGTAAACCAATGCATCTGACCGCTGTGCCAACATGGTGGCTTTCGAGCGTGACGGCTTCTAAAAAGTATTTTTTCGGGAGTTAAAAATCACCTGCACCAGCTAAGTATATCTGGTGGGACAATTACAACGCCTAAGCTTCATATCCGGTGATATCGTTTGGTTACTTCTCTAATGTCTACAATAACGTTGCTCTGCTGTGAACATTTTATAATTATCCCTACAAGCTACTGATATTTTAATCTATCTTTTATCCTTAATAAATACAACCTGATAAGTATATTCAAAAAATCTATTCTTGCTTCCCTGTCATTTTACTAAAACCCTCTCCTTACTTTTCCCTTAAAAACGTGTTATTTGGTTTTTAAGAGGATTCGCATTTGAGGCCCTGGTGATCGCAATGTTCTTGTTGGCTTATATTTCAGACCAGACAGCATACTACAAACATCTCTACGGTGGAGTTCATTTTGTGGATGAAATACCTAAGACTGCGAACGGAAAAGCAGATCGGAATCGACTAACGATCTCCAGCAACGCCACTAAGGTACCGACCAGGACAGATGGCAAAGCATAAATCAAGAAGATGGAATTGTTCTGCTGCCCAACCTAACAATAAAATATAATGTGCAGGACCACTTATACCTGTAATAAAAACTACACCTGCAATTCACTCATAGAATTCTAAGAACGATTTTTTCCATGCAAGCACTGACACAAGTACTTCATGTGAAATGATTGCCGTATCATAGGCTGCAATATCATAAGGCATCTAATTTATACCGGATAAAACATTGTGCCTAGAAGCCAATATGCTTGATAAAAATACTTCTGACCATGCTATGCGACATAAACCGTGGCGAAAACACTTGAGCCCACATTTCAGCATGTGAATTACGTAGAAAGTTACTCGCAGTTTAAAACAACGGCACTCGAAAATCCTTCACCGCGATTTGAAAAATAAAAATGCGATAACGCACTTCGCACCGCATTACAGTAATACTGTCGCAGTATCCGTTCTTTAAAACATACGGGACCATTTAGGAATTGTGAAAATGAAAAAAGGCCACAAACGTACATTCACAGAAGCACCTTTGGCGGTTTAGTGCCTTGGAACTGTTGATAACTTATTTGAGTGCAGTTCTTGGGGGATTACAAGATGCTTTCACGTGCAAAAGAACGTCTCTGCAAGATTACATGTGTTCCACTTCTGGAGTAACTTTTTGTAGGCTGAGGGGACACAGCGTCTCGAAATTGCACAGACGAAATGGCGGCAGGGTTCTACAGGCGTGTGGATTACTATCTGGTACTGCAGCATACAACAACATTCTGCCGTAAACCTGTTATTTTCCCGCAACCCCAAGCTTTCACGATTATATGCGAAATTATCAATGCGATACCTTTTAAAGGCCCAAAATCGATTTTTAATTGCAAACTCGCACAGCAACAATTAAATACGCTTGCACTTTTGTTCCACTGGTCTTCGCAGATCTCCACACAATAAACCCGACCCACAAGACGGGCGAGCGGGTAAACTTTATTGTAACCTTTACACACAGCGTATGTTTGCTATCCAAGCATACGGGTGGCTGCTATCCGTTTATAGTGAAGTTGGAGAATGGCCATGCCTTACTTTGTTCCCCAACAGCGCTCTGACGAACTTCGATTAAAGGCAAACCTTTAGTTGGGAAGCGTTTGGCTGAAAATTTGGTTCTGGTTACAGTGATAGGTTCCTATGGTGCGTGGTATGGACGAAATGTCCGCCTATTAAATAATTTAAAGGGGCCGAATTACGAGTAACAGACATCGTAGATTAGTGATGGCAATAATTGGTTTATACTTGTTTTGCTTTTCGGGAACGTTCTAGAAACCCGTTTACGCGAAATGCAGTGTCACCGTAAGTTGCTGTTGAAAGATCTGGTTTGTAGGGTTAAGATTGTTTAGAAGGACGTAATTTAAGAGAGAGAAATTGTTGATAATCATGTTCAGCCGAAAGCGTACAGCTTTAAGAAACAAACACAAGCAGAACCTAGAAATGTGCCAACAACCCGTACAGTTATCTGTTTGTTATACTTTTATTATGTCCCTCAAACTTTTGCTCCGTTTCCTTCTCAACAAATAGATGTGTACTTTTTTAGCATGCTCATCATGGAGCGGTGCAAAATGTCTGTAGCATTATATCCGAATACAAAGTCTAGATGTGTGAACTTCGGGTCAGGCACCACGTAATCCATGACGAGCCAGTGACGAAGTCTCTGGCTTAAGTGTTCGACATCTTCCAGATCGGCAAACATGTCACCCATGGCCTTGAATAATGCGACTGGAACGCGGATCTTCTCTAAGGGTAAACCGGCGGAATCACCTGCAAAAATATTTTGGACAACACCTTTTGGGCGCGCTGCCGTGCGACCAACAGCGTTGTCCGGTTCGAGAATTGCAACAGCTGTAGAGCATGCGGATCAATTTCGATGAAGTAAATCGGTCAGTTGCAAACTTCCGGAATATGTGTTAAGGGGCGTACGTGAACAATTCATCAAAGTAAATCAGTCAGTTTGAAAAAAAATTAAGGACATCGGATTAAGTACGGGCGTCGAAACTGGGCATCCGGAGTTGGAGCACAGCGGATGCCCACACCGCTAAATCGGCCCCTTGCCTTGACGGGGCCACCATTAGCATATTGAGTTTGACGCTGAATTCATATCTGGTGATTGGTGAACATGACCGCGAAGGAGTTTGGCAGATGCACCTCGGCCACGAAGACCTCCTATTCTATTGAAGTTGTTGTCCTGTGTCTGCTGGTCAAGTTGCTCCATCAAACGACGAAGAAACAGTAGCGAACAATGTAAGTAAAACGCGATGTAGCAGTAAGTAATTATAAGTATATCCAAGAAAATCCACAATTACTCTGCCTTAACCACCGCCACTTAACCAACCATAACATATTTCACTCAAAGAAAGGTTTCTAGTTAAGAATGAGTGACAGCAAACTCCTTAAAACACTTTTTGAGCTTTAAAAACCTGGGCGAACGTGCCTCTAAACTAACTCTGCCAACGTGCACTGCAAGGCTAAAACATTACCTTTCGCTATGCGTACCGAAGACGCAAAATGAAGGTTTCGAATTGCTTCTAACACAGGCTTTCGTATAACCACGATGCATGGTTGTTGTTTAGGTGCACACAAAATCTACTCTTACAGATGAATTTTGTTTTATACGCGCAAACAGTATATGATAGTTGCTTTTCAACACATACAGTGGAAATAGTTAAAATAAAAAAATATGCACGAAATGTGTTAAAAAGCCTTTTTGTGTTGCCCAATGCTGAGAACCGAAGCTGACCGAGTGGTAGGGGCCTGCGGCTGATTGGCCTGTGCACCAAGGCGTCCTTATTGGCTTCATGCGAAGAACTCCCGCCCAGCGCATCGTTGTGAGCGAAGGCGATGTAAGAATGGGCCTACTGACGAATAAAACGCTGAACTACATTCAAGACGACGTGATGGAGCAGCCGATTCAACCCTTGCAATCTTTCAAAATTCTCATTACATCCACCGAAGTGGCTAGTAGTTAACGCGATGTGCTGCTGATCTCGCGGAGTACGGGTTTCATTCCGGCACCCGCGCGAACTTTTATCAGCAAAACCAGACACGGAAATGCCCATGTGTCCAGATTTTGGCAAAAATAGAAAATCCCCTAGCAGTCTTCCTTCAATCGTAGTCCTCTGCTATGGCGTTCGTCATAGCGCACCTGTAGCTTCAGCGCGTAAAAAAACCACAAAGTCGTAAGGCAAAGGTGCAAACCCTCTGCTGCTAGGATGCATCATACAAAGTCACTCATCGCTCAGCACGTAACCTTAAGCCTATGTCGCCCAAGCTGAGCTTTTATTGCTCATCGCTTCGCAAAATAGGAGCGTCACGCTGTGGTACAACGTGACTAGGTGACGGTAACACGGGACTTCTTGACCTGCGCTGGGTCGCTAAGCGTCAGCTGAGCCATCTGCGCATGCGCTTCGCCGCCGGCGAACCACATGACTAGGCAACGGTCTAACGGCTGCTTCGCCGACCCTTGGTCCTTCAGTCTTGCCACCGAGAGCACCCCGGTAGGCAGTCTGTGTAAGCGCTTCAGCGCAAGCGAAAGCATGAATGCAATAATTTGATAGATATAGCTGGACGGTAGCTACGAAATCTCAAGCGAAGGCAAACTTTCACAAAAACACTGTGCGCATTACCTTTGTCTTCATTCGGGAAAACTACGTTTAGTAGGGTTAAAAGTGAGCGATTTTTCCCTACATAGCAAGGGACACAACTTGGACACTATCCGAGAACTTGAACGCGGGGTATACCAAACTACGAGCATAATATCTCGAATAGCTTCGAAGCATAAGGGTGTCAAGGAGGGCAACCTCATTCGCTTCATACAAGCCTTTGTCCTGTCCTGAATAGCATACTCGACCCCCTTCCTAATCATGAAACTAAGCGAACGAATCAAAATTGACATGATACGTAATGTTTCAGGGTAGCCCGTCGGACTCCCTACAAAAACATCCAACGCACTCCTCCTTGCACTGGGTATCCACAACTCCCTTGACGAGATAGTTCAGGCGCAACGCACCGCCCAATTAGAAAGACTACTAAGAGTCACACCGGTCGGCACTTTCTTACTTCCTTAGGCCTTTCACCCCCAACCTCCAGCTATCAGCAACTGGAAGACATTCCTCCTTCCATCCGCCAGACGCTCCGAATCAAACCTCTTCCACGAAATATGCATCCCGTACACAATGAGGGTCGCAGACTGGCTCGCGCGACAGCCCTTGAAAAGGCGTACCCTCCAGGCTCCCCCACGCCATACACAGATGCAGCAACCTATCCTACCAAAGCGGCTGCTGTAGCCACCGGTGGTTGACTCGAAACAAGCCCAGCTCGCTTCCGCCTCCTTACTTAGGACATCCCCCACGGCGGGAGAAGAGATCGCCATCGCGTTGGCTATGACCCACAGTCCCCACCTTCAAACAACTATAATCAGCGACTCTAAATTAGCCATCCTAAATTTCTTTACGCAAGAGTTTCCCCAGCAACTTTATCAGCCCTTTTGAAGGCACAGAACATTCAATCTCGCTCTTTCACTCTCGTCTGGGCTCCCGCCCATACCACGCTACCTGGAAACTTAGCGGCCCACGAAGCTGCTCGAGCTTTGGTCTTCCGAGGGCTCGATGGCGCCGCCAATGATTGTGAGATATTCCCTCTACGGGACAGGTTGCACACATATGGGGACATCCTCGCCCATTACCGCTTGGAGCGTGCCATTTTTCCTCCTCCTCGCACATCTCTATCCCAATCCTTGGCGGTCATCTATCGCCAGCTCCAGACCCGCTCCTTCCCCACCCCTGCCATCATGTCTGCGATCTTCCCCGACACCTACATAGACGCATGTCCATATTGTTCGGTCCCTCACGCATCGTTATCCCATATCATATGGGCCTGTGATAGCATCCCACTATCCAGGCACCGATCCCATCCCATTCTCCTTACCATCACCAGCGAGGGGCGCTGGGAGGCCGCCCTGCGTGACCCAAACCCCCATGTTAAAGAAGATCTGGCCCGCTTGGCCCACGGACGACGGAGAAGACATCGCCGACCTAATCGCCCCAGCTGTGGCCAAATAAAGTTGTTCTGTCTGCCTGTCAGTCATCAAGCAAAATCTGCAATTATTGGATGCCTCATGATATGTCAGCATCGTAATACGAGCATTTAATTTAAACAACGCTTCACAGCTGCATGTTTCAATAACGGAAACTTTTGCAGCTATTCAAAAACGCAAAAAAGGTCAATTTCCTACCTGCGAATACTGAACCATATCCTTTGTGGTCGTCCAAGGGGAACATTGGTGACATAAACAGGTATCGTTGTCTACAGAAAATAATATTTAACCTCAATTACTTACACAATCTGTCTGATACAATCTAACAAAGACGTTTCCATAAACGTCTCAATAGTGAAATCGTCGCTTATACTCATAAATTCTGCTCCATCAAAACAAAAAGGTCACAGGCATCTTCCAAGGCAGGAAAAGCATGTATTCCTCAAATCAGTTATCACATGTGACAAGATTTAGCTTCAGGGGAAGTAGATAGCCATTTAAATGTTCCCCTTTCTCTACCACACACAGGTACAACCCTAATGATGCAGTAATACCTCTACCCAAATGCTTGAATCTCAATAGTGGCCTCATAACTTTTTTTTACACTGAAACATGCCACTCATTATGGCATATATGGTCGCAGCGTCAGTGGATTTTAAAGAAAACGTGAGGGCTTGATACTTTCTACCGCGCACAGCATGCAAAATAATGAGGTTGGCGTTTTTATTAAGTAAAATTTTACCTTTACAAGCCATAAAAAACGAAAATTGCCTATATGATTTACAAAAGCTTTCAGTCGTGTTAAGACAAGACCTTTCAATGGCTGTCGAATTTAGGCGCGCCCGTTCCGTTCTAAAGGTTGTATAACTTCCCTATCCTGAAAAACATTGAGCGCAACCAGCTTCTGATCGAATTAAGCTCAATACACTAACAGTTTGGGGGTAAACGGTATTTAAAATGGGGCGCTTTTTTACAAGGAAGAAGCATATACGTATACGACACAACCGCGGCTTCAGCCGCCGCGGTGGCTCAGTGGCTAAGGCGTTGCGCTGCTGAGCACGAGGTCTCGGGTTCGATTCCCGGCGGTGGCTTCTGCTTTTGTGATGGAGGCGAAAAGCAAAAATGCCCGTGGGTACGAGATTTCGGCGCACGTTAAAGATCCCCAGGTGGTCAACATTAATCCGGAGCCCTCCACTACGGCGCGCCTCATCTCCTGCGTTCTGTCGGTGCGTTAAACCCTACAATCAATCCATCAACAAGCGCTGCTTCGTCCTTGTCAAAGGGTGTGCGTTGGTCAATATCCAGGTTCTAGTCACCAACTAGCCCAACATGCTACATCACTGTCAGAATACGATGGTACATCAGTTACAGCAACACGGCAAACAATTTTAGGCCACCATGCTTTTTCACTATGAGGGGAAATGCAGTAAGAGCTGGCCTCGATGTATTACTTCCTCGGTCTATGTTAATTAGGGAATATCGTCACTTCTGGTTGTACCCCTTTTACTGATATCCAAAAGCCAAGCACCCTCGTACTCTGCGCGTTCCTTGGCACAGCGCGGCGTCGGCTGCACCAGGTTGCGCCAATTAATTAAGTGCCCCAGTAGCTTGCACCTTCCAAAGGGAAAACAACATGATTTAATTGGTGTCAACCCAGGGGACTTGCTTATCCCGTAAGCTCACTCACATTCTTTTTCGAAATGCTTCACAGAAATGGCTGGCCCATCATACTCTATCGTGATGCAGGTGCCCACCCTTCTTTTTTTATTAGCCGAATAAAAGCTGCACAAAAGATCCCAATATCGCTCTAACGTTGGCAACAAAAGAAAAAAATGCGATTAGAAGAATTAAAACTGAAGTGGCGGCTGAACCATAAATTATAAGCGCTGGTTCATCACGTTAAATATCTTTGCTTTTCTCCGAGTCTTCAAAAAGGGCTGAAAGTTTTCCAAGTAGCGGAGAATTTATTTAGTTCTTCCGGCGGTCCTTTTGTGCCCGTGAATTTTTCGCGGCGCTCTTTTTTATTCGTCTCGTGGCAGCGTTTTTTCAGGCCTATACAGCTTATTATAATCGTACCACTGGAGACCTTTACTACCGTAATAGGGCATGTGGAGATCAACTATAAATGTATAAATACGTTTCCCTCCTGCTAGCGGGGCTTTTGTGTACTATTGACGTTGGTGAAGTTTTCGGAGCAGGTGGTACGGGCAATAAAATGGCTGTTCTATCGATTCACAGCAAGACCAGACCAACTAGCGAATTATACCCATCACATCTCCCGCTCTGTAGCTCTACACTTCTCTGCGCACCCGTCCTCAAATACCCTTGTATGTACCAATGGCGACTCCTCGTTCGAAGGAAATAACGGCCACCCCTTCAACACCGGGCTGTCCCCGCAAGCGCAGTGTCCGAGGCAGAACTGCACTTCCTCCACCAGGGCCTTCGAGCTCCACTGACGGCGCCTGTGCCATTACCGAGGCCATCGGCTACTCTACCTGTCTGCAAATCTAACAGTGGCTTAAAAGGAAGCACACAAAGGACGGTTCCTTTACACACTTTCCACAACTCACTGACTTACATAAAATTTCTCCAAGCTCTTGAAAATGCTGGGGGAGTGCCCCTTTTGCAAACCCCCCCCCCCCCCCCCGCACCCCCCTGCCGCCGCCCATGGCTACTGATGTACCGACCTACGGTTTGACAAACTTGCTTTAACCACATTCGCCCCAAGCCAATTTTCTCCTCTGTTCTACCCTTAAACCTTGTTTTAAACTACGCTCAGTTCAATTTATTCTCACCGGTAAGTCGACTTTCCACTTTGGCGTCCCGGTGCCTCCTTATGTATGCTATCCCGTGTGTGCACAAAAACCGACGACTGAAATACTTACTGCCTTATACGTGCGCAATCGCTAAGTATACAGAACCCAGCGCTACGAAGGCCAAATACGAAATATTGCGTGTATGTTTTTTGGGAGTCCTAAAAGGACAGACAACCGATTTTATGGAGTGCACGTCGTCTAGCTCATACGCAAGTCAGTTTTTTATATACTGGAGTAACCGCATGGAGTTTCTAACGAACAGGCGTAAATTATTCTAGTTTTGCACTAAAATTTACGTCTGCAAATTTGCAGACACATAGTGGCTAAGCGTGACACTACGTTACGAGTTCAAACTTCGTCGATTCGAACGCGTGACTCAAAAACCGCATGAAAAAATAGGAAACGTTGCACATTATTGTTGTTTTAGCCGGGGACAAGTTTTTAAATACCTCTTTTATTCTCACGTGCAATTAAGCATGTTGCCGCGCGGCACACTGCCCCGTATGGGTGGTAGGTCTAAAAATATTGATTTCAAAAGTTTTAGTGCGCCATCAGCAAAACCTCTTCGGGTTACCGTGTTCTAAGTGATACCATTTCTTTGCGATAAAGAAAATATACTCGGAAACAATCGGTTGGCTGTCCCTTTCAGTCACGAACCTTGTCTTAGATACACGAAGAGGGTCAAAAATCAAATCCATGCCTTTCTTTGGAGGTCGCGAAAACTGTGTGGTGTATTTGCGTCAAAAAGGTAAATATTCCACTCGGTAAAAATTTGCCTTATCCTTTAACCACCGTCTTGGGCTGCGGATAATTTGTACAAAAAATGAAAGGGAGATAAGACAGTGCATTGCATTTTCAGCCACGCCCAATTGTGGCCTTAAGGGTGAACTTTTTAATACGACATAGCTGGCTGTTCAGTGCTTTCATGCGTGTGGCTAGTTTATATCTTTCAAATGAACTTCCGGCACAACCAGACCATTTGTAATGTTTTTCAATGTATAGCAAAGCTTCGTTAGAGCAGTGCGTATGTCTAAATGCGCCACTTACAACCAGCTCTTAAAATACATTCCGAAAAGGTTAGAAAGCAAGAGCTCAAGATATGGCAGGCAATAAATACGATGCTACACCTGTCGACACCCCTTGTTGTGGCATGCTCTTTCCCTCTAACTTAGTGGCATTCATACTAAAAGTTTTCCATTCAGAATGCCAAAACACCCCTCTTCTGTGCAGTGCCCTCCTAATCTGTCAGATCTTCCTTGCAAACACAATTCCGAGCAGCACAATATCCTAGAAGAGGGACCACCTTTGAATAGGTATAGGCAAGTGGCTTATATTCATTACTTATTTGTCAACGAAACCAATTGCCCCTAAACATCCGAAAAGTATCGCAAGGCAAACTCAGTATCGCTGCAGTAAATTTGGTTCCCATGAAATCTTCATGTGTTTCAGGCACATGGTAAATATTTGTCGAAGCAATGACAATGGCACTCATTCATGCATAAATTTCTTGCTGCCATCAGGACGAAAATATACGTTTTATTTACAAAAGAAACAACAAATATTTGCCCTGTTAAGCTGTTTTGGGTTATAACCAGATAATATTGAAATCGGAATGTAACATATATCCCGAAGTGCACCATCACATACAGTGGCGATTGTGTCTTGTAGTGCCTGAGTTTTTTTTTATATGCATTCTCACTTTCTTAGATACAGCAAACTAAAGGAACAGGAACAAAATGTGCCAAACTGCACCTGTCTGGGTTCCTGACTCCATGCATTCTGCATAACAGGGAAACAGAAACAAGCTCAACACAATAGAAACACAGAAAAGTACACACAGTATGAATAGGTACTAGGGATTATATATAGAAAAAAAACGTATATGATATACAAAACCGCGGTTACATTGCAAAACAAAAACGTAAGCAGACAGCATCACACGAAAATACAAACTGAAGTCAATGTTTCTTGAAGCAACTAAGAGATGGGCACTGATCAATTATGTCCATTAAGTCCTTATTTTTATTCAAGAGGCTAGGAATTAGGTGGTGTAAACATTGAAAGCCGTAATTGGTTCGGATCTCGGCGTTTTGTACTTACTAGTTCTAAATTCGAAAAACTGATTTCTGGTTAGATATGCATGTTCAAACTCCTCCCAACTTTCCTTTATGTGTGAATACATGTACATCGCAAGCTTGCGCTTGTGAAGCTGGAACACATCGATCATACCATATTTGGCGCAAACATCTCCAACACTATCCGCATATCTTAAGTTTTCTAATGCTCTAATAGATCTTTTTGAAGTTGAAACAGTGCACGCAAATTGGAATTTGTTGTTGTGCCCCAAATTAGTAGACAATACTGCAAATGTGACTGAATCATGGCAGAATATATACTGGTTCTAAACCTTGCAGGAATTTGGTTCCTTACCTTCCACAATGCGCCTATTATGCGTGCAACCAGAAGGCCTCCAGAAACCAGTTGAAATCAGAAGGCCTCCATTGGTAAAAACGTTGATTCCGTTCTGCGTTAAAAACACGTCAGGTTAATAACACTGCACCCAAAGTTTTAAAACTGCCCAAAAATATCATCATGCAGTGTACAAGTTCACGAAGTATTCAACAATTTTTATCTTTGAGAAAATAGTACAGGCTTTGAAACCATGTGTACAGAGTCCTCAGAGGGGAAGACGCCAAATATAAGCGCACCAAATGGTGTTAGTCCTTTTTTACGTTGAAGTGTAACAGCGCAAAAGTACGAGGGACGCGGAAGAATTCACAAGACGGGCGCTGACTCACAACTAGTATTTTTATTGCATCAGGAGCAAAAATATATAGCCGGCACGTACAATCTGGTGTGGTGAAAACACAAACAAAATTTTAAAAATCAAATAAAACCCTGATAAGGGCATATGAACTGCTCACATGGCTAGGGGAATCCAAAAACATCTTTTCCTCCTCGTACAGCATCAAGGAAGGCTGGCTTACACAATTTCCCAGATTTTCGTTGATGCGATAAGCTTCAGCACCTTCTCGTGTCAGCTGGTCCTTATGGCTAAACAAAGCGGTGTACCCACCAACTCGCCCAACTATCCATTTTGTTCCCTTTTTACGTTTGAGCAAGGAACGGTGCACTAAACAATGTAACATTCGTCCGTAGAAAAAAGCAAGGATATAAAATTTTGATGATTCCTTAGACAAAGCTTTAACCCCTTACATGACTTCAGTTACTCAGCCTTCTGTTATTGTGTACGTCGCGCAATCTGGACAAGAAATATGACTTAGTAACGTGATCGATTGGCCTAGTTGGACTTTTGTGGTTCTGTACAGTTGAGCGCAAAAAATAGGACAGGGACTGTAAAAGGACACGACCTGCACACGCGCACTTGTTTCGTGTCCCTTCACACTCCCTGTCTATTATTTTGCGCTCAACTGTACAAAACCTGAGACAAGGGTCGCGCAGCTGCTGCCCACCCCCCGTGCTTCTACGGTGGCCATCTGCTGTCATTATGTGCACCCTCTGCAGCAAAAACAGAATTGGGGAAAAAAGAATACTAGGGAAAGGACGCACCGACACCACTTCTTGTGAAACTACTCCGACAAATTCTCTTGGTGCATAATATCCTGTCCCACGCCCGATTACCACTGCTCGTCTTTCACGCAGCCACCATAGCAACAAAGCATAACTGACGCTCCATAGATATTTTTGGAAGCGGGGCAACGATAAAAATGACGGATCTCCTTCCCATTTTTTTTCCACAAACGCGAGATACGATGTGCCTCTGCTAAGTGTTCTATGTTCTGCTAGTAAACTCTACCAAAATGCGCGCATTAATCGGCCAGCCGCTCCACCATTTGCAGAGTGGAATTTGCTGAGCAGGACCGTGCCACATACCCGGAAAATGCCGTTGTGGGAATGTGTAGCGAATTTGCTAGAGCTCCCGCTAAGACGTCTCGATGTTAGGTGTCATGAGTTAGCCTCGTTACGGCCGCAAATGAGCGGGGTTGTACATCATGGACAGCGACGTAGAAGTTTGCCAATATTAAGCGTCAGTTAATATCTCTGAGTCAAGCATTTTGTATAAAAATTGCTTGTTTGATTGATTGAAGAATAAAACTAATGAAGATTTTGTCGAGCATTGGCTAAACTCCATTGCAAACATGCGTTGTGAAGCTTGGCAGTGCGCGCGTCTTCTGGCACTGGTAGGTAATGTTAGAAAACAACGGGGACTGCTGACACAACGAGGCGGCGGAGTTGCGCTAGCGGTGCTAGGTGGATGAGGGCAGACGAAATGACGATACGTCTCACTGGAGTGCAATATACATCTGGATCCAACCAATGGATTTTACATGATTACCCGTGACCGTCAGCATTCTTTTGACATCAACACCACAGCAATTTGCATTTTTGCTGAACCGAACCTCGACATCCACTCCGCCAGTTCGGTTCCGTGTGTAGTCACCAATTTCTGGGAAAACTTAAAGCGTACGACCTTCAAGGAGCTTTCTCATATAATTTTCTCATAGCACGAGCAACCACAAAGCATAGCTCAACTACTAGCCGAAAACAGAGTGTAGCCTCTTTGTTGTTTGCATGACAAGCGCTCCCGCAAACGTAGGACCTATTTTAAGCGGATTGAGAAACGCATGAACATGTAAACACTGTCATACAAAAGCGCATAGACAGGGATGCTGCTCTACACCACCAAACTTTCTTTTTCACGTCTGCGGGCAAGATGGGCCCTAGCGGGCCACCGTGGGATGCAGGGTGTTTCCTCACGCCCGGAAAAGACCCATACAAAATGCCCCACTGAGGTTCGCGGCGTCCACGAGGGAGACGCCGCGACGGGTTCAACTCACCGACAAAGGCGACGACAGGCTCCAAAGGGCCAGGGCGAACCAGGACATTTATTGGCCGAGTGGTACAGCACATATTGATCGCCTCGACAGGGCAAAGAACTACACTGTATCAACGCGCGCCTCAAGCGGGCCTGCCACGGCTGAGGCGACACGGGGGATGCCGGCGAGGTTGGACTAGCCTACCTCGTACGTCCGATTGGGGTCTAGGGCCCCTCTCCGGACGGGTGGCGGCGAGGGTGCGGCCCAGCCGCATTCCCGCGTTCCCTGCACTCTATCCTCCATCTCCTTTCCAAGCGCAAGATCCGAGAGCCAAGAGAGCAAGAGAGACCATGGGGTGCGTGCGCCGGGCTTATAAGGCGCGGGGGAAAGGAGGCAGGTTCTTGGGGTGAGGAGGAGCGGCGGCGGGGCAGTTGGTGCCCTCCGGCGCGTCGGCCCGCGAGGTGACGTCACGTGCAGCGCGGGAAAGCGCGCTCGTTTGAAGGCCACTCTCGCGGGGAGAGGAAAAGGGGATCTAAATGATCCCCACAAGTCAGAAGAAAATATAGGTCCTCATTATCACTTGATCCTAAAACAAAACATGCAAATTAGCTAAAATGTCAGATGGAGTCATGAATTACGGCCTATTTTTTCCGAAAAAATTACGCCCACCTCCCCTCGCGGGAACCCTGGTGTGATGCGACGCTGAGGGGGTTCCAGTACAAGCGCAAGCGGAGAGCGACCGTCGACCGAAAGGCCCCCGGCTGGAGCGCGGCACACCGGTCATATGCGCAGCGCCGAAGGAGAGGAGACCGCGGAGAGAGAGGGCGTTGCACATGCGCACAGCGCGCGCTCCGCCGAGTACAGCGCCGCCAACCGTCGCGCTACGCCGCGCGCCGCAGATGTTTGGGTGAGCGTGTGCGCTATCGCGGAGAGCGGAGGAGAGGCGCAGCAGCGCGGACAACGGACGCCGCGACGCAGGAGGGACAGAGCCGAGAGCAAGAGATGCTCTCAGCGTCGCATCTAAAACACGGCGCGGGCAATGTAGGGAGCACCAGCGCTGTCATCGACAGTGCAGACGCACATGACAATGTACGCAAACTACTTACTTATAGCAACTTAGAAGAAAATATCAGATCTCAGTAACGTTCATTAATCCACGGAACGCGCCAGTTTCATGCGACGCCACGAACCATCCTGACATATGCCCGCCCTATTCTAGATGATAAACCACGTCCCGCGTCACCAATGCGGCAGTAACAACGCTTTCGTTTACGGCACAGACACACATGACACTGAACACCACCTAACTCACTTTCGTTAGTTAGGAGAAAATATAAATCCTCAGTATAGCTTCATTCGCCGCCAGAATTAGCTGGAATGTTACAAACCGTCATTAGTTCTGCCCTATTTTTGCCGAGACAACACGACCGGTGCGAGCAATGCGGTCAGCAGCAACGATTTCACGTACAGCACACACGAGGACGTCACACGGGTACTCTCATCATCAAATTCAAAACGCCGGGGACAAGGGCAGTACTTCCACGACGTCCCTACAAGACGTACAAGCAGACGCCGCTTGATTCCAGACACCTCCGGATTTGCGTATCTACAATCCAGCAGTATTAACCAACGAACACTCAAGCAGCATACAACACAAGGACGGTGGTTTGAACCCGGAGTTGAGCTAGCCTTACATCCTTGGAAGCAAGGCATTTCACCCCGACATCGCAAAAAAAATAAAAAAAAACAAGACCGCAGCCTCGATATACACACCGCGTATTCATAATGACCGCGTAAGAGTCCTCGCATTCATCAGGCCGCCACCTTCGATTGCTTCTACGCAAAAGCAGACAACACGCTCTTTAACGGCGTCACCGGAATACACCGATAAAATAAATGTGGATGCCGGTGACACGCAGAAGAAATAAAGGCCCACGACCTGTTTAATCCGCGCCCGGCAGCTTTTGAGCTACAACGGTGAATCCGCCATGGAGTGGTTTGAACAGTGACGTTTAGGGTGGTCTACTTAGCGGAGGTTAAAGCCCGTCATAACATGGGTTACGTCAGCGCTGCGTAGAAACCTTCGTGTCCCGTTATGGGAGGCGTTGTTGCCTCTCACGCAGTGCGCGACTCAACAGTTCATCACCATCCATCATGCATCCCCTCCAGAGAGGACCGCACGCTTGCACGCGAAGAGATTGAAAGCGCCTACTGCGAGGCCTAGACTCTCAGGGAGTCCCCTTTGCCGAGGTTCTTTTGTTCTGTTTTTTTGTGCATTGAAACCACGCCACTAATATTACCACTAATACAGGAGAAAAATAGAAAATTGCAATAAAGAAGACGCGAACACAAAATACAAGTTTGTTGTATTCGAAAGATTTAGTGTTTAATAGTAGCCCCAGCGCTCGTCCGGCAGCAAGCGATGCTCGAATAACAGAGAAATTAAACAAATTGGGTCGAAATTTCAAATCTCCCCCTTGAACCGTAGGTTTCGTAACGTCAGCGGTGACGCATTTTTAGCGGAAGCCTAAACCGAAAGTTAGCATGTTTACTGATGCGGCCGCTATCAGCAACACGCGTTTTTTGTTATTTTGGTTGCCGTCCACCTTCCTAGATGGTCCAGCCACGTTGTTCAAGTATCTTTGGTCACACTCGGTTTGCTTTTAGCCCGACTTGTACCTGCCTAATACAGCCAGACGTCGGCCGACACAGAGCCACACTAACTGCTTTTATGTATACGTGCTCGTTTGCAACTTCCATTTTGTACTCCACCATTGTTACAGCTATATACAAAGAACATGCCCTAAACTGAAGCGCAAGACTCTCGTTCTGCAAGCTTGCTCAATTTGCGCTGCGTTTTCTCGACGGCAGGCAATCGCAACAAGCTACCCACAATGCGTCGTAAGTTAAGTGCGGAAAAGCCGCTGGTGAGTCACATGGCTATTCAAATTCCTTAGTAAACTGCTTATTCGTCTGAAGTGTACGTTAACGGTGGCGTCAGTCGTATTCTAACGAGGATATCCTTGGAATAAATCAAACTTGCATTGTGTTTTTAGGCCCCCTTTTAAAGCGCCTTACGGGAATGCTGCGAACATTCTAACGAACATGAGGTGTCCCCTTTACCCGGTTCTGCATTGGCAAGGTTTTCATTTACGCCGAGAAGATGGTACAGCTATGACATGACCGATCTCATAGGTTGAAGTAAAAAAAAAAACCTTTTCCATCCCTTCCTAAAGAAAGGTGAGGGAAGCGCGACAGCTTTCTCACTTCATGAGTGCGTAAAAACCTTCTCTAATAGATTGTCCAATCGATCGTCAAACGTTCAAAGACCCAAATCGTAAGCGAAGAACGAACCCATGCGGCGATTATTCGTACGTAAACGCATCTACTAATGGTCTAAAAGTATATTGATACGTAGTTTATGAGACAGTTGGGTACACTATTAAAGCGGAGGTTTAGTGACCTAACTGATGCCGTTGCACGCCAATACGCCCTGCAGGACAGCCAACTTTATATTACGATGATGATGATTATGATGAATTATCGTGGGTGAAGTGAAAGAAAAAACGCTTCTCGTGGCCGGAATCGAATCCGGGTCCCTCGCGTTATGAAGCCGCAGCGTCTATCCGATTGCTACATTTCGACATGGTCGAAGCGGTTCGGAAAACTCAGACGATAACCAAAAAATCCGTCACGAGAAGAATGGCGTTGCTCTGCGCGTGCCGCTTGAGGCTTATGAAGTTAGGCCCAACGTTACATCTTGTGGTGTGACATCTGAAACCGGCACCCACTCAAAAAACAAATTACACCATCTTCCCGTAGGGGAGCCCTGAGTCGTATGCGAAGCAAGCGCGCGATTTAGGAGGATCGCCCGACGTCATTGTTGTTGTCGTTGTTGTTGTTGTTGTTCCTCTTCTTGTGGCACATACCCACGTGGGGGACTAGCTAAGAAACGGGGTGGCGTTTCGGGGCTAAAACACCCACCTCATAGCCTTATACAATCAGACTGTAGGAATTGGGGAAACGGTTACCGAATTATATATTAGATCTAGAGAAGAATCAGTGATTGATGCCATTTTTGTGGGAACCATCTTCCCGTAGGGGAACCCTGAGTAGTATGCGAAGCAGCCATGGGGTCGACTGAAGTTCCCGTTAGTTTTCAGTTCGTCGTTTCCGTTGACGTTCAGCGTCGCGTGCCTTCGTCGTATCAGTAGCTTCTTGACGTAGTTTGAATGAGTGAAGGACATAAGGCGCGTTCGTAGCACATGCTCCTGTCACGGTTTGTAGCGCAGTGGGAAGAGCGCCACGCACCTTCCGTTGCGACCAGAGAATCGTGGAATCGAAACCGGGCGCCGCCAACTATTTCTTTTTATAGTGGACTGCGCTGACGTCAGCCCAAACACTGACAGGGCTGAAGAGACGCGCATGCGCAGTACAGTGCAGACGGTGGACACAACGACAACGAGGGAGGGAGGGACACAGCCCCGAGCATGAGATGCTTCGCATCTAAAAATGCCTATGCACGCCAGGCAGCAGGTACCGATTCCAGACGTACACCCCAAACCCAAACGATAGGCCTACAGAGTGCACACTCAAGAGCAAGTGTGGGTATGCTAGAAAAGTGGTGCGTACCTCCAGAGTAGCACATGCTCGTAGTGTGAGATTGGCCAGCAAAATAATCCATCACGAGAAAGCTTCGCGTTCAACCACCGTGTCGTCGTTAGACTGAGGAACGCATGACCTTTTCTTTTTTGCACTCCTTCTTCATAATCATGCGTGCACTGTCTTATCTTCTCCGCGATTTCAAGTAGCCGTGTTGACACAGCGGAATACGGCCAGTTTCACGCACGCGCCGTGTGTCCACAGATCTTGAGCTTTCCGGCCGGCGTATAGGCGTTTCCTAGTCAGCACAGCCAAGCGACGCATGGCGCCACCTAGGGGCACGTTTGGAGCTATGTCTACGTGCATGAGGCCCTCAATTTAACGGTTTAGAACAGCTCTGTCTCGTAGTGTATAGTAGTTCCGTTCTTGCGAAGCATGCATAATAACCTGGGTTCAAATCCTCTTATTCTTTCTTTTCTTTTTCAGGGGTTTGTCATATTTCAATATCAGCATTTGTTATCAGGCATATAATTTATTTATGACATCTTTATGCATTATTAACGACATTTTGGGTATTTTTGTGGCCTTTTGGTCAGTTTCAGCTGCTGCTTCTTGTACGATCTTGCGGGTTTTCCCCTTTTAGGTCGGTTTCGGCTATTTCTGTTGAATATTTTTCAACACCGTGGTTTTCAACCATTGCAGGTCCGTTTTGGCTGTTATTTATTTCAGTTGAGGTGATTTTGTATGCTTTAGGTACGTTTATGCTGTGATATAACCCCCATAAGCAAGCTCAGGTTACGGCTGCCTGTACTGACTAGGAAACGCATATACGTGGCCGGCCGACCAACCAAAGTATGAGGAAACGCATTAGTTTTCTGATAGGAGATTATTGGTTCGAATAATAAAGCTTCCGCTTTAGTAAAAACAAGCTCAGCAATGTGGTTGGAAAGCCTTATGTTTGGGGCTACCGCGCACCCGCGACAGCATACTTTTTCAGAGCGAAATTCGCGGGAACACTCAATACGACACGCACGGTTCATCCTCCACAACATCGTCACAAGTGCTTAGGTATCCTCTTGGTCTTCTTTTGTAGCCGTGCCACAAAGTTGTTGTTTTTTTTTAATTCTACACTCACCGCTTATCGAACGATGAGCTACCCTACTTCCGTGAGTACACCATACCTTCTCTAATGCCCTCGCAAGAAGTATCCCTAACTTGAATCATCACCTATGCAGGTAAGCGAGTGTATTCGCCGGAGGTATGGAGTGCGATCTTGGCACTTTACATTACCAGGAGTGGGAACTTATCACCATCCCGACAAAAACCTTGTATCTTCTACTGGGGCAAGGATATTCCAGTTGAAATCTTCCGTAAAATACCTGCCCCCTGACGAAAGCATTCCCAAACCCGAGATTCATCAAGGTTCAACGGGAAATTGCAGCTAGGACTCGGAGGAGGAGAGGGAGTAGAAGGAGAAGGAGGAGTAAACGTCTGCATGCAGCCTTGGGGAAGAGTCCTTATTCCAGAACCCCTTTAGGACGCCTAGTTTCTTGGACCCCTGGTCGTCAGGGTCGAGCTCAACAGCACTCCCTCCCGTGTTCAGGAGAGCGTAACGCACCATTACAGCACCGCGTAATACGGCACCTGGTACCCGGAGCGTGAGCGGTATTCAGATGAGCACCAGGTTGGAGCCAGAATGTGGGCTCTATAGTAATGTGGAAAATAGTGCTTGGATGCCTCGCAGGTGGCGCCCTTGTTCCTTCGTGAGCATTTTGTGTGGATGGGTATATTGTTCGCTCCACGTGGTAGTTCTGCGTGATTTGTCTGAAGGACAACAGGGGACAGACCTTCCCCTGCTCGCCGAACGCCTGGCGTATACCCTAAGGGTCATGCTTGCCACCAACTGCGGCAAAAAACGCAATACTGCCGTAGTTACCCGGAAGGTTCGTATCTTTGTGAATTATCCGTGGAAACATTCATTAGTATAACTTCCCGCAACACATCAGGAAGTACGCCTATAATTTCGAACCGCACAATGCTTGCTCCGGCCCAAAGACACGCGCAACTGTAATGCATTGCAGTGCCTTCCAGGCAACAAGTTAGGTGCTACTGAAAAGGGTCCGAACCGATGTCATTTTGAAGACTATTCCCGGCACACCTTTTGAGACGCTCTGACAACTTCGTTGTTAAGATTCATGGTGAAAAAATAGCGCAAGGAACACAGGGACAAAACGAAGAGTGGGCGATGGGCAGCGCTGAACTCCCAACTGAAAGTTTATTAGAAAGAAAACACGTATTTATTCACAAAAACCTTGTGAAGTGTTCAGCGTGGACGTAGAAGATTTGTATTACGCCATTCCGCATGACAAACTTCTAACAACCGTCATGGAATGTATAAGTGAAGACAACGATGCAATGAAGTTCATGAGCAATAGTGGCATATTGGTTAGCGGCTTCCTTGAGATTCTTTTTTTTTTATTTGTCTTAATTCCACCCTTGTTGAGTGGCGAAATGGGGTCTACACGCAAAAAAGTGGAGTTTGCATAGGTTTCAAATTGAACCCAGTGCTCAGCAGTATTTTTCTTGCAAAAGTTGACAGAACTGTGGAAATAAACTTAAGCGGCATGTGCACAAGCGTGTTTAGGTACATTGGTGATTTTCTAGTTTTTACGGAACCTTGTCATCTCGTCTGCAGGGTACCTGACGTAATGAAAATCGTTAAAGAGTGCGCCTTATGCCTCAAATTTACGTTCGAGCTCCCAAAAGAAAAGCACATTCAGTTCTTGGACCTGAAGTTGTTTATTGAAAGAAGACATGTTTGTTGGGAGTATAGCCCTAGGTCCAGGAAGCCGGTGGTCAGTTTCAATTCAGGGCATTCGAAGATTGTTAAGACTGGCACAGCTGTTTCTTCCTTACGCTGCGGTTTCGCCAAATCATGTGTCCATCGGTATGTCAACAGCTTTTCTGAACAAGTAGCCAGGCTGACGTCGGCCGGGTACAGCAAGCATGTGATGCGTCTTGCTGTTGACAAAGTAAAAATGTGGGTGAAATCTGGTTCCGTAGCGGCTAGAGATAAAGAGTCAAGGAAAAAAAGACTTCTCGGTCATGCCATATGTGCACGTGTTGTCCCATGGATTAAAAAAAGTAGTAGGCCGTTATGGTGTAAACGTCCTTTTCGCGGCGCCCCCCAAATTTGGAAAGATATGTAGCGCGGTAGATAGCAAGTTGGCAGCTATAGCTACACGTGGAAGCTGTGGAGAAAATCGTAAGTCAAGTTTTGTGCCTTGTAGTGTTGGTGTGGTGTATATGATTCCGTTTGTCTGCGGTCATGTTTATACCGGCCAAACGGGCCGATGCATTAACATTCGACTGATGCAGCGTACGCGTTCTTTAAAGGGCGATGACTATTCCCACGTCCACAACACTGCAAAAATGTAAAGATTGTTACCTTTTTTTAAGGACACAAAAGTAGTAGCCAAACGTAAAAACCAGCATGTCCTAGAGATAATAGAGGCCTTCCATATTAGAAGGAACGAGGGCAAGTGCGTTAGTGTTCCTTCTCTGTCATTACTTAACAAGGAATTTCGGTTTCTTATCCGCTAGCAGATTGTGTAACTTCTTGGATGCTGAATTTTGTCGCGTGCCACAGTGTTTTAAAGATGTTAATTTGTTGTCGCTCACACGCTTTGTCCGTGTTATCTGTTCACGCGACAGTATGGTTTTTGTGTATAAATACGTGCTTTCTTTCTAATAAACTTTCACTTGCAAGTTCAGCGCTGTGCGTCGTCCACTCTTTTTTAAGTGCAATACACTTCTTAAGCGACCCTGAACCTGCGTCCACCGGTGATGTCCGCGCACGTGGAGATGGGCGCGCGCAGCCTGGCCGCTGACATGGCACATACCCACGTGGGGGATTGGCCAGGAATCTCCTCGTCTTCCTTGGCAACGGGGGGAGATGGGCGCGCGCTGCCTGGCCGCTGACATGGCACATACCCACGTGGGGGATTGGCCAAGAATCGGGCGTGAGAAGGGCTAATGCACCCGCTTAAAGGAGTACTGACACGAAATTTCAAAGCTGAGATCCGCTCTAGCAATCAAGTACAACGACAACACAAATAGGTGTCTGTGAATAAATGCATCTTTCTTTCTTTGTAGTTGTGTGTGTGTGTGTGATCTCTCTTTCGCGAACATTACCGAACCGCGCAAATTCAACTCGTGCATTCGCACTTTCACATTCTTCCCCTCGGGGAAATGCGGGGAATTTTTTTGTCCCTGTGTTCCTTGCGCTGTTTTTTCACCATGACTGTTAATCTCCACCAACTTTCCCAACTTGCCATCTTACTTAACTTCGTTGTTGTAGCAACATGTATGTGAGCCATTAAAAACGAAACAAAACAAAGCTGGGTTCCATCTTCTTAGTTCCCCGAGTCTTAGTAACACAATTGGTCGTTGGTTCATGCTGAAGCCTGGGAAGAACAAGCAAAAAATGAGGCGTATACGCACGGCGGAACAAAAAGACAACACACACGCTGGAATAGCAATCGACATATAACTGGCATATTCGTAGGCTGTATCGCTCTTCAATTTAAGTTCCTAGAAGCACGCACTCACGCGCAAGACTTGAATGGCGAAGCTGCTGTAGGTGGGCATTGCCGGACACATGATAAAGTTTCAGTATCGTTGTTTATTTTCATAGTTGCGGTGTTATTATGGTGGTGGTGGTGGTGATGATTATGATAATGATGATGATGATGATGATGGTGGTGGTGGTGGTGGTGATTATGCCCTCAAAGTTTTGGCACGTACCCACAACGGGGGATTGGCTACGGCTAAATATTTTACTGTAATTCGTGAGCACCTCGAAACACTAATTTATCTCTGAATAGACAGATGCCGCAAAACGAAAGGTCGTTATGACTAGCTGAGCACGAGGTCGCGGGTTCGATTCCCGGCCGCGGCGGCCGCTTTTCTGATGGAGGCGAAAAGCAAAACCGCCCGTGTGCACGAGATTTCGGCGCACGTTAAGGATCCCCAGGTGGTCAAATTTAATCCGGAGCCCTCCACTACGGCGCGCCTCATCGCCTGCGTTGCGTCGGCGCGTTAAACCCTGCAATCAATCGTTATGACTACAACTTCAATTACCGAATAATGAGAATCCTTCAGCAATTCAAAGGATATATATATATATCGTTGTTGCATAGCCCAGTTTAGCCCCAATAAAAATGTAAGTAACCGTTCCATCAATACGTATTTTATTAGGCAATCGATAGATTACAAAATTTTTGTATACAGAAGGAGGTCCCATAGTCAGGGACTGAAACAGCACCAATTAGGCACCAAATGCTCATTTGGGTCCTTCAAAAGCCGTTGTCTAGCTGCCGAGAAGCGGCGACAGGCGCGAAAAAAAATGCTCGATTGTTTCCGGGACCCGGCACTGCACACATAGTTCCGTAGTTGAAAGCACCGTTCGGTACAAATAGACACTGTGCATCGAAGAGGTCGTCTTCTTCTTCGCGTCGAGTGGTGCATGCAAAAGTCAAACTCAGCATTGTAGACTTCCACCAGCTCAACTGGCGAAGCTTGCACTAAGTCGCGCAAGGCTTTAACCATAGCGAAGCTGTAGGATTTCTTCATACATGAGCACCGAAAGCCCCACCACCACGCATTTGTACAAGTTTGAAATTGTTTGTTGACAAGTTCCGTCATTGTTTTGCACTGTGCTAGTAGTAGTCATCATTATATGCATCTATGTCGTCGTGTTTCTCGTGCCAAGGATTGCATGCGCGGTAGCGCTCGACGACAGCCCTAGAGTTTCTCTATTTCTATTTTAGATGCGAAGCATCTCATGCTCGGGGCTGTGTCCCTTCCTCCCTCGTGGTCGTTGTCCGCCGTCCGCACTCTACTGTGCATGCGCGTCTCTTCAGCCCCGTCAGCGATTGGGCTGACGTCAGCGCAGTCCACTATAAAAAGAAATAGTTAGGCGCTGCCCGGTTTCGATCCCACGACTCTCTGCCGCAACGGGAGGTACGTGGCGCTCTTCCCACTGCGCTACAAACCGAGACGGGAGCATGTGCTAAGAACGCGCCTTATGTCCTTCACTCATTCAAACTACGTCAAGAAGCTACTGATACAACGAAGGCACGCGAAGCTGAACGTCAACGGAAGCGACGAACTGAAAACTAATGGGAACTTCAGTCGACCCCATGGCTGCTTCGACATACTACTCAGGGTTCCCCTACGGGAAGATGGTGTAATTTTTTCCAGAGCCACTGCGCGAGCCGGGGACTCGGTGGTCGCCGCGAGGCATCGACCCCCCAATCCGCTGTTTCTCTAGCCTTCCACCATAATTACAAGCTGCGGCAATTTTTTTATAAGTTTCCGTGGAAAAGGACCAGGGCCCCAGTTCTCTAAAGCGATGGACGTCACTTTGAAACGACGCGGTATTGACATGCAACTGCATGTATTCCTCCATCCCGTAGCGTGCCCCCTGAATTGAAGCTGCTCTATAGGCCCAAAACGACGCAGCAGAGGAGGCGTCGTTTTGTACGTCGTTTTGGGTTCCAGGAGCAGCTGGAATACAGGGGGACACGCTCGCCGAGTTTTCCCGAATCTTTTCTCCACCTCAGCTGGAACACCTTCCTTAAGACACTAATTTAACAAGAACTCCGAGAATCAATCGAAAACTTTTCCAATATTTTAGGGGCGAAGCATTGTACACACAAAACACAAGTTAGTTTTTTGGCTGGAATACGTCTTTTAAACTCCTCACGGCAGGCGGCCTGCTCCCACGTGTGGTAGTATGATGGTGGAAAAAGTGCCAGTTTACACCGGGGGCCACAAGCCGTCGTAAATAGCGCATTTACCACGATTGACCTCTTCACAAAACGCAGTATCTAGCTGTGAATACTGCGTTTGTCCTAATGGGAGTATTAAAAACTCCCACGCCTCCTCCATCTCCTTCTCTCCTTTCACCCTTCTCCTCTACGCCTCCTTACAAAATGGCTGCCAGTGGTGTCGTGGTCGTGGAGCTCCAGCGTCCCCGAAAATGTTATGTCGATGTGAACTTGCGGCCGCCACGAATGGATGTGAAGGCTTCCCGACATCGAAGCTCGTTGCGAACATTGTGGAACCAAGCCTAGACTGACGTGCGACCCGACTGCAAGTCGCCTCCGTGTCACCGACCTTGAGCCGACTGAATTACGCCAGCGAGCCGGACGCGAGGCCTAAATGCAGTGATCGCTGAGAGTGGCTCGTTAAAAACACACGCGGTTGTGCTCTGCGAGGTGGTTGAAGGTAAGATTTTCACGTTTTTTATTGTACCCAACATTTGGGAGAACTTTGTGCCCCTTCTAGTGTCAAATAACTCAGTGTGTTTCCCGCATCACTGCACGGGCGATTTCTCCGCCACTGGAGGTGAGCGTTGTGCGTTGAAGACGGCCGCCATTGCCCGAACGTCATTGGGAGGCCGAACGGTGTGAAAGCAATGCGTATTTGCGCGGGTCTCGAGCAGAACACTCACTCATTCACACTCGCGAGCAGAATGAAAACTGTCCGAACTCTGAACGGCTGTTAGGTGTTTTTGTTAGGCTGTGTCTGTGGCTTATTGGCAGGCGAAGGTGAAGTTGGCCGGTCAAACGTCGCAGGGCGGCCGCTTTTCTTGAGAAGTACGTGTGGTGCCAGCCGCGCCTGCTACGAGGAGGGTGACTGCCGCGTGCCGCCGGCGATTAATTTCTTTCACTGGAAAGGGAGAAGGTCGGGGCCCCGTGGGAGCTCTCCGTACGCTAGGCGCGTGTAACTATAACCAGCAAACGCCATTCGAGGGAGCATTCTGTAGAGTCGACGGACGACTGCTTATTTTATTTATTTATTTTTTTTTAGTGGGGGGGGGGGGGCAGGCGCAGGCGTCACACCGACCGAAATTTTTTCTTAACTTTGGGTGAGGGGAGAGAGGGGCAGTGCGGGTGGTAAAACCTGAAGCTCGCTCCCAGAACACTACACGCAAGGAAAAGAGGGAAGGAAGCATTTTGAGAAGTTGGTCGCCACAAGGGTCGCGCACCCTTTTGAACAGCAGAGCACTTCGTTTTGACGAACTAGTGAGCGCAGGTGTCTCGGACGGAAGTGCAATTTTGCGTAGCTTTAAATAAACATTCAGACATTACGGAAAGTTGGACACAAGAGTGACAAGTTCAGCGTCTTTACAATGCCGTTTCTTTTTTTTCAGGTCAGATGCCCAATATTTGTTGCCGCAGATTTAAAGCGTTTTGCTATCCCTCTAATGCATGTGCTGCTGTGGCTTCCTGGGGAACGTGCCAGGAGGTGCGGCAACGTCAGCGTTTGGGAGGCAGGTGCAAGCAAACAGCGCACCGACGACCATGCTGACCTCATTGTTGCAAATGGCTTACATTTTTTCGTTGAGAGTGTTTGTAGTAGATAAAGTCTTACAAGATACCTTGTATTTCTCGATGTTAGGTGTTTTGTTGATTCAGTGTTTTTATAGTGTTAGTAACGTGTTCACACGTATATCGTATTTATGTAATTTTTATGCAATAAATTGACTGTGCAGAAAACAAACTTTTCACGTTTCGCCATTCAACGTTTGAAGCGGAAAAAGACTAGAAATTACGTAATCCTAAACGAAAAATGAAAATGCGCCTGTGCGCTCGTTAAGAATCCCAATGACAGTAATAATTCCTCTGCAGCGCTTATATCAAGCGCACAAAAACAAAAGAAAAATACCTCGAATGCAGGTCAACACTGCTCCCAACGCGGGCCCCCTGAAAACTCCCAGTTGGAGGAAACAATACACTCCCAATGGTACCCCTGAAACTCCCATTGTAGTGGCAGTAAAATGAAACTCCCATATGCTACTGAAAAAAACTGCGGAAATAATGGGAGTAAGCGAAAACTCCCCATTGGAAGGAGTTTTGAAAACTCCGAATTGGTACTGAGTTATGCAACAAGCATTTACTCCCATTCCGGCTTATTTGTGCTCTGTGTGTAGGACCACGCTTTGTCCGTGGCTTGTCCCTTGGCGTCCGTGTACAAGTGTTGCGCATGCGCGAGGAACATTGGATGGGATTAGATTAGATTTGGTTTTGGATTGGATTAGATTAAATTGAATTGTATCGGATTGGATTGGATTGTAATTATATATACTGTACACACGCGTTGTCACTCATCTACGTGCGCGAGTGGGAAATGGTACGGGTGATTTACGGTAAGAACGATCCCCAGTGCTTCGCCCACTCGTCATGATTCACTCCGTGGCTGATGCTTGAATTTTTGTTTTCAATATGCCCCGTCTCGGCAACCACCTGGCTAAACCTGTGCGGGTTTTCCTTGTACCAATAAAGGCTGTATCACCATCATTATCATTTGGCCACTACTCTTCTTCTTGGTGTAGGCAATCGTCTTTACAGTCGGCTTTGAAGAGGGCGAAGAAAAAGAAGACGACCGAAGCGAGACAGCCCAGGAAACAAGGGGCAATGGGCCAAGGTCACCACAAGGGCCACGGCGGCAAGAATCCATTGCTGTCCGACCGCGAAAAGAAGCTCGTTCGAGACGTGTGGGACGCGTTCTGCACCAAACACCGCGACTACGGCAGCATCATCCTCAGCTCCTTCTTCGTCGCCCACCCGGATCTCCAGAAGCTCTTCCCAGCTTTCCGCGACAAGCCCGTCAGGACCCTCAAGGATGACGTCAAGTTCAGGTAGCATCAAAACTATGGCCGCGGGTAATTTGAAACAGAGTACGAGGCTTTACTTTGTTTGGGGTCGTGCGCAATGTGAGAAGGTCATTCAATGCAAAAGGTGAATTTCTCGCAGTTACCGCTGAACCGATGAAATTTAGGCAGTGTCTATTCTGTGGAGCGAGAAAGAGAGAAAACGTTTTTTGAAACAGTATGGGCGGGGTAGGAAAGAAAAATTCCCCCGCATTTCCCCGAGGGGGAGAATGTGAAAGTGCGAATGCACGGTTGTCGGCCCGCTTGCGGCGCTTGCGCTCGGCCCCCGCAGCCCACCGCCTCGCCGCCTTCTCTTCCATCTCTTCCATCGGGTTTGTAGTATCACGTGTACACCACGCAGTTATCAAGCCGCTATAACGCCGCTGAGTCGCCAACGCACGCCGCTGACGACGTAGTTTGAATGCGTTAAAGATATAAGGCGCGTCTAACACTGATATCACCGTCGCGTCCGTGGCTTGGTCGGTAGAGCGTCGCGCTGCGGCCGCAAAGTCCTCGGATCGAAACGTGGCGCCGGATGCTGTTTCTTTTTCAAATATAGAGGAGCACTGCGGACGCCAACGCCGCCGGCGGTGGATGGTTTGGGGTCAGTAATTTGAAGTGGGCGGCCATCCTATTCCGGTAGGCCTTGGGCTGCGGCCGCCGTCCTCGCCCGAGACGTCAGGGCCTCCTGCCCTTCGAGCTGGCAGATCTGCAACGCGCACTCCCACTGCTCGAAAGTAAGGATTCGGGTGGTGTAGGATTGGTACGGATTAGACGACATGAGTGGAAGTGTTAGGCTCATCGCGGTGGGGGCAGTTGGGTGGGTAGATGGTAGGAGAGATGTGGTGGAGACAGAAGGGGATTGTACTACGTGTTAGTTTGTAAAGGCTCGTAGCACTGTAGGTGAAGGGCAGCTCTGTAAAGGCTTCGCTGGTCCTCCTAACCTCGCTAAGGCCCATTACATCCCATTTAATGCCCTCCAATTCGTCGAACAACACCTCTAGAAGTTAGTTTGAAGTCGACGCTAAATACGGGCGTCTTCGTTAGAAAGGGAAGGGTGCGGAAGATAATAGGTGCATCGGGTTGTTCTATAGTGGTGGAGAATGTGGGCGTAGGTTTGGGAGGGGGGCGTTAGGAAGTTTGTAGTAGTTGGGTTCCTAATGCCCGGTGAAGGACAGCTCAGGCGGCAGCGTGTGCCACCTCGCTCCCAGAAAGGACAGTGTGGCTGGGTTTCCGCACTTTGCGGGCATGAGGGCGGGGGCCACTGAGATCGCATGGCCAGGGTAAGAGCCGAGACTCGTCCGAGCGCAAAACGACGGCAGGAAAATTTGCATTCAGACACTATTGTTAAGCTGGGACTTGTGGCTTGTGTCATTGCGAGGGGCAATGGCTGCTTCTTCTGCCATGGTAGTAGAGGTTGTGCAGACAGTTGCCGAGGTGAGGAAGGCAATGTCGAAGCGGACAACAGTAGCGACGTGAGCGGGTCGTTGAGCATAGGGAGAGGTGGTAACAGCAGCCCTTCCCCCAGCAACGCAGCCTTTATAGAAGGGCAAATAAAGATGTTTCTCTCTCTCTCTATCTCTCTCTCTCTCGTCCGTATACAGGGTGGTCTTGATTGATTGTAGGGTTATACGTTCCGACGTAACGCAGGCGATGGGGCGCGCCGTAGTTTAGGGCTCCGGATTAATTATAACCACCTGGGTATCTTTAACGGGCGCTGAAATCTCGTACACACGGGCGTTTTTGCTTTTCACCTTCATCAGTAAAGCGGCCGCCGTGGCCTACGAGGTGCCATATTTTCTTATGAGGAGGCGTGTACGATGCTGACTACGGCCTGCGTTGTATGTAGGGTGCATATGACGCGGAATGGGGAGGATGTTGATGTTGAGTCGCATTGATGGGGGTATACGTTGTGGCGAGCCCGGTGTTCGTACGACCTGCCGGCATAGCGCATTGAGCAGATGACGTCTGGCGAGGTAAGTTGTAAGCGTTGTAGTTGGTTGAGTTGGTGGGCTTCAATAAACTCCGAGAGGGTGTTGCGTATGCCCAGTTTCAGTAAGCGGTCGGTAGAAGTGACGGTGGGCAGGCCCAGGGCTGTCTTGTAAGATTTGCATGTTAGATGTCTACCTTGGCATGTTTTTTTGTTGTTTTAAGGTGGGATATGGTGCCCCGTAAGTGATGTGGCTGGTGAACATTGCTTGTAAGATGCGGCAGTTATCTGTTTCCTTCAGTCCTTGTCGGCGAGAACATATTCGTTGAATGGGTTGCTTTAAGTTGGAAGACTGTCGACGCTTGGGAAGGTACGCACCCCCTGAGCCATCGTGGTGGTAGTGGACTTCCAGGATGCGGAGGGTTTGATGATGGGTGTTACTTACCCGTTGAGAGTGAGTGAGGTGTCAGGCGTAGGGTATGGTGGGCAGCCCCGAGTTCATGCTCAGAACACGAATAAGGCGGATATTGATATTGGCAGGAGAGAACACTGGTTCGGAGATATTAGAGCGTAGTGTCGACTACCTTTTGAATACTATCTTGCTGTTGTCCCGCAGAGCCTGTGTTGAGCCGTAAACGGAGGTCGTCGTCTTATAAGGCATGCGAAACGTGGGGGATTTCTTCAAGTAGTGTCAAGAAGTCCCATGAGTGCTATATTGAAAAGCAGTGGTGAGAAAACCGAGCCTTGGAAGGTGCCCTCTGCCGTATAGTGAAAGGTCTGTCTGGTCAGGGCCAATGTGGACAGTAGTAGTTCGATTTGTCAAAAGGCTCTCATACAGTCAAACGTGGCAGATACGCGGGTCGTTGTTTGAAGTTGTTAGAGAATGGCCGTGTGAGTCACGTTATCAAAGGCGCACGCAGGTCGTTGTTTGAAGTTGTTGGATGATCGCTGTGTGAGTTACGTTATCAAAGGCGCCGTGTATATCAAGACCAAGGACGGAACTTGGGTGTACTTTGCTGAGGCGGTCGAGAACCCGTTCTTTAAGTTGGAGGTGGACGCCTTGCACCGGGTGGTGGGTGCGAAACCCGAACATGGTGTGAGGTAACCGGTCGGTGCCTTCAAGGAAGTCCGTTAGACGGCGGGTGGTTTAAAACGTTTGCCCACACTGGATGTGAGTGAGACCGCTAAAAGTGATGAGTTAGTGGGGATTGAGAAGTAGGGTGATATCTGCGTGGCGCCACTGGGGCGGTACTGTGCCATTAGTCCAGTGTGGGTTGTAACGAGGCAAGGAGAGATTCGAGGTGGTCGTCATTAAAGGGGCCAGGCAGGCAAACTACAAGTTTGTTCTATTTAGGCCCCAGCGGAAAGTGTTGCGCCACGGCCGTCGTTTGCGTGCGAAGATAAAGCCGAAGATAAAGCATGGTGGGTGTGTGACGTATGCAGCTCCGAGTGACATGTGCGCGTGGGCGTGGCCTTGCGACGCTCAGCTGCCGCACGGAGCCCGTTGCGCTCATCTGGAAAGCTGAGGTTCTGAGCGCTGTAGCTCTGCACGCAATTACAATTTCGCAAATCTAATAAAGGTTATCAGTTTGCTTGATGATCCTCTACAATTTCGCCATTAGTCAAACACTTAACTATAAGAATTGAAAAGGCAATTAACAAACTATAGTTCATTATTTCGGTAAATAGCACTTGAAAGCCGTTTTATTGCGTTCGCCACGGTCTCCGACAACTTCGCTAAACAAAAGCAATTTTAGCTCTGAAAGCCTTTTTTTTAAGTTACTTAGTCTTCGCTGTAACGCCCTGTTTATTAGTATAAAATAGAGGCATTTTTTTAATGAACTGGTGCAGATTATTGCCGTGTCCTGTAGACTAATGCTGAACCGCTACTGGTAGTTAAACGTATAGGTAAAAACTCAACATATTCTGCACTGCTTGCGCCAGTGCAGCCCGTGCAGGTAAAGATGCCTCTACTATATCGCCAGAAGAAAGCCGAGAAGAAAGCGTAGCGTGTCTGTCCTGTTTCCCCAACACCTACTGCGAGTCCGCTAGGCAGTGTTTGTGAGCCATGGCCTAACCGGCTTTTCTCTACTACGGCAAAACTTCCTATGGCATAAACTATGGCCAATTCTTTGGAGATTGCGGTTCGTCAGCGTGCTCTTAAGAAACTACTTGAACAAGCGTCCTCATCTTGACTGTGATGTCACCGCCATTAAAAACAGCTCGAGGCAATCAGTCAGCAGACTGTGGCAGCGAGCAGAACAAATTCGAGGCCTTCTTCACGAGCCCTTCTCTCTCCAACGTGCGCAGGAACCACGCGATCAAGTTTGGGGACCAGCTGAACAACTTGATTGAAGCGCTGGACAAACCCGCGGTGTTGGCGGACCTGATGCGCAAGACCTCCCACCTGCACGCCGGACACAAGGGCGTGAAGCCTGAACACTTCGTCACTATGGGCCGCGTCATCATCAACGTGCTCACGGCCAATCATGACCGCCTCATGACCGGCCCAGCCGTGAAGGCGTGGGAGAAGCTGTTCGTGGTGAGCTCATTTACCGCTTCCCACTCTTCCTTTTTCTAGTGTGCTGCTCACTAACCTTCCAGCTACCTGGGGAGCGGCGACGCATGCAGTGCATAAGTGTATTCTTGGCGCCTTGGCGTTTTTTGCCAACACAGATGAAACCGTTGGGGGGTAGACGTATACAGCTTGCTGTGAAGACTCGTTGTCTTTGAAGCATGAAGCGTTCTAGCACGAGACGTAAAAGAGTGCCCCGGTGTTTTTTAGTACGTGTCACGAAGCGCTCCAGCGCGAGGCGGTAAACGAGTGTCCCAGTTTTTTTTAGTACGCGTTACGTTCTAGCGCGAGGCGTAAACCAGTTGTCCCGGCGTTTTAGTATCGTGACTACATGAGACGGCGGTTACGACGACGACACGCCGACAGCCCGAGCCCCTAAGGAACTTCGCCCCTAAAAAATGGGTCACGTTTAGCACTTCTGTGCCCAGTCATCCGAAGTGAAAGGTCTGTTTGCTTTGTGTACGCACAAAGTGTTTCTAGAAAGGTCGGCTTTATTGCAAACCTGGCGGTGCGTCTCTGTTTCCTGAATCTTGACGAAGCCGGTCTTGTGGTCCGCGCTTGAGGTTGAGATTGCGAAGCCTGTCCTTGAAATCGCCTTGAGATTGCGAAGCCTGCCCTGTAGCTGTCAACAAGCGTATACGCTGAATCGCGGAAGCGGAGTAAGGGTTAGTGAAATTTCCTCATAGAGATCATTAACCTATCGGTCGATTGATTGATTGATTGATTGATTGATTGTTTGATTGATTGACTGTTGGATTGATTGATTGATTGATTGATTGATTGATTGATTGATTGATTGATTGATTGATTGATTGATTGATTGATTGATTGATTGATTGATTGATTGATTGATTGATTGATTGAGGTGGCTGACCTACAGCGTCTGATTGCAATGTGACGCCACGTTGTGTGTGTTTTAAACATCGCAAAACCAAAATTGTTTCTCGATACTTGTTTGAGGGCGAAGTATGGGACGCTACACACTATGCGGCTCGTGATTATGGATTGCACGATCCGGCAGGTGTCTGCCTCCCAGAGTCCGTGTCAACGGGAGCATACTTGTCGGATAAGGTGTGTCAGCTGGGATACCGCTGTCCGGATTTTGTGGAGGAAGGTTGCTCCCGAGCCGGTGCAGTGTGATGGCAGTGATGGCATTTCACGCCGAGGATGCGTAGAGATCTGAACGTTGCGCGTCGATGGTAGCCGTCGGGTCGGAGGTGGGCTGTGGGCGGCGTCCCCTAGTTCTGTCGCATGGTGTGAGAACAGCGGGTTTAGTGGGTGAGCAGCAGAGCCCACATTCCCTTAATAGTGGGTGATAGTGTCTACGGCCTCTTGGCAGCCAGTCATGCTGGCAGCTAGGACAGCCTTTGCGAATCCAGCGAGTAATATCATCTGCATAAACTGCATAACCGACGTAACCGTGTCGGGAGATCTGCCAGGGCAATAATAAAGAGTAGCGGCGATATAACAGAGCCTTGTGGTGTGCCCTGCGCTGATGTGTGAGAGCGATCCGTCTTGTGAGGGCCGATGCACAGAGTAGCAGTGTGGTTCGAAAGGAACGCTAAGACATAGCTGTACATTGCGGTGCTGCATCCGTTGTGTTGAAGCTGAGTTAAAATCGCTGAGTGATTCACGTTATCAAAGGCCCCCTTTATGTCTAGTGCTAGAATGGATAGTGCTAGAATGGAGCTTGGGCGGGTCTTGCTCAGTTTGTCGATGACCTCTTTTTATTTGGAGGTGTATGTCCTAGGCCGAGAGGTGGGCCCGCAACCCGAACATTGTGTGGGACAGCTGGGCAGTGCTTTAGAGGTGTGCTATGAGACGATGGGTGACCAGGTATTCCAGTAGCTTGTCAATATATGAGGTCAGGGTGATGGGCCGGATATTGCCAAAGTGGATTGGTTTGCTCGGTTTGGGAAAAGGCTGATATCCGCATGGCGCCATTGCGGTGGTAACGTGCCGCGGTTCCAATGGTCTATGCAGTATTTCAGAAAGGCATCGATATGTTCGTCTTCGAGGTTTCGTAGGAGTTCGTAGGCGCCTTGATCATGTACGGGTGAGTTTGAGCCCGGTGGTATTGCGGGTGAGGTTGGCGAGGGCTTGAAGGCGTTCTGTTCTGGTAAAAGGTGCGCCGACGTGTGGGTTGGGGTCTGTTTGTAATCCGGATGATAGGGTGGCGTGACAATTGCTGAGAAGAGTCGGCGGAGCGTGGAGAGAAGCAGCGCTGGCGTTTGGGGGTTGGTTGTGTACCAGACGTGCAAAGTCTTGATTGGTGGCTACTTTGGAGGGGTCCATGAGTTTACGAAGAATGTTTCAGGCATGTTTGCTTGTTTAGAGCTCCCCAAGTCGATCATAGCTTTGTTGTTGAAGCACCTCAAGTTAGATTATGGGGGTGGTAGTGGGTCGCTGGGGAATCAGTTCAATGAGCACGTGCTCGCTTGGCAGCGTGGAGGGAATCACATTAGCGGTAAGGGTTTGGTATACCAGTGTGGCCGTACGCGGTCGGGGGTTTGGTATACCGTATGCATCGAATTCTCGAAGGGTTGGGTGAGGGGTGCCGGTTTCCTGCAGTGCAGTGATGTTGGCTGGGTGTGAGGCGAAGGTAAAGTTCGAGGGCAGCCCTTTTAGTTTCTGAACTCTTTAGTTCCCCCAAATATCGTTAAGGGTGGGCGGGCGGGTTATCACGCGTTTGTTTTTTCTTAGTGGTGGGTTATCAGATTGCATTACGCACGATCTCCGATGCGTTAGTACGAGGAACGGAGAAGGTTCATGGCGCCGGTCATGGACTTGTTGAGGTTAGCCGTGAGTGGTTCTTGCTGTTGTTTACTTGCGGGATGAAAAAGGTTTCGGAAAACGGAATTCGATTACTGCGTTTAAGCGGGCCGTCGACAATTGCTTCGATTGGGCGGTTGTAACCTCCTTCGGCGGTGGGTATGGCAGGTGAGGGGGCGGTTGCGTGCGTTGAAATTCAAGTGCATCGACACGGGAGAGGAGATAGGCAATGTAATTGGTGCGGTCGGGTTAGTTGGGGAGGTGGTAGCGGGGTTGTCGATGATAGGGGGGAAAGGATCGGTAGGGTTGACCAGCGGAGGAGCGAACGGCAACAGACTGTTAAGATGCACGCGTGTTGGTCTTGCGGGTAGTTGGCTGGGGGAAGGTAGCGGCGCGGGCAGTCCTTGCTCGCCTCAGCATGTGGGAGGGACCATAGCTATCATTTGGGGTACATGAGTGATCTGTGAGTGGGTCAGAGAGACCACAGTTTACACACTTGGAATGTTCTGGGGTTGGGCAGACGTCATTCCGGCACACTGGAAAAGTTCGTCAGAATGGGCGGCAGCGGTACATTACGCTGCCAACTTTCACATACAAAGGCACGTACTTGGTTCGGAAGGTGAGCAGGGTGGACCTGGTGTGCACCATGAAGCGAGCGTCAATAAGAGTAGGGCCGTTTGGTTGGAGGTTCTTCATGAGGTTAGAGCCTGTTATGGCGGGGTCGAGCCCTATAACCCCAGCGGGCGATGCCAGGAAGTGGCTTCATGTACGGAATTCTAGGTGACGCATGGTTTACCGGAGGTTTTCGATTTCACTGAGAGTGATCGCGACCTCAGTGTCGGCGGTGCTGGCCACCATAACGTTGGGCGCGGGTTGCAGGAGTATGGTTACTTGCTTGAAAAAGTGCGCGAGAGACAGGCCGCGTTTTGTCGTGAGCGCCGACGCAAGGGTTTGGGTGGTGAATGTGGCTACGCGAAGGCCTTCATGAAGGCAGTAGACAATCTTGAAGTTGTTGGGAGGTAGGAGGACGGATCCTTCTTCGGACGGCGGGTTTGGTTGTCGGTCTTTCCGGCGGCTAAACCGGGAGAGGACGCCGGCAGCCGGCGTGGTTGGGTTGTCGGCGTTTCTTTGCGTCGCTTGCGAAGTTGTAATCCAGGGGTTGGCGCGTCCGCTCGGGAACTTTCATGGACGCAGGTGGCAGGCGCGGCGGCAGTGACTGAGAGAGAGAGTGAAAAAACTTTATTACGCAATAATGCGAGAGTGGTTCCTCAGTCCAGGAGCCCATGTGCTGCCAGGCTGCCGTAGCCCTGGTCACAAGCAGGAGCTGGTCCTCAGGTCGACAGCTGGACAGCAGTGTCTCCCACTGCTCAGGGCGAAGGGGACGGGCTCAGGGGCGGAAGGTGCGCGTTTTTTGTGCAGTCGAATAATATGTGTGTCAGAGTTCCTGGTTCCTGGCAGAATTTACACTTATCAGAGTACTGTGTAGGAAAGAGTAAATGTATACGGATGGGGTGGGGAAAACTACCTCCTTAATTTTGTCTGAGTGTGATTTCTTGGCTTTTGGTCAAAGATGTGCGAGGACTGCGGAATGTCTCTCTCGTGGTTCGGTAGTATTGCGGTAGGTGAGGAGAGGTGCGGAAATAGCCCCGGTCTCAGCGGCTCGGTGAGTGAGGTCTCGAGCCCCTGTTGATGAGCAAAATTGTTGCCCGTCAATGCAGAGTGGGCGGGAGTCCACACAATGTCCACTCAATGGGCAGGCGGATGTTCTTCAGAAGTCGGCATGTGGCGCGGGCCACCCGTCCCGACAACAGCCTGCGGCAGGCGGCTTGCGAATCCGTCAATATAATCTTGGAGGTGGTTTTGGGTAAGGGTGAGCGCAATAACTAATTCTTTCGCGACCAGGGAGGAAGTTGTCCGGATTGAAGCGGTGGTGATGAGGGCGTTCTTAGAGGTTACAGGAGGGGAGACATACAGGGGTTCGTTGAGAAGTTATCAGATGTGCAATATATTGCACACTGGGACTAAGTTGTCAAAAAATCATGTAGCATGATGGCATACAGTGTGTATGTGTTGTGTTGTGTGCGTGTGCGCCTGTGTGCGCGCGTGCGTGTGTTGTGTGTGTGTGTGTTGTGTTGCGTGTGCGTGTTGGGTGTGTTGTGTGCGTGTTGTTTTGTGTGTGTGTATCGTGTGTGTATGTGCGTTGTGTGTGCGTGTGTGTATTGCGCTGTGGGTTGTTTGCGTGTCTGTTGTCTGTGGGTTGTGTGTGCGTTGGTTGTGTGTTGTTTGTGGGTTGTGTATGTGCGTGTGTGTGTGTGTGTGCTTCCCTATTTCTGACAAAGATGAAGAAGTCAATCGGTTATGGAAAGTCCGTCTTCTTCCTCACATCATTAGAAGCGCCTGCCTCACTCTGCCGCGCTCACCAAACATCTGAGTTGAATTATTCCCTTCACCGCTAAGTGCACAGTGGAGCAGTTCGTTCTGGAAAGCTCAAATTGACAGGCCTGAAGAACTTTATCTTGGAAAGCCATCAAGGCTTAAGACATATTTTGAAATCTTATATCTTGAAATCTTAGATTAGATGTGAAATCTTTCTGGGGAAAGGAAGGCTAGCACAAAAGAAACAGCATAGAATTGGTGGTGCTTGTCCCTATTGCCGCAGTCCTCTCAAGAATTTCGAGGGTAGAGGCTGTTGCAGATTTGGTAAGGAAGAGGAAGAGGACAAAGGCGGCTGACCGCCAACTATAATTACTTTCGGAGAGAGGATAAACCTTGGTCCGGCTCAGCCATGGCCTCGCGTCCGCGTCCCGTTCGATAACATTATAGTGCCGAAACCCCGGAACGACGGACCAGAGGACTTGCATCCAAGGTAGGGCGTGGCCTCAGGTACGTCGGATCTTCTCATTTCGGAGGCCTCACCCTTGAACGGTGCCTGCCATGGCTGCGTGCTGGAAGCAGACCCCCCGCCTAGAACCCGGAGATGAGCCCCACCCATCGGACAATCCCGACCCTTGCTTCACTGCGCTCCCTGGTTCTGATGACTGGCAGGTCGTAGAAAGACTTCGAATTTCGCGGGCAATCCTCCGGGCGGACATAACTGAATTAGCCAGTACAACTGTTCGTGCCTTGCAAAAGTCAACACCGAATATCAGTATGCTTATGGATTTGTGCCGTGAGGTAGAACAAAAACAGAATCAACTTCGTAAGCTTGACGGGATGATTCAGAACCTTCTCGACTTTGACACCTTCGTAAAGGACTTAGAAGAGGCCGACGAGTACTCATACACGGTCAGTCGCGCTAAGGTTTCGCTAAAGGAGCGAATCTGAGGAAACTTTGAGAAAGGCGGGAACCGTGATGAAGACTTTGTCGCCACCTAAAAAGAAGCAGGGGCCTCTCAGAGGTGGCCCCTCCCAGAAAAAGGACGCGGCCAGCGCAGTCTTCCCCTTCGCAACAAGGGCTGCCTTCGAAACCATGGGTTCGTCGTCGTCTGTGGAAGAGAAGATAGACCAGCACAGCGACCCTACATTTCCAACGTCGTCGGTAAACCAGGCCGCGGGATGTACCAGCACGACCGAGGTCGGCCAAGCAGCTGGCTCCGTGGCATTCCGCCGAAGCCAGGACAATACCATGCAAGACTCGGATGCGCTCAGGCTCAAGACCAAGAAGCCATCGCGCATGGGAAATAGTCGGATCAAGACAATGGATGAACGGCCTAGCAGTGGTACCGGGTGCAACTATAGCAAGACATTCACTCGTGCACCGCAGGTACCAAACAGGTTGCTCGGCAGCAAGTCTCGGAACACGCAGATTCAGGCATGTGAAAGTGAAGCGTTCGTTCGACTACTAGAAGCAAAGAAATCCAGGGCAATGACGAGACACAAGTGCGAAAAACTCAGCCAGGATTCAGAACGGAACATTCGAAAGCGAACACAAAAGGGGAAAGGGACCGCTGACCAGAAGATTGAGGCTGCATCCAGAATACGATTTACCCATGCTTACTCGAGGATTAAATTTGCCTCCTGCGTCAGGCACTCCGGTTCGAGCAAAACAGCGTGCCCCGTCGTAGCCAAGAAGGTAGCAAGAAGAAGGCATCGTGCCGCGAAGCATAAATGAAGGATAAAGAAGGATGTATCTTCCACCTCTCGTCTACAAAGGAATTGACATCGTACTACCCATCTAGAAAAACTACGCTAACGTGTTCTGCACTTTCCCACTAGTGTCACCGTCGGGGGTGGAGTATGTTGCAGATTTAGTTGAAGAGGAAGAGGACAAAGGCGGGTAACCGCCAACTATCATTAGTATCGGAGAGAGGAAAACAAACTAATAAACCTCGGTCCGCTCAGCCATGGCCTCGCGCCCGCGTCCCGTTCTATAACAATAATGTTATGGCACCATAATGTTATGGAACGGTACGCGGACGCGAGACCATGGCTGCGCCGGACCGAGGTTTATTAGTTTGTTTCTCCTCTCTCCGATAGTAATGATAGTTGGCTGTTAGCCGCTTTTGTCCTCTTCCTCTTCATTACTAAATCTGCAACAGAGGCAGCGGCGGCACATTAAGCGATTTTTTATTATTTATTTGCACAAAAACACCCCTAATTTTAAGAGTGAAAGAGCAAATCAAAGTAATGAGTTCTGTAAATGTAGTGACAAAGATTCAACATGTGTCCTGACGTGCAATCTGTTCAACATCGAATTTACAAGTGGAATCAAGACGAAAACAGAAAAGTAAAGGCGGAAATAGTGGTGGCCTATGAGACCTGAGTCTTTCATGAGCTCGTAAAATGAAATTCATGAGCGTCACAGCATTTTTAAAAACATGAGAACGGTTTTCCTTGGTGGCGTCGATAGAAAACCTCCGGACTGAAAAACGCCAAGTTTGTTTGTTACTATGAGCGCCACCTGGCAACTACAGTTGCATGAAACACAAACAGTATGAACCGCCGGTCTCTACTGTAGCTTGGAGACGCTGTTTCGGTTTCGCTTGCTGCTTGTATTGTTTACGAAGAGCCTAATTCTGAATGTGCATACGTTGCACGCGGGTCTTAATGATACTATAATACATACATACAACATACATACATACATACATACATAATACATACATACATACATACATACATACATACATACATACACATACATACATACATACATACAATACATACATACATACATACATACATACATACATACATACATACATACATACATACATACACACATACATACACATACATACATACATACATACATACATACATACATACATACATACATACATACATACATACATACATACATACATACATAGAGCTTTAATTAAGTGGGTTACTAAAGGCCTGTTCTTTCTCATTAGAGTTGTATTTTGTCAGCGACCCTCCAATGCTGACACCTTTCCTGGGTCCCTTAAAACTACGCGTGTGTTCGTTTGCGCGGCGCAGGCGATGCAAGACAGCGTGACTGGGGCCCTGGAGGAGATGGTGGCGAAGTCCCAAAGCAACGCTTACAAGCTGGCGTCCATGTCGACAGCCGATTTCGCTGCCAGCCGCCGGCAATCCAAGTTGGATGTCCGCGGCCAGGACAGCATGACGACTTCATCCGGGCCAGCCGGACCGTCCCGCGACGCCACGCAAAAGCCCGGAGAAGCGGGGGGCCTAGCTCGAAAGCTTAGCAAGGCCCCAAGCATCGCAGAAACGGGGGGCCTAGCTCGAAAGCCTAGCAAGGCCCCAAGCACCGCGTCCCTCAAAAAGGCCGCGGTAAGCGTTTCTTTTTAAAAATCGCGGCTTTATTTTGCTTTCCCCCCGGTTTTCATGGGCGGCTTCTGCTGCATTCTTGCCGTATGCACCACTTGCGGCTGCCGATCTGAGCCACCACCAAAAAACCTGACAGAGATTGCAGTGGTGACAGTATAGCCCCATTTGATCATACCACTTCAGTGCTAACGGGCATTTATCTTGCACCAGATAACGTTTACCTACGTGTATCACGACCGCGGAGCCGGAGAAGCGAGTTAAAGGCGGGGGAACCCGAGGAAGTTACACCCAATAACGCTGGCCTCCCCGCCAGCGTTAGCTGGTGCTGGGGAAGTGACTGATGACACAGCGCCCTGGGTTGCGAGCTCGGTTCTGGAAATTGAGGCATTACACGTTACGTCTGGAATTTCTCGACGCACTCGCACCTGCCGGGTGTTGCGAGTAATCAGCAACTACGCCAAGCGCAGTATGGCTCTCAGAAGACGGCAACCTGCAATAGTTTCATTCACGCCCGTGGGTGTTCCACGACGATCCCCACCTCTGCGTGGGATCCCGTCATTTGTTTTGTCTTCGTGTACGACTTGACACACACATGATTTATGAGAGATATCACAGAGCTAGTTGAGACACAACTCATAAGCCCTGTCGTAATCATAATTATCAGATGTTGTTCAATACAAAAATAAGGCTTCTCACACGGTAGAAGACCTTCGCACGGTTAAAGAACACTACAGAGGGACGTAACTATAATCCGCAGCTCTCAATGCATTAATCGCACGTGCAATTCTTTTATCTAGATTATCTCTCTTTCAAGCTGTCCTTCCATCCATCCATCGAAGGCCGTACAGTTATCCGCCTGCTATCACGGCTGCGCGTCCAATTGTCCTCCACAACATCTCTTCGTTCCGTTTTTTTGCTCTAACGTGTCCTCTCAGTCCGCGAAGGTCGGTTCCTCTCAAGTAATACTGCTTGGATCATCGCTTAGATTGTCGACGAAATTCACTCGCTTTAAATTCATTTCCGCCACCCCATTAGCAACTAACACGCGACGAGGAAACCACTTTTCAGCTCCTTCAAACCCATTCATATCCCCATAACACCTTACTACGCTCTATGTATCCCACCAATACCCCACACCTGTTACATCTCCCCTGTCACTGGCACCCTATTCCACCTTATATGGGAATTCCAATGAAGCTCTGCTCTTACCCTTACTCCCAACTCCACCTATGGGAAGTGTATGAGCTCTCGGACCAGCGATGACTGGTGGAACGGGCTCCGACGGCCAGCGTCTTTGCCGACATCCCGTCGGCCAGCATCTTTGCCAGCATCCCGAGGCATCTTTGCCGACACTTCTCACGCGGTGTAGGCCCTCATTTCATCCTCGTGCTTTCGAGTCTGTAAAACGTTTCTGTCTCCTGTATTTTGTTTCCTCAATTTTCACTTTTTATAATTATTATCGGTTTGCTTGTCTTGATTTTTCTGAAGAGAATTTTTGTTACTTTTCTCACTATTTTTATGCGCTACTATTACTATTTGTTAATACTACTACTCTTATTAGTAATACTACGATGAAGTTTTATAAGTTTTTATTTGTCCATGTCTTCCGAATGTGCCTGAACATCACGTTTGCAACATTATTTGCGTCGCTATTTCCTCTCGCCGTTTCCTTGTTGTGCGGTACATGTTGAGCGATTTTCTCTTTCGGCATAGCCGCACAGTTCCGCTCCTAGAGCCTGTTGCCTGTACTGGACCTGTTATCTGAACCTGTAATGCTGAACCTGTAGTGCTGAACCTGAACATGCTGGGCCTGTAACGCTGAACCTGCATGGCTGAGCCTGTTATCAATTACGTCATTAGTACGCAGCATAAACCTTCTCAAGAGAAATCCTTAAATAACGCATTGAGCAAAACAGCCGGCGACCGAAACAGAAGCGGTCTGAAAAAAAACTCGATTTTGACAACTTATAATTCTTGTTGGTGAAAAGACAATGTCTCAAATTTCCGAGCGTTTTTGTTAGCTAACGAAGTTTTCAACAGGGCGATTCGCAACTTTTTTTTCTAAATAAAAAGGTTGGAGAGCGTTTACGAAAGTTTCCAAGGCAGAAGTTTCCTCTTCAATTTTGTTAATAGATTTTTATCTTCTAAAATAATTGACATGCAAAAGGCCCATTTTCAGTCATTTAGTGCCTTGCTCAGTCACGTCTCACTGCAGCGTGCTTTCTCAGTGATGATCATCGCATCATCGCACTCTTGCATGACGCCGTCCCAAAAACGAAAACACCCGTGTGTTCTGCGGATTTGGACACGCGTTGAAGACCACTGTGTAGTCAAAATTATTCCAGAGCTTTCCACTGCAGCGCACCTCATTACCAAGATGAAAATTCGGCACGTAAATCCCCAGAATTCACACTTTTGGCATGGCGCTGGTGTTATAACGCCCGCATGCGGATGCAATTACGTTTTATGCGACGAAACTGCATAAAGCACGTCGTGCTGCAGGATTGCGCAATGATTTAGACCACCTCGATGCCTTTAAACTACACAGAAATCTCGACACACGGGCAATTCTGTTTCTACAATTTTCATGCGAGAAACACACGGTAGAGTGAACTACCATTCTAGTTCTCTCTAGTCAGGCCGCGATTGAATCATGCTCGCGGCCGATCATGCTCGCGGCCGACGCCATAGCCACTTCTGATGCTTCACCGTACCGTACACCGACGTTAATTTTGTTGAAGGGCTATAAGTTCCTGTCAGTTAAAATCCAGGCTGTAATTTTGTTTTAATGTTTGCTGCTTACAATTTTGCAATTGAATGCATTAGATATATTGGGTTTGCTGTACAGTACTCCTGCTATTTTCACATTACTCCGACATTAATCTTATTCAAGGACGACATATTCCTGACAGTTAAAATTCCGATGAAAATTTTACTTGAACGTTTGCCGCTGTACAAGTTTGGACCCGCCGCGGTGGCTCAGTGGCTAAGGCGTTGCGCTGCTGAGCACGAGGTCGCGGGTTCGATTCCCGGCCGCGGCGGCCGCTTTTCTTATGGAGGCGAAAAGCAAAAACGCCCGTGTGCACGAGATTTCGGCGCACGTTAAAGATCCCCAGGTGGTCAAAATTAATCCGGAGCCCTCCACTACGGCGCGCCTCATCGCCTGCGTTGCGTCGGCGCGTTAACCCGTACAATCAATCAATCAATGTACAAGTTTGCAACTTGATGCATTAGCTATATTGGGTTGCTGTACAGTACTGCTGCTGTGTTCACCTTACTCCGACGTTACTTTTATTGAAGGGCTATAAATTCCTGTCAGTTAGGATCCCGATGAAAATTTTTTTGAATGTTTGCCGCTGTACAAGTTTGCAACTTAATGAATTAGCTATATTGGGTTGCCGTACAGTACTGCTGCTGTGTTCACCTTCCCCCGACGTTATTTTTATTGAAGACCTATAATTACTGTCAATTAAAATCCGATGAAAATTTTTATTTGATGTTTGCCGTGTACAAGTTTCCAAATTGCATGTATTAGCTATATTGGGTTGCTGTACAGTACTGCTGCTGTGTTCACCTTCCTCCGACGTTAATTTTGTTGAAGGGCTATAATTACTGTCAGTTAAAATTTCGATGAAAATTTTATTTGAACGTGCCGCTGTACAAGTTTGCAAATGAATGCATTAGCTATATTGGGATGCTGTACAGTACTGCTGCTGTTTTCACCTTCCCCTGACGCTGATTTTATTGAAGGGCTATAATTCCTGTCAGTTAAAATCCCGATGAAAATTTTATTTGAATGTTTGCCGCTGTACAAGTTTTCAAATTAATGCATTAGCTATATTGGGTTGCTGTACAGTACTGCTGCTGTGTTCACATTCCTCCGACGTTAAAGGGGCCCTAAATAGTTTCTGAATGGTCGCCATTTCAATCGCGCAAATCGCTAGGGTACCCCTTTCACGACAATGAATACCAAATATTACACCTCTGTGCGTAAAGCAGGGGCCGCACAAACACGCAACAAAGATGCTTTCTTCTTCCTGTGCTCCTACCGCTTCCTTGCCGCCACACTTTGCGCGCTGGTGGACGTGCGCCAGAGCGGTTGTGACCGCACCCGTGGTGACGCACGAAGCTCTCAACAGTACGGCTGCGCTATGGCTGGGCCCCGTTGAAGTGCTGTAGCCAGTCAGCGTTCCTGGCTCTGGGAGATAACCGGTTGCTGCCGCAGCGCTCCCAGCACCGGCGGCACGGCGTATTCGTTCTGCACGGGTGCACGGACGAAAATCCCCGATGAAATTTTTGAACGTTTGCCGCTGTACAAGTTGGCAAATTAATGCATTGGCTATATTGGGTTGCTGTAAAGTAGTGCTGCTGTTTCACCTGACTCAGACGACTAATTTTATTGAAGGGACTATAAATTTCTGTAAGTTAAAATCACGACTGAAAATTTTGTTTGAATGTTTGCCACTGTCGGTTTGAACTGAATTTGCTATCTATTGCGCCATGCCCATTCGTTCCTTTGGGTTCGTTGCGCGGCGTGGCATTGGACTTTGGCTGGTCAAGTGGACTTCACTTTTGGACTTCAACGCTTGGATTTCGGAGTGTGGATTTTAAAGCGGAGCTTTCTTGGCCAAATCTTTGCCTAGCGACGACGGGGGGTGGGGGGGTGGGGGTCTTAGCATTCTTGTGAGGGACCCATTTGTTGTCGTCTGAGAAGTTGCTCGGACTTTGAGTTGCACGCTATTCGGACTTTGACCGTAATCGCTTGGACTCTCAGACTGTTTGCACTTTGATCGTTGGCGCTTTGACTTTGATTGCAGCGGCCTTATCTTCGGCACTACAACATTTGATTCGCGCCCGCAAGAAAGTTTCGCGTTTCAACCATCCTCGTCGGTACACGGCGGGGATTTTAATTTTTTCCGACACGTTTATGCATCACGGTCAAAGAAAAAAGGCATTTCCGTTGGGTCCCGTTGTTGCAGTGTGTCAGAGAGAGAATAAAAGCATCTGGCAAAATCCTTTTAACGCATTTGTTTTAAGCACTTTAGTGGAATGTTGTCATTTTGTGTTATCCAGTCAATGTTTTTACATGTCGTTGAACTAATTCTGCGTTAGCACACCCACGCAACCATGGACGTCTGTGGAACGTCCGAAAAACCCCCATGCCAAGTTAAGACGGCCAATGTACGTCCACTGTACATCCATGTTTGGATGTACGTTTGTGGACGTACAGCGGACATTTAGCAACGAATGTACAAAGGGTATGCATTTCCTTATGTCCGAAGGACGTCTACCTGTGGATGTACAAAGTAACCACGAAGCATCAAATAATGGCGTAAACTAAATATAAAAACAAAAATAGAAAAGCTTTTCTGATTTTTAACTGTGCATACACAGTTACCTATTTCGCCTTGGAGCGACGCCAAATCCTCCCTGCGATAATTGCTCTTGTATTGAAACAGCTGAACACATTTTATTAGAATGTGCGGCATAAATGGAACCGAGATCACATTTCCTTCAAAACATCGAACGTCTATAACAGGGACCAATAACTCTCAAGATTATTTTAGGACCATGGACCTGTCCATCGAAGCAGCGCCAAGCTCTACGGAGTTTCTTCTCTTGTTTGGATGACATCGGCCTAATTTCACGATTGTAAAATATTTGGCCCAAGCTCAGAACAAAAATATGCATGTAAGTCAGTTACCGTGCCAAGTCCAGACAGTTTTGTTTTCTTTCCTGCCCACCTCTTTCTTGGGCCTTTTTTTCGCATCCCCAACCCACAGCAGAGAGGCATGTAGGCGCCCTGTAAACGCTGGCAAACTTCCGCTGCTTCTTCAATAAAGAGCCTTCTCTCTCTCTCTTGTTACCGGCATTTGTCTGCGCGGTAGTGCGTTGGTGTTTGTGCGCAGTATTTGTCTAGGAACATAATCTTCTGGTTAATAAAACTTTCGTGATTTTGTAAATTTTAACTGAACATCCAAAATACATCCGATTTCTGACGTACGGAAGCGTTAAATCCGGACGTCCCACGGACGTACATGGTATGTCGATCTGATCCCAAACGGACGTGGTCGTGTTGTGTGCGAACACTGATCCCGAGCCTTATGCGCAGGAACCCAAGCCGCCAGGCTCTGAATCCAAGCTTAAGGCTGCACCGAAGAAACCCGACGACAAGAAATAGGAAATTCGTCAATGCTGCTCAGCGTATTAGTGTGCAAGGCCCGCGTAGTAAGCGGCGAGCGTCCGATAATAAAATGCAGGTGTTCCGTCGCCGAGTCTTTTAATCCGACTGCACCAAACACCTCACACTTCATCCCCATGGCATGCGGTATCCATATGATTCCGTGATACTGAAGGATTTGCTCATGGAAGAAACTGGCACGTACCTAATTACGAGGACACTTGAGTGTGCCTTAAAATGTAGCGGATGTAATAGCATTGGTGTCGAATTGGCCAAAAGTGTCCTTTCCGTATACCGTTTTTTTTTTTCTTTGCGTCTTCATCTTTGCGACCATGAATTAGAGATGCCTTAGTCAATTGCCCCTGTTAGGCCTATGCCTAGGCTTAACTTTCATAACACTGCAGCCTATGTATACGACGTGCCAAGCAATGTCACTCATCGTACACCCAAGAGCAGAAGTTTACGGACCGCGAAATCAGCAATTTTGAGTTATTTCTCTGAGCCCGGAGTACTATCTGCGGTAGTTTTCTTTAGTTCAGTACTTATACGACATCTCGCATGCATTCGACAGTTTGTCTTGGCTGCTATAGGAAGAGAAATAACCTAAAATTGCCATTTTCCTGGTCCTTAAACTTTTGATAGTGGCTGTACGTCCCACTGTAGCTACCGGTTGACGATGTTGAACTGAAATTGTAAGGTTAAAGAGACAGACAACCGATTTTTGTCGAGTATATATTCTCTATCCCAAATGAAAGGGCATCACTTAAAAGCACCTTGACGAGAAACGGTTTTGCTGCTAACGCCCTAGACGTTTTTCAATCGGAATTTTTAGATCTACGAGCCGTATGTGCCCCTTCCAAAAAATAATGCTGACAACCATGCAGCTCGGCAACATACTTTTGTCTGTGTGCGAAATGAAAATCGGTATAAAAACTTGTCCCCACCTAAAAACGTTTGAGTCGCAGGATTTCCTTTTCCTTTATGTGGGGGTTTTTTTAATGCAACGGTCTATTTTACACGAATGCGCCATCTGTTTGGATAGACGATAGGTAGAATCTGGCTTCACGTTGTGGAGGGGGGAAGTTCGTTTCTCCCCAGGCACGACGTTTTTTTTTTAAGCTGCCGTTGGCGTATTTGGAAACTGCAATCAAATATTTTGACAGAACAAACGCCCCTGACTCAGGCAGAATCGTCAAAGCTCCTTCACTGGGTGTGTTTACTGAACGCTGCCGTTGATTCTGGGCATGGAGGCTCAGTTAGCCACACTAAGAGCACCCCAGCGGCGGCGGGTGGCGTGTGTTTAAAATATTCGAAATAATGTTAAGAAATGCATATACAATTTAAACTTGTTTAAATACTTGTGTTAAAAGGTTTTCAAACGTAAATAAACGTTTCAGCAGTTACAGCAACTGCTAGGTTTGCGTCTCACGTGACAGGGACACATTGTAGTGTCAAGTTTCGACACTACGAACCACCACCCTTCCGATTTCAGGAAGTTTGCTGCCAAATTTACGTCTCGCGTGGCACCAGCCACGCCCCCCGTGGCACCAGCTACGCCCCCCTGTTAGGGAGCCTAGATGCGCCGCGCCTTCGTCGTTGGCGCTGCGCATGTAGGCTCCTTACCCCCTGTCAACGGCTGCTGCCACGCGTGACGTCGTAATGACGTCATGAAGACATCATAACATTAATAATTGTCATTATTTTATGTAGTGTAGTCCGAAATACACATTTTTTTTATTTGCAGTACAACATAACGCACCATTGAACTGCTAAAACTTTTCTAAACAAACAATTTTTGTTCTTGAGGGAGCAGCCGGCGATGCTGCTGCTGCTGCCAGCTGCTGTATCGCGTACATGGAGTCGCGTATCCGAAAGCGGGACGAAGCTCCCATTTTCTCGGGCCGACAACGTAGATAAACCGGAGTTCATATTGTTAGAAGCACTATCTGAAAACGTGATAAAGTTGCTTGTGATTATGTATTGCGTGGGGACCCAGCCAGCCTTTCCAGACCGCAGCAAAATAGCCCCTCTCGAGTAATGTTGACCTGTGACCGCTTGGTTATGCTTGGTGTACGCCGATGGTACCTGCGTACAGTTTCAGCGTACGTGACACGACATCGCACAGCCGACTGGCGCCGTTCGAACAAGCTACGTTCCAAACAAGAAAAGACACCGTCCGAGCGTAATTTTGTGAACCTTCCGACGCATGTCGGCGCAGCGGCATCTGCTATCAACAGTTTGCACCACGGCAAGTTCAGAATGCTTAAATGGGCGACCTGAAATCGCGGTGTGTGTTCTCAAAATGAGACAACTTAGCAGCGCCAAAAGATAATCGGAATGTACAGTGCCGAGGACAAAGTAGTGGCGGCAACTGTTTTTTACTAGGCACATGTGCACATTACAATTACAGACAATTGCGCCAAGAATAGAAAAGGTAATCTTTGGTTTTCCCACACATGTACCGCGTACGCACCACTACAGTAGATCTCCTCTTCTGAAATATTAGCAAGGAAAACTTCCGAAAATCGGGAAGTTCTTATTTTCTAGTGGGCGAAATTGTAGCTTAAAATTTGTTTTACAACCACGATACGTTTTATGAGCAGAAATTCTTGTGAGCATGCGCCACAAGCATCATAATTGCGTGATATTCAGCGCTTGAAAAGATTTCCTAGTAGAAACCAAAGATTTCGTAGTAGAATACATGATTCTACGACAGTGTAGGACCTCGACCTTCAAAAGGTAGACTAGCTAGACGCTTCATCTCATACCCACTGCACTGGTATAACTTTCACGTCTCACTGTACCGTGGTATACGCTATGTTGGCCAGACTTGACTGAGACCCTCATGCAAAGGAAGTTAATTCAGGACACCCAGACGATAGGGTCAGAGAAGAGGCTGTACAGACGGTAATAGGCAGGGTGTACACTTGGCCGGCCATCATGTCTAATACACATACATGCACTCCAGCATATGAAAACCTATGGGTTCTTCTGCACAGGCTCAATAAGCAACGTCAAAGAGAATCTTAAGATGTGCCTGGAACGTGAAAGCATCTACGGATTGTTTGTGTAAACAGGTGTAAGCAGCGAGCATGCTGCAAATGTAATTGATAGGCAAACGTCAAGGCTGTCATGGGGCGAATTTAACAAAAAGAAATAGTGAAAAAGATCTCAATTTCAAACTACATTGATGTTATATGTGTATGCACTATAAACACAGTCATCAGTATGTTAACTGTACGTAAACACTCAAGTGATATGATTAAACGGAACTAGAGGCCCCACTCCAATCGCCCAGTTATGTTTCTTTGCAGTGGAATAGGTCGGTATCTGTCGGTCGCACAAACAAGATTCTGTGATGGCATGGAGAAATAGCTGGAAAGTGGCTATGGAGCTCCGGCTGCTTTGCACATTTTCTGTAATACCAATTATTTGTTTGAAGTTTGCAATAAAATTGATGTCATTTGTTAGTCTTTCTAATGAACGAAACTTTTCGTGGCCACAAAACAGTGGTCGATAAACAAATGCTCACTTTATTTGGTGGCTTGTAACGATTCACTACAATTTCCCATGGCCAACCCTAGGAATCCATGGCTCGTACACTGCAGGGTAGTGCTAGTCTCCAAAAACATTCGACAGGAGGACTGGAAACTAGCGCAGCCCACAGGCTCCATAGGTGGAAACCAGTGGCCCACCCACACAGTGCCATAAAACAGCTAATGACTGGAGTGAGTCTCTGCTAAATATTAAGCAGGTTCAAAGGGTAGGTTCGCATTGATAGATTTTATGCCATCGTTCACTGTGCGTAGATTAATTATTTAACGGGCACAATAGTCATTTTTCTTATTTCGAACAGATCTTGAAGGGTTCCCTAAATGTTCTTTAACAAAACAAAAAGTGAAAGCTCTCAGTTAGGGATTTTAAAAACATTATTTAGCCTCTCCAGCAATTGTGCCAGCCTGAAGGAACTAGGCTGATAGTTGGTGCCGACTGTCGACCTCGCCTGCTAGCTCCCTGACCAAGCACATGAATGCAATGACTAAGAAAGATGGTGACCAAAGTTAGAAGAGAAGGTGGATCCCGTACAACAGCCCTTGATCATCTAAACACCAGAAAAAAGCACCGATGACTCACAGGCCACGACTAGGGCGTTAAAATACCTTTTGACATACATTTACATTGCATTTACAACCTTTTATAAAAAAATCTTATGATTACACACAGTCCCTCCATGGAAGGGGTTTCTTTCTGACAAGGTCGTTGAAATTTGTTATTAGCAACAACATAAACTCAGCATTGGTCCCTTTCATTCAGCACACTTACGTGCTTCGTTTTAAAAACCCTGCTGTTTCTATTTCCCGTATAAATGAACTGCTTATGCAATATTCTCTTATTTACCTATGTTCGAAGTAAACTGTGTTATACCGTAAAATGTGATGTGCCGAGTGCATGCAGGTGTAACATTCTTCAATGGGACATGCAGAACATGGAGCTCAGTGCTGATAAACTTAAATCAGGCAAAATAAATCTTCCCATGTTGCTTCTTTATTTTTGTAACTATTCTCTCTACCATATACCTTGGTGGTAACTCAACTAAGCTCACCTTTACCCTAGGCCTTTATAATTATTTAGCTCTGCAATTATACATTCTCAGCTGGAGCATGCCTACTGAATTCAGGCCCCAACCAGGCTTTGCTATTTCACAATTGCAGCTGTATGAAATGTTTCTCTTTAGGTTTTCCAATTATTTCCAACAGGCCACTCAACTAGTGCCAAAACCATTTTATACCTTTAATTGCTATTTCTAGCAAACAGTGTTATATCATTTTTCATAGCACATTTTGTTGTAACCTCATTCAATGATTTTGTTACCCCGCCAGCCTGGTTCATAAATCTTTGCGTGAATATGCCCGTCTTGCAGCTAATCTGCAGTAAAAGACACCACACATTTTGGCTTTCCAGCGTAGCCTTGGTGTCCGCAAAAAGGAATCTTTTTCTTGGCTCCTCTGCAGCGCTTTGTAGAAAAAGATCACTTGCTGGTTTGGCTTTCCCGCAGGACTCTAGTGTAGTGCAAGAAAGTATCGCTTGCTTATTCCTTTTTAAGAGCGAATGCTCTTTATAAGCGATCCCAAACCATCCACCGCCGGCGTCGGCGGCGGCGTCCGCAGTGCTCTTTAAAGAAAAAACAGCATCCGGCGCCAGGTTTCGATCCGAGGACTTTGCGGGCCGCAGCGCGACGCGCTACCGACCAAGCTACGGACTTTTTTTTTTTTTTTTTTCTCTTTATTGCCTGTCTTCGGTATACACAATAAGAACAAAAAAAAAGAATTACAAAGCGCGAAAAGACATCAGCACGTCACTTGCTAGTGCGCGCTTGTTAAAAAGGCCGAAGCCATGCCACACTTTCCAACACATTTAACCAGTCAGGTGGAGATGGTTGGGCTTTATACACTTCTAAGATCTCCCGCACACTCTGGCAGAACAACTCTCTGCTCGGTTTCACATCTACATCATTATGACGAACTGCCATTCGAGCTTTCCATATACTATGCAGGGCCAGCAACATCAAAAGATCATACGGGACGCCGCCGTAGTTTTCAACGGCCAAGAACCTGATTCCATGGCTATCCAACGGGAAATCCTTTTTTAGTGTTCTCTGCAAAACGTCCCACAGGAACACCCCGTCCCAACAGTCTATGAATGCGTGCTCTACTGTTTCTGGCTTTTTACAAACCAAGCAGTCAGGCCCCCAGGGAACAAACAAACCTTTTTCAATCATCCAAGTTTTAACGGGTAATACTCCCACGTGTAATTTAAAGAAAAAAGACTTTACATAAGGCGGGACAGTCATTTTTTTCACACGCTGACACACATCTTGTCCTGGCCCTGCACTGTATAGGGATCGGTACAAAGGAGTCGGCAAAGTGGTGTCAAGAAGGTCTCTATACAGCTTTTTTCTGTGCACGGTAGCCAGATATTCGAAAGAAAACCGCGAGAATAAAAATCTTGCCGAAAGTACCACCTCACGTAGATAGCCATGAATGCCACCGTCACGAACACAAGAAGTAACAACAAATTCGGGTAAAACTCTACCTAGGCGCACTTGACACACGGTGCGCAAAAAAGGGTTTTGCACATCACGTAAAAAAAGAAAGCGGTTCACTACCTGGCGTAGAAAAAGGTGCGCCAGGGAAAGGCCCCCACAGCGCACTCGTCTAAACAGGTTGGTTCGGCTTGTGCGCTCCCAAGTGGAGCACCAAATAAAGACAGCAAACACCCTGTGCAATCTTTGAACATTGGCACGCGAGCAATGCAGAACCTGCATCACGTACCAAAGTTTTGACACAAAGAATAGATTACACACAGTCGCTCGCGCGAACACGGACAACTGCTTACCCCCCCACTTATCCGCTTTATCACGGATTTCGGTGGTTTGCCTGCGCCAGAAAGGATCGCTGTCACGATAGTTTTCTAGGGGGACACCTAAGTATTTCACTGGCGTGTCTACCCAGCTGATACCTGCGAATGTACGTGGCTTCCACAACCAGCTTCCGTGCCAGAAACCAATACACTTATCCCAATTGACGGAACTACCAGTGTAGAGGCAGAACCTTTTAAGAACACTTATACTTTCGTGGATGCTACTCGTGTCTTGGAAAAACAAAGCAATGTCGTCTGCATAAGCGAGCACGCGAACTTCGCAGGACTGTAATGAAAACCCGCTGATTTTCTCATTTTTAAGGATGTTTACACAAAACGTTTCAATAAACATACAGAATAGCAGCGAGGACAGTGGGCACCCCTGGCGCACAGAACGGCTGACCTGAACTGGAGCGCCTACCGACTTGTTGACCACCAAACTTGTACTACAGTCCCTATACGCCATGCGTACACCATCCGTAATCATTTTTCCTACGTTTGTGTGCTCAAGAATCATCAATAGCAGTTCGTGGGAGACCTTGTCGAACGCTTTTTCTAGGTCTATTTGTACCATTGCTACTCCTTGCTCAAGGCTGTCAGAGCATTCCAGGATGCTACGGGCCACGTGGGTATTGGTCGTAATAGAACGACCCTTAATGCCGCATGTTTGGTGTGGTCCGACTATTTCTTTCACTACTAATTGCAACCGAGCGGCTAAGACCTTCATTAATATCTTATAGTCGACATTTGAGAGACTAATTGGACGGTACGCTCTTACATTCCTCAGTTTAATGGCATCTTCAGTCTTTGGAATGAGAACTGTGTGAGATAGAGTAAAGGATGGTGGCAGTCTGTTGTTTTCGTACGCTTCGGCGTAAACTTCACATAACACTACGCTAAGTGTGTCTTTAAAGGCCTTGTAAAAACACGCACTTAGGCCATCTGGGCCTGGCGTTTTACCTGGGGTTAAATCATCAATGGCACTCAAAATTTCATTTATGGTGATTGGCATCTCAAGAATAGCCTTCATGTCGTCTTCTATTCTGGGCATTAAGTTCAAGAATTCGTCTCTGAAATTATCGGCGTCGACCTTATGAACAGAAAAAAGGGCTTCATAAAAATCCTTAAAAGCACCCTCTATCTGCGTACGGTCAGTCGTTAGCACTCCGTGATTTTCGATTTCGACTATATGATTTCTACAAGCGTAGCGCTTTTCTGATGTAAGTGCTCTCTTGGTGGGCGCTTCACCCAATAGCAACTTTTCCGCCCTTGCTCTCACCAGGGCACCGTGGTATTTATTCTGGTCTATAACTTCAAGCTCCGATTTAACCCTTTTAATCTCTTCCGTTTGCGACCCCGGCGACTGGGATTCTTCATTAGTAAGCGATGCGAGGTTTTTACGTAGAAGTTGTTCTCTTTGTCTCTCACGATACTTCCGTGCACTTGATTTTTCTATCGCACTCAACTTTACTTCTTGTTTGAAAATTTCCCACCTAGAGGACCAGCTAGTTTTCCTATCTGGTAAACGCCGTATTTTTTCATTTATTTCAGTTGTAAATTCTTCCTCCTGCAATAGCTTACTATTCATTTTCCAAAGACTCCAATTAAACGTGTTTGCGCTTGGCTTGCGCCCACCAAGGGTAAAAGAAACCAGGCAATGGTCGCTAAACGACACGGGTGACACACAATAATCACCGCACTCAGGTAATAGCTCGAGCGAAACATAAGCCCGATCCAAGCGGGCGTGGCTTGTGCCCTGGAAATGGGTGAAATGCACTTGTCTTACGCCAAGAAGCGCATCCCCGACATCTTCTAAACAATAGTCTGATGCTGCCTCAATCAACGCCAAGATGCTCGAGTCACGGAATGGCGTATCACTGGACTTGTCGCGCGCAGAGCATACACAGTTGAAGTCTCCTAGAAAAACAACTATACGTTCAGTGTCCAGTCGTGTACGGATATTTTCAAAAAAAACTTTCCTTTCGTTCGCTCGTGTCGGCGCATACACAACTACAACACGCCAATCGCGCGACAAAAACTTAAAATCGCAAACTATGAACCGCCCTGCAAGACAAGCCGTGACTGATTCAATTGAAACGCCCAAACTCTGTTTAATTAACAGCATACACCCCCCAGAAACGCCAACTGCGTGACTTACGCAAACATGGTGGTGCGCATTGAAAGTTTGCGCCATACGCTGCGTTTGCCCTTCTCCCTCAACTTTCGTTTCCTGAATCGCCACAATATCGAGTTCTTTATCGGCAACCAAGCGGTAAACTTGGTTTTGCCGACGCCTGTCAGCCAGACCACGAACGTTTAGCGTGGCGATACGAACAGGGGTGTTAAAATTTAGCATTTTGAGGCAGCGAAAAACTCAGGACGCGCGGGCGAATATGGCGCATTCAAAAACGGGGGAAACGCCTCGAGGGAACCTGTGCGCACGGGCGCCACACTGCAAACCGTCAAAGGCGTCATTAACACTTCTCGTTGATTCTTCATATTGACGCGAACACTGGTAAACGTCAAACAAGCGTTCTCAATGAGCCAAAGAATGCGACAAAAACAAAAAAAAAACGGTGGAGGGATACCCGGATGCACGCACACTTTCACGGCGGTTTGGCCGTGGCTGGCGTTCGCTCGTACGGCGTACTGTTTGGCTTTGGTTTGAGGGATGAACGACGAGTCACTAGCCCTTTAGGGGCCGGTTTACCGTCAGTAGCCGTGTCCTCCTTCGCCGCCTGGTTGTCTCGTTCGTGCCGGGGGCGTTTCGTCACCGAACCATCTTCACCGCGCACCTCATTAGCGTCGCTGTTACTGGCGGCGTCCCCGGCGTCCTCGGTGGCTCGCGTCGGCGTTTGTTGAGACAAGGTGGCCTCCGGTGCGACGCTGGCAGCTGAAACCGTTGCCGCAACCGGCGATGTAGTCTCCTCCTCACGAACAATTTCCTCGTCCCTGGGTGGAGGAGCCGAACTCCCTGCCACTTCTGCTCCGGCCTCCTGCGTCGGTTGCCGTGGCGGCTCACTTCCCGCGGCCAACTCTTCGGCTTCCTCCGCGTCCATGACAAGCTCGGCCGAGCTGTCGTCTGGCACGGGTCCGGTTACGGCGGCGTACGTCCGCGTGCACTGTGCCGCCTCGTGGCCGAAGCGGCGACAGACACTGCAACGCGGGACCTTGCAGTCCCGGCGCATATGTCCCGTACTCTGGCAGCGCAGGCACTGTGGGGCTCTCCCGGGCACGACCACGAGCGCTGACTCGCCCGCCACTCGGAGCTGGTGCGGAAGGTCCTCGGCCCTCACGCCCGCCTTGAGCTTGAGGGTAACTGCCCGCGTAGTCGAGCCCTTGTCGTGGATGCCTTGAACTCTCCACCTCTCCCTGGTAACGTCGGTGACTCTGCCGTACGGGGAAAGGGCAACACGGACGTCTTCTTCGGTCACATTGTGTAGCAACCAATGCAACTTCAGCCGGAGGTCCTGGTTTGCTGGGTCGATGACAATACACTGCCGTCCCTTCACTCTCACGTCCTTCGCTTCGAGCATCTTCTTCACAGCTTGCTCATTCTTGAAAGTCACTGCCCAAACGTGACTCATCTGGAACGCTCCCAAGGAAAGCACCTCGGGAAGCAGTTCCAAACGCGCCAACGCGTCTCGGAAATCTTCGACGCGGTACGGGCGGGCCCTCATATCACCGTGCAAAAAAACAGTATTAAAAACAATACGACCTGTTGGCAAAGTTGGCAGAGAAACCTGGTACTCTTCATCGTCGTGCACAAGAAACCTGATACCGCGGCCAGACGTGGCCGCATTAACCGCTCCTGAGGAGCCCTGCATTCTGCGTCCGTTCACGGTGGTGGCCGGAAGCAGATACCAAGCCACGGACGCGACGGTGATATCAGTGTTAGACGCGCCTTATATCTTTAACGCATTCAAACTACGTCGTCAGCGGCGTGCGTTGGCGACTCAGCGGCGTTATAGCGGCTTGATAACTGCGTGGTGTACACGTGATACTACAAACCCGATGGAAGAGATGGAAGAGAAGGCGGCGAGGCGGTGGGCTGCGGGGGCCGAGCGCAAGCGCCGCAAGCGGGCCGACAACCGTGCATTCGCACTTTCACATTCTCCCCCTCGGGGAAATGCGGGGGAATTTTTTTGTTGAGGTTTTAATGCTGTGCATCTTCCAGAAGAACCCTGACATTTTGTTTAGAATGGAGCTTCCCACCACAAAACAGTGCACAGAAAGTAGAGCTACTCACTTTTTGCAATAGACACGGAAAGTTTTGGCAGATCACTTGTCATTGACAATCAAGTGTTTTGATTTCTGGCTATAAGGTGCAACGCTGGGATAGTTTACTAGCTGGGGGAAAAACACAGCGCTGATCAACGGTACTGAAGTACTAGGAAAGGTGCCGTGATCAACATGGTTTCCATGTGTTGGCAGCTTATTGGTCCAGTGTTTTTCATGAATATTTGCCAGGGGGCCTTAACATGGCCTGCTTTTGTGTAACAAAAATGTCTACAGTGAAGCATTTATCAATGCTCACATGCTGCTTATTGATACCAGAGCAAAAGTACGTTCAGCAGTCATTTTATTGTTAAAGCCACCCATGATCCATACACCTTCCAGCTGTACTGCAACTTTCACAAACACCGACAGGCATTCACATCCACGCACGTGGCCTTGGCTCCAGTTCTTGCACAAGGTATTAAGAAGTACTCTCGGTAGTGGGCAATGTAACGCTCGACACCAACCATTACCCCGAAGTTGTACTTGATAAACTATTTTTTAAGCCTGTTGGCTTAAAGGATTGTTTAAGTTCCCGTTTTGTGGAAGAAAAAGAAACAGCTAATGGGCACACAACACACAACCTGTGAATGTGTTTTCTAGCAGCTGGCTTCTGACGAGACTTGCATCATTGTGAACGAAATGTGGGACATTTTATAATGCCCCTTACCATTAAGTAAATTCACTTGAGCAATTTTCCAAAACAGTTTACACAGTGCGGAGTTAAAAAGCAATAGAATGTGAAACGTCCCCTCACAATTGGAAAATCTTCCTGTTCACGCTTCACCAGTTGCGAATACAAGCATTAGTGTCAAGTTTAACTCCACAGAGTGCTTGGGATGGGCATATAGATGTCACAGCCACTTGGAATTAGTGCATAGACTGCAAGCCTCCCAGATAAGCTCTCATCATCATTAGCCCATCCTGCTGAGAGGGAATGAAAGTATTGTGGCTGGTTATGTACAATTCCAACCAAGCCAAACACAAGAGTAAAGAAGGAACGAGCCTATCAAAATACATACTCAAAGCAGATGCAGGAGGAAGTTTTGTTGCCTAACCTGGTTAGAGGAGGCGAAAGGTACTGGAGCGAAGGAAAGGGAAATAAAAGCCAAGCAGTAATTTTAAGCCTTGCCTATCATTTCATTAAGACTTCCTAAGTTGAAAGCACAATGGTACTCTAAGCAACAAATCTGAGCATAGATGAACAATAACTGAACTGTCATTTGTTAACCTTATGCACAGCAGACTTTTAAATGACTATTAGCAGAAGTTCCAAACTTGGCTCACACGGCGATCTTATCGGCTGCACTTCTCCCATGCTTGCACAGTTGGAGCTTAAGCCTCCTTGCACAAGAAGCCAGCCAGTCAGCGAATGGTTTCAGTGGTATCTTGAGTAGATATATCTTTGGATGGGCAGTTGGGCTCGACCCACGGAAGCGAAGCTGCGCTCCCTGCACGGATTCGGCAGCGCCGCGTGCACAGATCGTTTCTGCGGAATAGTCAGGATAAATTTCTCGGCGATAGTACTACTGCCCCGGGGAAAAAATTGCAGAAGCTACATGCGAGGTCGGATTGCGTTCGATGATGCCGTGCGCTACCTAACGACACTCGATTCGTGCACACGCTGACACTACGTCACTCGCGTTGGCATGTCATCAAAGACAGCTACCTCGTTAGCCACGGCGCGACGCGATGGAAAATACTGATCCCCCCGTTTTATAATTGAGCCACCACTCTAGAATTAGAACACAAGGCTTGACATGGAAGAAGCGAAGCACAAGTAGACAACGAATGCAGGCGCGTAAAGCCAATAGCACGCGAACTGCAAGACAACGTGAAGCTTACAAAATATTAAACGACAACACTACAGTTCTAGGAGCATGTAAAAAGCGGGGCGAAGCAGCGTGTAGAAAACAATGCGTTAGGCTTACCAAGACGTGCAACAGCAAGTTCACAAAAAATACCCAATCTAATAATTACAAGCACACCTCCCAACAAGAAAAAAGCGCCGCGAGGCAACCGCTGTACAGGGACGTAACGATGCGACAGGCCTGCCATTCGAACCACGGGCGGAGAACATCGGGACACAAGACGTGAACACCCGGCTGCCGTCGTCGTTAACACAAAAAAGCGGCATGATCAAATGACGTAAATATGACGTTTGTTTTGTGACGTCACAGGTGTTAGTTTTTGTGGTGTGTGCAGCATGACCACAATGCGAAGGGCACAGAATGCGGCAGCTTCGCGAGGAGCCGAAATAAACGACCAGCGGCCGTCAAGCTGCCATCTTCTTTATTGAAACGTCATACGCGCGAGCGCGCGGCGCGCGGGAGTAAGACAATACGCCCGTACAAACGAAAAAACAAAAGCCACAAAAGCGCAGGACGGTGCGCGCACTCTGCGGTGAGTCCGGTGAGTCACGGGGTCTCTTGAGCAGGCATGCGCGCTGCAGTACACGTGGCACCATCCGGTGGCCGTTTATTACACAACTAACACTCCCCCTTAATGAACTGCCACCGATTTATGGAGAACGAAGTGCACAGCGCAAACTTTTCACTCCCAAGCACTCACAATACGCATGCGTCATCTTTCCATTTAACGGCTTCGTGAAAAGATCCGCGCTGTTCGTTGACGACTCAACGTATTGCAGCTGCAGCCTTCCTTCTTCGATCTTTTCCCTCAAAAAGAAATACTTGAGGTCAATGTGCTTGCTTCGCTCCGAAGTCACCTGGTTTTTAGCGAGAGAAATGGCGCCCTGATTGTCCACCTTCAAAATTTGCGGTTCTTGCGCAAATTCGCTTGCGGAAAGTTCCCCCAAGAATTGTTGAAGCCCGGAGCGCTTCTTTTGTGGCTTGGCACATGGCCACGTATTCAGCTTCAACAGTTGACAATGCAGTGCATCGCTGTTTTCTGCTGCTCCAGGAAATAGCACCACCAGCCAACGTAAACACGTATCCGCTGGATGACTTCCGATCGGTTCGGTCGCTGGCCCAGTCTGCGTCACAAAAGGCTTGTACGCAAGTTCCAGCTTTCCTGAAAACAAGCGCATAACTCTTCGTCCCCTTTATGTAGCGAAGAATGTGCTTTATGCCACTCCAGTGTTCTTCTGTTGGGTGCTCGCTGAACTGGCTCATGTATGCAGTGGCAAAAGCTATGTCCGGCCTTGTGCCTCCAGCAAGGTAAAGCAGTGCACCGACTGCTTGTCTGTACCTAAACTTTAGGTCTTCTCTCGGCGGGTTCCTGCTGTCTCCTTTCTCGTATTTGCTTCCCGGATCTAATAAAGATGACGCTGGTCTTGCATCTGTCATGCCAAACGTCTTTCAAAATATCCTCTGCATAAGCCGTCTGATCAAAAGACAACTTCCCACTTCCTTCTTTCTTCAGTCGCATGGAAAGTATGTGACTAGCCTCTCCCAGATCCTTGGCGTCAAATTTTCGACCCAACCGGCTTTTGAAATCAGCGATTTCTGTCTCGTCTTTTGCGATGATGAGGAGGTCATCAACATAGACACCCACGATGAGCTCCTTTCCTTGGCTGACATAAACACAGGGATCGGCTTTGGATCTTGTCATCCCTTCCGACTTCAGGAGACTGTCCAAAGTGAGATTCCACTCTCTCCCTGACTGTCTTAGCCCATATAAACTCTTCTTCAAAAGGCAGACCTTGCCATCTTCACGGGCTCTTGAAGATTGTGGCTGTTCCATGTAGACGGCCTCTTTCAATGTTCCGTTCAGATATGCTGCGGGTGATGTCAACCTGGTGGATTTTCCAGTCCCTTTCGACGGCTATCGCCAGCAGCGTTCTGATGGACTTGAGCTTCACTACAGGAGAGAAGGTTTCTTTGAAATCAATTCCCTCCACTTGCGAGTATCCACATGCTACCAAGCGTGCCTTGTACCGCTCCAAGTCACCATTGGCGTCATACTTCTTACGGAATACCCACTTGCATTTCACGACTTGTCTTCCCTTTGGTCGTGGCACAAGCTCCCATGTTTCTGATGCCTTCAGGCTGTCCAGTTCGCTCTTCATGGCTGCTTTCCACTCTTACTTGTCTGGAGCAGCCAAAGCTTCCTGAAGCGTCTCTGGGTCTTTCAAGCTGTGCTTGGCTATACAGCACTCGGGGCATTCTCTTGAACGTAATTGTTTGTTTGCAAGTCTCTCAGAGCGTCTCGGTGCCAGAGTACTGTCATCTGTGGCGTTGGACGGCTGTTGCATAGCTTGCTCGTTTTCGTCTGATGAAACGGCTGCACGGTCGTTTCGGTCATCGCTATCGCTATGGTCAGCACTATCAGCGTCCTGTGGGTCCTCTGAGCTTGCTTCAACTTGAAACATTACTGGTACATCAGTGCTGTCGCAAACCTTAGGGCCGGTGGTCGCAGCTGTACATGCTTGCATGGGAAGCAATCCTCGTCAAAAGAGACGTCCCTGCTAACGAAGAAGTGGTCTTCTCCGAAATTCCACAGCTTGTAGCCTTTCACCCCTTCTGGGTAGCCGACCAGTACTCACTCCTCTGCTTTCGGATCCAATTTGCCCTTCTTCCGCAGCCTACCTCGCATGCTCCATGCTCTGCATCCAAACTCTGAGGCCATCCAGCTTCACTTCTCCCCCTGTCCACAAAGCTTCCGGCGACTTCCCTTCAATCGCTTTGGATGGACATTTATTTCTTATACGGCTTGCAGTGACAACAGCGTCAGCCCAAAGCTTCTTGGGGACACCTGACTCAATGAGGAGGCACCTTGTCATGTCTAGCAATGTCTGATTCATCCTTTCAGCAACTGCATTCTGCTCAGGTGTGCCAGGGATGGTTAGTTGGTGCTTGATGCCATGCTCAGTCAAGTACTCCTTGAAGTCAGTGCTGGTGTACTCTCCCCCGTTGTCACTACGTAAAACCTTCACTTTTCTGTCGTGAAAGTTTTCCGCCATGCATCTGTACTCTTCGAACCTCTGAAGCACTTCGCTTTTCGCCGTCATAGGATACACAACGGTGTACCGTCAGTAGTCGTCAGTGAAGGTTACGAAATAACTCGAACCGCCCTTGGATGTCGGCATGATTTTACCGACGACATCTGAATGAATCAGCTCCAATGGCGCTTTGGCCCGAGTTGCTTCTCCCTCGGGAAGCTTCTTTTTTTCAGTTTTCCTAGGCTACAAACGTCGCAATGATCCTCCATGTGATCTTTGCCGGTTCCGCAGAGGCTACGAACAGCATCCTGATGCAAATGGCCCAGGCGCCGATGCCAAAGAGATGTGTCCTTTGCGTTGGCGAGCCTCGACGACACCTCTGCTTCTTTCACGGTGTACAGTCTCCCTTGCTTCGTTGCAGTAAGGACTACTTCTCCGTTGTCTTCGGAAACGAAGGCTTTGCCGGCAGCGAATGTAACTTGCAACCCTCGCTCCTCAATCCTTCCAACCGATAGGAGGTTCCCGTTCAAAGCAGGCACATACAGGACATCTTCGAGCGTGATGTTTGTCCCACCGCACTGCTCAGACAGCTGAATCTCGACTCTTCATTTCCCTTCGACTTTGATGGACTCTCTATTTGCGGTCTCCACTGCAGATTCGCATGGCATGAAGTCGGTGACCTTTGACCTTTGGGATGTCATGTGATCAGTAGCACCGCTGTCAAGGTGCCTACATTGGGGTGTGACGCTGCCTCGTCCTTCGCACATAAGGCCATATGCGTTGCTATTTTTGCGTGTGGAAGACTTCTCTTCTTTTGCTGGTCCTTGTCTTCATCCGGAAACTGGTCGCAGTCCCTCGCTATATGACCGATCTTGCCACAAGCAAAGCATCGCACCTTCTTCCTTTGGACACCTGACGTCCGTTGGCGAATCTTGTCGTCTTTCTTATGAGCAGGCTGATAGCTCATCTTGTCGTTTTGCTGCTTGCTGTCGGACGTGGAACAACTTTTTCTGACCAGCGCCCTAGTCTGACTGTCGTCGTTGTCGACACTCTCTTCATTGCGACGCAGCTTTCTTTTTTCTTCAATGAGCAGCCTCGTCTTCACTACCTTCGTGCTCAGTTGCTCTTCGTCCTGCTCCAAATTGAGAATGAGCGGTTCGTACGACGCTGGAAGCCCCATAAGCATCACCAAGGCGACTTCTCTGTCAGTGAATGCATGTCCTGCACTTGACAGTTTTCTGTGCAGCTCCATGAGTCTTCCCAGGTAGCTCTGCATTGATTCTTCTTTCTTCATCCTTACGTTGAAGAAATCACGCATTAGCTGGAGTATATGCAGAAGTCCAAACTTGGAGTGCATCTCATCAAGCGTCGTCCACGCTTCTCTCGCAGTTTTACTTTGGCCGATGTCATCCAGGTAATTGTCCTCGACGACGAGGAATAGAAAGGTCAATGCTTTGTTGTCTACCTTCTTCTCTTTATCTGTCATTTCCTCAGAATAACCGGGTTCGATAGCGTCCCAGCATCCCTTCTGCACGAGAGCAGCTCTTGCCCTTATAGACCAGGTATGGTAGTTGTCCGCCGCCAACTTTGGTAGCCTGAACTCGTCTGAGGCTGCCATTTTGATGTTGAACTAAATGCCAAACAGAAATGGTCTTCCCCTAGTTCGGCAAACGCACAACCTCTACTTCCAATACTAGGGTCCCTAGAAATTGCGCTAGTCTGCCGTCCGCGCGCTTTCTCTATGGGAAGGCGTGTCCGCGCTGCTGATGCACGCACAGCGCTGCGCAGAGGGCGCTGCGAGCAATCGGAGCGCCCGAGCGGCCGGAGCAAGAGCGGCCGCAGGCCGGCCTGTGCCGCGCGCTATACTGCCACGGAACGCGAGCGCGCATCGGGGTTTGTCGGCCACTTAGAGCGGTGAAATGGAATGGTACGAGGTACATCAGCTCACAATTGAAGGTACGATAGTACTATAAGACCTTTTAGTTTCACGCCCCGAGTTTTTCGCGAATTGGGCTACGGAGCCTCTTTGCGGCCGTTGAATTTCGCGAGTGAGACCGAAGGATGAAACCGCAGCAACCAGCGTAGCCGTTTCACTACCACCGCTTGGACCATTATTAAAGTAAAGCTTTCTATGTCTCACTGATGGCCTATGTCGCCTCGAAAAAGCACTGCGGGAAAGTCAACTGTCTCTGACGACGGTGATGTTTGTGAGTAAAGTGAGAGGGGGAAAAAAAACCGCTTCCCGTGATCAGAATCGAAGCTGCAGCTCCATCGCGTTTTGAAGCCGACGTCTATCTCAATGCGCAATTCCAACATGGTCAAAGCAATTTGGATTTGGAGAGGAGTGCATGGACGTGCACATGTATTAGTCAGAAAAATTATCCACTCCTCCACTCCGCAACGATGGTTGAACACGAAGCTTTCTTCGCGTGAAATCAAACGGCAAAGGGTCGATTTCAAATCCGGCGCGATCATAAGTCCAAAATGCGTGCGAGTCAAAGTGTAAGCTCAATGAGTCAAAGTCAAAACTCAGACGACAAGGAAGCGCTCACAAGAAAGCTTCGCGTTCAACCACCAATGTTCAGACAGTGAGATCCCGTTCAAAAAGAATTCCCTGCGGCACCAGAAGCTGTGTTTGTTCCACATCGAAACTACCGGGTCATTCCCGAACGTCATTGACGGTGACAAGCACGCAGCCGGCTGGTAGGCTGACAAGAAGAAAAGCGAAAGCTTGAGTAAAATGTTGTGCCATCAAAAACTTGTTCCTATATACTTTGGGCAGAGTGCGGGGGGAGGGGGGATAAAGCAAGGTATATATGGTCATGACAGTATAAATAAACCTCAATATTTTTACTCCTTGGTTTCAAACAGCCACGATTATATGATTGGCCATAACACAAATATTCTCCCGTTTTGCTTTACCCGCGTGCGTCTCGCAATTCTCTCCGAGTGTGTGGGTGATCAGAAAGAACCTGTGTAATGACTTGCAAGCGAAGTTACTGATTTGCAGCCGGGTTTTATTAAAAATCAGTTTCACGTACCCAATGCTGGCGAATGTTTCAAATCGTGGTATTCACGAAAATTACAGGCACGCAGAAGAGGTTTGATAGTACCCAAATTTCTGAAAATTTCGAGGTAAGCGGAGTGTTGGGTTAAGCGAAATGCGAAAAATGTATGGCCAGATCACTGGAATAAGAGCTAGTGCTGGTAACAAACGCTCCAATGCACAGGGACGCTTCCGCAATATAGGCAAAAATAATTTGCAGAAAAAACAATTTTTTTAGGTATTGCGGAAAAAGAACTGCGTGATGCTCGCCTGTTTCGCGTTCGCATCTGGTCCCAAAAAAGTGTTCTCGAGCTTCTCAATGCAACTGTTGGTCGCCATAAATTCCAACGCTATATTCTATCTTTGCTGTGAAGCAGGCAAAGCATATGTTTTTCTTGTTTCTGCCGTTTTTGGGACTTTTTGAGACACGTCGTCGTCCACATGATCAGAAGCCTCTTCCCCAGCTATATCAACGATGTAGGCGCCGGACAGCACTCCGCTAACGGGACATCGGCCGCGCACAGTGCGTACCCCGTGCAAATTTGCCGCTCGCGACGGTGTTCGGCGCGTAATGGGAGCTAAGCTTTAACCGAGAGCTTATCAGCTGCCTGCAGCGGATGTTGCATTGCGTCCTATTGTCAACATTTCGAGATATCCGTGATCCCCGAAAAGACGTTTCGAGACAAAGGGTGGAAAATGTCGCCTATGGCAGGTATATGCACGGCAAAAAAAGGTTTCGACTTAACCGATATTTCGAGATATCCGAGTTCGAGTTATGGAGAAATCACTGTATCTGATGACTGAAGGTGATAAAACTTCGTATGCATGTGCACACGTCTTGTGTTTTTATTCGGCATTTACATTTAACAGATTCCCAGTTGACTGGACGTAACTGAGGGGGCCGCGAAGACGTGCGCTTAAGGGCCTCCAGATCAACGATGCGAAAGGTCAGAAGGCACCGGTTCGAGCTGCTTTATTTACATACACGTGCAGGGGACAACATCTTGGGAAACTTGCAAAGAAAGACGGTTCCAAAGAGCCACAGAAAAAAGCGGAGCGCCGCCACACACCACACACATTTTCACGCGCTGACTAATCCATCAGTTAACAACGGCGGGGGTATTCACAAAGAACGGTTGTTTGCTAGCTGAAGTCCCGCATGATTTTCCAAGCTGGAAAACGATGCCTTGCCGGCAGTGTTCCCGAAGCCCCCGAGTATGTGTCGAAATCGGTTCGACACATACTCGGGGGCTAGCGTAGCGACACGATTCCGCGGTTTTTACAAGGCTCGATCCTTCATAATACGCGAAAACGTACTCCTGTCACTTCACGCTTCGGTTAAAACTCTTCGTACTGGTAAGAACCAACTTATTTGGCTAATCTGGTTTGTCGACAGAAACGGATAGGGTTCGAAAAGGGGCAGTTAAAATGGGCTGAACCCGCCCAGAAATAGGGCAGAACTACGAAGGCAGCAGCGGCACGGCAGAGCGCCGTCCGCCGCTGCCCATCGCGCCGGCCGGCCACCGCGCTCCGATTGACTGCAGCGCCGCCGCTGCATGCATCACGGAGGAGCCCCCTTCGCGGCCGGCGGACGGCAGACTAGCACATATTTCTAGGGACCCTACTAATACTCTTCTTTTTCACGCCACAACTGGAGAGCACAACGCAATGTCAGTCCCTTCTTTCCGACAGTTTCGTTTCTCCGCAGCCGCGTCGTTCCGCCACTTACTGTGACCGCCACCTTGTGTAAGCACCAGCTCGAGTGGCGTCAGCAGTGAAGCAGGTGTCGTATGACGTTTCGCCCTTCCAACGAAAACCACACGCCCTATTTCACACTCTTCGTGATTAGGCACACACCGTTCGTCAGTCCCTTCGTCCCGACACTTTCACCACCGCACACGCTTGTCGCTGGAACTTCTTCCGTGGACTGTAGCACGTGAAGCAGAGAAATGGGTGTGGCTTGACTGTTCACGCTTCTGCATGGTCGGAACTTTCGAGCTCATCACAAAGCAGTCCGTTGCAGTTCTTCGCCAATGATGGTCGATGCACCGTCCTGGGCCCATAACCTGTTAGTTTTTGTGGTGTGTGCAGCATGACCACAATGCGAAGGGCACAGAATGCGGCAGCTTCGCGAGGAGCCGAAATAAACGACGAGCGGCCGTCAAGCTGCCATCTTCTTTATTGAAACGTAATACGCGCGAGCGCGCGGCGCGCGGGAGTAAGACAATACGCCCGTACAAACGAAAAAACAAAAAAATTCCCCCGCATTTCCCCGAGGGGGAGAATGTGAAAGTGCGAATGCACGGTTGTCGGCCCGCTTGCGGCGCTTGCGCTCGGCCCCCGCAGCCCAACGCCTCGCCGCCTTCTCTTCCATCTCTTCCATTGGGTTTGTAGTATCACGTGTACACCACGCAGTTATCAAGCCGCTATAACGCCGCTGAGTCGCCAACGCACGCCGCTGACGACGTAGTTTGAATGCGTTAAAGATATAAGGCGCGTCTAACACTGATATCACCGTCGCGGCCGTGGCTTGGTCGGTAGCGCGTCGCGCTGCGGCCCTCAAAGTTCTCGGATCGAAACCTGGCGCCGGATGCTGTTTTTTCTTTAAAGAGCACTGCGGTCGCCGCCGCCGACGCCGGCGGTGGATGGTTTGGGGTCGCTTATAAAGAGCATTCGCTCTTAAAAGCCACAAAAGCGCAGGACGGTTCGCGCACTCTGCGGTAAGTCACGGGGTCTCTGGAGCAGGCATGCGGGCTGCAGTACACGTGGCACCATCCGGTGTCCGTTTATTACACAACTAACAACAGGAAGTCACGTGATTACTTTAGCTTGACGTCACTTCTGCGTGGCAGCAGCCATTGCGGGGGGAAGGGGGGGCGTGGCTCGTGTTACGCGCGTGGCAGGAGACATACCCTTACTGAACTCTGCCGTTGATTCTGGGCATGGAGGCTCAGTTAGCCACACTGAGAGCACCCCAGCGGTGGCGGGCGGCGTGTCTTTAAAATATTCAAAATAATGTTAAGAAATACATATACAATTTAAACTTGCTTAAATACTTGTGTTAAAAGGTTTTCAATACGTAAATAAACGTTTCAGCAGTTACAGCAACTGCTAGGTTTGCATCTCACGTGACAGGGACACATTGTAGTGTCAAGTTTCGACACTACGAACCACCACCCTTCCGATTTCAGGAATTTTGCTGCCAAATTAAAATTATTTCCGCCAATTTGTTTAGGAATTGCTTGTGGTTACCGGGTTATGCAAAACGCTGGCTTTCATGTGAGCAAGAAAACATATACGCGACAAAAATCGGTTGTCTGTCCCTTTAAGGCTAACGTAAAGTTGTACGCATCAGTGTTGGCACTGCTCGAAGGCTTTGTCTTGGGGCAGCATTGCGCAATCACAGGTTTCAGGGTGTGCCGTATATATGATGGCGCTAGAAATGTCAAGCTGCCATACAGCTGCGTTCGCATCACCCGGCAAACAGATTTAGCGGGTAATTGTGGAAGTACGTAAGTTCATTCGAACAGAACGGTGATGTTTGAGCCATTCCCCTCTTGCTGCGGGCGCTCTTAGTCTACGAGGGACTGGGGACGTGCGGCAAGTTGCACCCGGCATATCATCTCGGGCTGGTCCTCCAGGTCACCCCTAGCGTCACTAAATGAGCTACGCTTAAGAGTACCGCCACTTCGTGCACCCAGAAGCGCGCGGGGGCCATTCTGTTTCTGGCTTGCAATGTTGCCATCTCTGCCAACGACACCTCCGCCGGTTGTGATGGGTAGAGTGTGACCGGCCGCTTTAGCGTCCGCGCAGCAGAGAGAGAGAGAGAGAGAGAGATAGGAGAGTAGAGGCGCCCAGAAACAAAATGGCTGAGCCCATATGTAAACAAATATCACTTGGTGCCGACCGACCAATGAAAATCCCGGCGGCACATAACAATGAGAGAAAAGAGAGCCGATACTCCAAAAGTTTTATTCAGTGACGCTAGTCACCCCTAGCCACCTGGCCCTCCCGCTGCAGCCCAGGGGTTGTGCTGAGGTACGTGGCACCCGGCCCGTCCCATGTAAAGTAAGCGCAAGCAGAGTTTCTCAGTGCTTTTTCTGGTAACAAAACTCCGGCCGCAGTTTCATACAGGGACAAAATCTGCCGCTAGGGTCACCGCTGTCAGAGAGGCGCGGGGCATTCCGCGCCCGCGCACCTGCGCGCACAGCGAACCGCCGCAGCTGCTGACCGTTCCCGGCAGTTGATGACAGCGCACGGAATGTACAGTCAAACCCGTTTATAGCGAATTGCAATATGCACTGCGATTAGTTCGATATATCCAATAGTTCGATATAGCCGAACCCGCCTATAACGAACTTATCGTTACAAGTTCGCAATCCGCGGGAGCCCCGCTCCTGCTCCCCAACTCCACCATCCCCGCATGCGAAAACGAACACAGTAAAGTAGCCGTTACCATACCCAAAATAATCCATTTATTGCAAGTATTAAAGCTACTTTCCGTTTGAACTGCCTACTTTGCAACGAAAAAAGCAGTGATTTTTGTTTTCACTTTCGTTTTGGCGGCTTCAACTAGCATAGCATTCTCTACACGAAACATTATTTGCACAAGTTCGAGTCCGCGTCCTCCAAAATCTAAGAATCATAGGCGAAGCACATTGACTGCTGAAAGCGCTTAATTATAAGCGTCGGACGGCTTTCACTCGCGACATCATCGGGAATGTGGGGAGCTCTTCCAACAGTTCACCGATGCTGCTGCCTTGGTCCGGACTCGCTGACTGCGCGGGTTCCGTCGTAAGTCCCGCGCGTCGGAAACAGTTACGGAAAGTGTCGGGCGTCATGTCGCTCCGTGCGATGCGCAATGCCTAAGTCGCAACTCTTGCTCCGTGGTCGCGGCCAATCCACATCTCAATCGCCGCTCCCAGACCATGCATTTCGGCCGCCATTCCAGGCGCGCAGAGTTCGATATATCGGATGTGAACTTCGTTATAAGGAATATGTTTCCCATGTATTTCCGCAACTGAATTATTTTTGTTCGATATATAGCATAATTCGCTCTATCCGGGTTCTTTATAGCCGTGTTTGACTGTATATTTAGTCTGACATAATGTGGTTCCTGTGTTCCCATGTGAAAAAGTTTTCTTCGCTTACCTTTTCAAGATATCAACGCTTGGATGGAGCCAGTCGTTCGTACGCAGCAACTATGCATGTACGTTTTGTTGCGGCATTTTTTTAAAGACGATATCTTTCTTAATTAAGCCACTTCAACGCAGAAATTGTGGTCTGTCTGTATGTCTCTCTGTCAGTCTGTGACTTGATTCAGCGACACGGCTAAAGTGAAGCAACAGCTGCGCAATAGTCTTACATACCCACAGCCAAACCTAAACGTTAAGTCCGGTGGCAATGTTCATACTTTTCAACAGTGTTGACCAACAACAAGAAATTACGCAAATTTGAGGAAGAAAACCCATACATAAGTAAAATTTACACTGTTCCTTTATTAAAAAATTAATGGTTGCCTGGTTTTTGCGATAGCAAATGAAATACTAATCAACTACAGAAAACAGTCGCCTGCTGTTGCCCCTGGCGGCATTTAAGAAATCAAACGGCAACAGCAACGAAAGCTTCCACTAGATTAGTTCACGTTCCACTTGGAACGCTCGTGGAGAAGGGCAACGTGGTTCTACAAACGTTGTATAGAGGTGCCTCGATTCACGCGCTTCTCCGCCGTACGGCAGCGCTGACATCGAGGCACCTGACTTGGAGCAGTAGAACACGGTATATTTAAGCTGATTTGAGCAAACTTCTCGCGTGTTATCTTGGGAGGAACGAGACGGGAGAGGAACAGAATGAGAGGCGAGCGACAAAGAGAAGGATATTTACTTGGCAGGGGCGCCAGTCGACTATCGTCTTTCGTCGAGATTGGGAAAAAAAAGGAGCAGATAGCGGCCATTTTAAATGCAGAGCATTTCTTTAACTCGCACTGTCACCCGTCGTCCCTCGGCGTTGTCCGCAGCCAGCCGGCGAGGCGCAGGTCCGCACCCCTCCCCCACACTATAAAAAAAATAATAGTTATCGGCGCCTGGTTTCGATCCCACGACCCTGCGGGCGGAACGCAAGGTACATGGTGGTCTTCCCACTGCGCCACAAAGCCGACACATAATCAAAGGCTACGAACGCGCCTTATATCCTTGACTCATTCAAACTACGTCAAGGAGCTGCTGATACAACGCATTCACTACCACCAACTCCCCAAACACTAAACGTTAACGCAATACACCCACCCCCTATGCGACGCATTTACTCGAGTCCCCCTCGCGGGGAGATGGGCCCAATTTTTTTTTATCTCGTGCAAGGCAGCATAAGGTTGTGCTTTATTTAAGCGAAGGTTATTTACTTAGTTTTGTGACACTCAGTGAAGCCCCAAATTTCGAAACTCGCAAATACGAGCCACCCAGCGAGGTGCTGCGGCAACGCCGATCGAGTTATTTGCGATCCGACCGTTACACGGCCGGTGTTCGCAGAGGCTGCGGTACCAAAAATAAAGTCATACATTTCCCCTGTTAACACTTTTACTGACGTTAACTTTAGTCCTGTGCGCCTATCGCATAAAGCTTCGGCAAAATTTCCAAGCGCGAGAACTAAACTTTTCGTCGCGTGAATACAGGCTGATCATGCGGATTCTTTGAAGCTACCTCGTGTTAATTTTCATGAAACTGCAGCAGGATAATGTTGCATAGGCACTGCACGGGCAAAAGTGCGTCTCAGCTAATATATGCGGCCGCTCAAGTGCAGCTCCAATTTCCGAATGCGTTGCGCTCCCAGAAATGTCCCACCCTCTGAGGCAAATCCCACTACCATTTAGATGTGTCGCGAAGGGCCTTAGTTCAATTTTGGAACGTTCCCTACTGAGGCTTCCTTACGAAACGCTCCCTTGATGTCTCCTTACTGCAAGGTCGCTCGCGGGCTACCTTGATGCGACCTTACCCCGCTCTTTCAACTGGACGCACACTGGACGCGACGACGACGCGACGGCGACGCCGACGAGTCGCCAAACCATCGGCCAACTGCCGAGTTGACCGACCGCGCTGTCATACTACGCCGACGGCGCCACAAACACGTCGGCCGATGGAAAGTCGCCGTAGTGTGACTGACTCGCCGACCGAAGACGCCAACAAAACCGGTCGTCCGACCGGTCGCCGGACGCGTCGTCGGGAATCGACCGAGAAGCGAAAACTGCTCCCCGACAACATTCGTGCCGCAATGAATGCGGCTCTATTTTGATAGTTTCTGGAGTGTAATAAACTCAGTAACGTCCACGAAGCCCATACAACTCAACACTAGTTCTAATGCAATCCGTATTTTGGCGTTCGAGGCTTCAGCCGTGCTCTTCGGCGACGCCGCTACCCCGGAGCTGCAACCTGCAAATGCGTGTGCGATCGGCTCGCCTGTAAAAAATGTAAGGTCAGTTTCGTGCAGAAGAAGAGTTACGTAGGGTAATTTGGGTAATAAGGCATCAACATCGGCCAAGGTTTTTCATGTGAAACGTAAAACCAAAGTACAGCAAGCACTATCCCCGCAGTGGGAAATCGCAGTCGCAGCCGGCAGCCGTGCACACACATTATTGCGAGCGCTTTCGCGAAGCAGCGGAGTTGATGGCGATAAGCTATTGTGGGGGCTTCGGGGAACGTTGCTGTGCAAGCGCTATTTAAGAAATTTCAGTTTACCAGCCAGGAATTGTGTAACCAGCTAGTAAACACTGACGTATGACACGGAAGGATGGGCCTCCATCTATTACCCAGGCTATTTCGCAACGAAGCACCATTGGGCAGTGGCGCAGTGCTCTCGCGCGTCGCGCCCGTGCGCTGAGTTGGGGGTTCAATTCCCGGCGGGGTGAGTTTTTTTTTTTTTTTTTTGCGCTGTGTGTGTGTGTGAGCGGTTGTTTAGAGGGTATGGTTTGCGCATCCAATTTGGGAATCGCGTGATTTGAGAAGCAACCTCGTCAACGTTTCGCAGCCACAGTCAGCAATGGGCTCTGGGTAGTTACGCAGGCGGTGTGCTGCGCCTGTTCCCAAAGTACGTCGGCTACCCAAACGCAACGAAGAGGAAACGCTTATGACGCGGAGTTGTTTTACATCACGCGGGCACACGTTGGGCATGCTGTTGTATTCGTCGCAAAGTCGCTTCCACACTTTAGGGTTTCGCGTGCAGCGACATGGCGTTGCTCTGTTGCACTCTACAAAGTTTTTGTATTTTCGTACCAGTTCTTGGAGAAGTTCTTTTTTTTTTCTTCTGTGTAATACACTTTCCCGGGCATGGTTACACTGGCGCTACGCTCGCACAAAAACGTTGGCTCGCACGTTTCGACGCTAAATGCCGATGTTGACAAAAATCAACGTGAGACTGTTGCCAGACTAGATTTGACTTACAAGCAACTGCAGTAACCGACCGGTACAACTTGTTTCAAGAACTGCGCAATAAGCAAACATTAAATATATATGCCCGTATAAATGTAAAACACGACAAATTACATGCCTATCACGGCTAATGAAGGCACATTTTAAGAACAAATTGCGCTTACCCTCGCACCCATGTGCACGAATGTCTTCCTTGACGGGAGTAAGGGCGCCCTTTGGTAAGGAAGGTTGAGGGAGGCTTTAAAAATGAGAATCGGAGCTGCAAGGTCGCCTCACTGTAAGGGAGCATGAAGGGCTCCTTCAGTAAGGTGAGGAAATGGGGTAAGGTAAGGAAGGTTTTAAAATTTGGGCCGTAGTCCAGTCTCCTCTGTTCCCACTTAGCGAGGGAGGCGCGCTGCATTCGTTTGAAAACAGCTTTGACGGGCTGTCCAGTTCGAGTACCTCAGTTAATCAGAGGATCACCGGCAACTGCATTATTCTTGTACGTGCGTACCTTCTTTTTGCCGGCCGGGCTGACGTGCTCGAGGGGCGCTAGAAGCAGCCGTGGGAACGCTTTTCCCCTTTCATCGTTTGTCTGGGAAAGCCGGGAAAGGCCGCCAAGCCCAGGCCGGGAAAGGTTGTCAATGTACTTTTGCGGCGACCTTCACCTTTGTTGTCTTAGGTCCATGCGGCGCCGAGGGTACAGGTTCCGTCAGAAGTAATTGGAGCACGGGAGCTGTGGCCCAAGCTCATAGGAGCGCCGTGTAGCTGCACCGGCGGTAAATTAAAGGAGCAGAACACGCATGCGTGCCTGCCGACAGTGATAGCCCATCTATACTTATCAGCCCACTTCTTTCAACGCGGCTTTGAGCGTTGTTCGCAGCATACTGGGTTTCGGCGATGGCGCTGATAGCAGACCCACCTCCAGCAGCTCGCGCGCGCTGAAAGTGTGTGAGCGACGCTGCCATATACCGTCTCTGCTATCAGTGCCATTGCTCAGACCATTACTCTGCGAATGATGCTCGAAGCCGCGTTAAAAGAAGTCGGCTGAGAAGTATAGATGGGCTATCATTGTCGACAGGCGCGCATGCGCGTTCTGCTCCTTTTGTTTACCGCCGGTTTAGCTACACGGCGCTCCTATGCGCTTCGGCCCCAGCTCCCGTGCTCCAGTTAGTTCTGACGGCACCTGCACCTTGTGACGCCGGCGTAAGGTCTCTCTAGCTGCCGGGGGTGATTACCGCATTAAGCGGGGGACTCATGTCCGTCCGAGCAATCCGGTTTTCGACGCGGCGCGTCAGGATATCTATCAGGTTGGATGCGCGCGAGAGCGGTGGACGCGGCGGGTCATCCGGCATCCAACTGGTTCTCGGGGCGGGGACGCGGGCGGGGACGTGGGCGGGGACGCGTGCTTTTCCGCTCATGTCGAACACATGGGCGGAAAAGCACGCGTTCCTGCAGGCGTCTCCACGCCGAGAACCACTTTGGGTCTTTTTTTTTTTTAGCTTTGAGTTTTTTATGAGTTGGGTTTTTTTAGTGTGTGTGTGAGTGAGAGTGAGAGTGTGGATCAAGTGATTGTTTGTGTATAAACCTTTGATCGACGACGCCAATTAGCGGCCCAGTGTGTGTAAGTGGCTCCTCCTAACTCTTTTGGGGCACGACCTTGAAGCCGTGGTCTTAATGTAATAAAAGTGAAGTGTTTGGTGTTTTGGGGTGGATCTGAAGAAACTAGAGACGAGGGTCAGTCGACTGAACGCGAGCAAACGAAGGCACATGCCAGGAGACACTCGCGACTTAGCAAAATGCCCTTAAGTATTTCTCTCGTTTCGTGTAAATTGTGTACATTTGTTGATTGGTATGTCTTGAATTGTAACCAAATGTCGTCGTCTGTAGAATGAAAAGAGTCAGCCCCAGGTTCCCAAAGCCATTTCACACTTCATCGCTGTATTAGAGTCATTCAGTGTCCTTCCCTGTTTTTTGAAAAGCATCGGAGGACTTGAACTGAGCATGCTTGTAGCCGCAGGCCAAAAGCAGTCTCTATATTACGACCAAAGGCGTCCCATCGACTACCTGAAACTGCGAAAGCAACCTGCCGACGCCGTCGGATTCCGTGGGAGCCCAGCTTCGTCGACGCAGCGCGCAGGTCTCCTCTGCCCCCTCCGTGCTCCCAGCGCCGCGCCGCCGCGGCTTCGGCAACATGGCAAACTCGCCCCATAGCGTCACGGCGGAGCTTCGTGAGACTAAGTTTGGACGGCCAGTGTACGTACACGGCACCTACATGTTTGAATGTACGTTTGTGGACGTACAGTGTGCATCCAGCAACAGATACAAAAGGTATACATTTCCGCATGCCCGAAGGACGTCTGCCTGTGGACGATGAAAATTGCCACTAAGCATTAAAGCACGGCGTATTATTAAACATAAAGGCAAAACCGAGAACATTACTACGCTTTTAAATTTTAAAAAATCACCATCTTCCAGTAGGGGAACCCTGAGTAGTATGCGAAGCAGCCATGGGGTCGACTCAAGTTCCCATTAGTTTTCAGTTCGATAGCGGCGTTGCGGAAGGAGAATGAGGAAAGCAGAGCGCGCGCGCGCGTCATTACTACCACGGAGCTACAGTGGCGCCCCCAGCGGAGTATGCAGCGGCTACCGTCACGTCTCTAACCCTAAACTGCTTCGCATTATCGCGCGCGGAGCCGCAGATGTTGCTATTTCTTGCGCAATCCGGAGAGGAGAGGAGCTTCGGAGAGGAGAGGAGGAATGCCGGAGAGGAGAGCAGCGTCGGAGAGGAGAGGAGGAATGTCTGGCATACTACTCAGTGTTCCCCTACGGGAAGATGAAGACGGTGGTTGAACGCAAAGCTATCTCGTGATGGATTGTTTGGTTGGCCAATCCATCCTGCCACAATAATCATCAGCGGTGCCTGGCCAGGCATGCGCAGTAGGGGTGCGGACGGCGGACAACGACAACAAGGGAGGGAGGGACACAGCCCCGAGCATGAGATGCTTCGCATCTAAAAGACTTTGTACTCTGACTTGTATGTTCTAAGTTTTATCTGCGCGTTTCTCAACATATTCTAATTAACATTTTTGAAGCAGCTCCCCGATTATCTCTTTGGCGAACGGTATAGAAGCATTGCGACTGCTGAAACCCGTTCGCACCAAATTTTTTCGCCACTCACAAAATGATAAGTACATTTGAGCGGCCCACGACACGTAAAGCGAAAGCGCACTGCTGACAAGGCGGCGAGCGTCTGTTTTATGTTACTCCGTGGTCCGTTCCCTGCCGCCAAACGCGCTCTGACCACGCACCCGGCTGCCCTCCGATCAACACCATCGCCGCGGCACGGCAGCGTACGAAGCTCTCCCATAGCGTGACGGCGAAGTTTCATGACCAGAAAGGCACTGAAGGACTCTGTAGTTACTGAACTCTTTATAGGAACACCTGTGAATTGATTTTGTCGTAGCTTGTTTTCCCACCCCACACATTGTTGTGCAGTGTGTTGAATGCCCGGATTTTTTTGGAAACTGATCAGGGTTTTTCTGCTTTTTAAGCCAGCGCTGTTATTACTAGTCTCTGCACCCTGATATATGGTTTATGATAAACTCTCTTCACATCTATACGTGTCCACCCTGGAGTGCGTTAGTGCTATGCAGTGTATTATTCATTGTATAAAACATATATGCCTCTCATTGTACACAGTTATATTCGGTAGCGTATGAATATGTTTCACATTACATGTGAACACCTAATATCTTGTTTTTAAATTTTGCTGTTATTTAACCAGAGTAGGCATTCTAATTTCATTTTCCAGTGTGCCAAGCCTGGGGTATAAAGCATTTGTGATTCTGTAAAATCATGCTGAACATCCAAAATACATCCAATTGCGATACATCCAAAATACATCCAAATGCGAACACGAAAATATGAACCGGAACAGGCGCAATTAAAAAATACTGTTAGTGTTGGTTCAATACTGAAGCGCTATTGGTAAAGCGACATTTCCCAACTTTATTACTGTAATTATGCCACGGTGTCAATGTCGCCTGCATGGAAAGAAATAGGTCTATTTGTGTTCTCGTTCACATTTTTGTGACCGTGAATCGCTTGTCCATGACTGTACATAGTATGTCCAACGGCTCCGAAATAGACGTCCAGCGGACGTCCGCCAAAGCCGGAATGGATGTATAATGGACGGGCGAAGGACATCCGGTGGTTGCTTGGGAATAGCGGGTGTGGTGTTCTGCATGAAGTCACCTCTCGTGGCGAAACGTGTTGTCTGGAGCCGCCATACATTCCTGCCTTGTGAAGCTGTGGATAAGGTGGGGAGAAGTGGTGTCATTGCTGACGGAAACCGTACTTTGCTGTTGCCTAACTGTTAATTATGTAATTAACACCTCTCAGTACTCCGACACCCGTTTTAGTCGACCCTCCGTCGTCCGTCGGCGTCCGGCGCCTGCAACTCTCCTCCTCGTCCTCCTCTCCACGCCAGCTGTGATAACGCCGCTGTCCTCCTCGCCGCTCGGCTCGTCTCGTGCCGGCTCAGGAAGGCACCGGCAACACTGTTGCTCCAGGAGCCATCTCATGGTCGGGGCTATGTCCCTCCCTTGTTGCGCCGTCCACACCCCCACTGCGCATGCGCGTCTCTCCTCCATTCTCCTCTCCTCCAGCTGTGTAAAAGTATGTGCGCGCGCTGCACGGCGTTCAGTCTGCTGCGAGACCCGCCTGCGCCGGTTGTGCTCCGGTGTGGAACATACACGGAACCCCCATGCTTTGCATCGCCACATCCTTCGGGAAGATGGTGTAATTTTTTTTACATCAAAGGCCCCAATGCATTCGTCCAGTGCAGCTTGGGCCACTGATAATAGCAGTGGTGTTGGGAATGCGTGCTAGATTCCCATCCAGACCCAACTTTCTTTTAAACTGAACTACTTACTTCTATTTTCTGTCCTCAGTAGGCCATTTTTTTGCCGTCGCTCAGTTGCGATGCTGAATATTTGTGTGAAAGCATAACGTGTCCCATGAGGGAAAAAAAACTCCGACGATGTGAGCAGGGGACGGCCCTAAAATAAAATGCGCATTTATGGCAGTGCTGGTTGAACGTAGAACCACTAAATAAGCTACTAGTTGAACCCATGCAGTACGCTTTGAGGGCAACATAAGGACATAACAGGAAGTTCCACGAGTTGATGTAAATAAACGTGATTGCTATTATGCTAGCAGCAAGGGGTTGCAGGAAAATTCATTGGTTTGGAGAGAACTGTTCGGAAGGTTTATTGTCACACCATGCATTCTCATCGTCCCTGAGCGTTGCCCCCGTCCCAGCATTCACCGGCAGAAATGTGGCGCCCACTCGAGGGAGAGCACCGTGGTTGTTCTCACGGCACGACACTCGCATTATATTGGCCTGCTTAGGATACACTTGGTGTACCGAGCACAAGAGAGAGAGAAGGAACTTTATTTGAGCCCAAACTGGTAGAAGAAAGGGGTTGACAGGGAGGAAGTCATTTAGCCTTCCCCGTTAGATGGCGGCCATGAGCCCGTGAGCGCCCTAGCGGCATTTTCCGCCAGCTAAACGAGTAGTAGTTGTCAGTCGGGGTGGGAGCTGAGCAAGGCGGCCTCCAATTGCTCTTGAGTCCTGATGTTTAATGCTCTATTAGGTGAACGAGGTTTCTGTGGGCATGCCCATATGATGTGTTGTAGGGTGGCTTTGTCTGCACATCACTTACATCTGTCGGAATACGTGTCTGGGAAATATCGGTTGTAGAGAGCGGGGTTGGGGAAGGTGTTTGACTGTAGTCGTCTCCACGCAACCGACTGCCATCTGTTGAGGGAAGAGTGTGGTGCAGGGTACTTGAGGCGGCTCAGCCTGTAGTGGTGCGTAATCTCCCTGTACGTGACCAGCCCGTCTCTGCGCCCCGTGAAAGTAGGCCTGATGTCTCCGTCGAGGTCAGCCTGGTTGCCGAAATCTGGGGCTGCCTCGTGAGCGTGAGCAGTTCATTCCCCGGCTGGGACGAGTGTGCTGGTGTCCATATAAGGCGAACATGCCTGCATCTGTCGCCAATAAACGTCGAAAGAATTTTGGCCGCTGGCAGGGATATTCGTGCCGCCAGGAAGTTTCTTATTGCCGTCTTGGAATCAGACACAATAATTTTGGCTTCCGTGCTAGCTATCGCGAGCGCAATAGCCGCTTCTTCCGCCACCTCACGGTGCGTCGTCAGGATTGTGCCCGAGGTGACTGCGTTTCCTTGCTGGTCTACCACGGCTACGGCCGCAGCCGGTCGGTCGTGATAATCCGCAGCTTCCACATAGAGGACATGTGGGTTCCCGCAAAGCTGCCGTTGAAGTGCAGAAGTTCTGGTGGTTCTTCTGTCTTGATGATGATCCGGGTGCATATTTCGTGGTATGGGAGAACCATGGATGTACGATCGAGTGCTGTCATCCAGAGAGCAGGGACCTTAGAATTGCGCGGCCAGTTTCGCTGCACGAGAGCCTGTGCAGCTGCGCCATCCTTTGTGCTTCTACTATACTCGGTGACAACTTAAGAACGGCACCGGAAGTTGCCGCTGTGCCTTATCACCGTAGCCGGACGTTTCTCCGCGCGGCACAAGTAGGGCGCTATTGGGAATATTTTGAACATGGCGTGAGCCGTTTCCGTGATTTTTTGGACTTAATATGCTTATAAATGACTCCAGGGTCGACAAACAAACTGCGTGAGACAAGGCCGACGATATCACCCATTTATAGCAAACCCCTTTCAAAACGCGCGCGCACTGACGTCACGGGTCCGGCGCTTTGGCGGAGTGATACACTACATGAGTTGGTGCCGTTCTTGAGTTGTAACCGAGTATAGACCCTTTGCAAAAAGGCGGACAACACTGAGAATTCAGCGGTGGTAACACTGGTGGTGAACGCGACGACGCCATTAGAAAGGAAGCAGGTCGTAGCAACGCCGTTGCGGTTGCACGTTTTCGCCCACGGCTTCACGAGTCTGTTGCCCCACGAGTCTGTTGCCCCATCGCCCCATAGAAACTCCATCGCCCCATAGAAACTCTGTGCTCGCCGCCTTTTCGCTTCCTTTCTAATGGCGGCGCAGCGGGTGCACAGTGTTGCCAGAGTATCTTGCTGCTTTTCCGCCAACAATTTGGCCATTTTGCAAAGGGTCTATAGCTCTTCCAGGGTATTGTGCACCCCCATTGCTTGGAAGCGCTCCGTGGATGCCATGACGGGTATTCCTACAGCTTGCTTGTAGGCTTTCCGGATGATGCACTGAAGCTTCTCTATTTCTGCCCTTTGGAAGTTCAGAAAAGGAGCCACGTATATGATGTGACTTATAATGAAAGCATGAACGAGACGCAGTAAATTTGCCTCCTTGAGGCCGTGGTGTTTGTTAGCTATGCGGGCTATAAGTCGGCTGATTTTCTCCGCACTAGATTTCAACGTCGATATAGTAGCTGCGTTGGCTTCGTTTGCTTGAACACGAAGGCCAAGTACGCGAATGCACTCGACGCGTGGAATCAGGCCGCCCTGTATATACACTTGAATGTTCGGGACGTCTTTATTTCTTCTTCCCTGTTTGGGAGGTTTGTAGAAAAGGACCTCGGATTTTTTAGGTGAGCAGGCAAGACCTCTCGGGGTGATGTAGGCGTGGACTGCATCGGAAGCTTGCTGCTTCCTTTCCTCCAGGTCCCCATCACTGTCTCCAGTCGCCCAGATTGTAATATCATCTGCGTAGAGGCTATGTTGGATTCCCGGGATAGCCTCTAGGAGTGGAGGCAGCTTGATCATGGCGACGTTGAAGACGAAGGGCGACAGTACGGATCCCTGTGGTGTTCCCTGACTCCCCATTTGAATGAGCTCCGATTCAAATCCTCCCAGGGTGCATGCGATGAGACAGAAAGTCCTTGATGTATGTATAGGCACAGCGCCCGACTCAAAGCTCGGTCAGATTGTATAGAATAGCATCGTGTCTGACGTTGTCAAGTGCCTTGGTCAGGTCCAATCCAAGTATAACTGTAGTGTCGAGGTCCGAACCTTGAATGTCCACAATCTGGTGTTTTAGTTGTAGCATAACGTCTTGCGTGGAAAGCTTGGGCCTGAAACCCGCCATCGTGTGAGGAAACAAGTGGTTTGTCTCCATGTGCTTGTACAACCTATTCAGCACCACGTGCTCCAGAAGCTTGCCCAGGCAAGATATAAGAGAAATAGGCCGTGAGTTCTCCAACTTGAGTTCCTTGCCCGGTTTCGGTATCATGGAGATCTTCACTGTTTTCCAGGACGGTCGGATTTGCCCTCGGTCATGTGCCATGTGAGGGTGGCTGTGGAAAGATTGTCCAAGTTAGTCAGCAGTTTATTCGTGGCTCCATCCGGGCTCGGCACCGATTTGGTCCGGAGGTTTGTTAGTGCACCTCGGATTTCAGCCTCCTTTAGAGGCCTGTCGAGTTCAGCGTTTTCAGGCCCAGTGTATTCAGGCAACGGCTCTGGGTCTCCCTCTTTAAAGGAACACTGAAGTGAATTTGTCAAGCTCCCGTTTTTGCTTGCACTGTGTAGACTGGCTCAAATTAGCACACTTTTCATCGTTTATATATCCGGTTGACAAATCGGTAATTATTTTACAAAGCGCGAAAGAAGAAAAACTACCATGCGCGGTTTGCGGCGGGCCGCACAAACGAAGCTGTGACGTTGGGAGGAGGGGGCGCCGTGATTGGACGATGCCCAAGGTTAGCAATCAACAAGTTTAGGTTTCGGTCTGTAAAACAAACATGTTTGACATTCGATGGCGTCGTTGGATGGGCATTCTCAATATATCAGTTATCGTAGTAACCGCGCTTCTGCCATGTTGTCGGCTGTAAAATGCATAAGATAAGCCTCCCAGGACGGCTTGGAATCGTAGCATTCACTATCTGAGGCCTACGCAGTGCATGAACGCCCTCCGCGTCCCCGCAGACGCTCAAATGCATGCGCTTTTTCCCCCATATTTGAGCTTGCCTCGCTCATGCCTGTATCGTAAAAGCGTGTTCGCACCAGGCCAAGGGTCTGTTGATTCTGGCCTGTGCCCACTGCCCGCAAGCAGTCGGTGCTTATGGCAACAGCACGCCAACGAGAACTCGCTAGCGCGGCAGTGCCAGCCTGCGCGAGTTCTGTGGACTAGTTCGTGCAGCATGAACGTTGCGGCCCAAAAAAAGGTGAACTCAGTATAGAAAACATCGGCGAAAAACAAAAAAGGTTAACTCATAAAAAAAAAAGCATGTACCCGGGCGATTCGAACTTGTGACTGGCAAAACACTTGCGATGATATACCTAGCACCCCAGACGAACAGGGGCCGCTGGCGGCGATGGAAAAGATAAGGTATATAATGTATAACCAGTTTACACTTTTATTTAGTTTTAGTATTTCAAGCAACTTAGGTGACTATTTGTTGTATTGCGCTCGTGTAGTAAGCGTCCCCCGAGTTTCCACAATAGCTCACGTCTAGCAATTGCATTTCGTAGACGGGAAAGCGTTCGCAGAGTCGTGCTGCTGACCGCTCTGCTTGTTCGCCCAGCGCAAAAAAGTGCTTCCCGCACCCTAGTTTTACGCTGTACGGTAAAAATATCAGTTCATTTTATTTCCTTAGTACCTATATTGACTTCCGCTCACTCTTCTCTCCCCTTCAAGAGGCCTTATATTTTCCTACTGGCGTACCAGTCAGCGAAGCGTCGCATGTGCGCTTGTGCAGCGCTTGTGTGAAGCGACCTTGACTTGGAGCTAGATACAGTGTACAAACTAACGAAGTAAATAAAGGCGCATTCTTCCATTCCCAAACGTGTTGTGGCTTAGTTTCAACTGAGCGAGCGAATTGCGACGACCCGTTGGCGGCCGGCGGACTAAACAGTGGGCCGACTGACTCGGTCGCGGAAGGTCGGCGAGCCGTGCAGTAGCGCAGCCAATTGTCAGCTCCTCTCCTGCTGACGTCACACGAAAACGCCACAGAAGATGGGCGAGCGTAAAGAGAGGAGGACAGCATTTCGAATTGATTTTCTACTAAATAAATTCGCGTAAACGCGCACAGAGTGGTCGAAACAGGCCCAGGGACTCCGGACTACAGTTTGCGCTCGTAATCCCGCATTGTTTACAAATCACTTCAGTGTCCCCTTAATGTAGAGGTCCTTAATAGTTTGCAAAAGTTGCTGCTCATCACCGCCATATGTATGTATAGGAGAGCGAGCAGGTTATGTCGCTGTACCGTTTTACCTCTGTTTGGGTCGAGGAGGCTTCTTAGCATATTCCACGTGCTGACTTTCCCCATTTGGCAATCCATGCGGTCGCATACAGTATGCCATTGCTGATTCGTGAGATAGCGTCACGGAGCAAGAATATATAGGAGGCGAAATGGCCCGTTGCGATAAGCGCGGGCGAGCGACCCGATAATGTCACAACAAAAACCAAGGCGGACTGCAAAGTTTCGTCGCTGCGACGATGACGGAGAGGGTAGCGGCACCAGATGGACGAAATGATAGCGGCCGCACTTCTTTCCGCGGCTGTGCAGTGCAATGCCGAAAGCGGCAGCCCCGCAGTTTCTTCACCCGCGGCAGATGTCGCTAGCTTAACGTATGACGAGCGCTTGTGACATTATCTGGCCGCGTTAGGAAGCCTCGTTTCCCCTCCTATTGCTCCGTGGTTAGCGTGTGCTTCAATTTCCCGATTCAGTCCTGCTAATCGCCTGCGAAGCGGGAGATTCACTTTCTGCTTGTGGAGCCGCGCCTGGATGCTGGCTTCAGCCTCCCACATGTGTAGAAGTCTGGAGTCAGCCTGCCATAAGTCTGCCTCTTCGGGTATGTGTGTGGACAGGTCAACATGGCTTTGTAGCTCCGAAATCCACTCATCCAAGTCTTCGATCTCTGCCCCACCTGGTTCGACATTTGCTTCTCGTAATTTGCGGAATGTGTCCCACTTGACAATCATATGTCGTCTGCCCATTGATTTAGCTGGTCCGGTCTGGATAATCGTTTCGACTATGTAATGATCACTCCCGAGGTTTGTACACGTGTTGTTTCAGATGGCCTCCTTGATCTTTTTAGTGAAAGTGAGGTCCGAGGTGCTGTTAGTGTTACCCACCCTTGTGGGGTATGTAGGGTCAGTTAGCATGGTCTATCTTAGTGACTGCGCATCTTCCCATAATATTCTTCCTTTCTTGACCTCTCTGGGGTATTCCCACGCCGGGTGTGGAGAATTGAAGTCACCAAGGACAACCACAGGTTGACCTTTGGCTAGGTCCATAGTTCTCCTGAGAAGCTTGGAGTAGTGTCTTACTAGGGCTGCTATACACATTTAAAACAAAGAGACTACCTCCATTTTGTTTCCGCCCAGAAATAATTTCAGTTAACACATTTTCTGGTTCCCCGATGTCCATTGAATGCTGGCCATGACTGGGATATTTCTCCGAACGAGGGTTGAAACTCCCATACGCTTTTTCCTGTACGCCACCGAGGGGGTGGAACTGTGTGGGCTAAAGCCCGGAAGCTTCGCCTGGCCATTAGTTTCTTGAAGGGCTATAACATCAGGATGTTGATGTATTGTTGCAAATTTTCTCGCTTGCTTTTGAAACTTCGGCAGTTCCATTGCCAAATTCGATATGTTTTATTGCAGTTCTACTCCATGACGGTTGCCAATAGACTCAGAATTCTTGTGTCTTTCCGCTACAAGATTAAAGGGAGGCGTGTACATTTTTGTCGTCCTTTGTGGGCCCGCGCTGGATGTAGTCTGTTGCATACGTGTGATGGTGTCTTCTATGGCGGCAAATTTGGCGCTCCAGGCTCCCTGCTGCTTAGTGAAGGTGTCGGCTAAGGCCGTAACCATGCATGCTGCCAATTTTGTTGATTTGGCCTACAAGGTTATTTTCCAGATTCAAGAGGTCTTGCTGTTGGGCGGTGCCCTGAGAAACACCCGCGGCTTTCCTTTTAATCGGAGGAGGGGCGTTTTCGGAGGCGCACACGATGTTGGCAGTTGGTGGTGAGGGGTGCGGGAAGTTACGTTGGCTGCAGTTGTCTGGTTACACTTCAGCATATCAATTTCAGCTTTGAGCTGCCTGTTTTCCTTTATAACCAATTCGAGGGTTTGTCGAATGCGAGTGATTTCCTCGCCTGCAAGGGGTGAGGTATCATTTCTCTTCGTACTTGTTCCTTTGTGTGCGGAGTTGAGGCACCTCGGCCTCAGACATATTAGCAGCTGTGATGATGTAGTCTTGGAGGTTGGCTGAGCTTATCTGGGCAACGCTCAACGTTATTGTGGGGGCAGAAAATAATCCTATGTGTTGTCGGGGAAGAGGCAGGCGTGGTAATGAGTGCGGTTGCGAGACTTGCATGCATGCTGACTGGCCTTGGTATTTTACACCCTTCCTCCACTCGAGCCTGAAGTCCAGGAGATCTTTGAAAGTGATTTTCGTATGTCAAGGCATTGCGGTATCCTCCACTCAACCTAGTTGACGAGGAAACATATGGAGTACAGGAGTGACACGTTCTGTATGTACGGAATTGTATGGAAATATGGAGGTCTTACCTATCCTGAAGGCTATTACAAAACAAGGCGTTTCTTTAAGAAACACGTGGCAATAAAATAGTGCAAACCCTTCAAAAAAATTTGACACCATTTTCACTGCTATAAGACTGCAAGAAATGCCAAATCATTCTCCGTGTGAATTTCGTATTATAGAGTATACGAAAAACATACGGAGCCTGATTTCGCTTTCGGTTGACGATAGAAACATGAAAATTGCGCCAATCATTATTATTAAGAAACATCATGGGATTTTACTGATACTGGAAATATTGCCTGTCTCTCGGTGCTCTATACTCCATATGAACACGTATTCCCGTAATTCCGTATGTACAGAACGTTTCACTAGGAGGCCATGGGTGGCTAAAAGGGGCAGCTTCATGGAAGGACTGTAGCACGTGATTGTCGTGGCGACTCACATTCCAACCAGCCCTTTTCGGGCACATGGTCTGTAGGCAAGATGCTCAAAGTTTCGTTACAAACTGGAATGTGCCGGCCATCTTGGTTGTTTTGCACATCATTGCCATACTATGCCACAAACTTAGTTGAGGATAACACAATCTATGTATCGTTGAAAAGCTCTAGAATGGATGAGCTCAAGAAAATCCAACACTACACATACAGTAAAAGCTCGTTAATTCAAACTCGAGGGGGACCATAAAACTGCTCAAATTAAGCAGAGTTCGAATTAGTGGGTGGGCGCTAGAATGTATGTAAATCACGTCACGCTGTGCGGGCACAACACAAAGAAAACATTATGCGCTACTACACGTTTGTGTCAGGTGATTTCGTAAATAATAATGACATGCCCCAGAGCACTCACGCTGGTGGCGCAGCACCCTCTGTAGACACGAAATAAGCTGTTGCAGGAGCATAGCGCGTGCCACGCTGTTGTTTTTCTGTTGCGTTGTTTTGAATTTCCAGTAAATTTGGCTTGGTTTGGATTTGCAACACAATGTAATCACTCTGGGCCGACTTCTTCTGCCAGGAGCGATGAACCAGCGGATCACAGTTCGAATTAACCGTTCTCGATATCGATGCTTTCGAATTATTGGGAGTTTTCCGCCATTGAAAATATACAGGGCAGTGCCGGGACCAGTGCGTGAATTAACCGGAAGTTCGAATTCACAGAGTTGGAATTAGCGAGCTTTTAGTGTACTTGCATCACAAATGAGCACAACTTAAAGACGAAATCCATTTTAAGATGTTCCACAAAAATGACACCCTTCTTAAAAACGTTGGTCCAGATCAAACTCCCTCGACATGAGAGCAACTACAAGGTTTATCTGTAGTTGGCTTGTTGTGATTCAACAATGCTAGGGCACATTATCTCAATCCTTGCCACACTTTATAAACCGACTTTGCTTCTTGAAATTTTTAACAGTTAAAAGAGCGAGTTACAAGCCAAGGCTCCATGAACACAGTCTGAGCGAGTTCAGCACCCAGGCTATATGAACACGGCACGTCCCAATCGCAAAACATCACATAGCATTTCCTGTAACCAAGAACATCTTAACACTTTCCAAAAGCTGGCTCCTACAAAAATGCTATGCACAAGCAACCAGATTGTCATAATCATGTCAGATCTAGCTATTTTTTATTACACCTATGCACATACTGCTTTGCATACCCTATGCTAAATGCAGTCAGCTCATATTTGAAGCAGGCGGGCTAAGGTGACAACAGGTCTCATAGGGTGTGGCAGTTAGCTCAGTAAAGTGGTTCAGAAATTCCCTTGCAAGTTTAATGTGGTAGCAATATAGGTGAGCACAACCTTGACATTTATAAACAAGCAATGCTGATTTGAAGGAACTTTACTTCTGGTGAAGACAAGATCACGACTTGATCACTTGAGGAAAGTACTAATGCCATGTTACATTGCATACTTTGAGAAACTGTGTCCAATTATTTTCTGCGCCAGTGCAAGGCCTACACTTGTTCCTTTAGGATGTGAACGACATCTTGCAATTGCCATTAAAGCTACCGTGAAGTGCACTTGCTATAAGCTGCATTGCCAGAACCAGTATTTCAGTGTAAATGAGAAAAATAAACATCCGAGGACCCATAAGCACCATTTATTTGTAAATGCGAAAGCAAGAATGTCCAGATGAACGCCTGAGGCACCTTGCCTTTGCTTCACATTGTCAAAGGGCTCCGTAATAGAAGCTCAAGATGCTGTCTTGCGACCTGCCTTAACATTTTCGAATTGCTTGTTTCCTACGTATTGCACTCCTTGTCATTCCCGCCACTATTTAATGGGAGTTGACAAGGGTGGCGAAATTATCAGCTTGTCTATTCCCATGTTCAGTTGGATTCTCTCGCTCCATCTGCTGTGTACTGGCATAGACAACCACCTCTCGCTACAAAAAAAGTTTAAGCTCGCGCTGTGAAATTCGTTACAGTACTGAACGTTCCTAAAAGAGCCTTTTCTTCTCTTACAGACGTCAAAGCTGGCTTCCTTGCTCAATGGGCAATTTAAGCCATGCGCACATTACCTGTACATCAGAAATGAAGTCCAGTCTCCACAAACACAAGTCACAAAAAGAAACCTTTTTCTTTATTACAAACACGCATCCGAGAAGTGACATTCGTTTCTCCCTTCGTAGGAACCAGTGCCCACGACTTCAATAAAACACTTCGTACAACACAGGCACAGCGAAGTTCGTTCTGTCCAGAGAAAGAAAGCGCGCGGGAGGACTGGGCAGGGGAGAGTGTAAAACGACAAAGTGCGCCTGTGCTTGCGCTTCATAAATAAATATATTAAACGTCCATGTCGAAATGCTCATTGTCATGCTCTAGCGCTGAAGCATGTGGCTTCGCTCTCAAGACTGGCCTCAGTGTGGGGCACAACAGTATCAAACACCCATTCATTTGCAATCGTAACAGCAAAGAGCACTGGCAAAATCTATGGGGTACTCATGCACACACACACACACACAAAAACTCACAATGTTAACATTCTATTCGTGACTCAACTGCGTAAAAACGGGACATGTTGTTGTACTACGGGTTACGAGCGCTTCTCAGTGCGGCAAAATCTTTTCGAAAGGCTTAAGTAAAAAATGTGCAGTGCGAGTGTTCAAGGCACCGTCCTGCACTGTTTTAAGTGCATTCAACACGCGAGCAGGGTAAGATATGTACAGTACGCTTACGCGGTAACTTTGAAGTGAAGGGACTAAATTTTAAGTAATCCCGTCAGGGCTTATTTTGTTCTTGACACCTATTTGAACCTCTGAAGCAGCGAAGAAAGTAACACAATAGACAGCCTTGCATCAATTCAAAGATTTGGTGTAGAAAAAATAAACCAACTTAAATAGCTTCCTCTGCAACTACAGTACCCAATCTAGGAACAAACTGTCATGGCACTAAAGACTGCTTTTCTCGAAACCTACACCAAGGAAAGAACACAGCCAGGAAAGCTCACACCTTGGGCAAATTAGTAACATTAACATTGCCAGTTTAAAGTGTTTTTTTTTTGTCAAACTTTATTGCTGTCTTAAGCTGCAATTAACTGTCAACTTCTTTTAAGGGGGGACACTGGTCTTGAGGACCGAACATTTGCCAAAAAATCAATTTTCTGTATTAATTTTATTTGCAGTCTACAGGTCCCAAAGAATGTACCTGCAAAATATCATAGCTGCTATCATAAGTATTCACAAAGCTGTCACCCTTTGAAGTCGCCTAATGACCATTTTTGCCTATGTTTGCAAACTTCGTGCCCTGTTTTCTCAGAACCAATTTTTTCCCACATGGTCAGCTGTCGGGTACAATATCTTGGGATGTACTGGTTCGATTTACATGATTTTTGCTGCATTTGAAAGCTTATGAACTGAACAGTGCAATAAAACCACAAAATTACAGAATTTATTTTTGCTGGCACAAGATTTTATGCAGTTAGTTTTACAAAAACATTGTAATGACCTGACATTTGCAAATTTTACAGCGTTGGCCGAAAACCATGCTAAAATTACTGCAGTGGTATAGTTGCACTCCCTGGCCCCTCTAGAGCACAAAGGAATAAAAGCTATTTGGGTATTTCATAGGTACATAATGAAAAAATTGCCCAAAACGGAGTGACATAACATGTTGCACAACTCTAAACTTACACCCCATAGACGAAAACTGACTGCATATTTGTGCTCAGCATATTGAAATACACGCATTGTGTAAATCTCAAGCACATAGGTTAAAAAATAACAAAAATGTCCTCAAGACAGTGTCCCCCCTTAATAAGCTTCCTTTTCAAAGCCAGAACTTTCTGCTGATTGAGATGCTAGCAAAAGACATGTTACTCTGCAACAAAGACAAAGTAATCCCAGTGCAAACATTATGAGGCGACCCCACATGTAGCTTCCAGCTCCTAGTCTTTTTCCTGCAGCTAATTCATCCGCGGTAAAAATTCTCACTGTTGTTTTTTCAGGCGAACCAATTGTAAGTGACACCAAAAGGTGATGCACAGGTTGAATACACAAGAGCGACGTACAAGTTTGCCCTGGGTCTTTTAACAAAAGATGAGCTTATGAGTCACCATTCAAAGGCACGGCTACACACAAAGGAACATACAGGGCATTTACATTGAAATGCACAGTGGCAAAACGAAGTTTCGTTGAGATTGGCACTTCAAAAATAAAGCAACCCATGTGTCATTTGTCTCAGTCCACTGGAAAGCACGGTGAAAAAAAAAAAAATAATCGACTGACTGCGAAAAAAAATAGGTTTCTTGGGACTTTAAAGCAGTCGCAACCGACAGGAAGCTAAAATAAAACTGTACCAATCATAACTAAATAAAGGCACCACACTATGCAAAAGCGAAGGCTCATCGAACTCCACCAGTGCTGCAGATTGTGTTTAACTTCGAAACCTAAAAAAGCCGCACATGCGATTGCACCATCTCGCACAAAATAATAAGCACAAGGTTTCGCCATTCGATTCAACAGAAACCTGGATGCCGCAGGAACAGCTAAAAGCGATCACTTGCACAATTAAAAAGAGCCGACATCACCGAGGACTACACAAACGGAAGTGCGACCCACGCGCATCAGACTAGACAAAAAGGGAGTGGGCTGGGTGTAGCAAAAAAAAAAAAGCATAGGCGCATTGTCCTTCGTGCGCGTTTTGAAAAAGGAGAAAGCAAACGTTGCAAAGCACTTCCAATCTTTACAAACTCAAGAGCACTGCCATGATTTTTTTCCGCTCCGGCCATACCCAACAACTTCATTAATGGTGCTAACGCAACAGTGAAACAGTGAACACGGCGACAGCGGTACGACTAAAGTGCTCTGAAAAGAGGCACTTCTCTAAATGTCGTTGAGGGTGCCCAGTAATTACAGGGCACCTGATGTGCTTTAGATACTAGTAGCAGAGATTCCATTTTTAGCGCTAAAAACTAAAAACAACCTTCATCTCAAGACAAGAACATAAAACAACTGTCAAAAGGAATCCTAACTTCACATACAAAGCATATGTTGTGTTTCCAGCCCCCTTTTTTGATACTTCAATAAGCTTGAAATATGAAATTCCTTGCAATTTCAATGTGGTCGAGCACAGTAGATTAGTAATCATCTGCAAAAAGCGTCCCGATATGACAAAAACATAGCTAGCTTCCGTAAAGTCAGCATCTAAGTGCACAAAACATGCTTCAGCGCACATTTCGATGGGAAAAAAAATCCCCGTAAGACAAAGCTTCACAGAACGTGCCTCACTGAAGCAGTAGTTGCAAAAAAAAACTACATTATCCCCCATTCAGCTATCACAGAGCGTTCAAATTTGTTCCGTTTGGCTGGTACTTGGGTGAAGTGGTAAAGTGTGCATACGCCCTGCCTGAAACGGCATGCACACAGAGTAAAACCAAAACCTCCAACACTGTGAGACAACTGCTGGGCCTAGGGGTGCAACTCCCAGGCACATTAATTGTCGTAGTGCAGTACTGACTAATAATAAGCTCTGTGCCCATGGGAGGAACCCGCAAATCTAACCCACACAAGTTGGGAATCTCACACGGATGACTTTAAAAGGGGGAATCGGCAGCATCATTGAAGCTCTCACTGCATCGCCACACACAAACTTCGAAGCATGTCTCCAGGTAGGCACACGCACATTTTCCTGTGGGTACAAACGGTTATGGCAAAAAGTGGCACTTCGCTTATCCGGAGCTCCACTAAGGAGCAGCTTGTATCCCCAATGGGTATGGATGGAGGCCCGAAAATGCAAGCTTCTTGAAAAACAAATATCCTGCGAGGATGCTGCAAAGTGGTAGCTGCAGCCGTTGTACCAAGCGCTGCACCGAGACAACAAAAGCACGGTGCTGCGAGACTCTCGTGAAAGCAGCGGGACCACCAGCATCCACGTTATCCAGGCAGGATCCAGAGGGGGCCAGTGGCGACATCAAATTAAAACACAGCGGCCAACAACGAAACGATGAAAGCGGGGGCGGAGAGCGAAACAAGCGCTGAGCATTCTGTCGCAGTAGAGAGGAGTCGGTGCACACACACGAGGAAGAAGATGGGGGGCACTGAGGAGGCAGCAGGGTGGCGCTGCTGACCTCTCGTTGCCCCAGGGGGGAAGACACTACTTGGACAGCTTGCTGATGACGCGTATCAGGGCACCATTCTCTTCACGGATACGGGCGTTTTCTGCCCGAAGCTGTTCCGTTTGCTGCAAGGCAAAAGGAAAAGTCAGAACTGCCACAAGGAACCTTGCCTTGTTTGCGGAACACAACTTTTTGGGGGTAGAAGTTCATGCCTGGATGCACAAAGGCCAAGGAAGCACAAGTTGCATGCAGTACTGTCAACTGCTATGCCCAGAACATATCACAGAACGCGGTTGCTCTCAACCAAGCAAAACACTCACCTTCATGCAATTAGTTTATTCTAGAAAGTAGCCGCTTGTGTTTCGAAATTGCTAAATATTGCACAGCCCATTTTACACCATAATGAGAACGGTGTCAGCAATACTTTTTCTACAGCAATATTCAGCTCTATGCAATTGCAAACAAATCAACAAAGCATTTGGCACAAGCTTGATGTAAAAAAAAAGAAAAGCTATATAAAATGAGTGTGAAATGTGCTTAGAGTGGATACTTCGAGGTATTTATTTATGGGAGCCACGCGACGTACTTAATGGGAAATTAAAAGTGAGAGCGGATTGTACGAAAATGTGGGTACAAAAAATTTAAGAACAATATTGGGAACATTTTGCAGACATGACTTATTCCTGCTTGACATTTCCAGATCTCCAGTCTTTTTACACATGAAATTTAGTTGACCAACATGGCCTTAAACATGATATCATCGTTTCAATGGACATGTTATTACTGCAGACTGCAAATACCCATGACAAAGTTTCCTGTACACACACGTAAAAAAACAAGTTTTACGATCACACAACCCAAAAGTAATTTTGTACTTAATCCAACACACAACGCATGTGCCAAACCCGCACAGGAGCACCAAAAACAACAAAGCTATATTTTTTCAAAGTTGGACAACTTTGAAAAACACACTGTACTGCAGTGATAGATGCACAACACCTACCAAACTATATAGCATCGACAAAATATTGAGCTAGGGTTTTAAAGAGATCAGCGACTGGGACTCCACGTTCTCTGCCCCAAAAAAAAAAAAAAAACGTGCAGCATCAAACACCATGCCGAAGTGGTTTTGTTGGCAACAAGGAGAAGCATTAAAAAGTGCAATTTTTAGCTCCACCGACCCCATGTAGACTGTGCAAACACCAAGATCAATGCTGGCCAGACACACTGAACCACAATACAGCCTGCCTCGATTTGCACAATTAGACAGAGAAGTACTAGAGTTAAACTAGAGCAGTGACTAGCAGTATACTTGTGATGTTTTAGTGGACGGCATTCACTCTTGAGTGCATCTGCATCGCAGGATAACATGTTTCTATTTTACTCTGACCAAGAGCTGTAGCAGTTCGTGCTTTAAAAACAAGGGAAATTTTAACAAAGATGATGAAAGAGATATTTTTGCTTTGATTGGCAAATAAGCAGGAAAATGCTGTTGCTTAGAGTGATGTCAAAATAGACCATAGATCATCCTGCGAAATCAGCTAAACAAGTGTGTCATTTAGTAAAACACTGAGAACCCACAGGAGAATTACCTAGAGGTGCTGGGGTTCAAAATGCAAGCACAACAGCACTTGAAAGGTGTTTGAAGGATACACATTAACATACTGCTTTCATGCGTATACCCAATGTACAGTGTCATTTTGCAGTGCTCTGCCTCTACCTAAATTCAAGCTGCAGGTACCAAACAAACTGAATTCCCTTTTAACTGCAATTGCTGCCACCGCAGAGTAACCCGACAGCCATGGCATCACAGTGGGCCTGTCTACAGAACCTAATCCCAAAAGTGGTGCTGTGAACTCAAGATATCTGCGCAACTTTTATGCAAACTTGACCTCTCGGGGCTAAGAACAACAGGCAACTACAAATTGAAAAAGTCACTGTGGTGGGATCTTACCAAAGCACACAACAAAGAGCACTATGTTCACTCGCATGCAACCAGACCCCCAAAATCAAGCGCAGGAACCTTCAGGCATTGTGCATGCACGCTCCAATACATGCGTAAAATGCCTCAAATGCTATAAATCACGATATATCACATAAAGAACGATGTGTACAGCAAGTGCCCTGTTAGTCCAATGGCACATGATTGAAACCTGACAAGCACCGAAGGCCAGGTCAGAGCTAAATGAGCACAGCCTATCCTAATGTAAAGTGCTTTTGAGAGCTCTAATGAATGTGCAGGACTATCTACACAGCAAGGTGTTCTCATTTTGCTGCAAATAGACCCCATTTTCCAAAAACATTGGTTGAAGTTGCACCACTAGAATATACCAGGTTTGAGAAAGAGATGAGGCAGTGAAACAGATATTGTAACATGTTCTGACTACAAAATCCAATTCCAATTTATGCACCGACAATGGTGTAATGCTGCATGTGTTGCTAACTGTTCCCCAAAATCGTCTAATAACATGCAAAGCAGACCAGACATGCTATTAAATCGTGCACATTTTAGTTGCAAACACGCACAAAAAATAAATGTGACAATGTCAAATTTCCACCACTTCTAAGCACCACACAAGGGTCACAAACTAATGCTCCTGACATGAAGCAGAACAAATGAGCATCTCTTCAAGGGCTCTTCTTGAAATAGCAAAAAATTTCAATACATTTGGGTGACACCATAGTGTAGCTGCAGTAGCTTTATAGTTCGCTACGGATTGGCATCCATATACACGGTGTTGCAACAATAAATGGGCATAGTATTTTCTGAGCTAACCGCTTTCGGTTCACGCTCAAACTTTATACAAAGGTTGTATATTGTGGTGTGCTTTGTTTAACACCAAAAACGGTGCCTGCACTAAAATGCATATTCAAAAATGATATCAATGATTTCTGCCTATGGCAAAGCTGACAGCCATCTTGGAAAAATTATCACCTTAGAATTTTGGCGCCCCCTGTGGTATCCAGAAAAAAACTTGTGATGGTGGTTCACAGGAGGTTAAAAATTTGTTCGAGACGAGCTTATCTGGACTGTAATACAATATTCCCCCATCCCGTGACCCGCATTGCATGTTTCATTCTGAATACACTAGGTGGCACCACAAATTCTAAAGTGATCCATTTTTAAAGATGGCTACCAGCTGTCTCATACTGTCGCCGTTCTTGGTGCTAAACAAAATAGTCCATAAAATGTGGTCTTGATGTAAAGCTTGAACTCTACTGAAGAGTGGTTTGCTGCAAAAATCTTTCAAACTTGCTCATTTATTGTTGCAACATTATTTTCACATGAAGCAATTCTGATACCAAAAGAACAGTTGCTCAGTGCCCAATACTAGCACTGTAGTTTTACATCTCTTTACATTCTTTGTACCTTTACATTTCAAACAGAGGTGTAAAAGTAGGCTGTCCAGCCACACAAATTTATACATATACATATATAATGTGCATGTATATGTATGCATATGTATGCAAGGTGTTGTGCACAACTTGGACCACGAGTCTGTGATAAATGCTGATTTTGTAACAAACCTCCCCATTTTCAGTGGGATGGTTTGGCCTATTCTATTTATACATTCTGATCAAGGCATTAGCCAAGATAAAATGATTAACAATTGAACCAAGATGAGATTTTTTGCCAGAAGAAATGCCAAACGTGGCTGTTGCATGAAAGTTTGATCCAGAATTTTTGACGGTTCCTTTTTGGAGCAACAAGTTTTCTACCGTTCTCAAAATTTGCACGAGAACATCAGTATTTTTTTAATGCTCCACAACTTCGTAGCTGACATTTGGTCAGAATTGGTAGTCGAAGTGGTTATTTTATCTTCCTTACTCAGCTATTTAAGATCTAAAGATGAGCAAGATGGTCCAAATTACCAATACAGATAATGCAGAGACTGTATTTTTGTAAAACCTTCGTGCTTCCGATCTCTTGGGTGCTCTACAACTTCACAGTGGGAGAATCTTGGCCAGAATTGCACTGTCAAAAATGCTAATTTAATTTTCATTTCCTATTTACAGCACACTCTGGTTAAGATGAACACTTTTGCTCTCTTGCAACATCCACAATGCAAGAAACCTCTGCTTGAGATGAATTTCTGATAATACGAACAAATTTTCACAGTCCCTTGAGTTCGTCTCAAGAAGTCTAGTGTATTTTAAATACAAAAATAGGTCGTGATAGACGATACCCGCTTTTCCGGTAGAAACTTGACATTTCCATCACTTAGTCCAAGTTTCATGAAACACCTTGTATAATACACATGTGATTATACAATGCTTGGTAAAACTAGAAAAAGAAAACTATATAAAGAAGACTTCTGTAAACCTGTCCCGTTCTACTGTCTGGTGCAAAGATTGCTTTGTGGAAAGTTAACAAGCTCAACAGACGTGTAACATTCGTTACGTCCAGTGACACCACACCACAAGCACACTTTCTTAGTATCGCGCAACTCAGCATGTGCGGTACTCACACAAAGCACAAACGTGAAAGAAAAAAAAATCTGGACATTTGGGAACAAGCTTCCAAAAAGTGTGCATAGAATATTTCTGCACGTAAAAAACGTCAGCACGGTCACAAAGCTTTAAAAAACAGGTGCTTCACACAAATTCAGTGGCAGCACCCAACTTTTCCAGCTGTCGTAATTGGCCATGTTTTTAACTTCCCAATTGAAGTCCACGGGGACCGCAAAAAAATTTTGAATTTAACCGACCTTCTGATTAAACAGGAAGCACATGGCCATTAGTCCTCAACACGTCTCCCTTCTTGATTTTGTTGACAATCTCGACTTTCGTCGGCAGTTCGAGCATACGACAGGGTTTGCCCTGATAGTTCAGACATGTCGGTAAATTCGGATGGTGATGATTATGATGATTTCAGGTTTAATGGCGCAAGGCCAACAAAGGCAAAGAGCGCCATGACAATCGTGGATGAGATGAGAAAGACTTGTAATAAAGGCACTAGATTAAAAATTTGCTAAAAAAGTTGGTGTATAGGGCCATATTAAAGCATAATGAGTATACTAAGAGAAAGGGTGCCTATATAGGGTCATATTAAAACATAGGGAGTGCCGGCACCTAAGGTGTAAAGCCTCAGGTTCTGCCATTGTTTTGCAACTCGTCATGAGCACAGGTGAGGTTATGGACAGTAATATGTGTGTTTTAAAGAATCTACATCTGCAAGGTAGCTGAAACTTTTTTTAAGAGAACATGGGATGGTTTACGAGAAATAATGAAGGGTGCAAGGGAATATTATATGTGTAAAGTTAATTAAAGTGACGTTTCCTTTCAATGTTGCACATCTTGCATTCAATAAGCACATGAAGGACAGATGGCTGCCCCCCCACATCGATGACATCGTGGCTTGTTTGTGTCAGTCAACAGGCATGAATGTGTGATGTGTGTGTGGCCGATCCTGTCTGCATAAGGCCACTTCTATTGATCTAGCATGTTTCTCAGAGGGAGGTTTTTCAATTTTAGGTTTAATTACATGTAATTTACTGCTTATTTCTTTATCCCACTGTTGTTGCCAGTGCTCTCGCAGCTTCCTCCACACATAAGGTTAAGGTTTGAGGTCTTGATATGGAACCAGCTTAATATCTATGGTGTCATGAAGGGCAACAGCTGCAGCACTTTGGTCAGCGGTAAATTCGGAGCGTCACGCGGAGCTGTTCTTCACAAAAAAAAAAAAAAAGGCTGAGGACCTGAAGCGGGATGCGCCCGCTGGCGGGAGTCTCAGCTGACCTGCCGTTTTACGAGTGTTCGCTGCCTCAGTTGCGGTGGCGCCGACATAGTACAGAGCACAGTGGTGTTTTAGCGGTTAAAAATTTTGAATTGCAGCAAGAGATGCAGGTCACCTTGATGTTTTTTTATTCAAAATAACTTCCAATTAACTAATATCTTGGGTTTTAGCTCCGAATTATCGAGCGATTTCTTCTACTGAACTGCATGTAAAATTGTGGGACCAGAATGTCACTTCCAATTAAGCGGGTTCAAATTATCGAGAGTCGACTGTACATCGATTTCGATGTGATGAGGCTTTCCTGTATTTCACTGCACTGAAACCATATTATTTTATCGCAATTAAAGAGATTTCTTGCCAAAGGAAGTCAGTAGATTAGGACCAAAAAATTTTGGGAGAAGGAGGGCTCATTCCACAAAATGTGCCTTGCACCAGAAGCTTGACAATGCACTGGACCATTTCCAGTGTGATGGTGCAAGCCCGTTGCTGTAACGATGATCCCCAGCTCAAAAGGAGGGCAAAAAAGTGACTAGTGCAGCAAAAATCGCTCCGTGATTGGAGCCAAGCTAGAATTGCACAAAATGAAGCAAAATTTGACCACAGCTGGCTGCGTTCAGGCTATAAAGCAGTAAAAGCAATGATACATTTCCTGCTTTGGAAAATACAAATGCGAGCTTTCGCCGTGCCAGGCTTGCAGCATCAAAGCGCTTGCCGTAGTGGGATGCAATCATAAAGATCCTAGATAAATGCTTTGCATTGCTTGAAGTTAACTTTTGCGGCAAAAAGTCCCACAGGCGACGTTCTCTCAATAAAGTCTCTACTCTCTCTCTCTCTCTCAATGCACACCCAGTCAAGGTTCGCAAGAACAGCAGCAGTGATGATGCTGCATCAAAGATGGTGGACATCCGAAATAAATGCCAAAAGGGACACATTTTTCAGCGTAAATGCGAGCTTCCTGCTATCCACAAAAAGTGATATTCTGCGAGATACCCTTCGGCCTGCTACTACACGAATACGAGTTTAGTCACTATGCTCAAAATGTGTTTCAGGGCTCCGCTGATTGCATTTTGCCAACGACGAAAAATTGTAGCGCAAAAAAGTACACACGGCAATGTAAAATAATGTAAAAGAAAACTGCACCAGGACCTGTCACCCACGCCGTAGTGAAAGGGGCTACCAAATATCTTCTGTGACGCAAAGCTGAAAGTTCTCAAGACAGCCAGGCCAAAGAAGTCCAAGCAGCTTGAACACATCGATGCTGCTGCCATGTGTACTTCTCTTCCCTCTCAGCTTAAAGGACAGGCACAAGCCATGCGGCATACAATGACTGATGCGTTAGCCTTGCTTCCCGATGTGTAACTTGCCTGGAAAATTGCAACTTCCATTTGCAATAAAAAAATTTCATACTCCGAAAATGGCTCTCACCCAATCTGCCTCTCAAATGTACATTCTGCAATACCCTCACATATGCAGACCTCAACCATCTCCTTCGGGATTGCTCCTTCTTCTCGCAACATCGCTCAGACATCATCACATCTTTCCACGCACCCACAAGCACCCCAGAAGACTATCATACTATGGAGAAACCTCTACTGCACAAAATAGGGCTGTTTGCCATCAAAAGTGGCCTAGCACGGGCAGTGTAGCTGGGGTCGACTCTGGTCCCTGCAAGCTGCCACGTGCCTGTAAAAGACGCTGCATTCCCTTCCCCTACTCCCCTTCCTCTTTCCTAAACCGGCCTTTGGCCCTCCTTACCAATAAAGGTGCTGCTACTACTACTACTACTAAAGGCCTAGCGGCATTTTCTCATGCTTGTTCTTCAGTTTTTTTAAAAAGATGATTGATCCTTGATTATAGGGTTTAATGCGCCGACGCAACGCAGGCAATGAGGCACGCCATAGTGGAGGGCTCCGGATGAATTTAGACCACCTGGGGATCTTTAACGTGCGTCGAAATCTCGAACACGCGGGCTGTTTTCGCTTTTCGCATCCATCAGAAAAGCAGCCGCCACGGCCGGGAATCGAACCCACGTCCTCGTGCCCAGCAGCACAAAGCCACAGCCACTGAGCCACCGCGGCGGGTTCTTCAAAAGGATGTCCAACCGCGAAAGTTAAGCTAGGTTTGTGAATACAGGGGTCAACGATGTGGGAAAAGTGCTCTCCACGCACGCAAGCAGGGAAACGTATCATTGCCTCCGTTCCTTCCAAAATGCCCCGAGTTTTTTTTTCTGTGGTTTAGAAGACGCAAGAGACGGCAAGCAGGCTACTAACCAAGCTGCAGTAGTCACACACGCCACGCTACAAGGCACGGCAGGCGCAAGAGTAGGTGAGCGAGGAGAAAGCCAGGCGCGCACTGCCACACGACGCGTGCTTCGTACGAGGGGCACAAGTCCTTTACCTCCTCCGCCTCTACTTGGACAAGTTCGACACGACGCGCGTCAGCGCACGGTTTTCCGCCTTCAGCTTGGCGTTCTCGGCCCTGAGCTGAGGCAGAACCTGCAACAAGACGCCCGCCTGGGGTCAGGCGACGTTGCGGCTCATTTGGCTGCAATAAAAGTTGCGTGACACGGCTCCTGTTGGTGGCCTGGTTGAGGTTCTCGAAGCCACAGGTGCCTGGTAGCTCTTGCTGGTGGCTGGTACCTTTGGATGTGATGGCGAACGTCGCTAGACATTGTGGTACGCCCAGGCACAAACCAAGGCATTCCAACACCATGAAACCAACTCATTCAAGAAAACTTATCTTAGGACTGAGATTTCTCTTTTGATTTACCCAACATACTCATTCAAGACCCCAGAACGTTAACTTCTGAGCGTTGAAGTAGGCTGGAGTTCACAGACAATTGCTACTTTTCACACACTTTGCCAAATGGCATGTTTAACCAATGACGCCTTTGCATAGGTTGCCAAACAAAAAGCCGCTATTAGAACGGTGACAAAATGCGCGCAGCAATTGATGCTAGCTTTATCATCAACACATTCGTACTATTGAACCCAAAGCAAATTTCATGGTTTCCTTACAAAAACAAATTTATCATGACCAGGCACAACGATTGGCTTTGCGAGCTTCTTTGGGGAGGCAGTCTTCCAGAAGCAATAACTGAAAAAACCGCACACCTAACACACAGCCCACAAGAACAACCACACAAGAAAAGTTTTTTTACTTGAAGGTTGCAACAACCAACAGACCATTGATTGGCAAGTGTGCCTCAAGATAACGTACCTTGAGTTCTTCCTCCATTTCAGAGATTTTCCTCTCGAGCGCTCGGCGTTCCTGAGCAAATGCAACACACACAGAAACATGACTACTTGCTCGAAAGTCACGCCTAAACACAGGGTGTTGAAAAGCTACTTCGTGCTTTTTTTTTAGAAAATTTCTCTTTTGTTTGCAATCACATTAACCAAATGTCATGCTTCGTAGTCCAATTTAATTTAACACCAACACAGGTAACACTTTAGTGTTTTTTCGAAAGTGAATAAAATAATTTCACCCTGTCGTAGTACATACCGTGTTAGATGTAAAACAATTCACATTTATACCTTTTTGTACCTTCGGCTAGTCTGATTTACTACCACTAAAATTGTCACCTTGGCTACTAACCACCATTGTTTTGCAACACAATTTTCCATTAACCGTAAACTCCACAGCATCTTAAAGTTGGATGCCACCCTCATTGCACTTAATTACCCTTGCACCCAATTACAACACACTGCATGGTTTCCAGTTCCTTTCCTTCAACCTATGTACAATTCTTTTTCCTGTGCCTCTTGGTGAACAAGTGTCCTTGTTCTCAAGCAACCTGCCCAGGCTTCAAAAAGCAATGCACTCCCTTTAGTGTCCAGTAGAAATTTCCCCTTGTCATCTCTCACTTCCTAATTCCTAGTTACCGAAGGATTTCTTTGTTTTCAGCTTTTTTTTTTTTTTTTTCAGTCAGTCGTTGCTTTCTTTTTGATTGCATTGGGCTTTTCTGCTTCCAGGTTTCGCACCCCACACCCTAAGCCTTCGAGTTCTTTCATTCCACAACTGACATGCGCTCACTGGTGACTGCGCGATTGTTTATCCGGGGAAAAATGCATTTATCAGATGTTAAAATAACCAAGTAAGGGTGGTAACCAATCTCAGTGTTGAGCAAATTAGACAGTAACATTGAGTGTGTAATCTTTAGTGGTTTACAATACCCAGAAGTTTTAAAGAGGTTCAGATAGTATCCATACCGTGCACAGCAGCTGGAAAGTGTGCGTGAATGAAATTTAACCCTTTCAGCCCTTGTGTAGTCATTTGACGACACCGCGCAAAATATAGCACCTTGATAACAAAACGAAAACTGCTAGTTTTTTGGGTGAGAGTTCTTTGAGGATACCTTTTGTGACAGACATCACCACTACCGTGTTTTTTGCGGAGTTGGACGCAATGAAAAAGAAGGAGCTCTAGGTACAGAAACTTGAATTCTAGTTTAGAGAAATGTCCATAAGCATGTAAATACTTGCACTACCAGCTTTCTTTTTTGTCTGTAAGCTTAGGGTGGTGCATCTTTTTGGAAAAACAGATTTCTTTTTCTGATTTAATTAATTGTCATGGCTGTAAATTAATAAGTACTTGCACTATCATCTCAATGTTTTGTTTCTGCACTTCTGAGGTCCAAAACTACACGAAAACACACAGAAAAACAATTTTTTCTTCAAATAAACTATAGGGCTGAAAGCTCTGCTAGAAGAAGCAAATCTTTCAAGACCAACACGGTCTGATGGACCTAACCTCCGCAGCTGTCAACGCTCACACAAGTCACAGATAAGAGCACTAAGCAGAAGAAAGATACACCAGCGAACCAGGTACAGTAAAATTTTGCTACACGAAGTTGACGGAGGAAACGAGATTACTTCCACGTTATAAGCACTTTCTTTTTGCGCCACCAAAGGCAGCATCACGATTACTTCGTTATAGCCACCAGTTCAGTATAACCCATTTCATTATAACATTGTTGTACTGTGAACACAGTTCCTGCAAGGATAGCCACACAGAAAGCAGGAGAGTACGAGAGACAAATGTTACTGACGGCTATGAGGACACACTATGAAAACATAGAAGCAGGACACGTGACAGAGAGAGAGAGAGAGAAGGACTGGTTAAGAAGGTGTCCCCTATCCACTCACCCTTTTCTCAGCGTCACTGAGTGAGTTCCGATTGTTCTGAAAGCATGCGGGATCACAACAGCACGGTGAGACACCACACAACACAGAGGTACTGGTTTAGCAACACAGCAACGTGGTAAGCCCTCGTCAGCCCAAAGGATCAACCTCAACTACTAGATCCTGGTTTGCTTTAAAAAAAAATTTTTTTTGAAGTGCCAAATTAAGAATACCCTATGATCAACACACCTCATTTTTCTGCATGTTGCACTAATTGCCTATATTTGGTCGTTCCACTGCATGCACTTGCGTTTTTAAGTGAAGTAGCATTGAACACTGTCTAATCGCAGTTCCCGATGTAATCTTTCCGTAGTGACTTCGTGTGCATCGAGTGAGACTTGCACCTCGCAGCGGGAGGACAGACTGTGACATCACAATGACACTGCACTGTACTGCGCAAGGCTGCGACAGTTAGCATGGGAATCGAAGTATAGTGCACACTGTTGCTGTCACCTTGGACCCTTTCACAACTTATTACGAGGCTTAGTTTTCAATGATTTCAGTTATTCGATGCATTGCCTCCGTATGCTTGACTCTAATTTGCTGAAGCCCCATGCAGTTTTTGTTTTCCAGCACTTGGGATAAAGAAGGCCTACCAAGCAAGGATTATTAGATCAGCACCTTGCACACCGCCACCCAGGCTGTGCCTAAGAATACTGAAAATGCTTGGAACGCATCAAAAGCCGCACAGCATGAAGTGGGCTGGTGCACAAAGTACTGCGCTTCTACTCAAACCACTACTAAGTCACCAGCGTAGCACCCACAAGAGTGCCAATGGGAAGCGGAAGAAGAAAAATATGATACACTGAAGCCCCCAATGATTACTTGCGAAAAGAAATCGTCAAAGAAGTCGTTTCCTACTGCGGGCATCACTTGAAAGTCTGATCTAACACCAAAGTGCCACTCTTCTAGTCTGCTGCTTTTTCTAGAAACTTTTCTAGAAATTTTGATGAAGCCAAACATTGATATACAACACATCTACTGGGGTATTTTTTATGCTATTAGAAAGAAATTACCCCACTTTGCAGATGGTTCCAATGAGCACCCATAAACTGCGCATTTTTGTTGCCAATTACAGGCGATTTCCTTCCAGTTGTGCCTCAGCTTGAGCTCCAGCGATACAAATGGATTGTAGAGCGTTATCCCTCTTTAAACTTGCAACTAAATTCCAAGTAATCACGCAGGGGCCAGTGTTTGTGGACAAAACACAGCACAAGGCGACACTTGATAAAAGGACCAGTGATTGTTCTCCACAAATTGAGCTACATCAAGAAGAAAAGAGTGTGCAAGAAAGAAAATAAGAACAACAACCCCAGCAGCCCCCATTACGACGCGAAGCAGGAAGAGAGCACAACTGACGAAAATGGTTGGCTATTAGCTCTTGGTCAAAACGAAGTTACCAAGATGTCCAAAAAACAAGTAGCTACAAACTTGAGTACCGTATAGGTCGGAGTATACGTTGAGCCGCAATATAGGTCAACCCCTTTACATTGCGGCTGAGAAATTGGAAAAAAATTACGTACGTAATACCATTTTACTGAAGGTATACGCACTTTTTTGTCTAAGGCTACTCATTAGAGCTGTCTAAAATCCTGTCAAACGACTGTCTCCGTCTGGCTATCTCCCGCACAGCAAGTCGTCCTAGGGGGAGTCCAGGAAATCGCTTATGGAGCCCTTCTTAAACACTCGCAAGACCATGCCATCAGGAAGCGAGCGCCCGAGACGGCAGGGAACACCTCGGTGCAAGAATGTCCGTGAGATTCGGTTTGTGGCAGCAGGCCAGCAAAGCGTCTCAGCGTGTTTCCGTCCCCCATCCATTTGTAGAGTCGTCGTCGCACAATGCTCGCTGACAAACATGGCCCACCTTGTCCCTCTGTTCCAGGTGCACAGAGCTGTGCCCACGAAACGAGGTCTTCTGAGCGTTGCATTCCATAGGCTAGCTACCCACATTCAGCTTATGCTAGTAGTAGCGGGGACTTTTTTAAGTGACACTGAACTGGTGCCAGTAGGACATGCTGCCTATGGCTTGGGCATACTATACAACTTTTCTCTTAAATGCTGCTGTGAAATGCCGCTAAGTGCCTTAACTTATTTTGAGCAACAAGGAAATAGCACGCACATGCTCACTGACGAGATAAGTAACACAAAAAATGGTGGGAGTCCGATTGATGTCGGTAGGCAATAGTGCCTTTGCGGTTTCAATGGGCCCCATGGGCTTCCTGGTTGCCAGATGACAACATTATGCCAAGGACCAATAAATGGGTCGAGAGTGGACTTTTCAGCAAATATTCTGGTAAAAAAACTCGACCTATATTCCGACTTATACAGTACGCCGAGTGAGATTTTAGCCTGCACAAAGAAAAGAAGGAAAGGGTTAGGCCGAATTTACCTGCAGTCTGCCAAAAGTGCACAGAAGAAAATATAGAAAGCATGCAAGAACAGCAGCCATCAACGTTTAAAAAAAGAAATAAGAAGCCATTCAAGCTGAACTTGAAGATGCGTGTGGTCCCAAACTCAAGAACCCAAATTTTAAAATATGCGACACTCAATACGCAAGTACCTACACTCGCACATGAATCTTTTATGCCGGAAAGTTAAAAAGAAAAAAAAACTGATTCGCCCAAGCGCTCCATAAAGTGAACAAAAAATTCTTTAGCTAAGCAATCGATTCTCATGAAATATAGCAGCAGCACGAGAAAAGCCAAGCCCCAGCACATTTTATGGCAAGCAGGCAAAGCGTTAAAACACAGACGCTTGAAATGAGGACAAGGCCAACAGCGGGCCTTTGCACGGGAAAAACAAAGGGCACATCTAAAAGCACGGGCAACAAAGCTGCGAAGGTGGTAGCACACTGTAGGTCGCAAAACGCTGACATCTGCAGTCCTCTTTGATGCTCATCGTCAGCCCAAGGGAGTGATCACTGTGGAAGAACTAACGCACAAACGCTAGCTCCTACGGCTCCTGCTTGTGCACGGGCGCATTGAAACACATTCATGTAGCAAATGTGACGTCGATCACCATCATCACCAGCCTGTCTACGCCCACTGCAGGGCAAAGGCCTCTCCCATTATTCTCCAATTACCTCGGTCCTGAGCCAACTGTGACCAATTTATCCCCGCAAACTTCTTGATCTCATCTGCCCATCTAACTTTCTGCCGCCCCCTGCAACGCTTGCCTTCTCTAGGGATCCACTCTGTTACCCTTAATGACCAGCGGTTATCTTGCCTTCGCATTACATGCCCTGCCCACGTCCATTTCTTCTTCATTTCTACTAATATGTCCTTAACACGCGTTTGCTCCCTGACCCACTCCGCTCTCTTCTTGTCCCTTAATGTTACACCTATCATTTTCCGCTCCAGTGCCCGCTGAGTCGTTCTCAATTTAAGTTGAATCCTCTTAGTGAGCCTCCAAGTTTCTGCCCCGAAGGTGAGTACCGGTAAGATGCAGCTGTCATACACTTTCTTCTTCAAGGACAATGGTAGGCTGCTATTCATTATCTGAGAATGTCTGCCGTATGCACCCCACCCCATTCTGATCCTTCTAATTATCTCTGCCTCATGGTTGGGATCCGGTGTCACAACTTGGCATAAGTAGATATAATCGCTTACCACTTCCACGGTCTCGCCACCTATCTCAAACCGCCGATATCGTCGATATCGGCCAACATTTCACACTTTTTGCACCCTGGCGCCCCTGCAGATAACTATCAATTCTTAAAGGGGCCATGCAAACAAAATACAGGTTCGGTTCTTCAAAAGGACTGCCTTATCGCAATTGCAATGATACCAATTTTGTCACAAACTTCCAACGGTTAATGGCGATGTTAAAGAAAACATTTGAAGCCAATTTCTGGGGATTTCTCCCCGATGTCACAGAATCGTGTTTGCGATTGGCGCCCACCAACCTAAGCCATCGCCAAGAAACATGGCCGGGTGATGGCAGCGAGGCCCCTAGTCCCATTTTTTATCCCATTAATGCTAACGTGAAGTTATTAAGTACCCCACTGGCAACCCTTTCTGAAGTGCTGGCCATATGTCACTCCTGCCCACATTACGTCACTCCAGCGCAAGGTTTGAAAGCATTTCAATATTCCGTGCGCTCTCCTCGGTGAAAACAGCATCTTCCGTGGCTGCAATGGAGCTGAGTGAGTTACTAACAGGCTAGTTCTTTCAAATGAGATGAACTTGTACCTTGCCTTCGTGGCCCCTTCAAAAGCCCTCCAGCTCTCTGCCAGCCAGCACAGCAGAATTTCGATCTTCAGAGAGTGGAGGCAGACCCAAAGATATCAGTGAGGGCCGAATGAGCGAAAGCACCAGCATTAAGAAGAGCTAAGAAGTGGTGCTTAAAATGGAAGGTTTCCATTTTTGGCGTTGCTAATGGCGGTTTAGACGCTGCACGACTGCTGTACCCCAACACCACTCGCATGGTGCGCATGCCTGACTTCACTCGGGTTACGCTTAGTATACGAGCCCAGCGTGTAAGAAATAATTTCATGGGAAAAAAAAAGAAGACAGGGCCTAGACTCTGTTCGCACAGGGGATGCACCCCACACGCGATTTTTTTCACAAGGGAAAAGAGCAGGTTTGTTAACTACTGAAACACAGGTAGAAGCCAATAACAATAACTGAATTATTCAATCATGTATTTAAAAAAAATTAACAATCCCACATGGCCACACTAAGTTTTCTCGAGCTATCGATGCTGCACATTTAATGAGCATCTCCCAAACAATTAGGCTGCTAGAACACTTTCCCATCCAAAGCACATATCTCAGGAATCAACTGCCTTTTTCCGTACGCGGTCAAATCCCACTACAACAAAATTGATGGGACATGCGAAAAATGTTAATGCAGAAATTCATATAGGCAAAATCTGCCCCAAAGCACCACAAAGAGCAAGAAAAATACCCCCGTATATTATCCACACCACTGACTATAATGCCATCTTTAGAAGAAGGAATTACGTGGTGTTTTATGCGAACAACAAAGGTAAAGGGAGCCTTGACAAGGGAAATGCCATTTCAAAAGATATTGCTGTACAACAAGGCTTCATCACTTGCAGATAGCAGCTAGGTACGCAGGAGCAGCTCCCGTTATCTTATCCTCTGGCTGGGCATTGCTGCATCTGGCCTTGGAAGGCAAGCACAGGGTTGCTTTTATCGCAAGCGAGATAGGATGACACAGCTTCAAGAAAACCACAAAAACGTTATGTTTGCTTTTGACAGAAGAGTGGTAGAAGAAAAACTGCAATGACAGCTGCTCACAGTGCATACATTGCGGCATGAAGCGCACATTTGTGTGATTTCAACTGGATACGGATTGGCTGTAGCTCCGGCTTGGCAAACAGGGCCTGTGACTTGTAAAGACTGCCAGCCACATCATTATGACCACCGAACAATGGCATCCATCTATGAGTTTATGAGTAGCGGTGCGGACGCTTGTTTTTGCTTAAACTAAGCGGTGTGGATGTCTGACATATTACAGATGGCTGGCGTCATGCTTATTTCAACGTAAAATAAACTTTCAAGCCCAGCCCCAATGAACGAAAATTTCTCCGAAGAAAAAACAAGCCTGACAAGTGGTTCGCCGCAGAGAAAACTTTGTTGCATGGACTTCTACGGCTAGCTGACGGGAATTGGAAATATTTCGTTGAAGTGGAAATTTTGTGGAAGCGGTATTTGTTGTAGCGGGATTTGACTGTAGGTCATGCACAGTGTTCTTAAATTAGAAACACCATCACATAAAAAGTTGTTCCCGCCACCTAAAACCCCTAGTAACCTATATGAAAAAACAAGTACAGTAAAACCCCGTTACAAGAGACGCTGCTACAAGAGAGACTTGGTTATAAGAGCCATTTCAATGAGAATGGTTTGGTTGGTTCTATGTTTGCCATGTTAGCAACACCGCATACAAGAGACCTTGGCTACAAAGACATGACTCCTGGGTCCCTTGAGTGTCTCTTGTAAAGCAGGTTTTACTGTAAGTGCTACAGTGCATCTCAACCTTCTGCTCATGCATGCCTACTTTTCCAAGACTTCTTGCCTCTTACTTGTACTTTATCACATCGCTGAGAGCAGTGGCAATGCACAAAAATCTTAACGAGTAAAAACCTTCTCTTAGCACTGCCCCATTACAGTGTGTAGTGCAGAGTTAAAAAAAAAGCAAGGCCCCAGGCACTTTCCAACTTACCACCCTCCAAGTCTTCCTTGCAAGGCGCACATAGTGCTGCATTAGTAGAAAGTAGTAATTTTTTTTTTCACGCCCATGGCCAAGGAAGGCTCAAACATGTCGCGCTCAAAGAAATCCTTGAAGAAAGCCAAAAAAGTCTGCCCCTTGAAAACTGCCAGCTTTTTTGCTTTTAAAGTCAGCCCATCGAATGTCCTAGGCTCTGACAATATGTGCAAGTGACCACTGGTGCATTTGTTCATCTAAAGCCATACCTCACTGACAGTCATTTCGCTGATATTCACCACCACTGAAGTCACACTTAATTCCCCCCACTCGATCCTCGATGAGACTGCAATGAAAAAACTCTGCCCTACTTGGTCTCCATCCTTCAATACCAGCTTATACGCGCAAAACCTCCTCCTCCACGAAGCTAACTGCTAACTGAAACCAGGGCGCAACTTTTGAAAATGACCTTTCTCCTCCGCGTCCCCCAGTGTTGTTCCAAGGCAAAGTCGAATCCCGCCACTGGGGTGCGCAATCTCCCCACTCACCAACTGTGCCTTCTCGAGCTGGCGTCTCGTGGTGTCGAGCTCGTCCTCAGTCCGCGACAGCTTGCCCTTGAGTCGGTCGTAGTCCTCCTTCAGTTCCGTGTAGAGCTGCGCCCAAGAGACGGTCGACCTCTGGTAAGCTGCAACGCCACTGTTACACAGAGTCCCACGTGACATGCAGACCAGCAAAACACAGCCCTCAAGGCAGAAGAAGACGAAGAAAGTGACTGTTGGGGGGTGGGGGATGGGGAGATAGTGGCCAATAACTGCCTGGCATGGCACCGACACATCAACCGGCCCCTCGAGGTGGAAAATGGGGCATTGCATGAAGGGGGAGGGGGGAAGGAAAAGTAACAGACACTAGCAAACTAAAACTCTTGCGGTCTTCATGCACCAAAGCTGCACCTGGCCTATGAGGCTTGCTGTATGCAGGGCTCCGGATTAATCTTCGCCACCCGGAGATCTTTAACATGCGCCAAAATCTAGATGCACGACAGGCGTTTTCCCTTTTCACCTCCACCAGGAAAGCGGCCACAGTGGTTGGTATCAAACCCACGTCCTTGGGCTCAGCAGCACAACGCCTTTGCCACGGAGCCGCCGCAGCAGTAGATCAGCAAACTAAAAACATCCAGTTCAGCCATGCAGTTCCCCTTCACAATTCCAGTGCGCTTAATAACTTAATAACTGGCAATTTAAGTAAGTCCAGAGGCACAATTATCAGTGGAAGATGCCTGATTGCCCTTGTTGAAAAACAGAGCCTAATGACAAGACCCTGCAACGCTCGCTGCAACCATTTGCAACATTTTATACACCTTCGAGCAAACTTAAAATGCTTTCGCCTATGAAGGACAAAAAGGTCTTGTTCATGCTAACTAGCGCTTTTCCGATGCATGGAGGTCACCGGAGGTTACGCACGCACCTTCTTGTAGTCCAGCTCGTCGTCATCCTGGAGGCTGGCCGCACTGCTGCTCAGCCGCGACTCCTGTCTCCGACTTGGTGCTGTCCGCCAGGGAGCCAGCGGAACCGCTCCGGCCACGGACCGTGTCCGGCACACTCTGCAGCAGTGGATACAACAAGAGCAGGCAGTGAGCGCGAGCAGCGCTGCAAGTTGGGATACTCGAATTGAATCCAATCCAATCCAGAGAACAGCTTGCAAGCCAATGGCCCACAGCCATCAATACATGAGAAAAAAAGTACAGAAGTTTTCACTCAGGTTTCATCCACCCAAGAGATACAAAACAAGAGATAATATAGATGAGAGAGCAATGCATAAATGAGATATACGTTGGAGCGGTAAGCGTAAGCTTGGAACAATAAGTGCAGGAGTCCAAGAAGGAAAAGACTGCCACTGTTGCCAACTACACAATACTGGGCCTGTGTTTCAAACGGGTTTGCATTCCCCGAAATATGACGACAGAGGCAAATCATTGCAACAGCCGTCGGCACACTTCTGAACGCAGACATCTGGGTTCGCAACTGTGCACGGGCCAAGTTTCCCCCCAGCATCCCTGTACCATCTCGGTTAGTGGGAACATTTAGCTCAGCAGTTTCTCTTTTGGTATCATCTGGGTAGGCTGACAGCCCAGCACATGTGAAACTGGACAAGCCCCGTTATTGTACCATCTGCAAGATTACATATATCCCCCCCCCCCCCTCCAACCAACATCAGGCTATTCTCAACATCCAAAGGTCACACAATTCCATGTACCCACTACCTGTAATTACAAAAGTCTTGTCCACTTATAACAATATCGAAGTGCCAAAAATCCTATCGTTATAACCGATAATTGTTTAAGCGGGTTGCAAAATAAAAAAAGATTAACAGAGCTCAAAACATTTTATTCGCATGCCAGCAAGGTGGTACTACTACTAATTTGTGGAAAAGAAGCCACAGTCGGTCACCTTTGTTTGCCACGTGTGAAGCTAGCGCAAATCTTTTCCAAGAGCATCTGTAGGTGCTTCACCTAGCTGAGGTCAATGCCCTTGGTGGAAACAAAGTCCCCGAGGGACTGTGTCATGCACTGGGCCTCCTACGAAGAAACTAGCTGAGTAGGCTGCGCAACCGCGTCATTAGAGTCATCACTGTTGCACCTTTAGTGCAAAATATAACCTGGATCCAATCGTTATATCCGATATCACGGCACTGGAGCATTGTAATAAGCGGTTTATTTTCCCATGGAAAGCATACAAAAGCGGATGGTGCCATAGCTGTTCATCGTTATATCCGATATATTGTTATAAACGGTATCGTTATAGGTGAACTGGACTGTAATACATGCGCTTTTCTTCAGTGCAGTCGAAATTCCCCTTTCTCTGACCCTTTTCTACAAAATCAAAATACCATTAACATATCTGTAGCGCAGTATATCGTAAGGGGGAGTGAAACTGCTGAATTTTCAGTGTTTTACAGTTGAAACAACCTTGGCCTGTATTAGGGCACATGGGCGATACTGCTATGAAAATTACCGGCGACAACAATGGCAACAGTCTGGTGCTATGGTTGTGTGCCTAGCCGGCGTTTCTGTTCCCGTGCCTCCAACAGCAGCTGCTTTTACGCCAGCAAGCAAGAAAATAATCGCGCATGCGAAACAACCTTGTGTTACGGAACGCTTCACGCTTCGAAGCATTGGACAGCGTTGAAAGTGTGTTGCAGTGTGGATCACAGGAAACTATAGACACACGTGACTGGAGCACGGACATAGAGAGATGTGCTGTGCATCTGTTGTTCTTGTTGATGCAGCACAAAAACACACGAAACCCTAGTCACAAGCAGCTTCTCTGCAGAGTTCCTTTTTTCATGTACTTGACCTTACCCATCTCCCTCTCAGCTGTTACCACAGCATCATGCCTCGCAGCAGAGCATACTGGCTCACCGCATGGTTAAGGGCAAGAAAAAAAAAATTGGCCGCACATCTACTTGCATCACTGCAAGTGTTGTTGAAGACTACCATCTTCTGCCGTCCCTGACCCTCATCCACCGACCTCTTCTCCCCCCCTGTCACGGTCCACACATGAGGGATTTCCGGAGTTCAATTTTGCGGCATCTCGCAGTGCTGCGTCATCTGCCGGGACGTGGCGCTCGAGCCACTGGCGCGAGGCTCGGGCCCCAGCCATGTTTGTAGTTCGTGGTTAAGACACTGTCAGTACAACACCAGTTGTTCTGCTGACGCTCTTCCTCAAATAAGCCTAATATCTTTTTGCAGAACTATTCTGAAAAAATGTGTAGTATATTTTCACATTAATGAGATTGTAAATGTTTCACTCAAACAATTCTAATAACTTATGGCCGGCCGGCTGAATCGATTACCGCTAGACTAACGGGCCAAATTTTTCGCGCGTCAGTAGCCTTTAAAACAAAGGGTAGGCAAACACCCGCAGACGTGAGACTCACGTACGTAGAGCGTGGCGAGGCCCCCCGCCGTCGTCGTCGTCGGCCTGGTGTAGCTCCGGCGCGACGACGTCGGGCTCAGACAGGGAGACATACGGGCGCCCGCGGCCGTGTATCCGCTCAGTCCCACGGTCGACGAGCGCAGCGGGCTGCGGGGCCTGTCGGCGCCGTACGAGCCGGGCGACGGCGACAGCGAGCGGCTGAGCGCCGTGGGCGCCGACAGCGAGCTGTACGGCGTGCCCAGACCCGACGAGTAGCCGCCGTACCGGCCGCTTCCGAAAGAACCGTACGACATGACGCACTCTGGTGATAGAGTTGTTCAAAAAGATCCGACGTTTGAAAAGGCCGCCTTCCAAGTCTTCAGGAATTGAGTGGAAGGCTTCTCCGCGTCAACGTAGATCGACTACGGTAGCTGCGGCGGCTGAACCCCGATACACCGTCGATGGTGATCGTTCAGCGATGCAACTTTGGCAGCCAAGTCAACAGCAGTGACATTAACCTATTACCCTGTCGATTTTCCCCCCTCCGTGCACTGAAATGTGCCGAAGAGCGAATCAACGCTGAACGTCCGCTGGTTGTAGTACCGCAGTCGTAAAGGACGCCGACTTGACGACGACAGCCGCCGATGTCCGTAGACGAGTCAACGCTTGTCACACGGGTCCTCACACGACCACAACAAGATCGATCAGCGTTCGTCGAACGGCACAAACACGCGACACAAGACGGAAGCCCAGAAGACTGCACACCAGACAGGCACGCTTCGCAAACGTTGAACCTTGTCCTCACGGGCTGGTGTCGGAAGGGAATTTCTTTCACAGGAGGAACCCGAATTCCGCAGGGCAGCAGCAGCACGGGCGGCTGCCGGCCTTCAGCGGCCCAGGCAACCGTGTCTATCCAAGAGTGCACGCACAGCGGAGCGATGGAGCGCGTCCTTTCGGATTCGCCGCGCACAACAATGAAGAACCGGCCCCGACCACGATGCGCGCGAACGACCAGAAATGGGGGGAAGGGAACGAAAGGGCGTTATTATTACGACGACGTCGATGCAACGACGAGCAAGGTCGACCGCGCTTGCACCCGTGTTACGCGCACGTCAAAACCCCTCCGAGACGACGGAGTTGGGACGAAGAAGCCGCGTTGGCCGGCGTCGAACCACGCAAATGAGTCTTATCAAAGCTTATCGTCGCCTATCGCACGAGATGAGCAGACGACAAACGAAGCCCATTTGCAACCAACATCACTGCAGCCTTCTTTTTTCTATTGCCGATAGTCGAGAGTTCAAATCACACGGCGCGCCAACAGCAAGGGGGTGGTAGCGCAAACAGACCGCGAAAGTTTGCGATTTTAGGCTTAGCTATGCAACTCGACTCTCCGGACGAATTATTTCGAGGCCGCCGACGCAATCACAGTTTCCGCGAGGCAAAAAGAAGTTGAGATCTTCATTTCGTAAGTTAGCACACTTTTTCCCTCCACTTCTCACGGGTCCGGCCCGATTTCCTCACGGCACGCCGCTAGTTCGGCGAAGCGCGCAGACGATTTCTTCACCAGGCGCGCACGGATGCAGACGACGCAGCCTGGCACAGCAGACGACTTCGCCAGCAGACGACAATGCGACGCTGGGCGGTGGGGGGGAAACGAGCGCAGACGCCTCGCACGCGTCAACCCAGAAAGGCACACACACACACAAAGGAAGAGAAAAGCCCAAGTTCCTTTTAAAAATGGCGCAGCAAGTCACATACGCGGCGCACGACGGACGCGGCAGAAGATCACGCGCGCCACGCAAGCTCGCTTGTCCACACAAAACCCACGCGCGCACACGCAGCAGAACAACGCCGCAAACGATGGGACAGACAACACAGCCGCTGCGTAGAATTGACTGCGAGAGCGACTTGATGGCGCGCGCTTCGAAAAGACCGGGCAAGAGGGGAGAGAGCGATGCTCGAAAAAGACCCCGAGAGATGAAAGGTCTTCGCCGGTAGACCCCGAAATTTATTATTTTCAGCAATGCCATTTTCTTCTTTCGCTCTCCGACGATGCCCCTTTCCTCGAGCCAGTCTTTTTCCGACCCTGGGCCAGCCCTAGCCGCACGCCCGCTCCTAGGTGTTCGTCGCACCGAAAAACAAACCGAACAGAAAGTTGAAAGCGGGGAGGGCCGGCTAAAAGGTTATAAATACCCCCTCCCCGAAGCGAAAGGACCCGCACCCTCGCAGCGACCGAAGCAACCCTCGACGTCGCTCGTCCAAAATACGACGTCGGAACGAGCGCTGGGCTTGTCTGCTGTGTGGGGCTTGAAACTGCCACAACAAAGTAAGAAGCCCACGAGACGACGGACACGACGACGACAATGACTGCGCGCTGTTATAAACTGGGACTTCAAGGGCCCTGCCAGCCGGAGAACCACCCGTTAGAGGCGCCAGAGCAGACGACACCTCGTTACGTGTCAGCGACGGTACACGGCCTGACCTGGCCTCGTGTGCAGATGGTCTTTGACACCTTTCTGCGCATGCTCCGCGAAGATACGGCCGTTCTATGACCGCATCCAGGTTCCATCGAGCAGCAGTGATCGGAAATGCGACAACACCAACTACAATCGTAAACTTTGATTTTAATTCGGTTGCGGTAGTCAACAAAAACAAGAAGATTAGCACAAGTCATTGTGCACAGGAGCGGCAAAATCCGGACGCGCGGCGCTGTTAAGCAAGAATACGCTGATGGCGATCAAAAACGGCGGGTTGTCATTAGCGTGGTTCGTTGCTCTTTTTTTCCTTTTTTTTTTACTGGCGAGAGGGAAAGTGAGGCAAACATGCTTGCCTGCGATAAACTAGAAAGTGGCGTGACTGACCCGGTTGCTACAGGAACCAGGGCAGTGATTAAAAACATGCAAACCACTATCGACGTATTTCCATTGATATTGATTAAACACATCTTTCAGCAAGCAGTGCTATTTCCCAGCTCACGGCAAACTAGCAAACACCACATGGCTGTGTATCTGCTACGATAGCCTTATACGATAAGACTATATAGAAGATTATGACGATAGCCTTCCGCCACCCCTGCCACGTAACTGCACTCTTCTCTTCCCCGCCGACATCCCACCTTCCCCTCCCGTCTCGCTCCTCCCATGATACACTTCGCACTGCTGGGCGTGCTGCCGGTTGGGACCTTTTGTCACTGTTAAAAACTGGAGTTCCATCCCGAGCACGAGCCCTTTTTGCACTTTTTGGCCAAAACATTGTTTTTAGCGCATTTTAGTGGCCACCACTAAAACCAGGCCCACGTCTATTTTTTAACTAAATGAACACTGGCGTGTCAGTTATGTGTTGACAGCTTAATAGGCATGACGTTTGCCTTTTGCTGAACAACACTGACAATTATGAGGTATGCCACCAGATTTTCTAGTTTAGAAAAGGTTGTTCACCAATTCCTTTACCTTTTGGCCGGCCCGCTAAATCGAGGGACAGACAGACAGAGAGAACAAAATTTCTCCGTCAACTTAGCTGAAGACTACAGTCGTTACGAAGAAATTATAGAAGCCATCCCATCCTACGAATGTAGACGACCAGCGGAGCAGTAGAGTGCTAAGCTGCTCATTCCTGTACCGTCAGACTCGTTTCCCTTATTCATGGTACGCCTGACGCATCTTGCCCATCGACAGTGTCCACGAGATCGGCAGCTGGCTGTGCACGTGTTCGTGGCGTGGCTTCGATACTTTTCCTCCCAGGCTAATGGGGAGGTGTGATCTTTGACTTTCAGCAGCACGTGGGCGGCTGTGTCGCGTTTATTAGCTTGCTTTTGCTACATTGCTTGGCTTTTTTTTGTAAGCTTTACACGTCTAGGCAAAAGGAAAATGTGGTGGTCTTGCGTACGCAGAAAACTCCTCCGGTGCAACCCCATGAGCGAGAAAACAAAGTTGGGAGTGGAGTTAGGATTATACCCCTGTCACACGGGCACTTTCAATCGCGATTGAAGTGAATCGCGATCGAGTTTTCGAGCGCGCTCGAAGCACTGCCGCTGCTACACGGCCCATTTCAATCGAGATCGAAAAGTTGCACGGGTTGCATTCGTGTACGCCAGATGGCGCTAACAATGTACTTGTGGCCGGCGTCTGGTAACTTCGCGCGGTCGTAGGTATACGTAACTATGTAGATATTACCTCACGCTTATTTGGGTCAAGTTATTTGACACAATTTGTGGCGTTAGTTGAAGTTGTCACATTCTGTGCAATTACTGAGCGGGGACGAGAGCATCGCCGCTTTCGTTCGATCGCGCTTGGAAGCCTCGATCGCGCTTGAGAAACCAGGATTGAGTTCGAGCGGGATCGAGCTCGATCGCGATTGAAACTGCCGTGTAGCAGAGGCCCGATCCGGATTGAGCTCGATCCGGATCGACTCAATCGCGATTGAAAGTGCCCGTGTGACAGGGGTATTAGTGGGAACAGCGCGTCAGAGGGGGAGCGAGGGTATTTCCGCACAGCGCGAGTACAGCGAGCTACAGCATGAAGCGCAGCTCAAACGCCAACGCCTGGCAGGGGCGAGCAGCAGCGCATCAACGTCCTTGGATGGCGCCCAGTTTTGCTGGTCACCCTTCTTCACATAGTGGAAGGGCATTGCTTTTTCTTCTTCGCTCTTCGAGGGCACATGAGTGGCATGCCGTTCATTCTTTTTTTTAGCTTGTTTTTTTTTTCGTTTTGTACTTTTTTTGCTCTTCATAAAACCACAGATTATGTAGCATTCCTCCTTCTCTTTGCTTCCACCACCTTTCCGCACATGGATGCAATGAAAAATCTCGAACGAGAGGCTGACATGGTCTTAAAACAACTTCTTTTAATTTTCAAGTAAACTCTGTGAAACTTGTCAGTCTCGATGCATTTTTGCCACTTGATTTCAAATATGCCATTATTTTTTCACTTGGTCAATTAGTTTCCCAGGTAATTACAGATAATTAGCAATTTTTAACAAAACAGCGTTGATCATAAAACTGTAGTCTTAATATTTTCCAACACTATGAACCCTGGTGAGTGCAGTAAGAGAACCAGTTTTTTGATGCACCGCTTGGAACTAATTTTACAGCCCATTAAACCTTGGTGTTTGAAATGGGCACTCAAAATGGTTCCTTGCCACTGGTGTCACCAAGGTTTATTGAGCTGTAAAATTAGTTCCAAGTGATGCATCGAAAAACTGGTTCTCATGCACTCACCAGGGTTCATAGTGTTGGAAAATGTAAAGATTACAGCTTTATGACCAACACTGTTTTTATCCATTGCTCCTCCAAAAATGGCTATCTGCAATTATCTTGGTAACTAATTGACCAAGTGAAAAAATAATGGCATATTTGAAATCTGTGGCAAAAAAAAAGCCATCAGAGTTCACTTGAAAATTAAAAGAAGTTGTTTTAAGACCAGTGTCCCCCCTTTAAAGAGTACTGACACAAAATTTCAAAGCTGAGCTAACTCTGTAAAATGCTTTCTTCTTATCAGGAGGTATCTCCAAGCAAGTTTCAACAGAAACCGTTCGTCGTAACATGTTTTAAATCCATTTAAATCCATTTAAATCCCGCATGAGAAACCTCAGAGCGGGCCGACATGACATCATCTGCTACTTGCTCCAAACTGCCGACGTCGGGGCTCCCGTGACAAAGCCGACGCGCTGGCTGTGGTTGGCGCACGCTGCTCCGGCGTGTGTACACGTCATGGTTTCGGGACTGACGTCATGCTGACCGGGCGCGTGGGGACGGTGAAGACCTCGCCTGGTCTGGGCGCGCGTGCGCACACGCGCGTCCAGAGCGGCAGCGGTACGGCAAGAATGGTGACGTCACTTGATACCTCCTGTCATGGCAGCCGCTCAGCGTTGGTTTTGTCAAAACCGAAACTGACGCAAATAAACGACATCGTAAATGAATGTTTACGCTGCGCTCGACCGTCTAATGTGTCATTCTATGATTAGTGGGCTGGTAGGCATGCATAGCAGAGAAAAAAAGGTAACACGAAAATTTCGTGTCAGTACTCCTTTAAGAATACCCACCTCATGTGCACAGTAAAGTCAGTAAACCCACTTCTCTGGGCTAGTCGTTTTATGTCAGACTTAGGCTAGAACTCTGGTCATCAGCCTATATGTTGTGCGTTTTTTAAAGTTTGGTCTTAACTAGCCTCCCAAATTTTTCTCTGCGTTTCTCTTCTTTAGCAAGCAGCCACAGAAGGCGCTCATAAGAATAAGCAGTTGATAGTTTGGGCCTTGCCATTTGTGCTGTGTTTCCTCGTCCCCGCTTGTGTTTTGTACAGCCTAGTAGCGCAAGCATTCTAGACCAAGTTCAGCATAGAAAAGCCCAGCCGGTGCGGAGGCCCAATAAAGGCATCCCAAAACTGTCCCTTCAGATTGACTGCTGTTTAGATGCAGCAAGTTTCTCGGGGCAAGTTTTGTGACACGCTGTCAGTGCTATACTAGCGCACATAATTCATAGGCCGTATGGATGAATAAAAATATCATTTTCATCATGGTCGTATGGAGGTGTCTGCATTGTGCAACAGGTGGTGCAATGGCCTCCACTGACGGCCATGCCCGGACGGTCATAAACTACCAAAGAACTTATGCTGAACACTGGCAAGCCAACGTGAGAAATGAAAGCAGTGCCCAGAGAGATTGTGAGGGCTAATCAGACACACCCAAGGTAGAGAAGTGCCTCAAATTGCTCAAGATAGCAGAAATTGACTCGTACGTTTGTGTAACATTAAAGAGATGCAATCGTTACTGCAACGCGGATTAATCTGCATGTGTCAGCAAGCTACCACGACAGATGTTCTCATAGGGGCATGACATGCAGGGTTGGCATGTGCTACAGCTTTGTCAGTGCCAGTTTTGAATTCCCTTGAGCAAGAGTAGTCACTTCATACCTGTGAAGCGACTCACTAGTATACCAGAATTATAATTTTCGTTATAGCTTTAGGCTGCGAAAGCAGGGGCGGTTGGTGTGGCATACATATTAGCAAATTTACAAAAACAGGACAAGACGAAGGGTAATTCTTAACCATTACCATTAGATTTTGACGAGTGTAGTCTCACCAAACCAATTGCAGGTGCCACAAAATGTCGCTCCAGCGGCTACAGCCACGACACGCAGTGCACCCCTCATCACCCACAAACGAGTCGCACAACGCCGCAAAACAGTTTACCACCAAGCACGACGACAGCGCCAGTTTGGTTAAACATAGGCTGTCAGCAACAGCCCATGTCCCCCAATCATATACTAGCTATCCCTAGATCATGAAACTCCTGGAACATAGCCGCCGCAAAACAGTTTACCACCAAGCACGACGACAGCGCCAGTTTGGTTAAACATAGGCTGTCAGCAACAGCCCATGTCCCCCAATCATATACTAGCTATCCCTAGATCATGAAACTCCTGGAACATAGCCACCAATCACGTGATTGGACAGGGTTCCAGGACTCTTTCTCACGTGACGGAGGAACAGAGTGCAGAGGGGCTTCCAACAGCGGCTGCCATTTAACGCAACAAAGAAGAAAAAAAAAATCGCCAGGTGAGTGAAACGGGGAATCGATGCCAGATATGACGTCAGACCACGTGCCCGTTCAGTTCGGCGTGCTCAGCCTCTTATGAAAGCGAAACGAGCTTTCAACGCAAGAGCCAGGTTTCGACACGGGATTCCGTTTCAACCTCACTCTCTGCTAAGTAGAAGCGAACTTGTCGCAACTTTTTACGCCGTCGTCTTCTTGGCTCCGATCCAATGTCTACGGTTCGTCTCGGCCAAAAGAGCCAGAAAGCGAAAAAAATGCGGCCCAGTCATTTCTCCGTGCGTAAATAGAACTCGACGGCCATCGGAATTGACGGGGCGCCTAATTTACAGCCTGCCAATGGCCGCTCGCCGCCAACCATTAGAAAAGAAATCCGGCGCAGAATAGGAATGGGTTGGGGTGCACTGAGTAAGCAACCCCAAATAACAAAAACTAAGCTACTCCTATCCCTAAACAGAAAGGTATTCAATCAATGTGTTCCACTGGTGATGACAATCGGAGCTGGAACTTGGCGCCTTACTAAACAACTGGAACGCAAACTTAGGTCAGCCCAAGGGGCCACGGAACAAATAATGTTAGGAGTAACACTCAGGGACAGGAAATGAGCTACCTAGATCAGAGAAAGAAGTACAGCAGAAGACATCATAGTTGAAGTGAAGAAAAATAAATGGACTTGGGCTGGCCATGTAGTGAAGCAAACCGACAACCGGCGGACAATTAGGGTAACAGAGTGAATATTAAGACATGGGTCTAGAAGAAGGGGAAGGCTGATAACACAATGGAGGGATGAAATAGATAAATTTGGGGGTAAACTATGGACTCGAGCAGCGCAGGACAGGAGCGGTTGGAGGTCAATAAGAGAGAGAGAATGGCTTTATTGAGGTAAGGAGGCCAGATGCCCTGGGGGGAGAGAGGTCAATAAGAGAGGCGTCTGCAGTGGACCCTAAACAGGCTGTTGATGATGATGATGAATGGCCACAAACCAGCCGGCAATGCTGCAGCATGCACGAAAAATGCACAAACATTTTCTGAATGCAGACCCTATGGCAGATTCATGATTTGTCGTGACACGATTAGCAAATTTGGTACTGCCCCCCGTGCTCCCAACAGTCTATCTATTGGAACAGTCAATTCTCAAACGAGCTTTGCCTCTTTTTGAACACAAGTGCCTCCCGACGGACAACTTGAAAAACGGTCGAGGCCCAGTGCCGGCACATAGAGCACGCGCTGCTGGGAGTGTCGCCTGCTATACTCGGTGACAACTTGAGAACGGCACCGGAAGTTGCCGCTGTGCCTTATCACCGTAGCCGGATGTTTCTCCGCGCGGCGCAAGTAGGGCGTTACTGGGAATATTTTGAACATGGCGTGAGCCGTTCCCGTGATTTTTTGGACTTAATATGCTTATAAACGACTCCAGTGACGACAAACAAACTGCGTGAGACAAGGCAGACAATATCGCACATTCATAGCAAACCCCTTTCAAAACGAGCGCGCACTGACCTCACGGGTCCGGCGCTTTGGCGGAGTGATACACTACATGAGGTGGTGCCGTTCTTGAGTTGTAACCGAGTGTAGGCTGTTCGTCTCCCAAGGCAACCTCCCTTTTTTTTGTCGCACTCTACACAACAAACTTGCAGCTCAGAAGCTTTCTGGTTGTGTAACCTCTTTCCTCCCTTTTCTCTTCATTTTTCACTGTTTTGGTACAAGAATTGCTGAGTAACAAAAGAAAGATCTCTCTCTCTCTCTCTCTCTCTCTGCTCCTGCACCTGGCCTTCAGCATTTCTTAAGTTTACTCCGCTGCAAGACACTGCCACACAGAAAAGTTTGCACTCAAACAGAACGGTTATTGCTGTAGGTGGGATTCATCTACATGGTCATCATCATCATCATCATCATCACCAGCCTATCTACGCCCACTGCAGGGCACAGGCCTCTCCCATTATTCTCCAATTACCTCGGTCCTGTGCCAACTGTGACCAATTTATCCCCGCAAACTTCTTGATCTCATCTGCCCATCTAACTTTCTGCCGCCCCCTGCAACGCTTGCCTTCTCTAGGGATCCACTCATGGTACTGAACCTATATTTAGGCGCAAAACAGCCCTAGCAGCAGCCAACCCAGCTGAAAATTTACTCCATGCGTGAGCAGACCCCCGCAAAAGCTACGAAGTACACTGTTTAATTTTCAGCACATTTGCAATGATAAACTGAACGCCCCTGGGGTTATATTAGACCTTCGTTTGGAGTGCTACGCTGCACACTGCCAGTTTCTTGAAGCCCCTTCTTTGTTTGCACTGAATAGGCCTAGAATGCTTGCTCCCATTGCATGGTAGGTGCTGTCTTGGCCGAACTTGATAATCCCAGTCCAGCTTCTAGAGCACCATCCTCATGCCCATTACACTGCCATTACTACCCACACACCCAAGGCAGCTAAGACAACGTAAAGGCAGTGGGGACGGTGTTTGATTGATTGTGGGGTTGAACGTGCCGACGCAACGCAGGCGATGAGGCATGCCGTAGTGGAGGGCTCCGGATTAATTTTTGACCACCCTGGGGGTCTGTAACGTGCGCCGAAATCATCGTACACACGGGCGTTTTTGCTTTTCGCCTCCATCAGAAAAGCGGCCGTCGCGGCCAGGAATCGAACCCGCGACCTCGTGCTCAGCAGCGCAACGCCTGAGCCTCTGAGCCACCGCGGCGGGTAAAGAGGATGGTGTTTAATGCTGCGAGGCCAATTAGGCCAAAGAGTGCCAGAGATAGTTATTTAATGCCAGTGACGTAAACGAAAAAAATAAATTATGCAAGTAAAAACAAAAGTGAAATGAAACAGAAGGCAATGAAGATGGCTGATTTTGCATGATTATGCATAGGTAAGAGGCTGCGAAAATTTGATCTCCGTCAAAAATTCAGTTTGATACAAAACGTAGGCTCGTCGGCTAAACAATATGATGGGTGCTGTGGAATGTGTTGTCCGTGTAGTTCAGGCAAATGTTAGCCTCGTGTTGTGTCAAGTCCCTCGCAACATACCGTATTTTCACACATATAACCCGCACCAAAAATGCGATAATTTCAGCGGCAAAGTAGGGGTGCGGATAATACGCGGGGTTTTTCGATTAGTGCAGCTTCACAGCAGTGCGCGATGTGCCGTGAAGATGACCTAGTGTGCAACAGTGAGGACTGCGGCTCAAGTGATAGCTCTAGCGAGAGGAGTGACACTGAGTGAATTGTGACTTTCGCCTTGCAGTCAGTGTAATCTACTTGCTAAATATACACTTATTCTGTCTACATAGTATGTGATCTACTGCTTGAGCAGTAGCTTTGGTGCAGCCTTTCCTGTATGAAATGTGAAAGCAATACGCGAGCATTTTTTTTTTTGTTGTTGTTACGGCGGGCTGAAAGTGGGCGTGTGGATTGCATGCAGAGGCGGGATATATGCGCGAAAATACGAATGGGTGGTCCCGCGATGAGTTTTGATTGATTGATTGTAGGGTTATATGCTCCGACACAACACAGGCAATGAGGCGGGCCGTAGCGGAGGGCACTGAATTAATTTTGACCACCTGTGGATCTTTAACGTGCACCGAAATCTCGTACACATGGGCGTTTTTGCTTTTCGCCTCCATCAGAATGCGATGAGTTTTAGCAAGCCAAGCCTTGGTCTTGCAGCCAACCTGGATGCTTCATGGAACTCTCGACAAAGGGCTTATTACCGCATCAGGAGGCGCAAAAAATTTCTAATGATGCCACTCGCAAGCCAGCGTTTGTGTGTGGGTGTGGCAGTGTGAATGCATCAACGTTGCAACAAAGATCAATTTTCTTCTATCCTGCATTGCAAATAACAAATGAAACTTGACGGAAGTGTTTGTTATTATCTGACGAACCCGGTACGATGGAAATGTCAAAACATGTCTTTACGCAATAGATTCTGACACTCAGCTTGCATGCCTCTTTAAAAGAGACCACACCAGTATGAAATGCGCCAAGCATGCAGAAAGCATTCCTGCAAAGTTATCACAGAAGCATGCCTTTGTGGAAAAGTGCACGCATCAATTCACGCAAGACAAATAAGTAACGCACAGGTTGTACGGACAGTGCTAAATAAGCAGCGCTAGATTGATGTCGACTAATGACACCCTACTTTCGCCAAGATTAGGTTGTTTTCGGAGAAGAAACTTACAAATGAACAAGAAAAAAAGAAATTGTGAGTCACCCTAAACGAAATAGTTTCAAAAAATATGCAAATTTAATTTAAAACATTACAAATTTCACAACTACAGCATAAAGTAAAACGGAACTGGCATTCAACCGACGCAACTACGAGAATTCTCCAACCAAAAACCACTTTTTGCCTGAAACATTCCATCCCTTTATACTCGTCTGTGCTCCCCACGTTTTTTCTTCTCTCGCTAGCGCAGCGCCAACGCTATCGGATTACGAGAAAACATCGGCCCCCTTCAACACCGGAAGAAAACGGCAGCCGACGAAATCACGACCCGACCCGCTAAAACAACACAGCGGGGCCGCCGCTATTTCGAGAAACGGTTCCGCAAAGCTTGTCCAAACAGCAAGGAGGGAAGGGGGAGGGGGGGGGGGAGGGGGGAAGAAAGTATAAACGCATTTCAGAGGCAGAGGCTGAACCAACAAGCGATTGAAGCCCTACAAAGCGCACAGGCAAGCCGGTCTCCCTTCAATGCTGCGACCCCTTCCCGAGAGTGCTGATGCGAATCTTGGCACTCTCAGAGAACTTTCTCCCCGATCGCACGCTTGTTCCGACCACCCACAGAGCTGGCTTTGTGTCACTTCTCTACTCGCAGAGTAAACAAAAAAATGAATGAATCATGCAGTGGCGCACACCAATTTTGAGGGAATCTGATTTTTGTGGATGTTCTCCAGGACACAATGAATGCTGAAGGCAGATCAACGTATCGTTACAATGCAAAGATCTCACACAGCCTTATCAGCCTGTGTTCCAAACCAGAGCTCAAAGCCCTCTCTAATTCCCAGATTTCCAGAGGGCTGCTTTGGAGTCACAAAACTGCGAGAGGTAACCAGCTTCCACTGTAGCAGCGATCACAAACTATGCGCAGTCCTAAAGTTGCCAAATCCACTGCTGAGACATTTGCAGGCATGTATGATGCGTTTTTTTTTTTCACAACAAGCCTCTTCCACGCCGAAATTTGCCTTCACATGGACTTTTGGAAAGACTGTGACCACTATCACACACTCACTCCCTCCTGCATTCAGGACACGTTTGGGACCTCGCATCTCTCCACAAAACCTCACAGCCAAGTTCTTTATTCTCTTCTCATCCTTTGCCCCCTCTGCCTTTAAGGGGCCACGAAGATGAAATACAACTTCAGTTAATTAAAAAGGCCGCTTTGTCCTGATAACAACGATACCAATTTTATTGCACATTTCCAACAAGTTACTGAGGTACTAAAGGAAGCATGTTACTAAAGGAAGCCACTTTCTGGGTACTTCTGTCCAAAGTTACTGAATCTCGTTTGTACGATTAACGGCCACCAACCTTAGCAACTGCCCAGAACATGACTGGGCAGTTGTAGTGGGGCCCCTAGCAACGTTTTATCGTACACCTATCGTATCGTATCGTAACATGCAGTTAACACCCTCATCACTGTTCTCAGTGCTGGCGCATGTTACATCACTCCTGCGCATCATACCCCATTCCTCTAGTGTGAAATTTGAAGTGTTTCAATATTCCTTGCGTTTTCTCAGTTCAAAAACATCTTAAAAACGTCTCAGTTTTAAAGACTTTCAGGACTGAAATGGAGCTGAGTGAGTAGTGAAGACTAGTCATTTCAAACTGAACAAAAAAGTATTTTGCCTTCATGGCACCTTTAATTTATAATGTTTTGCGTGATTTTTCTCACTGGCCACTGCTGCATAAACGTATATGTGGTTCAGTTCTGATCAACAAAATAATGCGCTCCTGCTTGATGCCCCAGAGATTAAACATTACACAGAACATGCTTGCGTTCAAAAAAATTCAAATTAATCCGCAATCAGCTTTTGCATTTAGCATTTGAATCCTGTGCAAAATCTCAACCTTGATAACTTCATTTTTTTTATTACTAGTAGGTGGCTTCGCATACTTGTGCTACCCTAGTGCTTTCCATACAAATGCTGCAGAATGAGTGGCGCTGACACAACCTACATTGAAGCAGAACACTTTGCATTTAGCACGTACGGCTGTTTTTGTTATTCGCCCGCACCCAGAAACAGCAGCCATATTTAAATCAAACGCCTTAGCCGGCAAGTTAGACTGGCCGGTACAATCCACGATTTCCAAGCCCTGGGCGTAGATCTTGTAGGAGCGAGTGCTTCTGTCGTATTCGTTGCTAAAAATTAGGATGTATATATGGGCCTCTCCACCAGTGTCTCCTTGCTGTAACGTTTTTCGTAGCTTGGGTAGCTTGGACATTGCTGCCAGAATTCTGCTCTCCAAGGTCCACTTTTGAGAGGGACCACTTCACTGTTTAAAAGTGCTATGCGCACAGAGTTTGTTGAGAAGACACGGCATCAACAGCAAGATGACTGCATGAGCTCTAATTCAGACCACAAAAATTTAGATTAAAGGAGCCATGAAGAGAAAACACAAGTTTGGTTCATTCAAAAGAATGCCTCGTCAGAATCATACTGACACCACTTTTAATGTAAACTTCACTCAAATAAGCTACATAATTAGCAAAAAAGGGAATGGCCATGTGACCCACAAGCTCATTTCCCGCAACAGAACCTATGATGTCATACCAGCCAGCTATGCGATTGGCGGAGGGTGGCAAAAGCAAATGCAAATTAGGCAGAGCTTATAAGCTTGCCGAACGAGCTGTTTGCACTTAAATTTAGGGCACATTCTTTTTAAAGCCCTATGAATGGTGGGACAAACAGTGGAAGTTACGAAAGCACACGTAAACATTGAAGTACCGATGCGTACTGCTGTTGGTACTGTGCGCACTATGCTTGGTTTAGCTGCACAGCACTGCGGAGCTTTGGGGTTGTCTCAGACAACACTGGCCGAATGACGCAAGCGGCGATGTCTTACGTGACCGTATTTGTCGAGTGAGCACCATGTTTCACGAAACGATTGTCACCATGAACAAAACAAGCCAGGTAAAAATACGTCCACCAACAAGCCAAAGGCAGAAAATGGCTTGCCGCGGTATGGTGGTGCCCTCTAGGTTCACTAACAGTAAGCAAGGCCCTGTGATGTCATTGCAGATCACGAAAACACACGATTTGCGGGGAAATCAAAATTTTAACTTAAATTAATTTCTCAGTGAAGAAAGCATCGTTTGCATTCGGTCAGCGCTGGGGGCACTATAAAACACGAAATCTTTCGAATAACACAAACTTGTGTTTTGTCTTCATGGCTCCTTTAATTAAGAATGGGAAGAGAGGTTGGCAGCATGTTTGATTTCTTAAAGAGGTGCAAATCATCACAAAGTCTATCAATACAGTGCCTATTGGGAGTGGACCATTTTGATAGAAAATTTCAAGGCCCAACTACATCACTTTAAAGGAGCCATGAAGAGAAAACACAAGTTTGGTTCATTCAAAAGATTGTCTCGTTAGAATCATACTGACACCAACTTTTTAACGTAAACTTCGCTCAAATAAGCTACATAATTAGGAAAAACGGGAATGGTCATGCGACCCACCAGCTCATTTCCCGCAACAGAACTATGTCAGCACATGAGCAAGCTCTGCGATTGGCGGAGGCTGGCAGAAGCAGACGCAAATTAGGTAGAACTATACAAACTAGACGAACAAGCGATTTGCGCTTAATTTAGGGGCACATTCTTTACAAAGCAATAAGAATGATGGGACACAAACAGTGGAAGTTACGAAAGCACATGTAAACATAGAAGTACTGATGCGTTCTGCTTTTCGTACTGCGCACAGCATGCTTGGTTTCGCTGCACAGCACTACGGGGCTTGGGGTTGTCTCATGTCTCAGACGACCCTGGCCGATTGACGCAAGCAACGGTGGTCTTATGTGGCCCCATTTTGTCGAGCGAGCACTGTTCAGGGAACGAATATTTTCTCCCAGAACAAAAAACAAGCCAGGTATTAAATGCGGGCAAAAAACAAACCAAACGCTTGCCACGGTATGGTGGCGCCATCTAGGTTACGGAGCGTAAAGAAACGCGGGAACAAACCAACACCGCTGTACAGGGTGGAGACAACCTTTGAACCGTACCCGTGCCGCCGCAATTGGGCCAACGGGCTCAACGCGTTATTCTTTTCGTTTCCCACGTCACCTAGCAACGCGAAACAGACAATATGATTCAAACTTCTTCGGTAAACCGCGTTGCGGCGATAATTTTAGCGCGGTTTTGACACAATGACTTGCTTCGGCGGCGAGCGAGCAACCGAAAATGGCGGCGCCAGCGTATACGTGTCTCTACCCTGTACGGCGGATGCGTGAATGAAGGTACTCTAGGCTGCAGAGCGGTCAGTTTCAGTGATGTCACTTGGGACCATGAAAACGCACGATTGAGCGGGAAAATCAAAATTTTAACCTAAATTGTTTAATTTCTCAGTGAATAAAGCACCGTTTGTATCCGGACAAGCGCTGGGGGCACTATAAAACACGAAATCTTTCGAATAAAACCAACTTGCATTTTCTCTTCATGGCTCCTTTAAAAAGGGGGAAACTCTGCTCTTAGGACAAGCTTCTTCTTTTATTTGGGAGTAAATTTGCATGCAAATTTCACAGTGCGTTCTGCCCATTCCCAATGTGTGCGTCCAAGTGTTTCGACTCCTCTTTGGCTCCCCTTGTGATGTCAACGTGTCGCGCTCAGTACGACGCCCCTTTCAAGAGACGCGCTATTTTTATGGCTGAACAAATGGGCTATTCAGCTGCTGTCCGAAGACTCGATGTGAATGAACTGACCATCTCCAGATGGCAGCTACAGCAGGGGCGGGGCTGCCTTTTCACGTGCGAGCCCGGCCGAAAAGATTTCCGTGGGCATTGCCAGGGCTGCCACATCAAATTGGAGAAGGGTGCTGCGGATTTCGTCACAAGACAGCGCAACTACCTCATAGCGGTCAGTGTTGTACTGATATAGCTTGAAACAAGCAACATTGCTCAACAGATGGGCACCCCGCGAACGAAGTTCAAAGTGTCACAGGTGGGCGTCTGGTCACAGTGCTTGAAAATTAAATGTGCTTTCTTATTTTGTTTGCAACAAAAAGTTACCCGCCGCGTTACTTTTGCGATTTCATGTTTTCTTCCTGGATGCAATGAAAACTCACTCCTCGCGTTACAATGGAGTAAATACTGTAGTTAAAATATTTTCCGCTAATTTGTAGGCCGCTTAGTCGTAGAGCGACAGCTGTACATTGAACAGCCCACAGAGATTCTCTATTTTGTCCAGGTAGTGCAAAAAAAAACATAGAATTAAATGTTGTAGCACAAATGGAGCTGGAAAGGCAGCACGTCCAAAATTTATGTTACAAAAGGCCTGCCGGGGGGCCATTCTGAAAATGGTTCTTGCAACTGAATCGTGAGTAGGTAGGTGTGTACGACGCAATACAACTGCCCTCTCCACTGATTCATCTCACTAAAAAACCATCGAAAAAGGGTACCACAAGTGGGACTGAAGTTACACCCCCTCCAAGTTCTCGAACATGCCAAAGCAAAGGTTTTAAGAACACAGAAAAGCTTTCTAGGATATTTTTACGTCGTGAAGGTGAAAAAGAAAAAAATGCCTGTAATACACCACGAGCATAACTGGAGTGCACCCTGCATCAGCTGCTCTTTCCCGCTTCTGATCTCAGCCCTCATGAGTGCCTCATTTTCAAGATAACTTCCAAAAACCTGATCACAAGGACAACGGCATAGCACCGCACCACTGGCTCTGGCAAAGACTTCCCCTCCGCATACAAATGCGCCTGCTACGCACCAACTATAAGAACACAGCCACAGTTCAACCTAACAAATGTCCCTTTTGCTTGCCACACACGGGAACAAACACATTCCATTTCCAGCCGCCGCAGCGGTGAACAGATACCAGTGCTTGGTATTGAGAACCTTGCATTGCTTGCGCATGTGGCAGTCGGACAAGATGGCGCTACACTGAATCACGTGAAAACTGGCACTTGCGGCTCATGACAGCCACAGGTGGCCATTTTGGTCACATACGCAACGTGGATAATACCGTATTTACACGATTGTAGGTCGACCCTTTTTTTCAAATTTGACAATCCAATGTCGGGGGGTCGGCTTAGAATCGAAGTCAAACCGTCTACCGCTAGTAACGGCAAGAGAAACGAGAAATCGGGGGTGTTACGAGGTGGGGACAGCTTTGCACCCTCGTTCCCATGGTTATGGTCTAAAGTGTGAACCGCATGAGGCGTTTTCTGCTCGCGAAAATGGGCCGCGCTAACGCTGCCGCAAATACCACGCGCATTCTGCGAGCTACGGCGGCGGCGGCAACATGGCGGCGTCACCAGCCACGAAGAGGTGCACGTAGCTCCAGCGACCGCTTCTAACCGCTCGCTAAGATATCACTGAAGGCACAAACGACGTTTGTGCAGGAAGGGATCTGACAATGTGGTCGAAAACGACACTATAAAGCATTATCCGCGCTGCGAGGGAAAGCGCCAATCAAATATCCGCCACCGTGATAAGCCTAAGCATCTCCGGCGGCGCCAGCCGGCATCTGCCACCATGAAGAGCGCGCCTCGTCAGGCTCCTCCCGCTGGCGCACTCGTCACGCGTCATACCGAGGTAGAACTGGTAGAACTCAAAAGCCATTAACTCTATGTTAAAAGCAGTAGAAGCTGCCGTGCGCGGAATCGTCGACGCGGACGTGAAAAAGTCGCCCGCGCAACGCAGACGCGCACGAATCGCGTGCAAAAACGCGTCAAGAAGCGTTTTATTCGTCTCTAACAAACAAAATGAGTATTAGCAAATCCCTTGATTCAATGCGCCGGGCTAACGTAGCCCAAATCGTATCACGTTGTTTAGTACACTTCCGAACGCGATGGTGGGAGGTTAGTCGCTCAGAAGTAAATCGCGCGCACCGCCGGTTCCATCAGCCACCATGTTGTTTGTTTTGGTATCGCGCGGCAGTGGCCGCTGCTGGTTGCTTCGATGGTTGTCATCTCGCAGCGAATGTGTTCTTCCCGCTCAACCCACAGCGCATGGTTATTCCGGGTGCTTATACAAAAGCTTTTCTTTTTTAACATCTACCGCGCATACCGCGAGTGCACGGCTCTTGTGGAAGCATTGATGATGGTAGAGCCGCCGTGTGGGTTGACGGAAGTGCTTCTCTTTGTGATACAATTTTCTAGGCGGCACTCGCATTTTTTTTTTTTAAAGATGCAATTTTCGGGGGTCGACCTACATTCAAGTCGACTTACAATCGTGTAAATACGGTAGCAATGTTCACTCCCCAAATTCTTGCATTCTTTTTGTTTTGTTTTTGTTTTTCTTGTAATGAAAGCAACACACGGTATTGCTGGCTGTAAAACATAAAAGACTGAAACTTGCGCTTTCAAACGGTGCCAAAATGGCTGCATTCGTAAACGTAGCTCTCGCACTTAGCCAAGCAAAATTGAGGCGATTTGCCTGAAATTCAATTAAATGGCAGTTCGTAGAAATTCCCAATTTTGAGTCCCATTTAGACAGCGTAGATTTTATTTTGTCACGAAAATTTGCAGACAGGTGCAGAATGGTCTCATAAATGCAAATAGAGCATGTTTGAAACTTTTTTTTTTCTTTTTGTAGGGAGGATTTTTGGATTTAAAAGCCTGGGTCACCCATTAAGGTATTTCTGGGACAAGCGAACACACCTGGTGGCTAGCTCCAGAAATGCAGGTTCAAAATGAGGCATTTTCACGCAAGTGAAAAAAAAGATTTTTGGATGCGAATGTCCATCCCCCAAGTGCAAAAATGGGGTAATGCTGTTGCACGCTGCAGCTTTGGCAAAACCCGGAAGAGTGAAAGCACATCACTCATAATTAGGCGAAACGGCTTTTGTTTTCATGACCAGGACTCCAGAAATCAGAAGACAACTTTCAATAGCTGGATTCATGTTCTGACAATAATAACTGGCCGCACAGGCCGAAAGTACTGACAGGTGTCTGTTAATGCTTTCTTTACAGCCCCATAGGCCATCGGACATGGAGTTCCGATAATTTCAAACGTCCCGGGAAAGCTAGAAACGGCACCTTGTGGACGACTACCGCAATCTGGCATATTTATTGGCAACTCCTTTTTTGGTTTCATTATCGTTTGTTTACATTTCGCGTGCAGAGACGGCGTCGAGATTGAAATTTGAACCCGCGATACCGGCGAGTTGACCGAAAATGGCGTCCACTTCCCGGCGCGTTCCGCAAAAGCAGACAGCTGTGGCAGGGACTGCTGCAGCTGCTGATTTTTCTAGGCCCAGTAGCAGTGATGGCTCCATCAACGTTGTGCGTTCTTCAGATTTTAGTTCTGATGGAGACGCTCCAATTCAACGGCCTCAGACTTACAAAAGCTGGGGCTAAGGTTTGTTTTTGACTTTGGGCTGTATTCGTAAACAAAGTGTGCTTCTTATCTGATGACTGCAGTTTTACTTCCATGTGTAGAGCCTGGACAACGTGTGGAGGGGATATTTTGCCAAATGCACCGCGCCGTATCGCGTTATCACCTTCAAGATAGCCTGGAGCTCATGTCAAGGTAGCGCTGCGGAGTGCCGCACGCTGCTTCTCAAGATCTCTAGATTTCTTTCTCTTCGATTTTTACCACTGAAGTGATAAGGATTTTGTGTGACAACACAAAGAAGTATGCTTGGACGCATATTTTAGAGAGACCGACCTACTCTCAAGTGGCTTCACAGAGTGGCTTCGCGGAGTGGCCCAGCCGTCAGAGCCGCTAGGTTGGCGGGCCCACGAAAATCATTATAAGGGGACTAGACTGTACTCAACATTCACTGCAATCTGAATCGCACTCTGCATGGTCCTTTTGTCCTAGCAAGAACGTGAAAGCACTTCAGAAAGCTCTGGAACAAGCCGCCAATCAGTGAGAAAGAGAAAGGCTTACGACATGAGCATTTTCGAGAGGATGGAAAAAAACATGCACCGTTGTCTCCATAGCAGTGTCAGTGAATGTATTATACAGTCACGGACAACAGAAATGCGAACACAAAAATATGAAAGAGAACAGGCAAAATTGAAAGATGATTTGATTGATTTTTAGGGTTTAACGCGCCGACGCAACGCAGGCGATGAGGCGCGCCGTAGTGGAGGGCTCCGGATTAATTTTGACCACCTGGGGATCTTTAACGTGCGCCGAAATCTCGTACACACGGGCGTTTTTGCTTTTCGCCTCCATCAGAAAAGCGGCCGCCGCGGCCGAAAAATTGAAAGATACTGTTAGTGTTGGTCCAAAGCCACTATTCAAATTGATAGGCGGTGATCAATGCTTTATATTGCCGATTTCAATATATTGTGATCGTTTCTCGTACACCTGATGCGCCCTAGTGGTTAGTGTAGGCATTGCACTTAAAAAAACTGCACTTAGAGAATTAGTTCAAATTTTCTTGCCCCGGCAACATTAAGATTTTTGGCGGCGTTTTTTTGCAAGCTTAGGTGCGTGTGTGTTTTTGCATGCGTTTTTACCCCACAAAAAAGCTTGGCACTCATGGTTATGCTGCATTACCATCAAATTTTCTTGATCCAAAGGCTCCCAGCAAGTCAAATGCCAAATTATGAGGTCAGCTTTCTAACCTGACAACGTATAGATGTTACAAATACCTGGAAATGACACCAGCTATTCTTTAGTGGGATTTAGATCGCAGAAAGGCTACCTTTACTCTGCCAAAGCTTAATGCTGCAGGTCCCCCACATGTCTAACAAGCGGACCTGGAAATTTCAGCCTGCTTCCATCAATTTCGGTTTCGGCTTCGTCGCTGCGTTGCGAAAGTCATATTTGATGCTACTGCGCAGTTACCTAACTGGTGCCTCCGTCACCCACCACTGTTCCTCGAAAAAAGCCCATTTCATGCCTTATTTCTGCGATAACAGCTCCAGCTGAAAGTCTAAAGATAACACAAAATTGTCGGATATCAGTTCAGACAAGCAGAGTGCTTCCACACAGCCTTGAACACCACCAGCTGTTCACCGGCCAGTTTCATTTCCTTACAAGGGTATTTCCGCAGGTCTAGTGTCACTTCTTAGTAGAACCGTCTATTCTGGGGCGGTATTCTCGTAACTGTCCCTTTTAAAAACGTCCCTTTTGCGTCCCTTTCACCGTGACGTACTTCCGGTTAAGCAGTGGGAGTTGGCAGTAGGTTTGCCGCACTTGCGCTACGTCACTTCCGGTTGTTTGCTTTTGGCCAATCAGGGCTCGCCAAAAGGGACACTTTTGAAAGGGACGCAAAAGGGACAAAACTCAAGAATACCGCCCCTGATCAGGTCTCACACAGGCTTGATACTGTTTCTTTTCGAAAACGTTAAGTGGCACTGCAATGTAGAGGGCTTGTAGTGCTCAAATCTTTTCATCACGCAACAACAGCTGCTCGGTAAAAACTTGCAGGGCACAATTCTAGTGCATTGTACTTTATTCCTCCAAGCAGGGTACAATGGTGGATCACAAGATGGTAACAAACCCGAAGTGAAAGTTTTGATAGATAAGTGAAGATCAGAACTGCAACAAGCATCCACCACTGAGCTTGGTTTTCAACTCCAATCGGATTTCTTTGCATAGCTCACTTGCCCTGAATGTTGTGCTGGCCGTAGTCTTTGACAAGGTTTTTTTTACATAACTGGAGACTCATTGATTCCTGTAATGATGTCGAACCACCAGATTTCTTCCAGAGAACAAACCAAAATAGCAAAATTTGAAATAGAGGTTGGGCATCACTACAAGGCTGGGTACCACAAATGCTAACGTCTTTTTCTTTTATATCTGACAAATTATTCCACACAACTCGTTTTTTTTCTAGGACAGGTTTTTGGAACGTTTACCTGCAAAAATGTACAGTGGAATCTCAGTGATACGAATTCGGTTGATACGAATTTCGTTGTGATACGAGTTTTTAAAATTCCCTGGCGAAAATGCACTGTATCCAATGTAAAAAAATGCGGATGATCCGTACGCATTTACCACTCCAGTGTGGGTGATACGAACAGGCGAGCCGCTAGCAGACGACTGCGGCGTGGACGGGAGGTGGGAGTGTTGGTGCGGCCGTGCAGCCTTGGTTGCGTGCGGGCACAAAAGCATTGAGCGTGAACCACATGGAGCGTTTTCTGCTCGCGAAAGCGCGCCGCGCACGCCACAGGCGCGCTGACCCTGCCGCATAACCACCTGCACGCGCTGCGGCCGGTGGCGGCAACATGGCGGCGGCTTCGGCCGCGAAGTGGTGTCGGGAGCTCGAGCGACCGCTTCTAAGCGCTCTCTAAAATATCGCTCAAGGCACGCACGAAGTTGCTTGAGCGGTAAAGGAGCTTATAATGTGGTGAAAACGGTACTATAAAACATCGTCCGCGCCGCTAGTGAAAGCGCCCATTCAATATCTACTGGGGTGTTAGGCCTAAACATCTCCGGCGGGGCCACCGGAGAAACTCGCCGCCATGAAGAGCGCACCTCGCCATAGGCGCAAGTTGGCAGGCTCCTCCCACTGCCGCGCGCGTCGGGCGTCATTTTCCGAGAGAGGTACCGTATAAACCGGATTATAGGTCGACCCGGTATATAGGTCGACCCCCTACCTTGAGGTGGGAAAAGTTGAAAAAAAAAATAATTCGGCACAGAAGCGCACTCACAATGTCTATATTTATTTTCGACGCCCGTCCGTCACTGCCACTCACTATGCCTGCCGAAGTCACTCGTCCGAGCTCTCAAAGTCGTCCGAGGATGACTGCTTCGCACTGTCATCTTCCATGCCATCAGGCGCGTTGCTGATGGAGCACTTCCTGAACGCTCGTGTAACCATGTCGTCGGGCAGCGACTGCCCAGAGAAGGACACCCAGCTTGACACGGTCGCAACCGGCCCGTATGGGTCTTTTTGTTGTCGCCGGCTATCCACTCATTGTACAGTTCGCGGAGCCGGTCCGCGCATAGCCTCCGGAGTGATCGTGAGCGAAGTCCGCCACTTTGTTCTCCAACTCGGGGTGCACCGCTTGACGTCCACGGAACGATCGGTTGCGGGGGTTGCACGCGCACTGGCTCCGCCAGTACCGCACACTTTTCTCCGAAACGCCTAACTGGCGTTGCGCCGCCATATTCCCATTCTGCTCGGTGACTCAATCGCCGTCAGCTTAAACGCCGCGGTGAACTGGCGTCGACTGCCGCCACTCATCTCGGAACAGAGACGTACAGAAATGTACGCACGCACGCACAATAAAGGAGTAAAAGATGAAAAACTAGAGAAAAGCGAGATCAAATAAAGGCCTGATAGTGCGAGAGAGCAGTCCGACACGAATGGCGATGGCGACAGACTACGCTTGCACATTGTTGCCAGACAACGATTTACATTCTGCCAATGACCGCTATATAAGACGAGGGGTGACTTTTGTGCAGATTTTTTTGGAAAAAAACTCGACCTATATTCCGGTTTATACGGTAGCATCTGTCACTGTCGCAGGGTCATGTGGTTCGCGTGCGCACGTCGCGTCGAAGGTGAGCACGCGTTCTTTTGACTCCCGCGTTGACGATTCGGGCCGGCACTCCAGCGCCAGCCTCTGCTGGGGTGGTACCTCTGCCCACGGCCGGGCTAGAGCGGCGGCGTGCGCACGTTGGTATCGACACAGCGCGCGCCGCCGCCCTAGCCCGGCCGTGCTCAGCCTCAGTTGCCGCCAACGTTGCTGCGAACGGCAGTGGGAGGAGCCTCATGACTTGCGCCAATGGGGAGACGTGTGCCTCATGGCAGAAATTTCGAAGCACTCGCAGCAGCTGGCTGGGCCACCTCCGCGGCGCATATTTGGCGCGGATGATATTTTATAGCGCAGTTTTCTCTCACTTTGTGAGCCCTTTCCCACATGAGCAATTTAGTTTACACCTTGAGCTGCGTTTTAACAAAAGGTTAGGAACTGCCGCTGAAGCTACTTGTACCTCTTCACAGCAACAGCCGGCGCCATGTTGCCGCCGCCTGTCACATGCGCGGCACTATTCCATTTTTTCTCGTTTTCTGATGATACGAATTTTCGGGTGATACGAATATTTTTGCCGCCCCTTGAGATTCGTATGACCGAGATTCCACTGTATATTAATTTTTTCGACTACTGATGGTTTGTTACATATAACTTTCTTTTTTTCTTCGACGTCTGGACAAAAATTTGGAATTTGGGCTTTTTTTTCGCAACCTTTACTTATGAAGAGATTATTAAAACTGGTGTTGCCTGAAAGAGAATCAAATGATCTGCATTTCATGTTACTGCAAAATGTGCCTACCCAATATCTTTAGCACAAAAAGATGTTTTCTTAGATATCTAAAAATCGGTCGATTTCCTGTCCTGCAGTAACAAAAAAGTTAAGCTGCGCAACAAGTTGACTTGCATGGAAAGAAATAGCACTTTTTGCGTGTTGCAGTTCATACTTTCGTGATCGTGTTTCATTTGTCCATGACTGCACGTATGGCAATCCAAATCGGAAGCTCCAACCCCACTTGCAGAGATTCCTGCAGGAGGGGTCACCCTGTAAGCTGAAAGAAAGGGAAGGCATGTTTCACTGACCTCTGCGTTGTTTGGCAGGTCGTTGACGCCCCCTATCCTCAGCTTCTCCCGATCCGAGGCCTCCTGGTCTGGCGCAGACTCCTGGCAAGAAGAAGGAAACGACGCATTCACGTCACGCGACAAAAGCTGGGCGAAATCTGGACAACAATGAGTACAGCTTGCCACGGTTGCGGCTTCCACTATTTAGTTCGCGGCCAAAAAAGGAGGGGAACAAAACCAATTTTACGAAACATTAGCTGGAGAAAAACACTAACTGTCCTTTTCTTCAACCAGTGTTCCTTCAAATTTGCACTGCACCCCTCCTCTTGCAGTGAATACACTGTCTTCCCAAGTTAGCAAGCACCTTCCTTATGAAACCACCAAGCAAGGATCTCGCCTTGGTGGAAACCGAAGCGCTCAAAAAACAGGGACGAAGGAAGACGTAGACAGCACTGCGCTTGTTTTTCGTCCCTGTTTTTTGAGCGCTTCTGTTTCCACCAAGATGAACACCTACCAACTAGCCAAACTTTCCGTTCTCCTGAAGCCTCCCCCCTTAAGGGGGGACGTGGCTTTCAAAATCAACTTTTTTATTTCTTTGTGGATTTTGATGAAAATTGGCACAGCAACTGGAAATGCTTCTGTGATAACACCATAAAAACTTCAAAGTAATATGTTGATAACTTCTTTATGTATTAAATGTTCTTTCTGTTCCACTTGTACCGAGCTTGAGCGACTTATAAAACATGACAGAAAACTTGTTCGGAGTGCTTTGCATTCCCAAATTAATGGACGAGGTCGTGACAGTTTTAGAATTTTTTTTTTTACAACACAATGTTTTTCAGTTTTCATTTTTTTAGAGGTTAATGTGCAAGAGGCATGTCGACTATGAACGACTATTTGAATAAAAAAATCACCAAAAACAAATCTGAAAAACCAAGAGTGTCACGACCTGAACTGTTCATCAAGGAATGTAATGCAAGAAGCGGAATCAAAATAGACCCAGCGGTCCCGAAGATATCTCTGGAACAAGCGACACAGGTGGCAAAAAAAACTGTTTTGAGAAAACGGCTTCCGAAGTTGCAACATAGCTTTCACTTTTCAAAAGTCGCCACGGTTGTAGCCTTTCATGTCCTTTTGAACATGGGGCTTCTGGAAGGCATTGCCTTGAAATTGGAGTGCCTTTTACAGCCTTTCTCTTTCCACAAAACATCATTTTCAGCTCCTCTGTGAAGAGTACCTAGCCCAGTTAGCAGACCCAACGGAGGGGGAGATGGCTTTCCATGGGCTTTCAATGCAAAGTGGGTTAGCTGGTTGGCTGTATCGCACTGGACAACTTCCCTTTGCAGTGTTGTCCCCATGGCAACAAGTGAAGCATTTTTTTTTACTTAAATTTGAAAATTTCTGGCTTCTTTTATGTTTTATTACTTTGCCTGGCACAGCAACGTAGTACTCATACGTGCAGGTGTTCATTGCCAAAAGTTTGCATACCACAAGGATGCAAATGAGCTACTTTGAAGCTTGGTATATTATTGTGCATAACTCTAACTTTAATGGAAGGGTTTTTTTTTTCACTACTTTTGACGTTCAAGGCATCCAATATTTCTCGCAGCACGGTCAGTATGCCCTAAGCCATAGATTATATGCATTGGTATCCAGTGATTTCCCTACACCCCCCCTTGTTTTTCTGGACACCCCCCCTTGAATCCCTAAATTTCACTCTTGTCAGTCCTTGTATGGACCTTTTTCAGTATCGATCTGTGCATGCGCGGGCTGCCCATCTGCTATTCTTGGCAGTAGCCTCGGGCAAAATAAACAAAAGTGCACCCCCCGAGCTTGCTGTTAGCGTTGCACGTATTTATTTCCTTTTTTTCGACAGCTCGTGGCAAGTTCGTATGTGCACACAAAAAAGGCTGCTTTCAAAGGAAAGGGGCAAAGTGGTTTGAGGCTGACCACGCTGCGAGCACATTGCTACCAGCCAGGGAGTAGCAAAAAGCGCTACGGAAGCTAATCCTGGCGTTTTAATAAATCGGTGCCTGATTTATAAGTGCTGCATAATGCGTGTACTACCTAAAAATTGTTTCAAGAGCTCAAATTTCGTCACTGGCCCTGGTAACAAGTTCGAAAATGTCCTTATACGTTAAAAAATGGCCAGAAATTAAAAAAAAAAAAAACTGAATACGGACCTTTCATGGTAAAAAATGAATTTCTCAAAATTTGCTTTTTTCTTAGATTGAATAGACAGCACCGCCTCTCAGGTGTATATATATATATATATAGAAAATGAAAAACGTACGTCACGGGGATGAGCGTTTGGTTAACAGACGTCTATTATTTAACTAGTGGGATAAAAAAACAGCTTTTCTAGTTTATGAACCCCCCCCCCCCCACAGAGCCATTGAGACACCCCCCCTTGACTCGATGCCTGGGGAAACCCCTGTTGGTATCAATAATTTCCCTTAAAAAATCACTGTTAAATGCTGCGACAGTAAGTTAAATTTTTAACACAGAGAACATATTTTTATTCCTATATTCCTAACTCAAACCTGTTTGCATGATTATTAGAAGTGCACGGGAAACGTGCAAGAAAGGCGATATGGCTCGCGCGCATCGCAGCGCACGCTTACCGGGACATATCGTACTTTGATTATCCCTGATATGACTTGTCAGGTCACTTTTAAGATTAAATCTAACGTCGCAGGCATTAATTACAACTACTAGCGTTCAATAGTAACCGGTCGCGCAGATATGTGATGCTCCAATGCGCGTCGGCTATGTTGTGTGCGCCACAGCGTTTGACGCGTCGACCGTTTCTTTCCCAAGGCTAGTGAACTCGCAATCAAAACACAGCAATAACTAAGCGTGTAAACATCGCAAATCCGACTAAAAGTTCACTTCACGAACCGCTATCGCAAGCGCGCACACCGCGTCACCCTCCGGGGTCTGGCGACGGTAGAGTCACGCGCACCACGAAGCGTTCGATGACCTCCGCCTTTTGAGCCACACAACTTCCCGTAACCTGGCTCGTGATCTCAGGCCTTCACATCGCGATAACGTCCGTGTTGAATACCACAGACTGAACAGAAACTTGGCCGAGCGAAGCAGCGAAAATGAACTCAAACCGCCCACGCTACGCAGCTCAGGCGGCCGCCATCTTGCATTGCGCCGCGACACTCAATCAGGAGGGTCGTCTTAGCGCGCCCCGACCGGAGGACGAATTATGCTTCAGCATCTATTTCTAGCTTCGTCTGTGCGTCGTTTCTTTTCTGCCGTTTGTGCGTTTGTGAATGAACGAAGATAAAAGAGACGAGCGGAACCGGAAAGATGAACGCTCGGCTGATCTAACGATATCAAAACGGCCGCGCCCGGTGGCACCGTTGCGGAGATACAGCGCTACGAAAATTGCCGTTTTTTCGCCCTTTTGCGCTGCTAGTTTGTCGCCGCGCCTGGCAAAACTATTTTTTTATGCCATTTTGCGACGCTTTTCAGTGGGAAAACTTTGCAGACGCACAGAATAGGAAACATAGAAGCCGAATATGTGGCTTTCAAAAAAACGATGTTTTGGTCATTTTTCTGAAGTTGAAAGCTGCGTTCCCCCTTAACTAATACCCTAGTTACACGGGCACACTTAACCATGGTTAACCTAACCGCAGTTAGACCTAACCATAGTCGGCCGGAGTTACACGGCAGACCTAACTGCAGTTAGCCCGCTAACCATGGTCCGCGCTAACTTCGGTCGGGTACCTAAGTTTGGGCTTCCAAACTGCAAAGATGGCGTCGGACGCGATTACAGGCATGGAGGACTGCAGCGCGGCGACCGATGCGAAGCGCGTGTTGTGGACGACGGAGACGACGAAGGCGCAAGCAAGCGGTGCAAGCGGTAAAAGGTCGCAGAAGCGATCCGGAATGGCAAAAATACACTACAACAACACGACGACGACCCACGACGACGTTTTCACAGCGTTGGCTTTGGCTGACCTCGGCTCGTTGAGTGGCTTCGTAGACAGTGTTGACGGGTTGTTTTTACATTCGCGCTGTCTAAAGAAAAAAAAACGTAAACGTGTGCGCTAAAATAGATAGTTTTGCAACTGCTGTTTTGAATAGTTCGTTATAACCTGGCAACATCTCTTTTTTTGTCATTACAGTAGCTTGAACATAATTTGTCATTTCGCAATTGCATAGACCACGTGACCGCTTGACACACACGCTCGGATTGCGTGTAACAGCAGCTGACCATGGTTAGCGCTAACTGCGGTTAAGCTGGGTAACTATAGTTAGGCGTAACCATGGTTAGGTGTGCCCGTGTAACTAGAGTATAACACAGCCAATCAGCTGAGTTCTGGAATGTGGCCCAAGTAAGGACCATCAGTAGAAGGCTCAGGTAGAAGCTGCTTGTCCACACAGACACCCTTCCCACTTCAATCCCACCACCACACCTGCAAACTGGTAACCAGCCTCCCGATTCCAGTCGCTCTGCATTAGAGCCAGGGGAGCTCCTTTTTTTTACGACGACTGGTGCTATGAAACCAACTGTGGTGTGTGTGGACGTGGCACGCAGGTTTCAACAGCGCACAATGCGCCTTGCCGTCGGGCTTTCCTGCGGAGGCTCAGAGGTTTGTTGTGAAGTCCTTGTACAAAACAAAATTGTTCGTACATGCCTCGTGCCGCGCAGGCAACTTTGTGATTGCGGCGCGGCCAGAACGTACAGGCTCACCCGCAGCGTCTGACTCGGCACCTCTCCAACTCAGCAAAAGCGCTTTTGCGTGCGTGTGTGCGTGTGTGTGCGACTCTTTCAAACGTGCAGAGATTTGTTTTGATGGTTACAGTGGCAACTGTAACAGCTCACTTTTTGACGAGCGGAGCCACTGTGTGTTTGGGCTCCACTGAAGACCGTTACTCTGCCTGTTCGAGTTGTCATATTGCAAGCCCACCAAAGTGCTGCTACCCGAACCATCACTTTTTTTCTACTCGCCAGGTATTAAACAAGTTTGGCTTTCGTTCTTTGTCGTTGGAAACGGAGGCAACTCCCCTGCAAGCTGTTCACTGACCACGCTACCTCAACAGAACAGGGGTCGTACTTGTACGCCTTTGCACTTGTAACATTAGCCTCCTCGGTCCCGGGGTACCCAAAATGGGTACCACAACCATAAAGGCAATAGCTTTCCCCCATTCGAAATTAGCGCGTCAAAAGCTGTCTCCCCGCCAAAAGCAGGCCTTGTTTTCACTAAGCCCTTCTAAATGGCGCAATGTATCCAGGCATCTCTGAAGAGCGAGGCGGCAAAAATGGCTTTCACCGGCGCGAGCGCTCGAATGCGTCCACAGGGTAAACTTTCGTTTGCTTTTTTGCTATTGCAATTTTTTTGCACTTACTTAACTATGGATAATGAACCAAATAAAAGTGTGTTGTAGCATTTTTGTAGCACTTTTGAAGCATTGTAGAATTCTGAAAACATTCATCCTTGCATTCCACACGCACTGAAACCCAGAGTACCCAAATGAGTGCCATCAAATTTTATTACTTTCGTTGCCTTTTTTGCTATTGTAATTTTTTTGCGTTTATTTCTACGGATAATGAATCGAATAAAAATGTGTTACAAAAGATTTTTGTATTTGCGCATTCTTGTGACTGAAGAGGTTAGTCATAGTGGGTCATCTGACAAGTGGGCTGTACCCTGTGGCTCCGTGGTGGCCGGTGACAGACGATAAAAGCTTTCGTCGAAAGCCCACACACCCAGTTCACCACGAAACAGGACCCGTCCGAGAGGACACCCACCTGTCCACCAGCGCTGTCGTCGAGATACACAACGCCTGTCGATCTCCGCTTCGGCCGCCGTCGCCTCGAAATGGCCGCGTTCGTCTTGCTGTCCTCCCGGTCCCCGTCACCCGCCCCTCCTGCAGGCACGTGCGAAGAGAGAGAGAGAGAAAAAATCAACAAAATGAGGGGACAAAAGTTCTCAAAACTTCGCTTTTGTCCCAACAACGGCTCATTTCTAGGACTGGTTGATGCTTGGCGAGGACCCCCCTTTTCAAGCATGTGGGAGTTCCCGACAGGTTGCATATAATGGCACGGCTAAAAATCCTTCAATGTTTTTTGTTTTTTTTTATTCCACTGACCACCTTTTTCGCTAGCTTACATGAAAACCACCCAGTTACGTTGCAATACTGGTAGCATGTTTCTGTTGCAACTTGTCATCCCCGAACACTGGTTACAGGAAGGAATGCATCACCTATGAGTTCTTGTATAATACGGAGGGCCTGTAACCATACTTCGCAAGTTAACCTAGAAAGTTCGTTAAAGTTCACTCCAGTCCGAACGCACCCACTGTTGCGAGAGGCACGCACATAGTGCAATACTTTCAGTACTTCCTTTCAGAACCCCTGGGCACACTTTAGAGAGACAGCCAACCGCTTCCGCAAGGCCTGTATCTCATGTAAGGGTGAACGTTGTATATAGTGCAGTAACCACAAGGAACGTGAGAATAAATTGGTGAAAGAAATTTTAATTTGCCCCTGAACTTTCTGAAATTTGAAAGGTGGTGCGAGACAGTGTCTAAACGTGACACTTTCGTGCATATACAAACAGCCGAGTTTCAGCTTTGATGTGATTCAAAAACTGCATAGAGGAATATAGGCAAGACTGCATTTTACTGTTGTTTAATACCCCTGTCACACGGGCACTTTTTCAGTCGCGATTGAGTCGATCCAGATCGAACTCAATCCGGATCGGGCGCATTCTACACTGCAGTTTCAATCGTGCTCGAGCTCGATCCCGCTCGAACTCAATCCTGGTTTCTCAAGCGCGATCGAATGAAAGCGGCGATACTCTCGTTCCTGCTCAGTAATGGCACAGAAGGTAACAACTTCAACTAACGCCACAAATTGTGTCAAATAACTTGACCCGAATAAGCGTGCGGTAACATTTACATAGTTACGTACACCTACGACCGCGTGAAGTTACCAGACGCCGGCCGCAAGTACATTGTTAATGCCATCTGGTGTACACAAGTGCAACCGGTGCAACTTCTCGATCGCGATTGAAACGTGCCGTGTAGCAGCGGCAGTGCGTTCAGTGCGCTCGAAAACTCAATCGCGATTCACTTCAATCGCAACTGAAAGTGCCCCTGTGACAGGGGTATAAGCTGGAGAGAAGTTATCAAGTATCTCCTTTCATCTCACGTGCACATAAGGAGGTACGTTGCCACATGGTTCACTGCCACGGTTGCCAGCATTCATTTTGTCAGCGTACCATAATAGACCTGAAAATTGCGCTCTCAAACATTCCAGGCCCCTATCAAAGAAACTGTTTTGGTACATGGCGTTCCAAGTGATGCCCTTTCATTTGGGATGAAAGCATATGCTCCACAAAAAATGGTTGGCTGTCCCTTTAGGCACGGAGGTTCAGCTTTTCCTTGGCGCTCTTTGCCCTTAGTCGGCCTTGCGTCATAAAAACCCTATCATCATCATCATCAAGCACGAAGGTTTTGCAACGAACGCAAGCTTGGAAACTCCCTCCTTCGAACACCCTTCCCAAATGATGTGCTGCTGCTCACGACACATGCGACCCCTGGAAGAAGAGAGCTGAAACTCGGTAGTCGCACCTTCTCGGACCCCCGTGTCGTCGGCGGAGCGCGGCCGCACGGGCACCGTGACCGTGTGGCTGATGTCGGTGGCCCTCTGGCCCCGGGGCCTGGGCATGGAGAAGGTCACCGTGGGGGTGCCCTCGGGGCTGCTGGGGACCACCCGCACGGCAGGGGGCACAGAGGCCTCTTCCTCCTGGTTGGAGAGGAGAGGGATGTGAGGAGGAGGAGGTGGCGGTGGTAACAATGATGGCACCAAGCGGGAGAAGCTAAGGAGAGTTACTCAATACACCCCAATTGTGAAACTCCACATAGGCCCCGTGTATCAAAAAGTGGTCCACGATTGGCCCCCCTGCACTAAGGGCAAACGGGGGCAAGCATGGCACAGGTTGACTAGGCCGCCCTCTATCGGCACGGAGTTCATGAAGTACTCCACGAGTTGATGCAGTACATGCACACAAGCTCTTACAAGGCACCCACTGGAAGCAAAAGCAAAAGCTGCAGCGCGTACAGACTCGCAGAAAGTGCCGAAACTTTCTTCAGGCTACAGTCCTGCGAAGAATGCAGATACTTTGCTCATTTAAAAAAGCTTTTCATGGCTAACTTCTTTATTTCGCAATGCAGCATGCCAAAAACGCATCACAAAAAAGTGGGTTTGGATAATTAATAAGCTTTGTGTTCAAATCTATCCCAGTCTGTCCACAAATAAAGCAAAGGTATTGAAGTGCAGTGTCGTGCTTAAGAAACCAACAGTTTAGTTACGCAGTCTCCCCAAAGCTATTCATCTAACATGTCCCACTAGTACCCATTTGCTATCTGAATGTAGAAACCAAATAACAGATTAACTGGGACTTACCTTGCCCTAGCTTAACTCTTTCTTTACAGTGCCATAGGCCATTGGACACAGAGTTCCGATTATTTCAAACGTCCCGCAAAAACTAAAAACAACGCCTGGCAGACAACTAACGCCATCTGGCGTATTTATTGACAACTCTCTTTTCGATTTTATTATCATTTGTTTACATTTCGCATGTGGAGACAGCGTTGAGAGTAAAATTTGAACCAGTGATAGCAGCGAGGTCAATGAAAAAAGTGTCCACTTCACAACACGCTCTGCAAAAGCGTGGCAGGGACTTCGGCAGCTGCAGCTGCTGATTTTTCTTACCCCAGCAGCAGTGACGACTCCAGCAGCATGTGGATTTGTCACATTTTAAGTTCCAATGAAGATGCTCCCATTCAATTGATTGATTGATTGATTGATTGTGGGGTTTAACGCGCCGACGCAACGCAGGCGATGAGGCGCGCCGTAGTGGAGGGCTCCGGATTAATTTTGACCACCTGGGGATCTTTATCGTGCGCCGAAATCTCGTACACACGGGCGTTTTTGCTTTTCGCCTCCATCAGAAAAGCGGCCGCCGCGGCCGGGAATCGAACCCGCGACCTCGTGCTCAGCAGCGCAACGCCTTAGCCACTGAGCCACCGCGGCGGGTGCTCCCATTCAATAGCCTCAGACTTCAACAAGTGCTAAAGGTAAGGTTCGTTTTTGACTTCACACTGTATTTATAAACAAAATGTGCTTCTTATCTGATGACTGCAGTTTTACTTTCATGTGTAGTCTGGGCAACAATGGAAGGGATATCTTGTCAAATGCACCACACCGTATCGCGTTATCACCTTCAAGATAGCCTGGGCTCATGTCACGATAGCGCTGTGGAGTGACGCACGCCACTTTTCAAGATCTGTAGATATTTTTCTCGTTTTTTACCACTGAAGTGATGAGGATTTTGTGTGAGAACACAAACAAGTATGCTTGGGCGCACATTTTAGAGAGACCGACCTACTCTCAAGTGGCTTCATGGAGTGGCACAGTCGTCAGGGCCGCTAGGTTGGTGGACCCGCAAAAATCCAAACTTGGTGCACAGCGTTGATGTATATGTTGAATCATAGCTTGGGAACGTAAAAACAATTTGTATATCTTAGAATTCCTAAAATAATTTTTAGGCTCAGTACCATCATTCATTTCTATTGTGTTTATACTTTTTTGTGCATTTTTTTTTTCTGTTTATTTCACCAATAAACAGTAAATAACTGAACCTTTCACGAAACTGCTGTTATGTGTTCGAAAGAGCAGTCTATAAGCTACAATTTCATACACAGCAATGCTAGATGTGTCCAGTAGCTCGAGAAGAAAAAAAAATGTTTCAAGGACGCACTCAAAATCAGCCATTTTTCTATCATAACGAAATAGTCAAGAATTTCACCCCATGTGTTACAACTCATCGAACACTCCTCGCAAAGTTTTAGTATCCGCTTGACGCACACAGCCTAAGAAAACTGAGTTGGATGAGTAAAGCTTCTAGTTTGAACATTGCGGTAGCCCCAAGGGCTCCACTCTCTTCCCGCCGCCATTTACCGACCTTGTCTCTGTTTCTCCAAGAGTGCCGGCGAACCAGTTCCTCTGCCGTGGTGGTGGTGGTGGTGGTGGTGGTAGTGGTGGGCGGTGCTGCGGTGGTGGCTGCTGGCGGAGGCTTGTCCTCTTTCCGGTCTTCGAGTTCCTGCTGCCGCTTGAGCAGCTGCTGTTCGGCCGACTTGACGTCTTCCAGGTTCACGCCCTACACGGACAAAGTCGAGAATCTGAACAAATCTGTTTCTGCTCCAGCGGGAACGGGGCAATATTGGGAGGCTGGCAACACTGGGATGACGCACCAATGAAAAACGGGCTACACTAGTCTTCTTTTAGTAGTGATACCTCTTGAACAGCGCTGGTGTAGTGCAAAGTTTTGGACTAAACAGAATAACTCTTGGGGGGACGACAATGTAAAAATATCCCTAAAAAAACTGTGGTTCATCTGAGGGTTCCACAGGTAATACGATGAGTCCTTTTGCTCAGATTCCAAAAAAAGAAAAAGAGCAAGAAGCACTCAATAAAGAGGGAAGGGGAACCACAACTGTCCAGTATGTACAACTCCTGCTTTCTCCTCAACCTGCTCTGCATACCTCCATTACATCACGTCGTTATTTTGTCTTTCTGCTACGACATTGCTAAACGTCATTTCACCGACTGCTCAGTACACTATTCTTTTGGTCTTTGCTGACAATAATGACACTGACTGGCTACCCATCAATTACTAGAAGTCCATCTACGGGGCGAAAGAAGCAAGCCAGCGGCTCCTGTCCGTCATCTGATGGGAAAGGACCCGCGAAACAACCCATTCTGCCCCTCTCCCTTTTGGGCACCATAAAGTTTATTCACTCACTCAGTCAATAAATATATAAAATTATAATTACCGTACTTGCTTGATAAGTGAGTTCACTTTTTACCCTTGTCCCATAAACTACTGAGTTCAATATGTGAGGTAAGCACTTCCACATTTCTTTTTTTCTGCCGAATTTGAACGTTTGCGTCCCCTTGCAGACGAAGCTTCGCTAAATTGCTACAAAATCGCTTCAATAAGGCATGCACTACATCAAAGCAATTGCAATGCTTCTTGACCCTTTCAGCCCTGGTGGTGTCAATTGACGCCATCACATAAAAGTTCCCCTAGCGCATAGGGAACGAAAACAGAACTGCTAGTGTTTTGGGGGGGAATTGTTCTTCAATGATGCCTACTGCAATAGATATCACTGTTGTTTCATTTTAAAGGAGCTGTACACTACACAGAAGGAGAAGCTCCAGTGAAGGCGAAATTACGACACTGAGGCTGAAAAAAATGGCGATCCGAGGTTTATTCGCAAGCATGTAAATCTACCAATACGTGCACTACGAAGCACATTTTTTGTCTGTAGGTTCATGTAGTCAAAACATTTGGGAAAATACGCAAAAGTAATGTCTCTGTTCAACATTAAAATTTTAACTTCCAGATGTCCTAATTAATTGTCATGTTAATAAATCTGTTATTACTTGCACATCCAGCTCTATTTTTTGTACTGGGGCTTATGGGACCCAAAAAATTAAGAAAATACTTGAAGACATTTTTTGCTTGAAGTGAAAAAATCATGGCTTCACACAAAATTAGCTGTACAAGTCCTAAACACAACACTATCTTCACTGCAACTGCATGCCTCTTGCAAACAAGTTTTTCACATGCCAATCAGTTCTGCTGTTGCTGGTGCATCAGTGGCAACACAGACACGCCGATGATGCGGCGAGCCCTGTAGCTTCGTCGTTTCCCCCCCCTGCCCCGCTCACCTGCGTGGATCTTCGTGTCTCTCGAACACGTTTGGCATGAGCCTTTCGTTGCGTCTCAGACTCCTCGTCCCGCACAGGCAGCACAAAGGTCCTGGCCACACCGAAGGAAAAAGAGAGACAAACGGGAGAGCGAGATGATGACATTACAAGGGGAACAAGACGTGGCACTCACTAGATCATTCAAACAAGCACTGAGAATGCAGCAGCTATTGTTTGCATGAACACACATACGCTGGGTTTTCCCAGAGTCTGCAAAGGGGACTAGTTTCCGGCTTAAAGGTGGAAGGTTTTTGAATCTCTCTCCCCACATTTTGCCCTCTTGTCCACGCCACCCAATATTTATTCATGCACCCTATCACACCTGCGTACTTTTTTGCTTAAACTTGAAGCCATAACGAAATGCATTCACCTTTTTTTGCTGCTTTTCAAAAACACTCTTTCATTGCGTGTATTTCTTTTTCTGCTTTTTATTATTGCATCTGATTGGATTGAATTATTGAGTTTGAGTTGCTCGCATGTGATTTTGAATTGTTGCATTTTTTTTAATGTTACTCTTCGAAAACACTGCTTCATTACATGTATTTGCGCAATCACGCTTGTCCCTGCTGTGCTCATTTTTGTGGTTTGTTTATGTATAAGAGTGTACAATTTCACAGTCTAATATGTTATACCAATCTGTTCTTTTTCTTCTTTAACACTGTCTAAAAAATTTACTACTTTGCTTTGTTATAATTCTGTGCACCATACTTTTCTGTTTTTGCGACAGAGGGAGGATGGTGATTGCATTATTGTAAATGCATGCTGCCGTAGTCTGTTGGGCTCGGGAACATTGTCAAGCTCACTGGAGCTTTTATTTCCGAGCCCCACTGCTCCTTGGAGTGGAAATAAACAAATTGAAAATGAATTGAAACAATGCCTCTGCATACTGGCCAGTGAAGAAGAATGTTTGCATGAAGTCTCGTTTTCTAGGGATTGGCAATTTAAAGTATACAGTCGATCCCAGATACATGAAACAGCCCAAACATCCCCTTGAAAATCCTGTGCAAAAGTATAGCACTTTTGTACCCGTGTATCGAACCCTAGTCCATCATCACATTTCATATAACGAACACCACACTGCAAGTACCCCTGCAAGAGCGCTTCTCCCGACAGAGTGTGTGGGCGATGATGATGTCTTCTGGCGAGTCGATCATTCCATTCCTGAAGCTCGCGAGCTTCCCGTGAAACACAGCAATAACTCAGCATTTTATAACATCGCAATGAGCCCAAAAGTTCCCTTCACGAACCCGAATTGTACACACACGCTCCGCATTTCCACTCACAGATGGACCACGGCGATGCCGGGGGCACGTTTTCAATGTGTCTTTTATAAGCCGCGCACTTCCCTATCGCGCACATGATCTCGAGCATTGTTGCTGTAATAATGATAATGTCACTGTTCAGTATTGCTATAGATGAAACGACTAAAGGGAAACTAATTTGACTGCGAAACTTTAATGAGAACTACAGTGGAATCTTGGTAACACGAATCTCAAGGGGTGGCAAAAATATTCGTATCACCCAAAAATTCCTATCATTAGAAATTGATAAAAAATGGAAATGTGCCGTGCATGCGACAGGCGGCGGCAACATGGCGTCGGCTCTTGCCGTGAAGAGGTGCAAGTAGCTTCAGCGGCAGTTTCTAACCTTTTGTTAAAACGCAGCTCAAGGTGTAAACTAAATTGCTCATGCGGGAAAGGAGCTCACAGTGTGGAGAAAACTGCGCTATAAAATATCATCCGCGCCAAATATGCGCCGCGGAGGTGGCCCGGCCAGCTGCTGCGAGCGCTTCGAAATTGCCGCCATGAGGCACATGTCTCCCCATTGGTGCAAGTCGTGAGGCTCCTCCCACTGCCGTTCACAACAACCGAGGGGAGGTTGGCGCCTGGGTGCCGGGCTGAATCGTCATTGTGGGCGTCAAAAGAACGCGCGCTCATCACCGACGTGACGCGCGCACACGAACTCCACGCGTTTTTGCACGCGATTGGTGCACGTCAGCGTTGCATTTTCACGCCCGCGTCAACGATTTCGCCCTCGCGTCAGATTCTACTACCTCGCTCAGAAAATGACACGCGTAGGAGGAGCCTGCCGTCTTGCGCCAATGGGGAGGCACGCTCTTCTTGGCGGCAGTTTGAAACTGCTCCGGACAGCTTGCTGGCCCTGCCAAGATGTTTAGGCTTACCACAGTGGTGGATATTACATTGACGCTTTCCCTAGCCGCGCAGATGATGCTTGTTTTCGCCCACCTTATCAGCTCCTTTACTGTACAGGCAACTTCATTTGTTCCTTAAGTCGCATCTTAAAGTGCGGTAAGAAGCGGTCGCTCGAGCTCCCGACACCACTTCACAGCCGAAGCCACCGCCAAGTTGCCGCCGCCGGCCCGCGCGCGCTGCGGGTGGCTCCGCGGCAGCGTCAGCATCCTGTGGCGTGCGCGGCGCGCTTTCGGAGCAGAAAATGTTCCGTGCGGTTCACGCTTAATGATTTTATGCCCACGCGCAACCAAACCCGCACGGCCGCAGCAACACTCCCGCCTCCCGTCCCCGCCGCAGTCGTCTGCTCGCGGCTCGCGTGTTCGTATCACCCGCACCGGAGTGGTAAATGCGTACGAATCATCTGAATTTTTTTACATTGCATACAATGCATTTTGGCCGGGGAATTTTGAAAATTCGTATCACAACGAAATTCGTATCAACCGAATTCATAACACCGGGATTCCACTGTACATCGGTAAAGCGCACTGAACTGCGTGTCTACCCAGCCGGAGAGCCAGTCGTGTGCTAGAAACTATAATTTGCTTCACTTCACCGTCTTCCCATATCTGCTGTTTGTGCGTTTGTTAGTAAGGGAAGACAAAAGGAGCGACCGGAAAACGGAAGTTCGAGAGGTTGGCCGATCTAACCAGACCAAGATGTCGCCGCCCGGTGGCACTGTTCCGGAGATACAGCGCTCCGAAATTGCCATGTTTTCTAATTTGACGGAAATATTTTGTCACCTCAGCTGACATGAACGTTTCTTGTTGGCACTTCCAACAGTTTTCGAAGGGAAAAATTTGAAACATGCTATCCAAAGGTGCGACTTTAGTAAAAACAATTTTTTTTGGTTGCTTTTCACAATCCCATCCCCGTGTTCCCCCTTAAAGAGGTGGAATATAGAATTGGGAAGCTCCTGGAAAAATTTTTTTCCAGTTGCAACTGATTTTACAGCACATTAGTCATCTATTATGAGGCATGGTGTTATAAAAACCTACAACAAATTGTTTGCACTGTTTTGTAGCACGACACACTTCACTCAGTTAATTTCGAAGGAGGATGGGGGAGGGGGGTTGTTGTCACCTTTTCGTAATGCTTTCGGCCGAGGGGGGAGTGGATGGGGCACTGGTGGTGACCTCCGTGACTGCGGCATCCGTGTTCACCCGCAGCGGTTTCCGGAGGGTGACAACGTCCGTGGGTGGCGAGGGCTCCTTTTTCTGCGGGTTGCCAAAAGACAGGACGGACAACAGTGGGTCAGGGGGGGTATCCCAGGGGGGCTATCCTCGACTTCACCAAGTGAGTATCCAAGTGATCTCACTATCACTAACAAGCAGGCACCTGAGCTGTTCTAAACATTCTATTATCGACATCATCAAGAAGAGAACCTTAATCAAGAACCCAGTACCCACGGATTTCGAATGCCATCAATATGAGAGTACACGAGAGGACTAGCCTCAACGTCATAAATAAAGAGACTACCTCAGGGGGCTATTCCCAATGTCACAAAAAAGACAGTACCACAGTATTCTCAATGCCATCAAGAGAGTACCCTAGAGGCCTATTTGCAACATCACAAAAAGTACCTGAGAAGGCCACTATACTCGGTGTGACAACTTAAGAACGGCACCAGAAGTTGCCGCTGTGCCTATCACCGTAGCCGGATGTTTCTCTGCACGGCGCAAGTAGGGCGTTACTTAGAATATTTTGAACATGACGTGAGCCGTTCCCGTGATTTTTTGGACTTAATATGCTTATAAACGACTCCAGTGACGACAAACAAACTGCGTGAGACAAAACAGACGATATCACGCATTCATAGCAAACCCCTTTCAAAACCGCGCGCACTGACATCACGGGTCCGGTGATTTGGCGGAGTGATACACTACGCGAGGTGGTGCCGTTCTTGAGTTGTAACCGAGTATATCAACAATGCCAGGAAGAGAGCACCTGGAAAGTGTATTCTCAATGCTGCCAAGAAGAAGAGAGTGCCTGAGTATTGTCAATGACACCAATAAGAGAGCACCTCAGAGGGCTTACTCCCAATGGCACCAAGAAGAGTACCTTAGGGGGGCTATTCACATCACCCCCAAGAAGGGAGTACCTGGAAATGGCATTCTCAACGTTACTCGGTATTCCAAAGAAGACAGCCCCTCAGAGGGCTACTCTTCTTTGGAGAGCCCTCAAGGGAAGAGCGAGAGGAGCGGGAGGAGGGGCACCTTTTCGTCGATGGTGATGGTTGCCACGACGACGGGTGGCGACTCGGCCCCGCTCCTCGGGGCCAGCCCGGGGTGTGCGACCGTCACCTCCGCGGAGACCGGCTCCGCGGCCTTCTGGCTGTCCACCGTGGGGCTGGGCCTCCGCAGCCTCCGCAGGGCCACCGTCACCTCCTCCTCCTCCTCTTCCGGCCGGGGGGTGGACTTGTTGTCCGCGTAGGCGTTGCTCACCGCCCGGTTCACCTCGTTCTTGCGCGCCACCTCCAGTGCGCTCGGGTGCAGCCGAATCTCACGCTCCTCCGACTTGCGCTCGGCTGCGCGTGCGGACAGAGGCCAAAGAAGGTCGTTCTCGAGACAAAATCAAAGCCCCTTTCATCTAACGAGAAGGACGGTCGAAAAGCGAAGCTTTCTCTGCACAAAAGTGAGCGAGTTGGTGTTTGCGATTGATTTGTTTAATTAAATTCATTCAGATGTTCGAGCAGCTTCAGGTATAAGCAGATGCTTCCAAAACCCAAATTGCACAACTGGACAGATGTGGGCTTCAAGACACAAGGGACTCAGGTTCAATTCTGACCACAGGAAGCTTCTTTTCGCATTTCACCATCAGCATGCGCCCTCCCATTGTGTAAAGTTGGCTTTCCTGCAGTGCGTTTTAGATAACACCACCATCAGTGGGACCATGAAAGCTTCGCTTTTAAAACAGACGTCTGGGCCTGTCCGTTTTTTGCAAGCAGCCAGGACATCTACAGCACTCACCAATACTCGCTGTGAGCGTATGGCTAGTTTCAAACCATGCGCACAACTGTTTTTTTCGTATTTTGTTTCCCAGTTACTACCCTAACAAACTTTCATTCCGAGGTTTGTTGTCCACTTTCCAAGCCCTACATTGCTTGGGAAGACCAAGTTCCTGCCCTGCTTATTTCTGTACTTGAAGTATTGTTCTCAGCGTTGCTTGTTGTACCACTTGTATCATGTCTCTGCCACACTTGCTGACAACAAGGTCAGTAAACCCCACACAACCATCTGCTTTTGTGCAGTGGTGCTTTGTATAGAAAACGCTCCTAACTGAAGATGCTACGACAGCCCTACTAGCAAGTCGTATAATGTGGCAAGGTGTACAAAATGCACGAGCAAGGGGGGACTGCACTGCAATGGTTATTGCACCAGGGGCTTAGCAAGTGAAATCAAGTGTCAGCCCAGTCCTCAGAAAAACCCTTGGGAAGCCACGGAGATTCCTTGTCCACGAGCCCTAAACGCTCCCACGAACAGGTGTTCCAGTTTTTCGGCCTCTTCCAGAAAAACATGCGCCACAGGCAGTATTGAAGCCACGTTGTCAGAAAAGTGGAATCGTGGCCATTACTACTTCAAGATAATTCTTCGAGGGGACTGGGTAGATTCCACACAGCCGACAAATCTTGTTCTTTCACCCAGTACGGGTGTTGGATAGCTGAACCCCAGAAACACTTTGCTTGCACTGATTTGTTCACATTTTCCTTCATCCCACGAACAGTCGATGAACACTTCTCTAGGAGACCTCCTATCTGTAGAACGTCTTGAGCTCAGAATTTGAAATAGACACCTGCTTGCATTTTAGTCCTTACAGCACCTTTCCCTATACAACTTTTCACTGGCTGTCTTGTACCATTTCTTCACGGTTGTGCCACATTGTCGAGCATTTTGAATTTCCTTTGTTTACCTAAAATATTACCAATGTCTTGGCTCATCCTGTATCTTTCATCGTGTGTACGCAAGATGTTCCTTTTGTCGTGTATGTGCCCCTCCTGCTTGGTCTAGTATTTTTTAAATAAGAAGATAAAAAAAATACACGCAGCTGTTACTGAGGGCGAAGAAAAAATTTAAAGCCATTCGACTCAAGGTAAAAGCTGTCAAAAGTGCAGAGCAGTGATTCTCCATAATGGGCTGTAGCGCCGTTATCCACTGCTACCACCCAATGCAATTCAAATTTCCTGCCTTCACAGTGCTCGCGCACCCCTGCCTGAAACTGCGCCAGCAGGAGTTGTGTTCTTTTTGTGCTTGCTTTTTCTCCTGCACGTGCCGGCGTTGCACTGCCACTTTTTTTCGCTTACTGTAGTAAAAACCAACCTAATGAGCGTTCCTACCTAAATGAACGCGGGCACTACTGGTTTGCTACGTATTTTTTGCCTCAAACGTACCTGCAGTTCTCTTTGCGCTAAACAACGGGGAGATGTGGGACAAGCGCCAGCGGTTCACGAGTTTTGAACGCTTATGACTATATAAACCGCTGGGCTTTCGAAGCCTCTGTGGGACGCCGCGATGACAGCCGCTGTGACGAAACGCCATGGGGCTGTACTTGGGTCCAGCGAGCGAGCTACGGCGACAAGGCGAGCCCCTAAAGTGCTCCGCACTTAAAACCGATCGATGGACAGCCGACCGTGCGAGAGAGCATGCTACTCACCCTCCTCGTCGACCTTGGCCAGCAGCAGCTGGGCCTCGATGGCGGAGCGCTCGGCCGAAGGTGTCCTTGACCACCACGCTGTTCTTGTCGGCCAGGCTCATGCGGGTGACCGAGGTGCGCCGCTTGAGCGGGGGCGGCTGCGGCAGGATGGGCCGCGCCTGGGCCTTGCGCTCCAGGATCTCCTGGATCTCGGGACGCTCCTTCTGCATCTGCACAGGCAATTGAGGGACAGTCGCTACAGGATTGACCCCGAAGCGAACAAGGATGAAAATTCAAGGACTTCGGAAATCGTCACAGACACTTTGCAAGCATGGTGTTTTCTTTTTGTCTTGTTGTGACCTGCGCAAATGAACTACGGCTCTAGACTTGCACTAAGCACTGGATGAAAGGGCACCTAATTGAATACACAGTTTCTGACAAACTTTTTTCTGTGTCCCTTTGAAAGGGCACTAGATTCCCTCTTGTCTGTGGTGCTTTGAATGCTACACGTCCTTGGGGGACAAACACAGTATGCATGCAACACCACACGGTGTAGTTAGTCACCTGTGGAGAATTAAAAAAAAGAACTGAAAACACGAGACGTACACTGCACCGCAAGTTTTGCACACACACACATCTTAATTCCATTACTGTGCACACTGGACTAGCGTACAGCCGAATGGACTCCATTCCCGTCTTGTGGCAGGGATCTTTGCAGGGATTACTTCTACAATGAAATCTACTCTACCGTATTCTACAACAATGCCATGCAATCAGACAGCTGCTGCCAGCACTGCCACTTTCTTCCTCCTCACCGTCCCTCTTGAACCTCTCTCACAACACACCAATTAACCTGCGCCTCACACATCAAAGCCCTGTCTTGGTCTATCTTCTGCCCCCCTGGTGCTGTCCACTGCACCCTGAATGTGGAAAAAAAAAAAATGCTTCACCCGACCCTATTTCACATATAACAGGGTTCAACTCTTCATGATCATCAGCAGCCCATCCTTACCCACTGCAGGATGAAAACTCAGGATGAAGAGGCAAGTACCTACCCTGTGATGCAAACATGCATTATTTGCCCCCAAAACTCCCTCTGTCAACCTCCTCATTGGTGTACTGCCTTCCCCTCCTTCCAGTCCTGTATCTCAGCAGCCACTCTGCTATCCTGGGGCTCTGCTCAGTTCTTTGAGCTATGATATCCTTTACCCAAATTTGTTTGACTCTACCATGACCAAAACTGTGCAGAGGATGAGACTTCGCCCCGCTGACATTCTTCTCCTCTGCACCGCACATCCAAGCCAACTTTCTCTTCATAATTTTGTCTCCGATGTCCTCTAGCCAAGTTTGTTCAAGTGTACTGCCGTGACCAAAAACCGTGCGGACGGGACCTTATTTGGGCAGGGCATTTTCTTTTTCCTCTGCTCTGCCCGTCCCCGACAACTGAAACGCGCACGCACATGCAGGACAGACCAATCCCATCCTCCCCCTCCCTACTCACGCTGTCCTGCTTCTTGCGCATCTCCTCGAGCAGGGGCAGCACGTCGGGGTCGGCCAGGTCGAAGCAGGTCTGGCCCACGTAGTTGGCCAGCGCCATGTTGGCCAGGCCCTCCTCGCACAGCAGCCGGCAGGCACCCTTCTGGCCCCAGTGGGCCGCCGCGTGCAGCGGCGTCCACCCGTCCACGTCCACCGCGTTCACGTCCACCCCGGCCTGCATCAGCAGGCTGCAACAGTACGGGCGGAAGAACAATCCCCTTGACGCCACCATGCTCGATCGCGCAAGGACAAACCTCCACGAGTGACCTTTGCTCGCGTTTGATAGATGGTACTTGTAGGAGTTGATTTACACCAGCTTCAAAGAGGCATCCTTGCACCACGCAAATGATCAGCCGGCAAGTAGAAAATGGTGCACTAGAAGCGATAAGTTCAATGCTAAGCTCGTGGGCTTCACTTGTTCCATCACACCATAGAAACCACCCCAGCAGCCCTGTTTGTGCTGGCAGGGCATGGCATACTTCTTACTTCTGCCTTTGTGCAGCTATCTCACCTGTTCTCAGCCACTTTGACATGGTGGCTTTAATTTGTTTCCGTTCGTCCAAACAGAACCAACGTGTAGTCTGACTAAAAAAGAACACTGCTAATGTAGTCCATGGACTCGCATTTTGCATTAAATAAATCGAAGGTTGACCAGACGAACAATAAATACTAAAGGATGCCAACATAAACTCTGTCCCTACTTTTTCGTTTGTTTGCAACAGAATGTCCTCCAAGCTAAAACAGGCCTCAAAGCAGCAACAAAATAAAAACAACAAAAAGAAAATGAGTGATGTCTAAAAATGTGCCACAGTTCTTCCAGACACGCTTCCACACAAACATGCAATTGAAGGAGCTATTTTTTCTTTTTTTCCCCAAGAAAACAGCAGAGGCACACAACAGCTCCTTGGGGAATGCCACCACAACCTTCCTCCTGTTCAAGCGCACCTGATGACCTTCAGGTACCCCTTGGCGGCGGCCACGTGCAGGGAGGTGGCCCCCGTGCGCGGATGGATCTTGTCCTGCACCCGGCTGTTGTTCAGCATCTGCTTGGCATCCTCCAGCATCAGCCGCTCCTCCTCGTTCCGCGCAGCCTCGCAGTCCACGTCTGGCAGAGTGGGTTTTCAAGGAGAGAGGGAGGGTTAGGATTTTCTCACTGACAAACACTAATGGCCATTTTTGATATTGTTGCGAGGGGATTTGCGATACAGCTTGGCTATGAACCAAGCCAGCTGGGCGATGCACTGTCAACTTGACATGATGAGAGGAATGCCCAACATGTCCAGCGATTCCCAACCGAACAAAGCGTAAGAGGAACTCAGAACCTGGTTAGTAATTGCGAGCACTTGCACTTGCAACGCTAATGAGATTTACGTGTCTTCAGCTTGCTTCTTTTTTCTTCAGCTGAGTGCAGGGAACTTGTAGAGCACTACTTGTAGAGCAATACTACCCCACTACTCGCCTTCCACTCCAGGCACCACCCATTATTCAGCTAGCAACTTAAGAAGTTCCAAGTTATTTCAAGGTTAGGGTAGCTTCCTACAGTACAAAGCTCTTTTCCCCGTCTCAGGTGATGGGAGAGACTGCAGCAGACAAAATTGGGAAAATCCGTCTGAGCAGCATAGTTGTTCCTTTTCTTGCGTAGAAGTGGAAGTGAACGGTGTGTGCTTACGTGGAAGGCTTGGTAAGTTGCGAGCTGCAAGTAGTAAAGAATGAATGTCGAGTGTAACATTGATGCCACAATAACACAATAAAGCACAGCTTTCTCCTACTCATAGCACTATGCTGCTTTACTTGAAAAACTTTAGTGTAATTATGTTTCAACTTGACAATACCCTGAGGTTAATTGCATCCTCCTATTTACAATACAGTGCATAATTTTTCGGCACTGAAAAATGAAAAGGAACCCAGAAATAACCAAAGAAAAGAACCAAACCAACAACAACACCCTCAGAAAAGAAAGCTGCTGAAGTTGTGGCTGTGGTGAGCTGCTGACACCCATGCAAATTTCAAATCGCGCCCCAACCCTGGGTTTGTGCAGGCCTAAATGGCTCTGCACACAACTTTCTTCGAAACAACTTGCCCCTTGAAAATGGACAAGTTCGCTGCCACCCACAATAATATCGAGGGGGAAGCTTTACTAAAGCCGCACTTTGCTTTGAACACTTCCAAGCATGACACATTTGCTCTTACGCACTTTGGTAGTGAGGAACTTGAATAAATATGGTGCAGGTTTGTGAGAGGCGGCAATCCATACCAAATACAAAAATATGAAGACCACAGAATGATACACGACACAATGCGCATTGTGTTGTGCATCATTCTGTGGTCTTCGTATTTTTGCGCAACACACTTTTAGTCCAATAAATACCTTTTGTAGCAGCGCCCTCCCTGAAATATTTCCTGGTACATAAGAAGGGTGAGTGGACGATTCCATTGACTCAGCCTATTCACCATTATTTTGATTCATCTTTTGTCCTTTTTTTTTTAACTTCTTTTACTCTCTCACTATCATGTTCTTCCTGCTCTATTTCGGCGCAAGTCGCGTGAAGCAGCCTGCACGTGTTCCACCAAATTTTGACGATAAGTGCACTGATTTGATAGGGAGTATGCCGGGGACCACGCTGATTGACCCTGAAAAAACCAGGTCCCATGATCAGCCCTCTACTGCATTGCCCAAGCTATTCAGGGGATTTCAAGGCTGAAGAAAAAATTCCAGGCCTTTCGAGGTTATTGAATACTCAATTTTTTCTTTTAATTTCGAGGGTTTTCATCAAAGGTTTGAAAGACCTGCGCACAATCTGCCAACCGTTTTTTTACTCCAGCAGCCAGTTCAAACAACGCTACAAAGAGGACAATGCAAATGGTTATAAAAAGTGCCTCTTTTTTGGGCCTACTGCCAGCGGCAAACATGTCTGTCAATACGGGTTGGAATTCAAATTTGTACAGAAAGAATCATTTTGTAAGAAGTTGATCTGCCCCTACAGTTAGTAGGTACACCAACACTGTTGTGCTTGCCAACTGAGACTTAGAATTTAAGATGTCTCTTTTCCCATGCCCTAGAACTACTGTCTTGCTTCTCTCGGATTTGAAATAAGCATGAAGTGTTTCATGAAAACACAAAAAGTGACTGCTGTAGCCATCGGCGGCAACTTGAATGGTACCAAAATGTCCGCCACTGTAAAAAAAAGATAAAAGAAGATACATTGGTGTGGAATCTGAATTTGTGTGGAAGCCTTGTGTTGAAGCCACCGCGTGAAATACACCTAGCCTGCCTGACAGAGTAATTAGCGCCAAAAGGCGGAGCAAAAAACAAGAGAGAGACGCTAACACAACTTAGCAGTACAAGAATATTTGATAACTGCTATGCTTTCACCTTCGAAGAACATCAGCACCCTGAAGTGCCTGAGAAATCCTTTTGTTCCATTTCTTGCTTCGCACTTTTGTTTCAGAACCCCCCCCCCCTTCTTTTCAAGGTGTCCTGATTTTGCACCCTGAAGGTCCCAGTCACTTACCGATACTCTATGGCCCTTGACAAGAGAGAGGCACTGCTGCGAGAAAGCAAACGAAAGCCAACACTGCATAACCCGCCCAGTGAAACAGAAGTGGTAGCTGCCCACAGCTCGAACCCGCCCGCCAGTGATCCTTCTCTGGAGGGCAACAACAGAGCAGGGGCCGAGAAGAAAGGACAGCAGCCAAGGCCTCCCCCTTGACACCTCCCTCCCTTTCAGCCGGTTCAAAACAAAGGAGGAGGGAGCAGGACATCGGAATGTAAACGCACGCGCTATTTCGGGGGATCGCGGCTGGAAGGGGTGGGGCGGGCACGAGGCGAGGCTGCCTGAGCGATCGCCAACCACCCTCGCACCGAGAGGGGAAGAAAAATAGGAAGAGGGTGCCAGGAATCCCGCCTGCCACATGCGGAGCTACAATATGCACACGGTGAACGCAGGGAGAAAATTGAAATGCAACCACAGTGAGTTCCCGCACAGGCCCTTCGCGATTACGCTTTTTTGGGAACCTAGCGACCACACCTTGTCCAGGTACATACATGCACCAAGGCTGGCTACCCACTTAGTAAGCCTCCTCAATTCTGTCAGGCCCACTGAATTCTGCCTCCTCAAGCCTGCAGCACATCCTTTCAGAGGGGACGACACTGCTCTTAAAACAGCTTGCTTTAATTGTTAAGTGAACTCTGTGAAACTTGTCAGTCTTGCTGCTTTTTTTCCGTTGATTTCAAATATGCCATTATTTTTTCAGTAAGTCAATTAGTTGCCAAGATAATTAGAGATAATTAGCCATTTTTGGAGGAGCAGGCAAAACAGTGGTTGTTATAAAGCTGTAATCTTTATATGCTCCAATACTATGAACCCTGGTGAGTGCAATAAGAGAATCCGTTTTTTGATGCACCGCTTGTAACTAATTTTACAGCTCATTACAGCCATAAAAAGATCAACAGATGGGTCATGCTTACATTGTAAACCCAGAGAAACACCTGCACACAGAAACAGATACTTCAGTTTTTCACTAGGATTGTATGACATGGGCTCCATTAGCAAGAAGATGGAGAGAGGGGGGCGGGAAAACAGAAATTTAAGGAAAGTTACACAAAAGAAAAAAATTTGCCACATCAACGCAGACTTAATTGAAAACAAAAATTTCACATTTCAAACGCAATAAGACTCTGCTTGTGCAAATCAGGAGGCACGACCTGCGTCGTTGCCCTCTATGGCTTTTTTAACCAGTCGCAACAAACAGCAGCGGGAGCAGAGCGAAGGCCTGTGGGCCCCCTTGCTTTCTCTTCCCAAAGAGACTCACTGAGCCGCTCCACTTCAGCCTGCAGCAGCTCTTCCATTTCCTCCGACTCGGCAATGTCGATGGGCAGGTCACCATCGTTGTTCACTCGCGAGACATCCGCTCCATTCTCAATCAGGTACCTATGTAGAGAGAGAGAGAGAGAGGGGGGAGGGAAAGACGGAAACAATATGCCTCATATGTAAGCCATGGTCAAGCGCGCCAGTCGCTATGGCCCGTGTGGCACTGGGGTATGACTAATGAAGCCATGGGCGGAATCCCAAATTGCGTCTGATTCGAAAATGGTCATTTCACGTTTGTCTCAATTATGACGTAGTAACTGTATTTGTGAGACCAATGATATGCGCAGAATCCAGCACCCTGCCTTGTTTGTGCTGCATCACAAGGCCGTCTGCTTTCAGCTAATCAGGGTTCACTTGAAATGGACCCTTTCAAATGGACACAAAAATAGACGAATCTGAGAATTTATCCCTTGGGAAATCAGGTCGCCCGCTTCTTTGGCTGGGATTGCAAAACTGTACTGAACATTCCCCCGTAGGGACATAAAAGAAAAGTGACCTCAAAGTCTACACGCACTGTTGGCACTCTTTGCACCAATTTTTCATCCAGGTGGATACAAACTTGCCCACTCTACCAAAAAAAGGAAACAACCCCCCCTCCTCCTCCATTTCGATTCCGTAATATTTTTTTCTGCAAAAAAAATGCCGGTTTTCAGGGTCTCTTTAGCTAAGTAGGATAAAAATTTGTGAAATCTTATGAAACCCGAGTGACTACCTTCGCCAGTGACCCTACCAAACACTCATTTGTTTGTTCCCTTCTAGAGTTCTATCACGAAGGCTTGTAAATGAATATGACTAATTACAGTTTAAACTGCCTCGGGCGCCGAAAAAGCACACAGTACAAATCCACCGTTAAGGCAGGGCTCAACATCAATTGGGACGACCCAAATTTTCTCCTGGCATTGAAGCCCACTCACTAGAAAGCAAGCAAAATGTTCATACAGCACACGAATACAACTACTGCAAAATAATACTTTGTGATCAGACAGCGATGCCTTTCTTTCTGTCCTTACCCCTTTGTTATACGTAGGAAGGCCATCTAAGCATCCCATTTTGTTCTACAAGGCACTGCCACTGGCCACAACACAATGCTCACAGTCACTAGAATTAAAAACCACACGAACCGTAAAAATAACAAGCACCTGTCCCTTCTACACAGCCCACATGTGCAAGGGAAATTCTGACAACCACCTAAAATGCAGCCGTACAGCTACGAAGGGCAGCTATACAGCTTTCTCAGAAACTTCACAGCTGAAGAAAAATTTGTCCTGGTCCAGATTTCCTGTCAAAATTTCCTTTGTAGAAACTTACCGTATTTTGGCGCGTATAACCCGCACCAAAAATGCGAAATTTCAGTGGCAAAGTACGGGTGCAGATAATACGCGGGGTTTTTCCTTCAGTGCAGCTTCACAGCAATGCGTGTTGTGCACGAAGCTCCTACGCAGTAACACTGACTAAGCACGGATGAGCGCACTCTAACGACTGAATTTTATTAGTTTGGCGAAAGACCTATAAATTCACGAATCTGCGCAACATCCCCACAAAAAATTCTCCTACAGCGCACACAGCACACACGCGTCTTAATCCGGACATTACAAACAAGACTTTGGCCTTGCAATCAGCGTATTCTACTTTCTAAATATACGCCTTTTCTGTCTACATAGCATGTGATGTGTTGCTTGAGCAGTAGCTTTGGTGCAGCCTTCTTGTATCAAATTTGTGGATAATACACGAGGATTTTTTTTTCTTTTCCGGCGGCCTAAAAGTGGGGGTGCAGGATTATATGCAGGGGCAGTTTTACCCACGAAAATATGGTACTCCACTTTGAGGATTTCTGGCAGACTAACGCAGCCCACATCCCAACAACCACAACATGCTCCAACCCCGCAACCAACCTGGCCACGCTGACGAAGCCACAGGAGGCGGTCGCGTGCAGCGGCGTCCAGCCCTCGTTATCACCGAGGTTGAGGTCGCAGCCGTGCTCGACGAGAAACTCCACCATGGCCATGTTGTCGTCGATGCATGCCTGCGAAGCAAGGGCAACGATTCGTCAACGACTGCCATCTGATAGTCAATGCAAGCTCACCACTGCTACACAAGATGCCAAGCCTGGATGCAACCCAGATGCTGGGGACATTACTTCCTCCTTGTCATTTTTTTTTTTCTGTTCGAAATTCCCACAAAAATCGGGCCATGTACTTGGGTGAGCACTTGAAAAATGAAGGCAAGGAATTTCTCCAAATCTGGTCGCGGTTACAACACAGCACTGCTTTACGGAAGGAAGTGCTTCAACTTTCAAACTTGCGCAGACTTCGAAACAGACAAAGAGAGCTTTGCGAAGAGGTGGAAGCAGTGCCTTGTTAGTCAGCGCTGAATAGAGCAGGCATGTCTGGTGCTGCATGCACATATTCCAGTATGTCTGCCACCAGAGTCCCCCCCACCAACTTTCTTCTGCCTCATAGACCCTCTGCATAGTAACTAAAAACAGAAAACAGAGCTGACTTCTTGCATTTCACACATGTACAAGCTGCCAAATAGTCCTGTTCACACTTTAGTATATACCTACTTGCAGAGGAGCATCTCATAGTCACCCAATTCTGTGTTAATTCTTTTCAAATTTCTAGCTGCGTCAGAATTTTAATGTGGACTCAAAGAAGAAATGCACCTCTGCATACTACAATTGAATCATCCCACTTCCACCAAAGGAAATGCTAGTAATAAAAGGCGCTAGGGTTTTCTACTTTGATATATTATGGTCTTTATATTGCCCCTGAACAAACGTCTTCACTGCCAAGCATTTGTGCATAGTAGTGCAGGCTGATAAAAGGGTTCCGTTTGCAGTGGTTTGTACAGATACACGAGGTTTTTATGAGGGTTTATCAGACCGCTTGTACTGCCCCTCAAAGAATGTCTTCCCAGCAAAATATTCCTGTATAGCCCGAGTGTTCAAACAGAATTTCCTACTAAGTCTTAACTTATCAGCTTCAAAACCTCACACAGTCAAAAGCCAAATCAGAATGACGTGGTTTATCAAAATAGCACGGTTTTTATCGACGGCCCAGAAAAACCACAACCAATGCTCAAGTGCAGCAAATCCCATAGCTTTAAAAAAAAAACTGGAGCACGCTAACAATGACACACACCCAACAGAGAAAAAAATAAACGAAAACCAGACAAGGTTGAGAATTTCGCAGTTGGCTGTAAGTAACTGACTAAATCTGCTGACTGATGGATTGAAAAAGCCAACTGTTCGTAGTTTGTGAACTGCTTGATTGATTGATTGTGGGGTTTAATGCGCAGACGCTCCACAGGCGATGAGGCGCGCCGTAGTGGAGGACTCCAGATTAATTTCGACCACCTAGGGATTTTTAACAAGCGCCGAAATCTCGAACACACGGGCGTTTTTTTTGCTCTTCGCCTCCATCAGAAAAGTGGCCGCCGCGGCCGGGAATTGAACCAACAACCTCGTACTCAGCAGCACACCGCTTAACCACTGAGCCACCGCGGACGAGTTTGAGTTTGTGGATTGGAATCACCCATCTGACTACACCTCTCTATTATCAACCATTGCCACTTCCAGTCTCTGCACAGACTCTCCCTATACATGCATGTACTATCGTGATATACTACATTGAAATACGAACAACAGAGCTCATCGCTTTCAGTACATGCCGCGCATCCTGGCAATAGGCCGCGTATGTGCAGTACGAACAAGTTACAAGAGTTCATGACCAACATTGGCAAGCAAAGACCATCGTTTTCCCGTCATCTGTTAGAACCTCAGCACAAAACTGAAAAAGAAAAAAAAAAGAAAAGCTGTGTGAGCTGTTTTCACTCGCAAAACAATGAAATGCCTCCGTGAGTGAGCGGAGAACATGGCAGGAAGACAACCCAAAATGCCCAAGCGCTGGACGATGGTCTTTTCATACCAAGGTTGGACACAAAAACTCTCATAACCTGTTTTTACTGCGCATACAAAGCTTGTCACCAGGACGTGTGGCGTGTACTGAAAGCCACGCGCTCCATTGTTCGTATTCCACTGTACCACGTTAGTACAGTCACAGACAAATGAAATGCGAACACAAAAATATGAACCAGGACCCGCAAAAGAAAGAGAAAAATACTATTCGTGGAGGTGAAATAATGGTGCGCTATTGGTGTATTTCGAAAGCCACACTTCCCAATTTTGTTACTGTAATTGAGCCACACATCATTTTTGACTTGCAGGGAAAGAAACAGCGCTGTTCGTGTGTCCCGGTTCACATTTTAGTGTTGCCATTTCATTTGACTGTGACTGTACCGGTGCTGTCAAAAGTAACTGGAACACTCTCTGCAGCCTTTTGTTTGTTTTTGTTTTTGTACACTCGACTGCAAGTGTGCAATATAATATACTGTGCCCGCACGCTGCCTGCCACCGGAGCAGGGGCCCTAGTCAGGCTCCAAGCCTTTAGCCTCTGCTCCCCTTTCTGAGCGGAAAGAAACAAAGAAAGAAAGAAAGAAATATACAGGAAGTTCTTCTTCTGGAACCTACTAGCTGCATTGTTGTGCGTTCCAAGGAGTCCCCCCTAATAGAAAAAGCTTCCTGTAAACCGGTAATGGCTGTCATGAAGCCAGTAAGACCGATATTTTGCAATATTCACAAATCCTTGTTCCAATCACTTATGACAATGTACAATGTGGCACAACCACACATTGTGAATTTGTAATCCTGTGCCAGAATGAAATGCCCAAGCACTCATGCACTGCTCTCGCTTACTTGCAACTATAACAAGAAACGGTGCTAGTGGCTTTCAAATACCAACAAAAAAAAATCACTGAAAATACCCAGTCAGGTTTCGAGCTCAACAAAACACACTGCACCATTTCACAGGCCTTTCACAATATAACAAAATTTGGAGAAAAACGCGAGTGCCCGCAGGATGCATTTGTGAGCAACCAAGGCTTATTACAGTTCCCAACCGATTTTTCAGACGCCTTATTTTCCAGACCTCCCTTATTATCCACACTTTGCCACAGCACCATCACACAATCCATAGAATCAATGTATAACATAGACCGAAATTTCAGATGTTTGAAACCCTTCGTTCAATTTTCCAGACTTTTACTTTCAATCGCAATCAAAAGCTACCGAAAATGCAAACAACATCACTGCCACTTTGTTTTTCTGCAGCCTCGAACCAGGGGTGCTTACATATCACCAGCTGATCTCCCACATCCCCTTCAGGCGCAACATCCACATTTGTGGACACCAAGTTTACAACTCCACATCTAAAACTTAAGTTTTCAATCTCGTGTGAAACAGGGCTCTCTCAATCTCTACATGTTGCGGGAAGAACCCGTGGCGCCATTTGTTGCACTACTTGAAAATAAAATCGTAGACCAAAGTAAATAATGCACGCGTCCACAATTTATGTCGGGACACGCAAGAAGCTCTTATTTTTTAGTCGTTTGCGCCGTACCTTTCAAGCGGGCATGAAAGTTTGCATTTGTCAGTAATAGCTAAGATATCTAGCCTGCTATTGAACAAGACTTTGGCAATAGGCAACTATTTAGAATGACTGAAAGGCACCGCGAAATTTTGCGTCCACGATCATGGGCGTTGTGCCTCAGTACCTCCTTTTTTAAAAGGCTGTGTTTCTCAGTTCCGTCTGCAGCAAATGATGTTTAAGCGGATATGTTGTGTTTCCTCGACTTCTTGTGCCAAACTGACAACCTAAGTACTTTTCCTGCAATGATAGTTCGCGAGTTCCAGAAATGGGAGAGTGTTTTCTTTGTCGCCTTTCACTCATATTACTGCTTTGAGGTGCAATGCCCACAAATGTGGACGCTAAGAAAAATTTTAACCAATAAACATTTTTTGCACTTCTTCTGGATTCGTTGTTTAAGAGTCTAAGATATTCGCAATATGAACGAAAAATATTTTTCACCATGCCAGATTTAATTCGTGCCTGAAGCGGATATATCCGCGATGGCAGGCACCGCTTGCTGCCCCATCTCGCAAGCCGCGTGAAGGAAGTCACTTGTCAGTCGCCGCCACGGTGGCCGTTTAGTCGCACATGGTCGGTCGTGCTGTTTGCATTGCACAGCGCCCCACAGAAACAGATTGACGAGTTTTTCAAGCCGCTCGGTAAATAATGCCACTTTTTTTGCATAAATTAATTTTTTTGGACTGCTCGATTATCAGGACAGTGTCTCAGCCCCTTGAGGGTCAAAAAAAAATCGGTCAGCAACTGTATTAACAAACACCGTGTCCATGGCCTGTCTGGGCCCCTACAGTCAACAAAAAGCATTCAGGAGATGAATGCAATTTCGTATTTTGGAGAAAAATGTGCGTTCCGCAAAATAACCATAGTACTTTGCTGTGCTTCTTGCTTCTCTTGAATTCCCGTTATGATGCAGTATACACTTGTCAAGCAAAGTGCCACCGTAATGTTCCCTCAGAAAATTTGCTTAGAGTCCACTTTGCCATGCCAAATATTACAAAAAAAAAAAAAAAGCATGTTCCCGCAATTTAAAACAAACAACGAAAAAAAGTGGTCAACCCATTTTTCGAAATTGTTTGCACCCACCCCATGTCTAATCGTACACAAGTCATGGGAATTCACATGTGTGTTCAATTGCAAGCACCTTTTGTAGCACTCTCCACTAAATGTCTCCGAGTTATCAAAATTTTGCTTGCAGTTGTTTGTACGGACCAAAATTACTGCTGCATGACCCATTTTACCAGAGGGCGACGTATGCTTGAACATTTTTTTGTACCAATACCATCTCCAAATGTGACCCTGATTTCTCTCCTCACACTGGATTGATAACAAATCCTTCCACATGTTACAATAATGAGGAAATCTTCTCATTAGTACATGCCAACAGGTCTGAAACTTCCAACAGGCACTTCAATTTCCTACCCTATTTCAAGTAACACTTTCAAATAACATTCCCGGGGTTCAAAACACCCAAGCTTCACAGCCGTATTCTGGCCGCAAGGGAGTGCAAATTATTTGCCCCGCTTCATTTGTTCTATCTGGACTGGTAAAGCATCACCACCCGCTTCGCACAAATAAATTCTGCATTTGTAATAATCGGTTCTGAATCGAACAGCACTTCGCGAGATTGTCGCCACAATTCAACAGCCGCGCACGCCCAGAGCCCCCGCTTTTCTTCACTCCGCACTCGAGGGTACAAGCCCCAGTGAATAAACAGCGGGTCGGAGCCCCAAACAAAGCCTGGCCACTAACGAAACGCTCAAACAAACAATCATTCCATCGAGAGGGGAAAGGGGAGTGGCCCGATAACGACTTCCTCTTCCTCCCCGCCCGTCAAACAAAACACAGCCCCCCCCCGGCCATTAGACAGCGAGGGGCGTGGGCAATCTGGTCTTCCGTTTCGGTGCCTCTCCCCGATTCAACAGAGCGCACAGCACGCGCCAATGGGCGGCAGTATTTCATCATCCTCGGAATAGCAGGCCCATCGTGTCTGCCCAGAAGCCGGAGAGGGGGGATGCGCGGGGGAAGGAGGCAGGGGGTTCTAATTTTAGGAGATCAGAAACTCCTCTCTCTTCGGGGGAGCCCAGTGGCAGCAGCAGCAGCCGTCTCAGTGGCGGCTGGGCACATAGCAGCGTTGGGGCTGCTGGGGTTGAGACACCAAGGCGGGCGACGCCTCCGAGAGACAAGGCCGCGCAACCTTTGCCTCACCCTACTGAATGCTTTGCCCTCAACGTGTCTTTTCAGCGATTCCATCAGGTACAACGGTATGCAAACTGACAACGAAGCTACGTATGCCCCCCCCCCCCCCCCCCCCCTCCCTCCCTCCTCTCTCCTCTCTCTCTCTCTCTCTACTCTCTCCTCACTCACTCATCTCCTCACTCACTCACTCACTCACTCACTCACTCACTCACTCCCTCCCTCCCTCCCCCTCCCTCCCTCCACGTATCGGTGACACCATCTTGAGGGGCGGTGTTGTGATGGTGGTAGCACAGCCTTCATCGTGGCAAATTCAGCCCTACATCAATGTTGACACAGCAAATGGGTGTGCTTCTGCACAATTTCCTTGGGAAGGGAGAGTGGGACGCCGGTGAATTTTGTGGGAGGCTGACCACGCAACAAGCCTTCCTTTGGCTGCGCTCTTTTTCCAATAGGGAGGAAACAATTGCGCCCACAGAGGTCAAAACTACTGCCCAAAAGGCACAGCCCAATATCCCATTTTTGATTTCAAATCGAATACAAATGAAAACAAAAGCTAATTGCAGATTGGGTGAAACGTTTTTGAACGTGAATATTTCTGGTTTACAGTGCAAAGAGCTTCTAAATATAGTTATGAAAAAAGAAAGTACATAATTTGGGTGGTCAGGACTGTACACACCAGTGTGTTGATTCACTAGCTCTAATAACAAGAATCACATCAATACTGTTCACTAAAAGACTGAAACAATATGGTGAGACAATAGAACAGAAAATGTGGCATATGCTGTCACAAAGACGTGATTTCTCCGACACCTTTTGAACGCAGGGAGAACTGTTGGCCAGTTGCAGTCTCTCTGGTCATTGTAAAGCCACGCTAGACATCTTAAAGGCTACTACAACCAGGTATCCCGCTTCAAGTATACCAGCCAACAGGACGTTACTGTTCCTTACTAGCCAATGCCTCTACCGACCCAAACAATCTGCTTACAGTTTTTAATCTTACGTACAAAGAGCTAATGTACCGTGTATTAGCATCACAGTTTCATGCAATCTCTATGTAAACTGAACAATCTCTTGCACAGCAGTTGTGTAAGAAAAAAAAAAAGCCAAGTAAAAAAATAAAAAGGAGTATGCTGAGTGGTGCAGTTTGAACCTCTCCCCGTGTTGTGGCAAAGCCAACTGACAGTATTAAAGAAAACGGCCACAATGTACTTCAGCAGTACGAAACAGCTATGCTGCGAGCCTAACCTTGATTTATTGATTGTGGGGTTTAACGCGCCAACGCAACGCAGGCGATGAGGCGCGCCATAGTGGAGGGCTCCGGATTAATTTTGACCACCTGGGGATCTTTAGTATGCGCCGAAATCTCGCACACACAGGAATTTTTGCTTTACTCCTCCATCAGAAAAGTGGACGCCGCGGCCCAGAATCGAACCAGCGTCCTCGTGCTCAGCAGCACAACGCCTTAGACGAGCCTAACCTTGAACCATCAAGTATTAGCACACAAGCTTGAACTGTGAGCCAACTTTCCCTGTATTAATTTTCATCTCTATTCATACAAAGTGCAGAGAAGTATTCAACAGAAAACAAATATATGTTTAAACGTTGTCGCATACTTGTTGAGGTGCATGTTTTGGTATCTCTGGAGCCATATACGCTCCGGAAAAGAAATGAATGTTTGCACTGACACACCCTTAGTCGCCAATCAACTGCTTATACTGAATACACATCACAAGAATAACTTGCACCCTCAACCTGCCTCTATTGTTTCCCCTGCCCAGAACTCACTAGCCCGCTGATTCATTCCACGTAAGGCAGAAGCAACATTTAACACACTAAAAACGAAAGAACAAAGTGAAAAGTGCACACACTACTCGTTTTCTGTTTTATCGTCAATTGCTTTCCTCGTTACTGAGCTGTGAAGCTGCTCTTGACACTGAAAAAGTCTGCCGAGTTGCCCTTCTTCCCCACAACGACAAAATAGCAGGCCACACAAGTTGAACACAACCCCAGCCGCCAAGTGGTTGGAAAAAAAAATCACCTTCCAAATTCCAGCCCGACCGGTCAACGCTCTGAGAACATGTCGGCGCACAAACCCGAGCGAAGCCGCCGACTCTGTCATTAACCGCGAAAAGACGCAAGGCGGCGCAGAAAAGAGGGCAAAGGTGCGAAAACACGAGCCGCCGAGACTTTACGCCCCCCAGGTGAACAATGATCTGTCAGCCAGATGAGGTGGAGAGGGAAGAAGGCGGGGAGCAGACGACGACAGAGCGGGGAGCGGCAGACGACGGAAACAACGGCGGCGTTGTTGTTGTCACTTGCTCTATCAGATGCGGGGCCCCCTTTGGTCCCTGACGGCGCCGTTTGCCTCCCCCCCCCCCCCCCCCCCCTTCCCCCCTCTGGCATTATTTTTAGAGATGGCGTGTTTAATGGGCTGAGAGTGTTGTTGGCGCAGCAGAAACCTTTTTGTATCGAGTGGTCCCCTCTTTCATTTGTGAGAAACGCACGACGAGAGCTTTCCACAAGGCAGCGGTGAATGGCTTTAGCGGAGGAGGATCCTATGACTGTTTGAGCATTGCAGAAAGGTTTCGAAGGAATGTTTGCAAAGCCTTTTTGAGAAATTCTTATTCCTTGAGGCGTGGAAACGACGGAGCAAGTGAGCGCACAAGCTGCAGCTCACAATATATTTAGACAGGAACACCGGGAGTGACAAGTTATGCGACGAAATATGGGTGCGATGACACTGAGTCACTGTATTAAAGCGAAGCTTCCTTAGCCTCACTGATGGCGGTGTTGTAACCAATACACACAGCAGGAAAGCCAACTTTTCACACAGGAAGGCCACATGATGATGATGATGATGAAAAACAAGAAAAACCACTTCCCGTGGGTGGAATCGAACATGGGCCCCACGCGTCATGAAGCCCACATCTGTCCGACTGCACCATCATTGCATTTGGGTGACTCAGCATTCCCTTTGGGTCCATTGCACGGGCGTTGGCTTTGGACTTTGACTTGCATGCAGTTTTCACTTCGATCATTGACACTTAAGACTTTTATTGCAGCGGCTTTGACTTTGGCATTTCGCGATTTGATTTATCGCATGCAAGAAAGCTTCACGTTTCAACCAGTGTCATCAGGAGACGGGTGTGATTCGAATTTCAAAGGGCCTCACCTGCTTTAAAACAGCATAACCAAAAGATTAAACCAATTAAGCCAACCAGCCAATGAAAAGGTATTACCAGGCACCACCTGAGGTGCAGCGGAGCCATGGTTGTGGAAACAGGGCTATAATGACCCACAAATGCAATTGCTATGACCTAGAAGTGTGGGTGCTTTGACCAGCAAACACACCAACTGTGACCTAGAGTCAAACAAAAGCGCTCCTCTGGTGCAGCAGAAAATAGCATGCAAGAGGGCAGCAAGGGCAGGGGGAGCGGAAAAGTGCCCTCCCAACCAACACGAGCAACTCTGCGCCTTTCCGACCCCAAGAAAGTGGGAGAGAGGGACAATAGGAGTGCAGCAGTCCTGCAAACAGCCGCCACTGAGCACGCACAAGTGCGGACGACGGGAGAAGAAAAGGGTTTTTGGCAACAGAGGCCAACAATGACGCTGGAATTCAGGCCAGCAGCAGCAGCAGCATGTGACGAGTTTCCTTCTCCATTCCCCACGACGACAAGGGTACGAGCCAGGCCCCCGGCTGGCTCTTTCATCTCTGGGGCCAGACAACTGCGAAGCAGGAATCGAAACTGCGTGGCTCAGACAGCTCCGTTCTCAAAACAGCTGACATGCACTCCCACAAGACGGAGCCGTCGAAATGAGGGAAGAGCAACTTTGAACCGGACCCCTGCTGGGTGCATTAAATGGCCCACTGAGCGGAAAAGCTGGTGTCAGTGTCATCCGTAGCAGCTAAAGGGCACCCACAGAGTAAGAACAAGACAAGGAGGGGAAACAGCGCTTCCTAGGGCGGCCAGACAATGTCACAAGTGTTTGGCCTAGGTTAAGCTTGCGGCATCTGTCATCAGAGAAGAAACTGCACAGCCACAGCACTTGGCAGCTCATCGCACATGCACAGCTGCAGAATGAATTGTACTGCTAACATTATATCTATCAGATACCAGTACTCTTTCCTTCACCGTCGCAGCTACGAAGCTTTGTAGTCCACGTTCGTTTTTCCTTATGACCTTATCTGGTCACTAGACTGCACTTGCCACAGTGGGCCGTTTCACCTCCTATATATATTCCAGCTCCTTGACGGCACATCAATTACCATCGGCTGTGAATGCAGGTACACACATCAGCCTGACGTCCCCATTGGAAATGCAGGTATGCATCAACCAGTTAGGCCTAACGTTACACGTACACAATGCCGCATTGTTCCCAAAGAGCCAGCCAAAGTGTTGGCAGTGCAGCTGGGGGGGGACGCGGATATACAGTACCCTCACCAAGCGGCGAAGCAGTCCCCAGTGAGCCACAATGCTCTCTATGGCACACTGTTGCACCCACTGCCAGCACTGCGGCCACCTCTGCTACATAGCAGCAGACAGCTTACTAAACCAGCCCTATGTCTTCCCAGAGCACTCTATTGGACATTAAAGGTGCATTCACACTTGTGACTGCAGCGACCAAAAGCGACAGAAGCGATATGATTTCTGTCGCTCTAGTTGCTCAGCACCACTCTTGTCAAGCGACCAGAGCGATTGGTATCGACCAATTTTTGTCACCACCGTTGCTCTTGACGCAAGGAGGCGGAGGTGAGAGCTCCTGATGTCATATCCTACCATAGCATCTAGATACTGTGCGTTGTCAAAATCAAACCCCCGTAAAGTCACGTTACAACTGACCGACAATAGCATGAAAAGCAAAAATAGGTTGCCGCCGTCATTCATGTCGCACGCAAACTTGAACACCAAGTGTGCCAGTCGCTCCAGTCACACTGCTCGCTTTTTGTCGCTCCTGTCGCAAGTGTTAATGGGCCTTTACGCTTCCATCTTCACAACTTCTAAAAATTTTGGTAAAAAGTACCTACAGGTAAATCTCAAATAGCTCGAACATATGGGACAATCAATGATATAGTCCCAACAGTGAACTGTCTGCTGGTGAAAAATTCGTTTTTTTTTTTTTTTTTTTTTTTTTTTTTGGGGGGGGGGGAGGGTGTGTTGCATCCTAATGTACACTATGCCCTTTTTTTTCTGTGTGCCTGTTTGGAGATGTTCATGTAACACACAAAGCATACTGAACTGCATTTGATTACATTTTAACTTCGCCTCTGCATTCCAGGGACTTTTTAGTAGCCGCAATATTGGGTCGCAAAACGTGAAGATGAAAGCATTTAACACTGCATACTCGCAAAATGTAGCTGACGGGCAAGGTCCCAGTAAAACATAAACATTTGGTTATTTAAGACAAGAAGGACATGAATTAACACAGCCTTACATGGTCCGTTCTGCTAAAATCCAGTGTTGGCATGACTACGATGATACCAAATATCCCACTGGCTGAAATGTCAACACACCCCCTTGTTTCTCATCCTGCGTGGCTATGAACCTAAGTACGTACTGGCTTGACATCCTTGTTATGCAACAGCCAGACGTTAGGCCTAATGTTATGCTTCAGGGTCTACCATCGTAAACTGGTACCCACAGCTTGGTGTACAAGTAAGTTTGACATTGTTTGGTCAAATTTGACATTTGACATTGTCTACCATCGTAAACTGGTACCCACAGCTTGGTGTACAAGTAAGTTTGACATTGTTTGGTCAAATTTGACATTTGACATTGTTTGGTAAGTTTGACATTTGGTCAGATTCTGTACCCCGGGGGGTAACAAGCCAGGCATTTACTGTACGTACCCAGTGCCATCTGCTGCTTTGCTTGGAACACTCCTCCTATTCTTTTATGCAACTGCTGAAAGAGCTTCACCATTATCTCAGTACATAGGAGACAGAATCGTGGGTTTTGGAACGAATGCCCCAAGTTCGGGCACCAGCAGGGGTGAGACAGCCCAAAGAGATTTGGGAGCAGTTTTCGGAGCAGCGAAATTTCCATTTTGGTGCAGAAGAATCTTGATTTGGAGCATTTAGGGACATTTATTACATCGTCTTGTGAGCTTAAAAAATCATAATTTTAGCAATTTGAAGGGTCAAGTACACATTCCAATCAGTTTTGAATACACAGAACACTGAAACAGCCTTACGTGAGATAATTTTTTAAGAGTATCATAAAGTTCTAACTCACTACCTTCTTCCTAACTAGTGATATTGTGTTGCGGCTGTACGCAACACTGACAACAAAACTGCCGTTAACATTATCAAATTTAAGGGATCTGCAATTGTGGCGTGTTTTTTTACCGTTTCAATGCTAAAATTATTATTTTTGTAATCCCAGGCTGCGTTGTACGAACGAGTCTAGTCACGGCAGCAGTTGAGCAACTTCGAGCTAACGGTCGCATAGCCCAACCAGCCTACCCTGTGCTAGTCCGTGGGGCGCACATTCACCCATAGTCTTTTGAGTAGCGTTACTGTTTAGCCACCTAGATTTTGAATTAATTTCACTTCGCATACATAAGTGTATTTAGTCGCGTGCTATGGCAACCATGCAGTCTGCAGGCCATTGGGCAACTGCCCTGAACAGGTCGCGGGCGCCGCAGCACAGCCCGCAACTTTCGTGTCGACCGATTCCACCCCCGAGGCCTCGCGATCACGCTTCGAAGCACAGCAAACTTTATAACACCACAGTGAGCCAAAAAAGTTCACTTCACGAACCCGATTATAGATGCACCCGCACCGCATTTCTCGCACATCCTAGGACAAGCCACGCGGAAGTCTTAGGGCCCCACATTTCGATGAACTTTTTCCGAGCCACCGCAACCTTCTCGTAATCTCGCACCAATCTCAAACCATAACCCCGGGTTAACGTCACTGTTCAGGGCCCAAAACTGATAGAATTATAGACTGGAACCCAGCTGATTGTGCAAATAAACCAGGGAAAATATCGGCGATGCGCACTGAGCGCGTGAGTAGGCAGTAGCAGCCGGATCAGGCGTTGGCCATGGCTTGTAGCCACAGCGATGCCCAAACAGGAAGGCCGTTTCAGCGAACCCGGACGGAAAGCCAATCGTGTTTTAGAAGCTATCGTTTGCTTCATTTCAGTCTTTCTATTTCTGCCATTTCTGTGTTTGCAATTACCCGACAATAAAAGTGGTGACCAGGATGCGCGAGGCTTTCGTCCCCGCCGGAACTGACATGAGCATCAAAATCCGTGCCTTTCAGGCTCTTCTGGAGCAGTTTGGCGCAATTTTCGCAATTTTCATGCTTTTGGAGCATCTTGGTGCAGGAAAATGGAAAGGCGCAATATGAGCAGCTGTCTCACCTCTGCACCAGCAATGGCAGTACTGTTTTGCAGACCTGTGATTTTTTTTTTACTGTTTTCTTTTTCCGTTTTCTTCTTTTTTTACTGTTTTACTGTTTTAATGTTTTCTTAGCTCAATACTGCACCTTCTTTTCATGAAAAAACTGGTTTGATATTCTTTAGGTTGGCTTATAGGTGAGGCACAACATATCAACACGTTTAATTAACGTCTAAAGTAATAAAGGCAGTATTTCAGCCTTCGAGGTCAATGGAAGAGGCCTTCGTCATACAGTGGACCTAAATAGGCTGATGATGATGGTGATGATATTGAAAATTTCCGTGTGCTATAAAAAAAGAACAAATTCTCACTGATTCAGAAGGGCCGAATCCGGAAAATTACCTTGCCGAAGAATCCCGAATCAAGGAATAGGTTTTATACACACTAGTTGCCACCTCTTGTTGATGCATGCAAGGCCAAAAACCACATAGTGAAATCTAGCGCAAATTACAAATATTTCACCAGAGCCACGGAGACAGAGGAGCCACTGTCACTAACAAGCAACCACTCTCGAAAGAAGAGAGGCCAGTTTAGCACAGATGGATTACTGCGGTCACTCACCACCCCAAGAAGCAATTCAGCATTTGTTGTTCCCATATAATCACTACGGGGTGGGCAATCCGCGGAATGCCTGCAGACAGACTACCCACGGTGCATCTAAGAATGCAAATTGAAGAGCTCCAATGAAGAAAACAAAAAATGCATAAAATACAAATGACATTAAATTACCAATTGACATTAAATACCAAATGCATTAAATACCAACTACGCTCGAGATAGTTGTGCGAGCCAACATGCAAGCGTTGCCCCAGCCTGTACAGTTAATCAATATATAGCACCACATTTCCAATGCCTCTACGCCTTCACCTCCGTTTTCCAAGTAGAGAGAGAGAGGGACAGGTGAGGCTGCATGAAAGAACTTTTTTTTCTCAAAAGATAAACTCCCTCAAAACATGCCCTTCTAAACCGGTCACCCATTAGTGCGCCCTTCTCAAAATAACACCTCTGCGCCGAGATTGCCAAGAACGATGCCATTTCATCTGTGTTTTCAACGCGACAAACGTCCTCGAAAAAAAACTGGACACCACTCGTCAAGCCACCAAGCTTGAAGGCTGAAGTACTTCACTGCAAGCCAAGAGGAGGAGCGAAGAATAATGACAAAACAAAACACTGGAAACCCTGAAGAAGCACTGCAGATGTGCTTTGATGAGAAAAAAAAAAGAAAACATTGTAAGATAAAACCGAGAACCCTCTCGCTAACACAGTTACTGAAAACAGAGAGAGAGAGCGAAAAGAAAGACCCACAGAATCAACCGGGCCGTGGCCCAGAAGAATCAACGCTCCCTCCAAAGCCCCCCCCCCCATACGCGCTTGGTTTCCAAGCTGCAAGAAATTAATTTGTCTCCGCGCCCTGCCAGGAGATGGCAGCTGCCACCCCCGCAGTGTTGCGCCGCGAATCACGCGGTCAGATTTAGCAGCGGCAGTCGCCAAGGGCGCCGCATCATAACGGCTGCTGCACGGCGACCGCAGAGAAAACGAGAGAGGTGGAGAGGAAGGGACGATACTGTGACAAGGTGGTAGGTAGGACACGCAACTCAGAGCAGCGTAACAAGTCCCGCACCGGCAACACCCCTGCCATGCATGCAAGCTTCACTTCAACACTAACAAGCGATGCATATACATACAGTGTACTGGAGATAGTGTTGACCCATAAAGGGACAAGGGCATATGAGTTTGATATGTGCCAAGTGCCTGTTTTGCAAGAAGACCAGAGCCTGCTAGGTACACCAAGGAACTGAAAGCATTTACTGATGCAAAACTGACGAAAAGAAGAAAAGCTACGCATGGGGTCAAGCCCATTTTGGTAAAAAGCTTCTAGTCCAATCTTCCACATAGGCATGTGCCTGGTCTGAAGCTATGAACAGCCTGTGCAGCCAACAGGGTATACACCACGGTCCAGTTGAAACCTGATGACGTGCCCCAGAACAAGGGAAGGGTATGTGCAAGTCACATAGGTGGAAGAAAAGAAGGCCCGATCTGCACTGCTTGCCCCGGAACGAGCTCGTGATTGGGCAGAACACTCTGGGACATCTGCTAATACTGCCTCACTCTTCTCTCGACTCAAAACAGTTGAAACTGTGCCACAGCCTTGTCGACCTTCAGCTATATAAACAAACACCCATTACAATATACATACCTACATTGAAGTCATCGTGAAAAAACTAACTTTTATCACAACATTCCAGCCGGAGGGCCAACATTTTCAAGTGAAAAAGGCTGGCCCACCACCCAAAACATATACTTTTCGTAATGACTTCAATGTGTACACACACACAGTGCATCACAGAATGGGGGGGATAGGGCAGCTCTATTTCGAAAAGCATCACTAGTATTCTGTATTGGGATTCCACATAAAGCGTGTTCCATTCCCTCTCCTACCGTATTTTCTTAAAACTCTTATTTCAACCCAAAAAGATCCTCCACACTTTCCTTGACGGTGTTGGCTGACAGCTCTCCTTTCTACGCTCATCCGACACGCTAGTTTCCTGTTACGCTAAGCAAAAAGCTGGGCACCTGTGGAAACAACAGGGCTTGCTTACGTATCGGCCAGGGATTGGCCTTCACCTCAGTCACTCCCGCATGCATCCGACTTTTCACTAATCCGATTTTTTAGCGCCTTTTGTGAGTTCGCTGCATGCACTTGTTTTGCCACATGCCTCTGGCCACAAGGCGCAATCGGGGATTTGTGCAAAGTGTATAAACTATATTTATCACCTGCTAATTTTATGTAAGCATGCCCCCTAAAATAAGCCACTGAGTAGTTATGGAAGGATACCCAATAATTCCAAAGAGTTTGGGATTATGCCATATTTCCAATTTTTATATTCCAAATCATCACTGCATTCTTCTGTAGCAGCCGCTACATGCAAGGTTGTGTGACTGTACGTGTGTGTGTGTATAAACTAAAATCTTGTTCGCTCATCCCTAGATCGCGCGGAAAAATTTGAACTGGCAGTTCGGCCCCACCAAAGGTTTGCGTTTTCTACCTAATGGAGCCGAGTGGTCACTACTTCTGACATCTTCGGCAGCGCACCGGTTATTTCAGACCAGCCACTGAAGCAACTTAGCAGGGTGTCGGAACGAAATGTTTTTCATTCCAGTATCTGTTTCATCCAATCATTAAAATTTTCGTTCCGGTTCAGCTCCAAAATGAAAAAATTAACGGTTCATAAAAGTACGTAACAATTCGTGGTAGCCCACAAGAAAAATTGAGAATGAAGTTCCCGCTGCGCTCTGGCAGTACCTGCGTATAAGTGGAACACGACTTGAAGCTGCTTCATAGAGTGCTCCGCTGTAATTTGATATTTTAGCGGCAATCTTTGTATGCTGCTGTTCTCATTCCAGACACTGCATTTTGCTCTGTATTATTACGTCGCATTTCTAAATTTTTACGTTTATTTAACAATGCCTTAGGCGAATGTAGGTGTGTCAATAAATAAATAAATAAACACAAATGAGTAAACAAATGAGCAAACAAATAAATTTTTAAATAAATTATATAAGTAAACACGGTGGCAACGTCTGCTTCGCAGCCAACTGCAGGCGGCGATCACACGGAGAGCTAAGCACTGACGCAGACGTACAGTGTTCTAGAGAGTTCTAGAACACGGTAGATGGAGAGAGTAGGGAAGCAAGCAGCAAGCCTGCTGAAGGAAAGATTGAGCCAGCAAAACAAATAGCAACTTTAAATGCCAGCGAACCGGCGGCAATCTTCCACCTTGTTGCATGCAAGTTGGAATGAATGCTGAATGAAATACATGAACGTTCCACTCAAACCGAAAACCGAAACGCAATTTTCTCGGTTTAGCTCCAGAACAAATTATTTCATTACGGTTACGTTTTCGTTCCGGCCAAAAATATGGTTTATCGTATTTCTGTTCCGGTTTTCGTTCCATTCCGACACCCTGCTTATAAGCTCCCATTCCCACTAAGTTTTTTTTTTTCGCTCCACACTCACATTTCCTTCCGATTTTCCCTTTTCCAATAAAATTCTTTACTACTACCCCTCTCACCTACTAAGCCACCGTTACACAGTCGCGGAGGTGCTCACTCACTCACTCACTCACTCACTCACTCACTCACTCACTCACTCACTCACGCGCAGACATAACAGAGAGGAGGGAGAGAGAGAGAGGGCGAGAGAGCTCCAATTGCGGCCGGAATTTCCAACGCACAAGCTCGCTCTGCGCGCACTTCTCACGCCACCCGATCGTTCTACAACAGTTCCGGGTGAGTGACACGGTGCGCGGCCGACACGTCAGGCCAAAAGGTGACGAAAACATCCGATCACATGCAAAGCAGATCGAGAAGAGGCACGCGATCGCGCCGCAAGAACGTCGACGACGTGCGCGCGCACGCCCTCCGAGCGCTGGGAACCATTTCCGCTTCCGGGCGCACGAGCCTCGGGGTTTCCGGGGGCGAGCGATAACGGCGACGGCAGAGAGAGGAAGCTAGAACAGAGGCACCCTCTTCCCACTACTACTTCTCGCTCGCTTCCGCGAGAATTTCCTCCCGTGGAAGAGACACGTCGACACCAACACAACAGAGGCGGCAACGAGGACACACTACGTTAGTGCCGAACACGATATCAACCGCGGCCTTGCGATATTGCGACATCAGCGAGTGCTAGTTCGGGCGACACAGGATATTGCGGTTCTGGTCTAATACCGGAGCGCCAGAAAACAAAATCCTCGGCACGCATAGCAGCGAAAAAAACGTAACATAAAAATTTCGTGTCAGTACTCCTTTAAAAACAAAGACAGGTGTTCCGGGTTATTTTTAACGGCAATTATTGCATCCCGACAGTGCCACACTTGCAAACGGCTTGTGTGTACTAAAAAAAAAGAAATGCGTTGATGTGGTATCGCCCTCTGCGATATTCAAAGCAAGTTTTCATTTTCTGCCTTACAAACTATAGAGCTAACAAACACCGAAGTAAAGAAGACAAACAATGCGCATTTCGGAAATTTTCCACGTCGTCTTGTTTACTTCGTGTGTCCAGTTAGCGCTTATTTTAGTAAGTAAGGCATAATGCACCAACTAACCCACCAGCACGTTTTGCTGAAGTATTTTTAATTTTATAATGCTCACATTGTATTAGAACGTATTACCAAATCGTAAGTCTACAACAGCTACAGCCATTAGCACCATAGAAACTAAACAGGAGCGGAATTCTCGGTTATGTCCACTTCATTCCCCTTTCAAAATGTCCCACTCGTGCGAAACCTGATTAGCTAAGGCGCCACCGAGATGTGACCAAGGGCGTCCGCAGAACTTTTTGCAAGGGGGGGCATCCATTAGCGGGGGGGGGGGGGGGGGGGGGGGTACGGTTGGATAGCACCAAAAAGGCGCTATTCGTAGTTACACAAAGCAAAAACAGCGAATTAGAAGCAGACTTGGAGGATATACATTGGATTTTATTACCGAACAAAGAAATAAAGTTAATAAAGAAAATGCGAAGAGTTACTGTCACTTTGTAAAGAGTGGCCTGTCTCGCTGCGTGAGGGTTCTCGACTCATGCCAAATGATCACCAGCACACAGCACAATACATTCACATACATAGAACTGCACTCCGTCAATCTTCCTTGAATAGCAGCTGCAGACGCCTCGGGTTTTTCTGGGCAAATTGCGAGATGACATGTGTGATGAAGTCTGTTGAAATGGCTCTGACAATAAAGATACTACTGGCCTCCCTGACTTTCAATGCAGTACATGCACAAGCGTTTTCAGGGGCTGATTTATAGGTGTTGTTTCTGGGCTTGGGTGGTGCCGACATTTCGCAATTTCGAAGGAAACGGTGTACAAGGTGATGGGATGGCACGGGAGGATGTTACGCTCTCCCTACTAGGTGTAGCGATGAAGATTTTTTGCTAGATATAGCTGCAACTTTGTCCGAAAACTGAAGTTTTTGCGGTAAGGCTGCATAAATCTAGAATTTTGAAAAACAAAAAACAAAACGTCAAACCTTTAAGAATTGTTCGCTACCTTCAATAGCCAGCACAGGTAGTCTGTTTCACTGCCGTCACATGACCGGCAATGTTAGTCAGTGTCTAAAATGCAATGTTGACCGCAGTCCTGAAGGGCGTTCCATACGGATACGCAGGACCTGAGTGTGCTAATCATTTAAGTAGCGTGGATTGTTGCGCTAGTTGGTTCACGTACATAATTAAAAAAAAAAACATTGCGCTGAAGGACGAGACAAAGCAGAGAACGTCGGTGTCGTTCTCTCCTCTCTTCCCGTCTTTCAGGGCATAGTTATTTTATTATGGGCCAACCAAGCTGTGCAGCTTTTTTGTAGTGCATAAAAATATCCCAATTTCCAAGGGGGGGCAGTTGCCCCCCCCTTGCCCCCCCTTCCGGACGCCCATGGATGTGACGCAGGTTTTTTTTTCTGCATGTAAGAGGACCCGCAAACGCACTACTATACGATTGAAACGAATGCGAAATGGACATTTCAACGCAACTCATAATTGCTCTCCCAAGAGAAATACAGCCAGCCTTGCAATCACGGCGGTGTCGCTAACAACTTCTTTCGCATCCATTTTAAAGTGGAGCTTTCTACGCCCCTACAGCAAAGCCATGGAACTTATACATACTGGTCAGTGGCGTAGCCAGGATTTTTTTTTTTTCGGGGTTATACCGCGCCAGTAAAAACAAATTAGACGTAATGCGCACAGCAATATCTTATTGTTTTCTTGTCTTATTATCATTGTTCCATTTAAATTTATGCATGAAATGTGTACAAATCATGTGCGGGAAAAAAAAGACTGAAAAGAGGGTGACGAATGCGCCCCTTGTGAAATTTCGGGGGGTGTCCCGATACCGAAACAGCCCCCCTGGCTACGCCCTTGACAGTGGGTTTCACATCACACAACATAGCAAAGGGATGTCTTGTAATACGCAAAATACAGTTTGGCAATGCACACGGTAAGCGATGATGATATCTAAGCAGGGTTGGACGTTGGTCTTGGAATGTGGCTGGGTTGAAGTGGACTTTTCGCAGTTCATACTTTGTACTTTGGGACAATGGATTTCCGACTGCGGCTTTGACTCCGGTTGCATGAGGGAAAGATTCGCGTTTTAACCATATTTCTCTTATAAAAGCGGCTTGGACTTCTTCCTCTTGGTCCCATGGGAGCGTACGCCTCCATAACCCGTCCCATCAAAACCTACTGCGAAGTCTCCCCTCCCCTCACGCAAGACTTCCTGTCTGTGCCCGCAGCAGCGGTTAATGAACGCGCGGGTCACCGATTATTTTACAAGCCTCTCGCTCCGACCGCGTGCCGCCATTTCTTCTTATTACGCCTGCAGACGACGCGTCACCGCCGCCATTCGTCAATTACGCTCGTCGCATCAAGACCGCGACGCCGACGCGGGTTTCATTTCCTTCTTTTTTTTTTTTTCCAACAGCCTAGGACGCGTGTGCCCGCCGTACGGCACGCAATGAGCAAACATGACAGCTATTTAGAAGCCTGAAATGCCCCTACACGTACCGAAAAAGAAGCTGAAGAGGTTCCTGTGCGGGGACATTGAAAGCGGTTACTAGCCGCATAAGATGCGTTTAGTGACAACAGCTGTATATCGTTAACTCCCCCCCCCCCCCCCCCCCCCCCCCCCACCCCACCCCCGCAAACCGCGAAACCCGGACCTTGTAGTCAAACGCGATACAAGGAAACGCCGGCCATAAGCCCACCTTACAGCACTTTTTCGGGACCATGAACGTCTCCCACACGCGTAAGCCAGTGTGGTCCAGTCGAAAATACAACCAATAAAAAAAAAAAAGGGGGGGGGGGGGGGGGGTTTCAAGATTACACCCCGGCTTCCCGAAACTTTCCCCTTGCTTTTTAATCGCGAAGCTTTATATGGCTTCGCCACAACAACACAACTCATCCGGCAACGCGCATGCGCTAAAAAGAAAAAAAAAACCGATGGCGTGGCTGTGTTTTATAGATGATGCAGCTCAACGAGGCCAAATTTTTTTTTAAACCTCCTTGATGTAGCTGCACTTTTGCACCTACCGACACTCGTGGTAGGGAACAGCGCGTGAGAGAGGGGTGAAGAAAGTGGCTCCAGCAGAGCGCGCGCAGCAGCGAGCTACTCCGCACGGCTGAAGCGACAACGGCAGGACAGGGCGGTGGTGGTGCAGGCTGAGCAGCGTCAAAGCGCAAATGCCGAACACCAGCCGCGCGATACTTCGAAATGAGTACCGTATTTACTCGCATAATGGTCGCACCCCTGAATATTGTCGTTAAAAATTCGATTTTTTTTTTCATTTCCCGCGCAATTAACGCACCCTGAACTTGCCGCAGCAGTATGTCTTATGCGTTCCAAGTCTAGCTGCTGATGATCGTGCTTACCTCTGTTTCCTTCCCTTTCAAAGCGGACATGGCTACGTGCTTGCCGCAGACTTGCCGATATTAGCGATATCGGCAAGCATGCCTTCAATATTGACGAGGAAGAAACTCTCACTAAATACACATAATGTACTCAGAAGACAAAGGAAAAAACGCCCTCAGCTTGTTGCGTCGGCCCCCATGTCTGTTTTGATGTCCCGCACTGTGACAGCGATTACATTGGTAAACGCTGGTAATCGCTGTCACAGTGCGGGACATCAAGGTAATCATCAAGGACATCAAGGACATCAGTGCGGGACATCAAGGATTTACCAAGGTAATCGCTAACCGAATCTCTGCAACCTTAGATTTCAGTCAACCTAAAGAACAAGCAGGGTTCCGTAAAGGTTATTCAACAATGGACCATATTCACACGATCAATCGGGTGATAGTATACTCAGTATACTCAGCGCACTTCAGTATACTCAGCGCACTTCTAGAAGTGCGCTGAGTATACTGAACCCCTATATATAGCCTTCATAGATTATGAGAAAGCATTTGACTCGGTCGAAACCCTAGCAGTCATTCAGGCATTACGGAACCAGGGGGTAGATGAGCATTATGTAAGAATACAAGAGGATATCTACAATGGGTCTACAGCTACCATCATCCTCCATAGGGAGAGCAGTAAAATACCTATAAGGAAGGGTGTCAGACAAGGAGACACAATCTATCCAATGTTATTCACAGCATGCTTACAAGAAGTATTCATAACGTTGGATTGGGAACAGGTGGGAGTAAGGGTTAATGGAGAATACCTCAGTAACCTCAGATTTGCTGATGACGTTGCCTTGCTAAGTAACTCGGGGGACGAATTGCAAAGCATGCTTTCCGCACTGGGCGAACAGAGTAGAACCGTGGGCCTGAAAATTAATATGCAGAAAACTAAAGTAATGATCAATAACCTCAGGACAGCACAGCAGTTTGAGATAGGTGGCGAGGCAGTGGAAGTGGTAAGCGAATATATCTACCTATAGGCCAAGTTGTGACCCCAGATCCCAACCATGAGGCAGAGATAATTCGAAGGATAAGAATGGGGTGGGGTGCATATGGCAGACATTCTCAGATAATGAATAGCAGCCTACCATTGTCGCTGAAGAAGAAAGTGTATGACAGCTGCATCTTACCGGTACTCACCTACGGGGCGGAAACTTGGAGGCTCACTAAGAGGGTTCAACTTAAATTGAGAACGACTCAGCGGGCAATGGAGCGGAAAATGATAGGTGTAACATTAGGGACAAGAAGAGAGCGGAGTGTGTCGGGGAGCAAACTGGTGTTAAAGACGTATTAGTAGAAATTAAGAGGAAGAAATGGACGTGGGCAGGGCATGTAATGCGAAGGCAAGATAACCGCTGGTCATTAAGGGTAACAGAGTGGATCCCTAGAGAAGGCAAGCGTTGCAGGGGGCGGCAGAAAGTTAGATGGGCAGATGAGATCAAGAAGTTTGCGGGGATAAATTGGTCACAGTTGGCACAGGACCGAGGTAATTGGAGAATAATGGGAGAGGCCTTTGCCCTGCAGTAGGCGTAGATAGGCTAGTGATGGTGATGATGATGATGACTGTGACAGCGGCAGCCACTTATTGGTGGTCCTGTTGCCACCTCGCAGCAAACCCGTTCCTGTACGTTCCGTAATTTATGAAAACACCGCATTTTGCGTCACTTTGCAAGCGGGTGACGGAGGTGTGCGGAGTTTTTGTTTTTATTTATTATTTTTGTTATGGTCATGTGACGTACCGTAAAAATTTTGAACCGCAACTTGCTTGCCTTTGCTGTGCTCAAAAGTTTTTCGCGAAAAATTTACCCCGCGTAATGAACGCACCACTAATTTGCATGAATTTTTTTGCAAAAAAAAAAGTGCGATCATTATGCGAGTAAATACGGTATATGACACGCGTCATACGTAAAACACCGGGCGCACGTAACAGCTTCACGGGTGAGCCACCTGGACGGAGTGGTGCAGCCCGAAACAACCCATTCCTGTTTGAATCGCCCCGCTTGAACTCATTCCCGAAACGCCCTTCCCGTTTGACCCGTACCGTGTGCGCCCGTTCCCAAAACGCCCTTCCCGTTTGGCCGCTTTCTGTTTCAACCCGTTCCCAAAACACTCATCCCGTTTCAACCCGCTCCCAAAAAGCCCGCCTCAAATAGTTCAGATAAGTTTCTGAGCTCGCAGTGCACTTTTAGGCCTCCAAAATTGGGCTGGGCAAGGTAGTATAGGTTACTGAGTAAACATATTTTACTCATTTCTTACCTAAATATTAAGCGCGGGGCAAGTTCTATTTTACATTGACTCCAACTCTACTACGTAGATGGCGCCACAGACACGTTCTCTTTTTAAAGCTCTACAGGTGACGGCTACAGTATTCTCAAAACTACACTTTCTGTGAACGCTTGACCCGAAAAGTGAAATATTCGAGTTGGTCGCGGGTTCGATTCCCGGCCGCGGCGGCCGCTTTTCTGATGGAGGCGAAAAGCAAAAACTCCCGTGTGTACGATATTTCGGCGCACGTTAAAGATCCCCAGGTGGTCAAAATTAATCCGGAGCCCTCCACTACGGCGCGCCTCATCGCCTGCGTTGCGTCGGCGCGTTAAACCCTACAATCAATCGAAATATTCGAGTTACTTTAAAAGAACGCAAATAGATACGAGCAACAAAATTATGCGCGATTTGCTTTGAGACTAATTCATCAGATGTCGCGTTTTGTGCCGCGGCGGCCAGAATACGTACGCAAACCGCAAACGGTGTGCTCAAACATGTCTTATCGTTTTCAGTGGCAAACGGAAACTCCGGCTTCCGGTAACACGGTAAACGGTGACGCAAACACGGTAACGATATGCTAAAACTCTCTATTATAGACGGATAACTACCTAAATGTTGCTTTTGCTTTTCCACGTACTGCATTCCCGCCTATGTATCATCCGTAAAAAGTACACGCAAGAGAATACAGCTTGGGGTGTTCTGAACGCCTGGATGAAAAATGTGTGCGAACTACTTCCTCCAAGCAAAAATTTCAGCTTTTAACTTCAATGGCCATTCTTTTACAGACATTCGCATATAAGTGACCGTTAGCCACACATTAAAATGGATCGTACCACTGGCTTGGCCCATAATAGTTACCGCTTTCATAAAATACGTTTATTTCTGTAGTTAGTTAGATTTGGTAATTATATTTCGCGAGATCTTTTTCCTGCGTAGAAATAAAACAGTAACCCTGTACTACCCCTAATAAATTAACAGTTGCATTTGTTAAAACACCCAACTTCATTCTCGACAACAGCTACGGACGCTGCAAACTGGCACTGCGACCGTGGAAAGGTCCTATTTTGTTAATTCTCGTCCTTTTTTTGTGCGTGTGTTGCCTATAAGTGCATGTGCATTCGTAAATGCAACTGTAGGGACTGGCACCATCACCGCTGCCGCGGAGTACGCGTGCGAGCAACACGTTCCAGACCGCTCGACCAACGCAGAAGCAGACGGAAAGGTGTGGTTTCAGCTGTAATTCACATACCCTGTACCGGGTCGGACGTAACGCAGCAACCTAGGCGTTGTTTTTAAATGCAGAGCATTTCAGTAACTCACGATGTCACCCGCGTTGACGTCCGTAGTCCGCACCGTCGTTGTCCCTACTATATATAAAAAAAATACTATCCGCCGCCCGGTTTCGATCCCTCGACCCTGCGGGCGGAACGCAATGTACCTGGTGCTCTACCCACTGCGCCACAAAGCCGACACAGAATGGGACGCTGCGAACGTGCCTTATATCGTTGACTCATTCAAATTACTGCTGACGAGCGCTCTCTCGTCAGCAGTTGCCACAAGTGCAACAACATTAACGTAACGCAAACTACTTAACGTCGTGCGCCCCTGGAAATGCTCTGCATTTGATCGTGCCCCTCGCGAGGGGGATGTTTCACTGCGTCTTCTCTCGGTCGCGGGACCCGTGGCGCCATGGATATGGCGGAGGCGCGGCACAACTCGTAGCACTTTCTTTGAAAAAGCGCCTCGAAAGCGCGGCAAATATGAAATAGGGATGACGCGCTTTCGAGGCAATCCGCCGACGCGGCTGCTTTGTGTACAGACTCGGCGGCGAGAGTCCCGGGATTTTTTTTAATTGGCGCCGCGTAACGTAAAACGGACCATTGCAAAAAGATTGCAGCTTAAAGGGACACTGAAGTGAATTTGTCAAGCTCCCGTTTTTGCTTGCACTGCGTAGACTGGCTCAAATTAGCACACTTTTCATTGTTTATTCGGTTGACAAATCGGTAATTATTTTACAAAGCGCGAAAGAAGAAAAACTACCATGCGCGGTTTGCGGCGGCCGCACCAACTAAAGCTGTGACGTTAAAGAGGAGCGGGCACCGTGATTGGACGATGCCCAAGGTGAGCAACCAAACAAGTTTCGGTGTCGGTTTCTGTTCTGTAAAACACAACCGTTGGCGTTGTTGGATGGGCATTCTCAATAACTCAGTAATCATCGTACCGCGCTTCTGCCATGTTGTCAGCTGTAAAAATGCATAAAGATAAGCCTCCTAGGACGGATTGGAATCGTAGCATTCACTAGCCGAAACCTACGCAGTGCATGAACGCCCTCCGCGTACCCGCAGACGCCCAAATGTAATGCGCTTTTCCCCCATATTTGGAGCTTGCCTCCCTCATGCCTGTGTCGTAAAAAGCGTGTTCGCACCAGGCCAAGGGTCTGTTCATTCTGGCCTGTGCCCACTGCCTGCAAGCAGTCGGTGCTTATGGCAACAGCACGCCAACGAGAACTCGCTAGCGCGCGTTTTGTGAACTAGTTCGTGGAGCCATGAACGTTGCGGCCCAAAAAAAGGTGAACTCAATATAGAAAACATCGGCGGAAAACGAAAAAGTTAACTTACAAAAAAAAAAGCACGTACCCGCGGGGATTCGAACTCGTGACTTGCAAAATACATGCGGCAGCACACCTAGCAACCCAGACCGCTCGGCCACGCAGCGGGCTCTGCTGGCATTGGTAATATAGGGTATATATTGTACAACCTGTTTACACTTTTCTTCAGTTTTGGCATTTCAAGCAGCTTAGGTGAATATTTGTTGTATTGCGCTCGTGCAGTAAGCGTCGCCCGAGTTTCCACAATAGCTCACGTCTAGCAATTGCATTTCGTAGACGGAAAAGCGTTCGCAGATGCGTAGTCGTGCTGCTGACCGCTGTGCTTGTTCGCCCAGCGCAAAAAGTGCCTCCCGCACCCTAGTTTTACGCTGTACGGTAAAAATATCAGTTGATTTTATTTCCTTAGTACCTATATTGACTTCGCTGACTCTTCTCCCGCCTTCAAGAGGCCTTATATTTTCCTGCTGGCGTACCAGTCAGCGAAGCGTTGCACGTGCGCTTGTGCAGCGCTTGTGTGAAGCGAAGCGACCTTGACTTGGAGCTAGATACAGTGTACAAACTAACCAAGTAAAGAAAGGCGCATTCTTCCATTCACAAGCGTGTCCTGGCTTCGTTTCAACTGAGCGAACGAATTGCGACGACCCGTCGGCAGCCGGCGGACGAAACGCTGGGCCGACTGACTCTGTCTGAAGGGCCGGGGAGCCGTGCAGTAGCGCAGCCAATTGCCAGCTTATCCCCTCCTGACGTCACACGAAAACGCCGCAGAAAATGGGCGAGCGTAAAGAGAGGAGGACAGCATTTTCGAATTAATTTTTCTACTAAATAAAATCGCGTAAACGCACCCAGGGTGGTCGAAACATGGCCTGGGGACTCTGGACTACAATTTGCGCAAGTAATCCCGCAATGTTTACATATCACTTCAGTGTCCATTTAATAGGGCGTCTGCATACTTTCGCTCCGACAGCCGTAACGTTTTTTTTACGGTGAAATACGTTTGAATTAACTTCAATTTAATTTCCAGTTTACGGCGCGGACGCAAGGAATTTTTGACTTTCGGTTACGCCGGAGGTAACTCAAAACATGAGGCTAAAATACAGTCGGACGCAACTTTAATTTCGAAAAATCGCACGCCTCGGTCCGAGTCACACGGGGTTCGTTATTCCGTGAAGGGGCTAAATGGGAAAATACGAAACGAGAAGGGCATTTTGTACCGGGTTGAAGCGGCAGGGAACAAACGAGAAGGCTTAAATGGGAGCAGGCCAAATGGGAAAGGGGGAAAAGGGAAGGTCGTTTTGCGCCGGGTTGAAACGGGAGGGAACAAGGGGGAAGGGTGAAATGGAAATGGGTTCAAACGGGAACCTCCCGTACGGAGAGCTTGCACGCATTTTTTATCAGCAAGCACATAGTGCCAAACATAGCTACAGCTCACCTATAAACCTTACGGCTGACTTCCCGTGTGTAGCTCTAAACTCTACTTCAGGGAAATTAAGCGCGCCCTGTTGGGGACAGTTCCCGGACTTCTCCGGCGATGCCTGCATTTACACGCCATATGCATGGTGGACCTAGTCAGGCAAATTCAAATGTGGCCTTTTGCCATAGCCCCAGGGCAATCTCTTGTGTTGCCGAGATAAACAACGACGCTATTGATATTAGTCCTGATTTGTTAAATCAGGCTCAAGCTAAACACGGAATGTCACCTATAATCACCTATTTATCGCTGAAAGTGGCTAAAGTGCCAATATGGCACTACATATAATCTACTGCCGCGAGATTACCAATAGTTGGATCTAATAAAGGTCCCAGGCAAAGGGTGATTTGCAAAAGGACGGAGACTGTGTGTGCGTAGCTGGCGAAATTAAAGCACTCGGGGTTGCGAAGGTCAGTGGGTATCTAAGTTAATTAGCGCCGTAGAAAAAAAGAAAGCAAGGAGATAAGGAACACAGCTGTGTCAGCACAGCAAAAACAATGTGACGGGTACCGCCACTTCGATAAGCCTGCTCTCTCATGCCCGTCGTGCGACTGCTCTCTCACAGACGTCGATCAGCGAAGCGACTTATATGCGCTGTCGCTTTTGGCAGCAAAGCTTCTCTTTACATCCCACAGACTTCATTCGCGTCCATGTCATTCGTCTACAGAAAACAGTAGAGAGCGCACCAACTCGCCATAGGACACTCATCCGACGGTACGCCTGCTCAGGGGGGGGAGGGGGGGGGGGGGTAGCCAAGATGGCGGACGTGGACCGAAACGTTCATCTTAAGCGCACAAAAAAAAACACAGAAGACAAGGACAAGTCGGTTCAAGGTCGACCAACCTTATGACGAAAGCCTAGTTCACCTTCCAACCCTGTAAATGACCCCGTCCCCTTTATATATCGTCCCGTGCGTGCGTGCAAAATGGATATGGCCCCCGTCAGTCACTTCAGAATCACATAGTTGGACAAGTCAACCACTCGGTGGAGGGGAGGGGGTCGTCCCTAGTCCGGGATGCCCTAGTCTCGGCTGGGATGGAGACCCTCGGCAGCGTCTGTTATGTGCGAGGGGAAGCCGATAAGATTATTTAGCGGCCCACACGACGCCCCACGCGGTGTGATGTCGCCACTGATGTGGTGAAAGCGAAGTCGCGTCGTCACTTCCGGCTGCGACGAAACCCCTGGCTACCTATGACGTCACGAACAAGCGTGACGTAATGACGTGACGCGCAGCAGCGGGGGGCGGAGCCAGTGGACCCTCCTTCCCTACAAAAACGATGCGAAACAGACGCCGCCCCACAGAAACAAACTGCCACATTCGCTGATCCTCACCCAGTGAGAGAGGTCAGACTGGCATTGCCTATTTGCACATTGCCCCGAGACCTTTATGTCTCGGGGCAATGCCCAGTTGATCATCCTCACCGCCGCGCACAACCACATCATCACCAGTCCGGACTTGCCAAGTTGGTTCTTCCGGAGGTCCGGTCATTTCATCGTGCTGCTCAAGTGCGGCGGTTTACACGCTTGTTCAACGACCGTAAATATGCAGGTGGCAATTCCCTCCGGTCAAATGAATCTTGAAGTGACGATTAAATGTGTCCAACGGAATACGCGGTGTCGCCCGCAAGTACAGGACTTCGTTACCACGAGGTGCGAGCGAATATACGGTACTGAGTACCCTATAGACAGAAGACAAGAGAAGAAAAAGAACGTATAGACTCGCAAGGCGCTGTTAGTAAGAAACGGTGCGCTCCTTTAATAACAAACTCTCTTCGCAAATAAACGACAAGCGATTGTTTCAGCGATGCAAATGTTACCATTGTTTTGAGCTGCTTCGTCAAGCTACTCTAGACAGCTTTTTCACTGAAGTTCCCTTTGCCTGTACCTCAAAGACAGACGAAAAAAAACATTTTATAATCCTATGACCCTCTAACCTGCCAAGTATAGTAGTTAGTGGATTAAAAATATCGCAACTGAATAATGAAGTGTTTTATTTTTTTTTTCATCAATTATGGGTGTTTTACGCGCTGAAGTTACACCTGTGCTGTGAGGCGCGCTGTAGTGAAGGGCCCCGGATTAATTCCAACTACCTCAGGATTCTGTCTCGACACACAGTCGTTTTTATTTATTGCCTCCTGCGGGGAAAAAAAAACAACTACGTTTTACTCAAGCTTTAATACCTTATCCTTTGTTGGCACATTTACGGTTTCAAGATGGCGCACGCGTTCGTAGATATGTCGGGACACAATTGAAAAACGCGGCACAGATCGTTTTCCTTGCTTTTTTTCCGCAAACAAAACTCTCCTCCCCAGAAGCGCTCGCCTCACCAAACATTTCCCCGCGCAAGGAAAGAGAACCGCGTTTTCGGAGATAAACCGGACAAGATATCCCAGGCACTAGCCGATACACTCCGAGCGCAGTAACAAGCACCCAACAGTAGCCGCGTTTACATGAATGCGACAAGGGGCGCATCGCATCGCATCAGTTTTCGAGCGCATCGCATCCATATAAACTGGGGCTAATGCGCTAGGAAAGCGCGTCGCATAAATGCGCCAGACCGGGGTGGATTGAGACGCGTAAGTCGACTTTCGAAGTGCATGTAAACGCGAGCGCATCGCATTAGAAATTATGTCGACAAGAAAAGTAAGCCCTGCAAACGCAGCTTTGCATTTAAAAACGTGTAAATCTAGTGTAAGACGGCAGAAAATGCGATTCGTGAAAAAAGAACAGAACCAGCCGTTCCGGAAGCTTTGGAAGCGCCAGAAACGCTTCTTTACCTTCGATGTGCGACACCGTATGGCGCCACCATCGCACCAAGGTTAATGCGCTACATGTAAACGCTAGCGCATCGCATTACTCGTGATGCGCTAGGAAATCTGACGCGCTGCTATCGCATTCTGTCGCATTCATGTAAACGCGGCTAGTCGTTCCTCCCAATCTTCTACACTCTACAGCTGTCACGTAGTACGCCACGGCAACAACCAGATAACGCGCAGCGGAGGAACAGACAGCACGCGTGTTTGGCCACAACGATGACCCTTAGATAAACACTTCCCTTCAGAGAAGGAGGGGGGTGATGTAGTGTGATTTTTGTGCCCGACGTAGCCAAAGACTGACCTACTCTTTTTTAACAGAGAAGCTGTTGAGCAAATCATTTGAGTATTGTGTCCGCCGTTAAAAATACCAAGAAAATGCCGACGCTCGTGCACGCGTGCCTCGAGCGCACGTTCGTCAAGCCGAGTATACCCACTTAGGAAGACTTGGCAACATTGGCCACAAAAAAAAAAAAAAAAAAAAGCTCCAGCGTTCGCCGTATCGTGACAACACCTGCTCGCATCTAAAAAGACACGTCTAGCGTACGCGCCCCTCGTTTTGTTCCTCCTCGAGTCGCTGTGCGCATGCGTGCTGTACCGTAAAAAAGCCGCGACTTGAATGTCGAAGCCGCTGTACGTGATCACTGACTCCACATGGCCAGGCGAGGGTAGTTAGCACTAGTGTCAAAACCGTATTTAGTGACACTAGTTAGCACGACAGAGGAAGAGGCCGCGCTAGAGCAAAGCAGGGTTGCCACTGGTGGCTACTTTTCGCCAAATTGGCGACTTTGAGAGGCCCGTGGTGACGTAAAATCATGAATGGCGACAAGGCGAATTTCTGGCGATTTTCGGCTCGAGGACTCTCCCCCTTATCCGCTTCCCCTTTCTCCATCTGTCTCGGCGGCAGTGCAAAGCTTTGCCGTCTTCTTCTTCTTCTGCAACTTTACTGAGCTCGAAAATTCGATGGTCGAAAATTCGATGGGGCCGGACCGAGAAAGCGGCGTTCGAAGGGCAGTTTGTCTCATTTCGCCCGAGTCGTGCGCATGTATAGGCGGGGGTTTGCGGAAAGCGGGACGTACGTAGCTGTCGCGGCTCCAGTGAAAATTTTTCGCCGCCGCGGCTGGGGCACCACGCAGCTAGCTAACTTTCAGCGCGCTTTTCGGTACTTATCCCTCCAAGCGCAGCCGCCACTTTTTTTTTCTGTGTTTGCAAGATAACGATCACATGCTACGTCGGTGGAAAAGTCTCTTCGTCGGCTAAGCCATAGCCTACTGTATAACGCTATGGCTGAAGGTAAAGGTGGCGCCTTGGCGTGGTTATTTTAATGTTTATTATTATTATTAATTAAGCTTTTCCTGCAACTGTTGCTATGTTCCCCGACATCCCGCGGAACTAGCCTTCCCAGTCACAAAGAAAAAAGTTAGGAAAGGCTTTGGCTAAAAGCAATGAAGGAACTTTAGTTATTGATGACAACTGATGATGATGATTAGTGGCTCTTCCTTTGAATCGAGGCGTCGGTTGTCAGCGACCGAATGCCCTGTTTATTACGCTTACATGCCCTACTTCCAGCAAACCTAATAGATTTGCTTCCTCCCTCCCATCTCCCCTCTTCCCTGTTTTAAACTCATCGCTCCTACCCCCCTTTGTTCTCCCCTCGCTGCTCTAAATTCTCATCCGCATGATTACTCCGCCTGCGCACCCAACCCTTCCCTACTTTTCCTCCACCATTACACCATTCGCCTCTTCATCACCTCTATGGCGTTGAAGTTGAGGTTCCCCCTCGCCCCGAATTCCAAAGACTTCCCCAGCGCAGTCGGTGTTGGCCAGCGTCGTTTCCCACTCACCCCGCGGTGGTCGTATCTCTGTGCAGCCCCTGACAGTATGGTCTATAGTTTCCCGATCACTGCCTCAGCATGCACATGTTCCATCCTGCTGCCTGTAGCTACCCGTGTATGCCCAGGTTCTCAGGCATCCCGCCCGTGCCTCGAAGAGCACAGTGCCCTGCCTTTCCTATTGCCATAGAAGCCCTCCTCCTTAATTTCCCGTTTCTCTGCCCTATATGTCTCCAGGGTGTTTTTTTTTTCTTCAATTCTCTGTTCCCATTTTTGTCGTCTCTGCTGCCTTTACCTGCTTTTTGACTTTAGTGTAAACCCCACTTTCCCCTGCTGACTTTCCGTACCGCTTGGTCAGCTGTCTGGTCCTCCGTCTCCACCGCGTGTCCACGCTCCTCAAATACAGGTACTTAAACACCCTCGTGGCCCATTTTTCGTCCTCCATGTCACGAAGTCGCTCCTCAAACTTTATCTTCCTCTGCGCCTCCCTCGCCTCGAAAGACGGCCAGTCCATATCCCCCTGTACTGCTTCATTTGTAGTTTTTCTGTGGGCCCCTAGGGCCAATCTGCCTACCGCCCTCTGATTTACCTCCAGGACCGCTTGAGTCTCTGGTTTCATGCACAGAACCGTATTTGCGAAAGTTAATCCTGGTACCATGACCCCTTTCCAGACTCCCCTTACCATTTCGTATTTGCTGTATCCCAAGAGGGCTCTATGCTTCATTATAGCCGCGTTCCGGCTTCCTTTCGTCTTAATGTGAGCCTCATGCGCGTGCGTGTAATCTTCGCTGTCGTTCAGCCATACTCCTAAATATTTATACTCTTTCACCAACGGTATTTTTACTTGTTGCACTGATACTGTATTGTGCTCCGCACAGTCGTTAAAGACCATGATTAGAGTGTACTAAAAGTTTACCATGATAACTGGGCTTAGAGTTCCTCTTTATAGCTCCCGCAGGGAGCTATATACAGGAACTGTAACTGGGCTAGCCTTTCGGCGCCATCTAACTAGTCGAAGAACCAGGAATTTTGAAGCGCACGATGCGGCTGGCGTTGAAAAACGTCAATACTATGTAAGTGTTTGGAACAGTGCTGATTTTTAAGTTATTATACAAAATTAGAAGCTTTTATTTCTAGGTACTACCGCACATATCAAGTGTGGCGACATTTTTGGCGAAATCTGCAGAAAAAATGGCTAGTTTGGCGACTTCTTGCTCGCCGTCTGGCGACATTCACTCCAAACTCAGTGGCAACCCTGGAGCAAAGCATCCGCTAGAGGAGACAAGTCGCGCTCGCAGAGTGGCGCACGAAAAGGTCGACTACAACGACGAGCTCACTCTGGCCTTGCTCAACATCAGGTCATTGAAATGCCATGCCGCCGACGTCAACCACAACTCCCCCAACGATACTAGAACCCAACTTTGTGAGCGTCAATAATCACCTACAAGAGCTTCGCCATTCAAGTCTTGCACGTGAGTGCAGGCTTCCCTGGTATATTTTTTTGTCCGAATTTAAAAGGGACACGAAGACGAAACACAACCTTGTTTGCTTTGCAACAACTACCGTTTAATAACTCACTCAACTTCATTCCAGCACTAAAAAGACATTTTTGTTTTACCAAAAAAAGGTAAATGGGAAAGCTCAAATTTCCGCTGCAAAACGTGCCAGGGGAGGAATACTCAAACGGAGTTATCAAAGCGTTCGATGCACGCTACCATACGAGTGTACGATCTAACCGAACTAGAGGCACCACTGCAAACGTGCAGTGAAGTTTCCCAGCAGTGGCTTTCGTCAGATAAACAATAGCACAAACAGTTCCCTGTGACGTCATACATGTTTTATCGTACAGCTTAATTATTTGAACCCGGAGATAAAACTGTCATCACTATTATCGGAACAAGACATCTCTTTAATATACGCAACTTCTTTGTCCTTCATGGTCTCTTTAAATTAACTTACGGGGTTGGATAAAAAATTAAGCCGTTCCGATTCAATGTGAAAGCTGTCGGAAGTGCAGAGCAGTGATTCGCCATAATGGGCTGCAATGCCGTTATCCGCTCACTGCTGCCACCCCATGCAATTCAAATTCACCGCCTTCGCAGTGCTCGCGCGCACCCTGCCTGAAACTGTGCAGCGGGAGTTCCGTTCTTTTTGTGCTTGCTTCAGTTAGGTATGATGGAGTTGTTTTGCGTCATTTCGAACAAGTGATTTTTTTTTTCTTGCGCGGATGGAGCCTTTCTGCGTCATTTAGAACGCGCCATTTTTTTTCTTGCGCGGCTGGAGCCTTTCTGCGGCATTTCGAACGCGCCATTTCTTTTTTGCGCGGCCGGCTTTTTTTTTTTTTAATTATTGTAAAAACCAACCCAACGAGCGTTTTTAACTAAATGAACGCTGGGGCTGCCGGTTATAAACAGATTTTCACTGAACTGTACCTGCTGTTTCCTTTGCGCTGAGTAACCCCCGGGGAGATGTATGACAAATTAAGCGCCAGCGGTTCACGAGGTTCGAACGGTTATGACTATTTAAACCGCGTGGTTTTCGAAGCCTCAGCGCGACTCCCAGACGGCGGTACACCAGGCTCTACTTGGGTCCGTTATCTCGCTGCGCCGCCTGATTCCGGCAGCCGCATCGACCCTTCGCGAGCTAAGACGACAAGGCAAGCCCATAAAGTGCTCTGCACTTAAAGCGGTCAATATCGGGTCACGCCCGTAACTCGAGATACTCGAAGGCAGCTGTCACGTGGGGCAGATGCCGCGCCTGAGAACGGCATCGTAAAGTTTTGAAAAAAGTCCTTCAGAAAGAAGGTTCGTGCAAAAACGTCCGCGTAAGTGCTTGCTTTGCCGAAAACGCCGTCGAAAGACAACCGTTTTTTGCCGTACCTCCACTCTTCTCTCCCGTTCGACCAATCTCGCTCCTTCCATAAAAAAGGCCACGGAGGCCTGGTCAATTCAACTTTCCTACGTTCGAAGTGCTCGCGCGTCATCTGATCGGACTTTTCGTTTCTGCTCTGCTTGGTGCAACTCCACAGACATCTGTTGCGTTTTTATTTTGCCTCTATGCAACACCAGTTTAAACATGTTTTCTTTTTATTACTCGCTCTCGCAAAAAACAATCCAACTTGTATCCAATCCTTTGCGCTGAACAATGTAGAAATGCACGAGCCATCGCAGCAGTTCCTCCTCCAGCGAAGCAAACAGATACAATGCGAATTTCTCAGGAATTATATGGTGGCAAGCCGAAGAATCGAGCGACACACACCAAGGTTTTAGCGTTTAGGTAGCTCAAGGAAGACAATATCGTCCCCAAATGAAGCGCGTTTTCGAACGACCCATATTCAAACCTCATCCACCGTACGATAGCCTTAAATTGCCATAACTGCCATCACTGGTTACAAGTCAAGAGCCTTAACGCAATGCTATGATCTCCGTTGTGCTAATCCGCAAAGCTGCCACTCCCGAGCCGCAGTTGGCAACAAAACAAAATAGATGCACCCCTCAGTGCACGCACAAATCTAACGCCTACCTTATTCACGCACACGGGTGTTTCTAATCATGTTATACAGCATGATTTAGGGACAAACAGAAACTGCGATAGCCGTAGTGGTGTCATTAATTTCAACCGGCCAGGCAAGTTAAGGGGAGACACAGGTCTTGACAACCGAAAATTTGACCGAAAATTTGACAAAAATTCATTTTCTGTAATATTTTATTTGCAGTCTACGGACCCCCAACGAATGTACCTGCCAAATATTATAGCTGTACCATAAGTATTTACGAAGCTGTCACCCTTTAAAGTTGCCTAAACGACAATTTTCACCTATGTTTCCAAACATCATGCCTTGTTTTCTCAGGAGCAACTTCTTTCCTGCGAGGTCAACTGTCGGGTACAATATCTTGGGATGTACTGGTGAGATTAGTATCATTTTTGCTGCATTTGAAAGCTTATGAACTGAGCAGTGCGATAAAATTACAAAAGTATAGAATTTCTTTTTTGCTGGAACAAGATTTTATGCAGTATGTTTTACAGAAACTTTGGTAATTGACGACCTGACATTTAAAGGAGCCATGAAGAGACAATACAACTTCGTTTAATTTGAAAGAACTGGGATTCAGCATCTCGCTCAGCTCCATTACAGCAACAAAAGATGTTTTTTAACGAAAAAAAAAGCAAGTATTTAAGAACTTACAAATTTTGCGCCACAGTGACGTGTTATGAGCAAGAATGACGTCGTACGGGCCAACAATAAAACATAATTTTCAGTGCGTTAACTGCACGTTAGCATTCAAGTGATGCGGTCAAATGGAACTAGAGGCCCCATTACAGACGCCCAGTCATGTGTCGTCGCGACAGGTCAGTTAGGCGGCCACCAATCGCACAAACAAGGTTCCGTGACGTCATAGAAAAGTTGCGGGAAATTGGCTATGGGACGTCGCGACTGCTTCACACGTTTTCTTGAATATCCCCGTTATTTGTTCGAAGATAGCGATGATATTGGTGTCATTGTTATCGGGACTAAGCAGTCTTTCTAATAAACCCAACTTGTAAACACCAATTGCAGAAACAACGCTAAAATTGCTGCAGTGGTATAGCTGCACTCCCTGGTCCTTCTAGAACACAAAGGGATAAAAGGTATTCGAGTATTTTATACGTAGATAATGAAAAAATCGCACGAAACAGCATGGAATAACATGTTCCACAACTCTGAACTTACAGCACATAGACGGATACTGGCTGCAGATTTGTGCTCTGGGTGTTAAAATACACTTTATGTGTATATATCAGGCACATAGGTTAAAAAAATGACACGAATATCCTCAAGACCAGTGTCCCCCCTTAAGAACGTGCGGCGGGGAGCAGAACAGCGGAAGAGCCACGCAACTCTTCTTCCTGCCATGGGCGACTCCTGAAGGAAATTACAACGCACGGCATCCGGGCTAGAAACGACGATGTAACAGAGGGCCAACTTCGATAACCGCAGAAGTCGCGGATTTCGATTCGAGGCATACCTTTGAAGGATGATAGTAGAATTGATTGACTGTGGGTTTTAACGCGCTCAAACTACACCTGGGGCGGTATTCTCGAGTTTTGTCCCTTTTGCGTCCCTTTCAAAAGTGTCCCTTTTGGCGAGCCCTGATTGGCTAAAAGCAAACAACCGGAAGTGACGTAACGCAAGCGCAACAAACCTACTGCCAACGCCCACTGCTTAACCGGAAGTACGTCACGATGAAAGGGACTCAAAAGGGACGTTTTCAAAAGGGACAGTTACGAGAATACCGCCCCTGGGCTGAGGCGCATGCCGTAGTGGAGGGCTCCGGACTTCTTTTGACCGCGTCGGGATCTTTCAGGGGGACTACATCACTTACTAAAATTCACGACCCACGGGACTAAAAAGCATAGTGTAGCGATAAGAATTTCTTTACTGATACGTGAGAATGCTTCAAACGGCCTTGTTTGCTTCTCTTGGAAATATAGCAAATCTTTACTGAAGTAAAAAATAAACAGTACGTGCATTTTAGTTCGTCTAGTTTTCATTAGATGGCGCTAGCGGTCTAGCATGCGAGAGATTTATTTTTTTTATTTCCGTACAGAAGTGAAATATTTCTAAAATAAGCAAACTACGCCGTTGGGAACGCTCATATGTATTTGTAAAACTTTTCGTATTGGTGCACGACGGCCCCCGATCAAAGGCCCTGCCAAGAAACATGACTGGTCTAGTTTCGTTTGGTCGTATCACTTGAACACTAACGTCCAGTTAAAGGAGCCATGAAGACAAAATACAAGTTGGGTTTATTAGAAAGACTGCTTGGTCCCGATAACAATGACACCAATATCATCGCAATCTTCGAACAAATAACGGGGATATTAAAGAAAACGTGTGAAGCAGTGGCGACCCCCTAGCCAATTTCCCGCAACTTTTCTATGACGTCACGGAACCTTGTTACGTCTGTAGAGGCCCCATTACGTCTGTAATGGGGCCCCATGGAGCTAGAGGCCCCATTACGTCTGTAATGGGGCCTCTAGCTCCATTTGACCGCATCACTTGAATGCTAACGTGCAGTTAACGCACTGAAAATTATGTTTTATTGTTGGCCCGTATGACGTCATTCTTGCTCATAACACGTCACTGTGGCGCAAAATTTGAAAGTTTCTAAATACTTCTTGCTTCTTTTTGGTTAAAAAAACATATTTTGTGGCTGTAATGGAACCGAGTGAGATACTGAATTCTAGTTCTTTCAAATTAAACGAAGTTGTATTTTCTCTTCATGGCTCCTTTAACACACTGACAGCTGTGTTTTAGTGCGGGCCCATAACACGCCCCTGTGGCGTGAAATTTGAAGCGTTTTTTTCCGACGTTTCTTCCGCTGCAGTGGTGTAAACCTTCCTGACAGTGCTTCACATACCAACGACCAGTGTCTATGTGAACACTCTAACCATGCCTGCAGCTAACCGGAACAGGAACTCTAAACGATTACAACGCCATGTGATCATTATTTGTAATACGGGTCTTCCCTTTCCTTTTCCCCCAATCCCCAGCAGGGCCTCAGGTCTCTTCCTAAATAAAGGTCATTCATTCATTCAGTTTTAAAAACGTCTTTTGTGGCTGGGATGGAGCAGAGTGAGAACCAAAGGCTGGATCTTTAAACAAAGTTGCATTTTGTGTTCATGGCCCCACTTAGCAGTTCTATACTTTAGTGATCACCGGGGGGCGGCACGGCCAATAAAGCTGTACCTTTTCTGTTCTCGCAACCGATTACGTCGAAGTGGCTAAGGCGTTGCGCTGCTGAGCACGAGGTCGCGGGTTCGATTCCCGGCCGCCGCGGCCGCTTTTCTGATGCAGGCGAAAAGCAAAAACGCCCGTGTGTACGAGATTTCGGCGCACGATAAAGATCCCCAGGTGGTCAAAATTAATCCGGAGCCCTCCACTACGGCGCGCCTCATCGCCTGCGTTGCGTCGGCGCGTTAAACCCTACAATCAATCAAATCAATCGATTACGTCGAAATGAAACGCTCCATAAACGTCTGCCTATGCATCGCCACAACAGCACGCGGAGCCAGAAAGGAACACTGACAACATTGGCTATCTGCGCGGCGTTACCCTCCTTTCCCCCCCTTTCACACCTGTTATCAGCCCCGCAGATAACGATGGCGGCTCGCACAGCCACTCTAGATAATAAGACGCTGCCCCCACAGCATTAGCCCCGGACGCGCGACCGGGACAGACGCAAAAACCAACAATGGGTTAGTTGGCATCGCGCAGCTCTATGCAAGCAGGCGTTGATAACTCAAACCGAGGCGCTCATTGTCACCCACTCCTCTCCCTTTTTTAAATAAGGCCACGAAGGCAAACGTTCGGTTCATTAAACGCACCACTTCCTTCCAATAACAGCGACGGCATTTTTTTTCTAAATGCAGAGCATTTCTTTAACTCACGATGTCACCCGGCGTTGTCGGCGTGCCTCGGCGTCCGCAACAGCCGTTCCAGGTGCGCCCTCTCCCCCACTCCTCCTCTCCCGAATCACGCCACCCTCCTCGCTCTCAACAACAGGTCCGCACCCCTCCCCCTACACTATATAAAAAAATACTATCCGGCACCTGGTTTCGATCCCTCGACCCTGCGGGCGGAACGCAATGTACATGGTGCTCTACCCACTGCGCCACAAAGCCGACACAGAATGGGAGGCTACGAACGCGCCTTATATCCTTGACTCATTCAAACTACGCCAAGAAGCTGCTGATACAACGCATTCACTACCTGCGGGCGGAACGCAATGTACATGGTGCTCTACCCACTGCGCCACAAAGCCGACACAGAATGGGAGGCTACGTACGCGCCTTATATCCTTGACTACGTCAAGAAGCTGCTGATACAACGCATTCACTACCACCAACTCCCCAAACACTAAACGTTAACGCAATACACCCACCCCCTATGCGACGCATTTACTCGAGTCCCCCTCTCGGGGAGATGGGCCCTTTTTAACGGAAGCAACTAGGATAGACCATAAGTGAAGCTGTGGCAGCAACTTTCTCGCCAGGCCGCACGGAGCAAGAATAAGATACATTCTTGCTCCATGTCAGGCCCTTATGACGTCACGGGCAGCATGGTCGGCGGCCGCCGAACAGCCGCCGCCAAGGAACTCGACACTGGGGGTCTTCGATTTACAGTCTCGGACTCCCCGAGAAGCAGTCCGGCATTCGATTTTCCCATGTATCCCTATGGCTTCGGGGAATCCTCGGACTACCCGCGGACTATCCGCGGGTAGTCCGAGACTGTAAATCGAAGAGCCCCACTGCCCACGTCCCTTCTTTGTGCCCTGTTAATGTGCGCTGTGCATGATTGATAAATGCAGCTACACAACGCCCTCGACACTGAGCCATCGCGGTGGGTAGTGCACGTAATGCTGAACCCACGGCCACTATAGACGACCGAGTGGCAAGTCGTCTTGCACTGTTTTACTTTTTGTTTTTGGATCGTACATGATGATGATGATGAGAGAACTTTATTTTGCCCAAATTGGGGGAGGGAAGGGGACGAAAGGGAGCGTTCGACGGTCCTTCCCCGTCAGATGGCAGCCAGGAGCCCGTGAGCCCTAGCGGCATCTTCGGCCAGTTGGACAAGGCTGCGTTGAGTCTCTCGGTCGGAGCTGAGCAACACGGCCTCCCATTGCTCCCGAGTCCTTATCACTATTGTCTGTGATGTGTGTTGTGGTTTCTCGGGGCAGGCCCATACCATGTGCTGCAGGTTGGCTCGTTCCGAGCACCATCTACATTGCTCTTTGTAAAGGTCTGGGTATAGGTGGCTGTAGGCTACGGGGTTCGGAAAACTGTTGGACTGCAAGAGTCGCCAGGCCACAGACTACCACCGACTGAGGCAGGGATGCGCAGCCGGGTATTTCAGGCGTCCTAAGCGATAGTGGGCGGTGATGTCCCTATATGTCACAAGCCTGTCCCTGCCCCCCGTATGTACATGTTGGTCTTACTCCCTAACCAATATTCGGGAGGAAAAAAATTACAGGGAGAAAAAAAACAGGGCAATTCTGTGTTGACAGAATCCGTGGGAATGATTTTTGCGATATTGCTGACACCGAATCTGCTAATTATTCGTCGTCTGGAGGCGTAAGGCGGGCGTCCTTATGAGCCGACTACCGTCTACCACCGCAGACTTCCCACAGTTCCTCAAATTGACCTCCGCTCACTTGTTCACTGACCTAACCCCAGGCCGCAATGTCGCGCTTCGATGATCGCGGAACCCGATTAGTGCGCACTGATCCATCATCCACAAAGCTGTATATCGCCGTGAAGGGTGGGGGCGCGACCGATTGGCGCACCGTACAAGTGAACGGCTGCGGTTCAACGATCTACTCTCCGGCCGTCTCGCCTTCGATGCGCGATAAGCAGCACGTTCCCGCATCCGCCGTAGATTACTGCTGCGTAGGCAGCACGCTTAAGAGCGAAAGCTGACGGTCGGGGCCCCGGCCGATTGTTGTGCCAGCTGGGACCTCCGCCAAGCGCCCTGTATACGATGGCGATGATGCATATTTCGCATCAACGTTCTAGTCACCTCTTTTCCATCCCCACTGCAACGTGCTCTTTGAACCACGTACGCCAGGAAAGTAAATTCAGTTCAACAAAAACTGTCACCAAAACCACTATTTTCTAACACAATCGGTTGGTCGACCGCCATTTTCTCTTTTAGAGCACTGCAGACTGGGACGTCCTCAGATTGGGGTTGGAACACCCTACGAATTTTTTTTCCATACAGCGCGTAAGCGGAACTTTTGTGTCCTTTCGGCAAAACTCCTCCCTTCTGATAACCCACAACCACCTCGAAAAAAAAAAAAAAACTCTGGCTACGGCCCTAACTTCAGATCTTCGACACTGGCCCAAAAACTGCAACATCGCAAGTTACTGTTAACGCACTACGACTAAGTAAAAAGAATAGTTTTTACTAACGAAAAGCTAATTATTTAGGCTTAGCTAGTCACTTAGGTAAAATTCAAAACTGGCGGCTATTTCTCAGTCCCCCAGTGACATATAAAGCCAGCGGTGGTTCATATTCAAAAATGTTGCAGATGTTCGATTAGTGAGAACTCGTTGTGTGGTGTGAATTCATCCATCTTGGCAAAAGCGCGCGCTTACCGCAGAGTAAGGCGCTACCTACATTGTTCCCGTAAGCTTCTCTCGGGTGCAAAAACCCCTATCCTGCACCAAATTATCCCGGAAACTTCTGCATCGTTTTGGACGCCCTACAACTTTTAGACATTTCCGGTTCCTTTAAATCATGTTTCTCGTTTATTACGAAATCAACATAAAAAATAATAGCCCGTGACTGTCTGCACCAGTGTGCATCCTTGCAGGTTACTTCGGTGCTGAAACTTTCTTTGGTTAGTAGCTCCCTTAACCATAAAGCTGGCCTAAAGTTAGAACACATGCTCTGTATATGCATGTGTGCGAGTGCATTCCCTACAAGCCCAATAGCAATCTAAGCACTAAATTTTTCGTGAAGTGGTTGGTTGGCACTGCGAATGATACGTAATCAACGGAGGCACGTAAAATTGTACAGTTTCGTAATATGAAGCCTCTCGTCCATCACATTTGTCAACGCAGTTAAGGAAGAGATTGATGCCGCTACTGATAAGAAAATAGGGGCTTTGTTTCTCTAGGGCCTAAAATATCAGTTCTACAGCTTTAGGCTTTTTTGCTGTGAACAACAGGACCAGAAAGCCAGAGCACTACTGTACGTGTTACACATCTTTGCTTAGTGTATTTTTATGTGCGTGTGAAAGACCCAGTGCTACTACAACAGGACCACCATAATATACTACAAATCTGTTCAGACAGAGGTGGAACAGCACCAGTGAGAAATTTTACTCGTTATACCCGACATTCGTCATAAAACAAGGCACCTATAAAGCTGCACATAGAAGAGGAGATGAACCCAACACACAGCAAGCTTTTACCGTGCACAATGGAATGGAAGTAAGACTTAGCTACATTATAACCATGTACCGTATTTTCTTGCGTATAAGCCGCCCCTGCACGCAGCACTTGCACTCCCATGCTGCATCCACAGTGAAAAACAGATTATCCCCACATATTTTCCGCACAATTGACCACATAATGCAGCCATTCTGAATTGGGAGGAGTTCTTGGAGAGGCCTGGACTTTGCACGCTAGCAGCTTGGATAGTACTTTAGTCCCACAATGAGCACAGTTCATTTATTACAACCAATTCCGTTTCGTTGCAGACAGCACTAGTGCCATTGAAATTTAGCCCGACCAACTAAATTTTGTTTGTGACATTCGACAGTCCACTATATCAGTGTTTGTTACAACAAGGATATACGGTATGTGATAAGTAGTCTACTAACACTTACAGCACTAAAAAAAAACGAAACGGTGCAAGTTTAGTCCACAGAAAAACCTAAATGTGTGACATCGTCGATAAGCCTGTGCAATTCAACTTGGAAGCGCAATTTGCTGTCACACCTGTGAACTTGAAACCACCACGTGCCTCGAATCCGCGGGGTATGATGCGTCACGCTGAAACCCGAATGAAAACACGAGCCCAGACAGACAGGTTCAATTTGCGAGCAACGTGAACGATTTATGTTGCCAGGCGTATCGCTGGAATGTGACACTGTCACAGCGCAACGCAACGTCATTCCACGAAACTGCTGCGCAGCTATGGCCAAGCCTTTCCATACAGCCAGTTGCTAAGCCCTCAAACCTGCTGCTTACAGCTTGGTTTTTTGGGGAAAAAAATACTGCCAAGCCCCATTTCACAACTAAATTGTTCCAAAAAATAACCGGGCCGTATAGCTTGCGTCGCTGCAAACGCCGTCGAAAGATGATAGCCTTCTGCCACCCCTGCCATGTAACTATCCTCTCTCATCGTCCCATGTGCTCCATTTTTTCGCATTTGCACCAATAGTGCGCCGCCCGTTGGAACAGCATGGATCTTTTCCTGTATCTTTCGTTCGATCTGCTTTTCTCAATGTTTGCTTTTATCTTGCCTCTTTTTGACCATCATTTTTAACATGTTTTTTTGTTTTTCCTGGCTAACCATAAAGGCAAATCCAACGAGTACTCTAAATAAAGCGTGCTGGTACTCTCAGTAATGCGCTTGCACTTTGCTCCAAATATGCCTCGGGTTTCCCTCTGTGCTGAATAATGTGGACATGTACGAGCCATGCCAGCAGCATTAGTACTTTGGAACAATCCTGCCTATACATACTTCGTGGTGAAGCACTCCCTCGCTTCAGCCGGGCACCTGAATGAACTGACAGACAGCAGACAAAAAGTTTTCACGTTTAAGTGGACTGAAAAAGGACTCAAAAAAAAAAGAAAGCCCATACCAATGATTGCAACAAACCTCCTGCAGGCACAAATTAAGTGTTCATCAACATAATCAGTCCACTGACCTCTCTCTGTCAGTCTCTTCTCTCACCTACCTCTAAATTATTTTATTAATCTGATAAAACGCTTTCAATTCGATTTGATTTCATTATGGTGTCTAACGCACTGAAGCTGCGGCTGTGCTACAAGGTGCACTGTAATGGAGGGCTCTGAATAAATTTTGAATTTTGACCACCTGGTGTTCTCTAACGCGCGGCAAAATCTCAACACACAGGCGTTTTCACTTCTCACCTCCCTCACAAAAAAATCGTGTCCTTGGGCTCAGCCGCACATCGCCTTAGCCACGATTACCAAGTGGACCTCTTCTCTCTCACACAAGGTCAGCGAAAATCCACTTTTCCCCCCAGAAATACTTTCCCTCCACAGAAAGCCTCTACACCAGGATGTCCACTCTCTGGGCCCCCCCCTTATTTCCCACAGCTCTTTCGCGGAACGCATGGGTATCCGTCACCTCCATTTCTGAACTTCACCAAACGGCCGCTGCACAGCCTAAGATTAATACCCATGCCACACGTATACAAAAAATGACATCAAGCGTTTAAGGCCTTAAGATACTGAATGACATTATTTGGGCGGGCAGTGCTACACGTAAAAATGCAAAGGCATTAAATGTGTCAGGAATGATGGTGAGAACTGACGAAGAAGAGAAGTGCGCTCATATTTTAGAAGCTTTTAACGTAGAGGAAAACGTCTTACAAGGGTTGAAAATGTTTTTTGTGATGGAAAATGTTGTGAGAAATAGCATTTTCTAAAAATGGTGTGAGCTGTTTCTAAAAGTGGCTTCAGCAGCTGCCGTCACCTGCCCAGTGATAGCGAAATCCGGAAAATTCAAAACGACGAGTAACACAGTGTTTTGCCTTTTTCCGCTGTTTTAGTGAACTCGACATCGACAGGCGTGTACCCAACTTCACTACCAACAGTGCACAAAAAATCGTCTCATTTCGAAGTTCAGCTCCGTTTCCGCGTCAACACTCTGGTGCTGAGAGTTTTGTTGGTTTAATTTGGTGCTCATCGCATTCGAGAGTAGGCAAGTTTAAGGCGTTCGTGAAGGCAAATGAGTTGTGCAGAACTCCCTAAACGAAAAATGACATTATAGCGAATAGCATTAGCATCAAAACTTAAGGCATTAAGCACTTAATGCCATTTTTTGTGTACTCGTGGCACGGGTATAAAACCTGATACACTGTGGACGCTCAGCTGTGACAGCGGGTAGAAGTTGTTGCCCTACGTAATGCCCATTTGATTTCTGTGGAGGTTCAATGGCCTACTACTTCAAGGACGGTTTCCTGGCACCATGTGCAAGCAGGTGTCAGGTAAAAAGACACCATTTCACCGTAATTATTTGAAGCATGTCCGGAATGAATAATGTGGATAGGGAGGGGTTAGGGATACCAGTAGATGAATATTTGAGCCACTTCAGGCTACAATTAGCTCGGTGTCAATTATTCTTTCGTGCAAACACGCGCAAGATGATTGTGGGTTGTGAGTAAGCTTCCAACGTTGTACCGACCACAGAAAGGATAAGGTAGCCGTGATAACGGGTGTTATCGTGTACCTGATGAGGCGAACGGAATGACTCGGGTGGAATTGACACAGGGTGTTATATGAGGAAGCCGCGATTACGGCACCGCCGCAAAAGTTCGGTCACGAGAGCGCCCTACTCTTACGTCACACACACACCGCCATCGCGAAGGCGCGACAAAACGACCCAGAAAACTGCGTGCCCTCCAAGTCAAGACCCGGAGATTCGAGGCACTCCTTTCGGGCTCCAACCCAGTTTCCAGACCGCGTCTAGCCGCGAAAGATTGCGCGCGAAAAGAAAAAAAAAAACGTGCGCTTAAAAAAAAGCGCGGGTTTTTCTTTTTTCGCCAAGGCCCCGCGAAAAGCGTGTTCGGGGGCAACGCGACCGCGCCGGAGGTTGGCAGATGAGCGTTACGTCAAACCAGCCGCCCGGCCGGGTTCTGCATGCGATGGCCCAACCGCGGCGGCGAACTGCTCCGGCCGCGCAGGGATCCCGCTGCCTTCTTCTCGGCGGGGGCTCTTACCGACCCTTTCTCGAAACCCCGGAGCTAAATATAAACTAAAACACGGAGAGGGAACGGTCCGAGCCGCGACTCTGCGGCGCTACCGAGCCCAGGGAGCCCCTCTCGCTCCCCGCCTGTTCGAGACTCTTTCCTCGACTCCCGCGGAGGTCACAGCGAGCAAGTCGAGCCCACAGCACCTCGCGACAGGCTTCATTCACGGCGTCGCTGACGACGCCCGTGCGATCGGGACCGTTTTCCCCGACCGTTCGTTCTTCTCGTGCGAAAAAAACGCGCTGCCCGGGTCAACAAGAAAGCGGCCCGCACGGAGTAGGCTTAATACTGACCCAGGAGCGGGCACACACACACACACACACACGCACGCACGCACAAGCCGCAAGGGAAACACACACACACCAGCGGTGGCGGCGCTCGGCAAAAAGGCGTGTCGGTGCCTTTTTTTTCTCTTTTTTTACTGGTTGTCTTTTACGGCCAGGATCGGCTGACAGTCGCCCGCCAGCTATGCGCGACTTTCAGGGCAGAAGAGTGGCGCTTACGACAACGCCTGATCGCCACGGGACGGTTGCGACGGCGTCGAGCTTCGAACGGCTCGGAAGTAAACCGACCCGGGGCTTTTAAAGAGAGCTACCAGCAGCCATGATACACACACGCACACACGCCGACACCCCCAGGAGCGGGGGGTAGCCGCACCGTGACCGGTGCGGTTCGAGACGAGGGCACCTTCGCTCCGGGTGCAGGGTTATCGCCGTCCGCGTACCTGGTGTAGCGCGGTGAGGCCGTCGACGTTGGTCGTGTTGATATCGGCGCCGGCGGCGAGCAGACGCTCGACTTCGGCCGTGTCTCCGGCGGCACAGGCGGCGAGGAAGACGCACCCATCGCTGAACTTGATCTTGGACGCCTTGTCGACCGGCGGTTCCGCACTTTCCCGGTTCGTCTCAGAGTCCTCCCAACGTTTCAGCTGCTCTTTTCGCTTGAAAAGCGAATTGCTGGGCCGGGATTCCAAAGACATCACTACCCGCTGTCTCGTCTCGCACACCGCATCACAGCCTCGCCCGCAGACCGCCAGATGACAGCACCGTCGAGGATGGCTGAGCCAGCCGGCGGTTTCAAGACAGCGTTTTCAAGTTGTCTGGACTTTTGGAAAAAAAATTACATCACTCTACAATATTTTCAAATTTGAGTTGCTTTTGAAACGCGTAAATAAGCTTCTTACTTCTTTTGTAACGTGTAACGGATAATAAACCCGTAACACTTGGTTACGTAAGTAATTCTCCCAAAACTGCAAATACCGTAACACAAAAAATAACTTATTTTATATTTTTATTTTATTTAGTGTCGAGTTTTAACAAAAGTAAAGAAATTTATCCTACAAAACCAAAGTAACAAAAGCGAATGCTCGAAACTTGCCCCTCTTTTCGCAAGAGGGCGGGAGACGTCACATCGCCATGTTTTTTTCCAGAGTTGGTGTTGTGTGAATGACTGTGCTGGCCCAAAAGTGTACAAAAAACAAAGCGAATATCAAGTCTTGTGTAGGATAAGTTAACACGGATTGCCTCATCAGGTAACTACCCTGCCTCTTATTTACTGATCAGCCGCTCGGAGGAGCGGAGGTGCTTCAAACTACGCTCACAAACCGGGGCTACCCCCGGTGACGCTCACTGGACATGTCAAGTTTTCTCACTATTCCGGCGCTTTGGTCTCTTTTTTGCGCATTCATATGCACACAGCGGCTGAACGGGCTCCTCCGACAAGCAATTTCAAAGTTATCTTCCGCGAAACTTCAAACCCGAGGCTTCCCGCGTGTAGCGTATCCAACGGCTACCACCTATGCCGCGTAGTCGACGTTTCAAGCTGGCGTAGGATGGAAGTTAATCAGAGTTCAAAAACGGGGTGCTTTTGGCTTTCTCCGGGAGCAGTGTCACGGAGCGAAAGCGATTTTCAAACGCTATCCCTCGCGCCTTTCAGCGCAGATGAGTGTTCGCGTCTTTTGTTGACCCCATCTGGTAGCCAGCGTAGCGTAGGGGTCGCAGCGCTGCTTTTGTGGGGGCGACTGCGTCAGTTGCCCTGTGACCCCCAAGCTGTTCTCGAAACCGCCCCGAACGCGTCCTGTTCTGCGGCTGCCGACGAGACTTTCAAATCTAGATTACGGTGCTTATTTTTGTTGTGGTGAACAAGTTGTACAGCTGTCGTACCGAAGTCGCATGTTCGTGGATTGTGCCCCGCAGCCGGGTCGCTGTACCGTACATTGGCTTTGAACAACCCAACGCGAACCAGGGAAGGTTACTTCGGCTGTCTATAGCACTCACTTTACAACCCCGCGTATTTTTTATGTTGGTTCACGAAAATATCTATTTGCGGTGAACTTTTTGGGTTCCGTGGAAGTTACATTTTGAAGGCAACCTTCGGGTATTCAAGGTTCTGGACGCCTTAACGGCAACTCAGGTCCATGCTTAGTAGAAACATATCAGCTCGTCTTTAAAAAAGCTTTCCCGGTCGTTCGGGCAAATCACAGGAGTGATTTCCCGTAGGGGGGTCGTGTCGGAAAAACCGATGTGAGTGGCCTCGCCTTTAAAGTAATTTTAGAAAGCCCTATTCAAAGTGAAGGTCGTGTGTCGTCAGCGAAACAATTGGCTGAAACTGGCTTCTTGTTCAATGCAAACGACACATACATTAAGTAGTTGTTTCTTCCTTGAATGCGCCTCGCTTCAGTATTGATCAAAGCTTAAATAAAACCTTCAGTAGTCGCTGTAGTGCTTCTAACAACAGAATGCATGTTTGGGGACTCTTGTGGACACCACCGAAGCGGCTTTCATTCGTTTTAAAATGTATGTGTTTTCTCCCTCTCTTCTGGCATCCAGTTATAATTGAAGTTTACTATGTGACTGTAAGTATGCACAATTAACTTACTTCCCACTCCACGTTCACACCATTTCAGCCATTAAGCAACACATGTAAAAGTATTCACATGTCTGCCGCAAAACATTAGTTATGTCAGTAACAATTTAGACTTGAAACCAAATAAAATAAAACCTCAATGCTTGCTGCATCTGCTGTGTCATTCCTTGCCAAGAGTGGCTGGACAAGTTTTGAGCCCCATGTTTGGGCGAGGTCGTTTGCAGCAGCCCTCAAAACGAGCTCGAATGCCCCTAGTGCCAAAGTCAGTTTTAAACGCTAAACTTGTTCTTGTGGGGATTAAAAAAATTATGCCATAAACTATCACCTGCGACATGGCAAAAGGAGTGTCATGTCTTCGAGATTGAAACACCCCCCCCTTTTTTTTTCTTATCACCTGGTTGCTTAAAGCGAGGCTGGGCACCTAAATTGAAGAAATACGTTCATTGGACTGACAGTACTAAGCGGTGTTACGTTTTCATTACAAGAAGGAAGGAAAGAACTTCTAGTGTTCGGTGAATTGTAATCTAGTGGGGATTTGATCACGGCCACAGTGGCTGCTTTTTCAAATGGAGGCAGAAAGTGGAAACGCCCACGTGTCACCATTTCAGCGCATTGAACTCAAAAGATTTGATACTGTAATGTATTTACTATTACGAAAGATTGTGTAACAATATTAACACTACATCATGTAGTATAAAGCTTTCACTAAAATAGTATCACTAAAAAAGTCTGCAAGAGAGGTGAGGTCTCTAAGGTCACTCTTTCTGTTTACATCTGCTGTGGGCCCTATTATACACAGGCAGACAATTGTAGTCTCGTCAAAGCTGTCAGGCTGGCATAAAAGGAAAAAAGAACGATAGTAAGCCCGCAATGTTTTCTGTTTTCCTTGTCTTTTTTGGCACGACCATTGTATTTCCAAAGGAACATTTCTTGGCTGGGAGATTTCCCGTCGCCCTTCTTTTTTGCCGGGTGAAATGAGTGGCATTTTGAAAAAGTGGGGGCAGTTCTGGGGCGACACTGGTGCACCCAGCTTGAGCATCACGCCATCCCTCACAACCTGTGGTTACATTGCGGTTCACTCAGGCTTTCCAAAGATTTCTGAGCTTGTGGATTGACAGCGTTCATGGTCTTTTATGGATTTGTTGAAAAGATCTGGGGCGGTATTCCCGTGTTTTGTCCCTTTTGTGTCCCTTTCAAAAGTGTCCTTTTTGAGCGAGCCCTGATTGGCTAAAAGCGAACACCTGCATGTGACGCCATGCAAGCACGGCGGAGCTACGAGCCGTGGCTACTCGGAGCAGACGATTTTTCGTCGCGGTTTGCTCGCGGAACAATAAACACATAAAAGATACTCTGATAGGGTTTCAGTTCTTTAAAATGCGTTTGCAAGAACAATTACGCTATTTGAATCAAAGGCCCACTGCTTAACCGGAAGTACGTCACGATGAAAGGGACGCAAAAGGGCCATTTTCAAAAGGGACAGTTACGAGAATACCGCCCCTGTTTCCACACCATTGGCCTGCATGTTGACGGGGCCATGGGGACAAAATGAAACTTTGTTTAGCCGTAAAGAACTAGCCCCTAGCCCTTTGAGACTCCCTCAACTCCATTCCAGCTGCAAAAGGCGTTTTTCTAACCGAAACAAAAAAAAACCTCAAGAAATATTGAAAAACTTTCAAATTTCTCGCTAAAGTGGCATGATGTGAGCACCAGTGACGTAAGGGCCAGCACTGAAAACGCTGCTATTAGTGTGTTAAGTGTACATTAGCATTTCAGGGATACAATCTAAGGGAACTAGAGTCCCCACTACAATGCTTAGTCACGTCTCTTGGTGGTGGCTTTGGTCAGAGGCTGCCAGTCATGCAAAACAAGACTCTGAGATGATTCTGTAGAGAAATGGTCAAAAATAGGGTTCGCACAGGTCCTTGAAAACCTTTGAATTTAGAAGTGTAAATTTCAAGGCCTGGAAAGTCCTGGAGTTTTTAAAGGGTCCTTGAAAGCCCTTGATTTTTCTGGAGAGAACCAATGGCCCTATCTTTTCACCGCAATTGAAAGTGTTTGTCGTGAATTTTAGGTGTTAAAAATGTAAAGAAACATTGTAACAATCAAGTTTCAGTGTGTTGCGTGAAATTACGAGTTGGGGATTCTCATTATTATGAAGCAACATTGGGAGCAGCACTCCTCAATAGAATTCATGTCACGATACAATCCCGTGAAAGCCGGCTTCTGTTCTCTATCTTGCATGTTCCATGTAGTGTGTGGACGGCCTTTCATTGCATGTTTGTTGTGCCTCACGCTCCATCTGCATTTGCTTTTACGTGCAAATGGTAGACGTGTACATAGTTCATCCTGCCTTGCAGCAAAACTTGCTGAGTTAATTTCAGCTGATACTCTTGCTCACAAAGCAGGAAATGCAGGCAACATTACCTACTTTTGAAATCAAACAGCCTCAGCAAAACACCAAGAAAAAAGAAAAACCTCTAAATACAAACTGTGAAATAAAAAATAAAGCTGGGGGAGCATTCATGAACCCATAGCGCCTATCTAAATGTGCATTAATGTTCCTAAGTATTGCGCAATAACAAAATTTTGCTTTGTGTTGAAAAAGTCATAAATAATCCCAGATAAAACATAAGATGGGGACCTTGAAAATGTGTTTTCTGGTCCTTGAAAGTCCTTGAAAACCCTTGAATTTTTGCTTTTGAAGCCTGTACGAACACTGGAAAAGTGGCTAGGGGCAGTGTTGCCAGGTCTGGCGATCTGTCGCCAAACTGGCAACATTTTGAGACTCGTGGCGACGGAAATTTCAGTGTGGCGACCTAGCTACTTTCTGTCTCCTTGAGCATTGGTAATTTCATATATTTCCGGGCCCTTCCGACGCTCCACTTTCCACAAAAAGGGCTGAAATGGTATTTATTGGGAGGGTGGTAGATAGCGGTGCGACGATGAGCGGCGACCAAACCAAGTGGTCGTTCTTCCAGCCGGCAGAATCAGAGTGAGCACGAGATGAGCGAGTGGGATGGGGCGTGACCAGTTCTTGACCATGATACTGTCGTGACACTAGTGCAATACCACACAGACAGGAGATGGTCCGTTGCATTCTCTCGGTGGCTATCTTTTTTACAGTGCCTTATATGACCTTTTGGTGCAGTTCAGCCATCTAGACAAACTGAAACAAAGGAACAGAAGGAACTTTCATTTCACTTATTTTACCCTCAAGGCTTTACAGTGGGGAGTGGGTAAACTTATACAAAAGATACAACAAAAGCAGCGTGAGTGATGTTATCCATTATTAGATGGTGCCGGCAAAAACGGTGTCGACTAAGTGTCTTCGGAGTTGTGAAGGCTCTGCGATGGCAGCTGTTGGCCCGAGAAGGGGGTTCCAGTCCTGTGATGTCCTCCGTATAAATGACTGCAAACATGTCTTAGTGTGACAATGCATTACTCCAATGTGAAGAGATGTAGGATGTGCGGATAACCGGAGTATGGGAAAAAGTCTTGTGAAGAAACAAAGATGGAAGTAACCGGCGACGAGTTGCTAGATCTGGTAAACACAGTGAGGTTTCCGTGGAAGTGACACTCGATGGACGACTGTAATTACAGTAAATGAAACGGGCAGCATTATTTTGAACACTTTAAAGAGAGTTAGTCAAAAGTTCACAGCCAGGGTCCCAAATCGGAAAAGCATATTCAAGTTTTGAACAGCCCAATGTTTGGTACAGCAGTGTTTTCAGGGCAACAGGGTCAGTAGAAAAGTCATGGCGGAGGTAGCCTAGCGTTTGGTTCGCATTGTTAATTATGCTATCAGTGTGAGTCGACCAGGTAAGGTCTGAAGATATGTGTACCCCTAAATAACGGTAAGATGTAAGAATGGAACTGCTAAGGTGATAAGAAGGTACAGCAGAAGGTTTAAGTCTTCAAACCCGTAAAACTTTGCACTTATTAGTGTTGAGCTCCATCTTCCATGTGTTACACTAGGACGTGACTGCGTTAGTATCTGTTTGCAAAAGTTTAATATCGTTATCGTCAACAATTTCACGGAAAATAATGCAGTCATCCGCGAACAAGTGCATGTTAGATGAAACGCAGTCAGGTAGATCATTAACGTAAATTAAAAAAGCACAGGACCTAGAACAGAGCCTTGCGGGATGCCAGAATAAAGGGACTGGGTGATGATTTGTGATTATTGGCGACAACATACTGTGACCTATTTAGGAAGGAATAACTCGAGCCATGAAAAGAAGATTAGCATCTAGGTTTCGTTAAAAGAAGTAGGTTGTGAGAGACTTTATCGAATGCTTTAACAAAATCAAGGAATACACAGTCTGCGCATGAGCGGTGGTCCAAAATCAAGTGAAGCCTATGAGTGAATGATAACAGTTGCGTTTTGCACGAGAACGTCTTGCGGAAGCTGTGTTGAGCCAAGGTAAAAAAGAAGTTCGATTCAAGAAAATTTATGAGACTAGAAAAGAGAACATGTTCAAGAATTTTACAAGGGATGCTTCGGAGACAGATGACGGCAATCTGGCAAAGTTTAGAGAAATCAGACACTCAAACACACCCCCGTCCCAGGTACCATCATTAAGTAGGATTAGAAAAAAGCAGTGTCCAAAAAGGAACCAGACCCTTGCGGGAGCTTAGAATAATGCAGAGGGGGTGATGATTTGTGTTTTTGGCGACAAATACCAGGTAAATGTGTTGCGGAAAAGTAAAACCCAAGTGCATGAAAGCCCTTTTTAAACCCCAATTTTTTAAGCTTTAAAAGAAGTAGTTTTTTGAGGACAGTGTCACCCGCTGAATTTCTGAACGCCAAAAAAAAAAGTGAACCCTTATACAGTAATTTCTGCTTTTTGCGTTTCGCATGAGAACGCCCCCTTGCTGAAGCAGGGGTTTTGCTGGTTTTGAAAAAAGGGGGGTTTTCGATTCCCCAAAAAACTTTTTTTTGAGGGCTGGAAAAGTCGAACCCCTTTTGTTCCTAGAATTTTACATGGAAGCTTCGGAAAACAGATGCGGCGTCTGGCAAAGGAGTCTTTTTGATCAACCAAAACTTATATTTTACATGGCCCTTTTAATCATTTTGTGTGTGCGTGGCACGGTTTGTTACTCTCTCTGTGGAAAGCTCTTCTGCTTGGTTCTCACCCTTTCTATCGGCAGGCAGAAGTAGCTAGTGCCAACATAGGAATGTTTAACTACATACACTACTGGGTATGATAACAGGGAAAAGGAGTTCAAGGCCTTTGCATAATGGCTATACACTGTCCATTGAAAGGCGTTCTGGTTGGAAAAGAAATGATGTTGCTTGGTGTGGAGTGTGGGTGGGGACCACAATTCCCCACCTGTCGGGCACAGGTCTTCCAAAACAAGCAGTGGCAAATTCTGTTCCCCTTGACAGTGATGCTTCACTCTTTCCTAGCGGACATCGAGAACATGATTTGGGGATGGGGGGCAGGCGTAAGCATGTGTGCCTTAGTATGCCAGGTACCCGCAATAACATTTCCACCTTTGGAAAACGTATGCTCTGATGCTCGAGCTTCTGTCCGCACTCAAGCCTTGCTTGTGTAGAGAAAGCGGTAAAGTTGTGGTTTTGGTGTGGCAGGAAATAAGGTGTTTTCGATGAAATAACCTGCAACGGGTCGGCAGAGGTTCGGCTAAAGCAACAAGGCACATTTTTCCTACATTTTCTTAGGACTGTGTCCAATACAGCAGTAGTGCGGTTTAGTCGGTTCTTACACAGTAGGAGTACTGGCTGTGATGTTTGACTGCTTTTCAAAGTGCAAGTGTGTTGGCATTACTCGAGACAAACGTACCAGTGCTCTGGTGTTTTGAAATTTGTGCTGGTCACTGCAAAACTCACTTTGCGATTGATGTCCACTAGAACAAGATAAAGTTTCATATCTGGAACTAGAAAATAGAGCACGATGTGCTCTCTGGTATCATTCCTTGGACCTTCATTCTCGAAACAAATCGGCTGCAAAGTGGGTTGTTTAAAAGAGATACATTGTAGGCTTGTGCAGTGCCCTCATATCAAAGGATCGATGTCTGACTGACCTTATGTGATGGTCAGTGGCATGAGTGCTTTGCAATTGTCATGAAGAGGCATGAAAATCTCACCTTTAAGGGGCCATGTGGACAAAATACAAGTTTTTTATTCGAAAGATTTTGTATTTTATAGTTACCCCAGCACTTGTCCGGAAGCACACAATGGTTATTCACTGAGAAATAATCAATTTAGGTTACAATTTTGATTCTCCCGCCAAATCTGGTGTTTTCGGGACGTCAGCACTGAAGTCACAAGACACACTCCAACGAACTTCCACTGCGTCATTCGGCTCTGCAGGCTTGCTTGCTGTCAGTCCTCCCAGATAGCGCTACCATACTCGTACACGGACCGTTGTCTGCCGTTGCTTTGTTTTTGACCGTATTTGCACCTGGCTTGCTTTTGTTACGGTAGAAAGTAACCGTTTCGTAAAACATTGGGTATGCTCGACAAACAGGGTCACGTAAGACGTCACTTATGCCAATGGGCCAGGGGCGTGTGAGACAACTCCAAAGCGGCGGAGTGCTGTGCAGCTAAAACAAGCATAGTGCGCCGAGTACCAGCAGCAGTGCGCATCGGTACTTACATGCTTGCGTGTATTTTCGTAACTTTCATTGTTTATCCCACCATTCTTACTGCTGCAAAATGAATATGCATTACTTTCAAGTGCAACTAGCTAGCTTGGCAAGCTTATAAGCAGTGCCTAATTTGCGTTTGCTTTTTGTCGGCCTCAGCCAATCGCGCAGCTGGGCGCATATGACACCATAGGTTCTGTTGTGGGAAACAAGCCACTGCGTCGCATGGCCATTTTCTTTTTTTCCTAATTAAATAGCTTATTTGAGCAAAGTGGGTGTTAAGAGTGGTGTCAGTAAGATTCTAACGAGGCAATCTTTCGAATGAACCAAACTTGTGTTTTGTCTGCACGGCCCCTTTAAGCTTGATGGAAAGTTGGGTGAATTGGTTTATGTTCATGGAGGGAAAAATCTCAGAATTGATGGCAACACAGAATAGAGTAATTGAACGGCACATCAGCCTATACTTTCTGTTATGCGTCATTGTCAATTCTGTGCCTTTTCTAGAACATTGTAAATCTTTCAGCAACCATCTTGCGCTTCACAAAGACTGCAGCAATGTGTTTCACTCCTCATTGGCATGCAAAGCATAGTGCAGAGCAGGCCTATTCCTCACTTTGCTCCATCATGCATGATATCACTCCTTGTGATGACCATCATCATTATCAGCAGCAGCCCCTTCGTGTCCACTGCAGGGCAACGGGCTCTCCCAGAGATTTCCAGCCCCTTCGTGTCATATGCTTTCTGAGTTCGTCTGCCCCCAAGTTTTCACATTTCGCCCCTCCATCGGATCTTTGTCTTCTGCAAATGCGTTTGCCGTCTCTTGGTAGCCACTCCGTTTGAGGGACAGTTCCAGCAGTTGTGCGTCATTTGCAGCTCGAATGTCTTTGACCCGAGTTTGTTCTCTGACCCGGGTGACACAGTTTTCTTATGTATAAGTGTTACCCTGAGCATTCTTCTTTCTATGACTGGTTGTACTGGCTTAACCTATCTTTCAACATAGCTACTAAGACCTCAAGTTTCCGCCGTGTATGTTTTCACTAGTAGTGCCAATGGGTTGTACATCAGTTTTAGAGACCATGGATCTGGTTTTCAGAACTTTTGCAGACTGAAAAAGCCCTAAACATCAGTCTGCGTAGTGAAATGGGAGGTTGCACTATGAAACAAATGGACAGGTATGACTGGAAACTTCTTGAAGTACAACCACACAAGAAAGAAAGAAAGAAAAGGAACCATAAATGCGCTAATGCATGCAAGCAGGGTTGCCGGGAGACAAGTTCAGTTCATACATGTAATCCTGATTTTGAAGTGGTTGCAGGTACTTGCCATGAAGCCCCAGAACAGGTGGGACTTGCTTGGCTTAAAATTGACTGAGCTAGGGACAGCATTGTACACTAGTGAGTGGCTCACTTTGCGACAGCTCAGTGGCATCCATGCTATGTAGGGAAGCTTGCTTGCTGTGCTGCCTTCTGTACTGGATCCCCGATTATGCTGTATCGAACTAGGGGTCTAAGATGGTGAGGAATCAAAGGTCAAATGTCTCGTATAAAAGGTGATGAAGTGGGTGAAAACGTTTATGGAACAGCTGTTCGTGGGAGGGCACAATACTGGCCGCTCAACCTAAAAACGAAGAGAGAAGCGGCAAGAAAGTCAGTGCGCCAAGTTCTCGTTGCTACTCCAGAGGAATGGCCATCCCCCGCGGTCTAATGGTGTGTTCAACCTCTCGTCACGCCAGCTGAACCCAGGTGAGCTGAGCGTTCTGAACCGCGGCTTGAACTTTAACACGGGACAGCCACCAAAGACTGACACAATGGCCTGCGCAGTGGAACAAGCTGTACGCAAAGTGGAACCTTCCCTGCAAAGTGAAGCACGCACACGTGCCATCGGAGCCTTGTCGAAACTCCCAAAAGCAAGAAAATCTGTCCTGCCACAGGCGGAAAGGGAAGCCATCAAGAGCCTCAAAAAGGCTGAGGATATCGTAATCTTGCCGGCTGATAAAGGTAACGCCACCGTAGTACTGGACCGCAAAGACTACCTGGCAAAAATGGCCGAACTACTGCAAGACAGGTCTACGTATGAAAAGGTAAAACGTGACCCAACAAGGAAAATCGAGAGCGAACTGAAAGATCTTTTGACGGATGTTTTTAAATATGTTCCACCTCAGAGCAAGGGTCTGTACTACAGGCTCTTATGTCACAACGGCTCAGCTCCAGCCATCTACGGTGTTCCCAAGATTCATAAGCCAAATGTTCCTTTACGGCCGATTGTCGACTTCACCCGTTCCCCTCTGTATAACCTGTCCAAGTATCTGCACAGCATCCTGCGGCCTCTCGTTGGGACGACAGAGACTTATGTGAAGGATTCTGGCCATTTCGTAACGATGCTACGCGACGTCAACATCCAGGACGACGACGTAATGGTGTCCTTTGACGTTAAATCTATGTTTACTTGTGTACCTGTGGACTTCGCGGTCCAGTGCTGTAAGAAGGTGCTCGAGAACGACGAGACGCTCGCCAGCCGCACTCCGATTGAAGATGCCGACCTCTGCCGCCTCTTGGGCTTCTGCTTGCGGAGCACGTATTTTGTTTTCAAGGAGGAGTTTTACAAGCAGGTGTTTGGTACTGCGATGGGCGCTTCAATTTCTGTGACTTGTGCGAACCTCGCTTTGGAAGCCGTCGAGAAGACCGCACTAAGCCTCTTAAGTCGTCGTCCAAAAATATTCGTACGCTACGTGGATGACTGTTTCTGTGTGTTAAAGCGGGAAGACGCGCCAGTACTTTTGGAACACCTGAACTCCGTCCAGCCAACAATCCAGTTCACGATGGAAGAGGAGGCTGCCGGTCGTATCGCTTTTCTGGATGTGGAAGTGCAGCGCAAGAATACCGGCTTTGTGACTACGGTCTACCGGAAGCCCACGCATACCGGCCAGTACCTGGACTTCGCTTCTGCGCACCCGGTCGGACACAAGCGCTCTGTGGCCTCGGCACTCTTCACACGCGCGCAACGCCTGTGCTCTTCTACCATGGCGCGGAGGGCGGAAGAAAAGAAGATAAGAGAGGACCTCACTAGCAACGGATACCCCAGCCATATACTAAACGCTCAGCAACGCAGATCGGCAAACCCACCCACATCACCGAGGAAGGAGCGAAAGCGCGCCGCCATTCCTTACGCTGTTGGTGTAAGCGAAATGCTTTCACGAATATTCGATAACTACGGCGTCCAGGTTTGCCACGTGCCCACAAGTAAGCTCCGACAGCAACTCGTAGATGCCAAAGATGCGCTAGAACGCGAAAGGTACCCCGGGGTGATCTATAAGATTCCTTGCCAGACTTGCGACGCAGCCTACATTGGTGAAACTGGGAACTTCAAGAGGCGACTAAAGGAGCACAAAAACGACGTTGCTAACGGCCGCACCCAGCTAAACGCCTTGGCAGAACACCAAAACGTAACCGACCACGTCATCGCTTGGGATTCGGCCAGCATCATTGCCACCGAGAAAATACTATCAACCCGCCTACTCCGAGAATCATTCCACATCCAATCAACCCCGCACGCTCTTAATCGGACACGTGGGCCTATGCCTACAACATACGCATGCGCTTTGCACCGTTCTAAGCATGTATAATTACGGCCGAGCCATTTTTCGCTTCATATGTGAACAAGGGACCCGTACGGGCCCCGAAACGTCATTTGTTTTACCTATTGTTTTTAGCACTTTGGCGAGTGTAGGTTTTGTACCAACAACTAAAAACGTTCTGTGAAGATGGCTTCATTGCAAGCGAGTGTGCCACGCAGGAAAGCCTGATTTGGGGTGGGTTGGGGATGCAAAACGGGGCTGAACTGTTTGGTAGGGTTGTTTGTAAGCAGGAGAAATGTATATGGCACATACCGTCCCGGGGGATTGGCCAGGAACTGTAATGGGCGGCCATTACTAAGCGCAATAAAACCTGTATTGTAATTCGGTAACCTGGCAGAACTATTTTCATGTGGCGGTCCTGTGGTCAACACTTCAAGGCATCGTGTAGACCCATATGACGTCACCCCTGTCCATATTACGTCACTGCAGCATGAAATTTGAAAGTTTTTCAGTGTATCTTGCATTTTCTTCGGTTAAAAAGGGTATCTTTCATGTTTGGAATGGAGCTGAGTGTTACTAATGGGCTAGTGCTTTCAAGCTGAACAAAGTTGTTTTTAGCCGTTGTAACCCCCTTTCAGAACAAGAGCTGAAAAAAAGAACAGAGGCAACTACACGTAAAATTCAGACAAGCTGTATGTTGATAGTCGTACGTTGATGTGTTTTGCTATTAGCTTTCTGTCTCATTGGCACATGACGTGACTGCTGAAATTGAATTATTTTTAGTGGTGCAAATTGTCCTGCAAGATTGTACGTTGCCTAACCCCATGAGGCCCGCCACAGTGGCTAAGAGGCATTGGGCTGCTGAGCCTAAGGACGTGGGTTCATTTCCTGGCCGCAGTGCCTGTTTTTGAGATGGAGGCGAAAAGCGAAAATGGCCGGTGTGTCATTATTTCGGCACTTGTTAACGATCCCCAGGTGGTCAAAATTAATCCAAAGCCCTAGAATATGGTGCACCTCATACCCCACGTGTAGCTCATTAAAAGGGGCCATGCAGACAAAATACAGGTTTGTTTTATTCGAGAGGTTTCGTATTTTATGGTGCCCCCAGCGCTTGTCCAGAAGCAAACGATGCCATATTCACTGAGATAGTAGTTTAAGTTAAAATGTTGATTCTCCCGCCAACTCGTGTTTTCGTGACGTCTGCCCTGATGTCACAAGGGCGGGTATTGAAATGAACTTCTAGTGCGTCATTCGGCTATGCAGCCTTGCTTACAGTCAGTCCCCTCAGATGGCGCTACTACACTCGGCCGCGGACCATTGTCCGCCGTTGCTTTGTTTTTCACCCTATTGGCACCTGGCTTGTTTTTGCTGCAGTAGAAAGTAATCGTTTTGTGAAACATAGGGTATGCTTGACAAACAGGGTCACGTAAGACAACGTTGCTTATGCCAATCGGCCAGTAAGAGAACTCCAAAGCGGTGGACTGCTGTGCAGCTAAAACAAGCATAGGGCGCCCAGTACCAGCAGCTGTGCGAATCGGTATTTCTATGTTTGTTTATTTACGTAACTTTTATTGTTTACCCCAGCATTCTTAGTGCTCTAAAATGAATATGCATTACATTTAAGTGCAAATAGCTCATTCGGCAGCTTATAAGCCCTGCCTAACCTGCATTTGCTTTTAGCAGCTTCAATGCACAGCTGGGCATTATGACATCATGAGTTCTGTTGCGGGAAATGAGCGAGTGGGTCGCATGGTTGTTCCCCTTTTTTCCTAATTATACAGCTTTTTTGAGCAAAGTGTGCATTAAAGGCGGTGTTAGTATGATTCTAAAGAGGCAATCTTTCGAATGAACCAAACTTGGGTTTTGTTTGCATGACCCTCCTAAGTCCCGTAATCGTTCAATCTAATGCACTGAAGAGCTTATTTCCTTTTGTGTAGAGTTACGCTACAAAGTGTTTTAAAAAGGGCAAAGGTAAAGGGTGTCCACAATCATTTTACGCCCACTAATTTTAGATGCGACTGCATCTCATTCACTCACCTTGTCCCTCCATGCAGCGTTGTTGTTGTCCGTCCACACCCCTCCCCCATTCTCCTCGCCGCGCGAGCTGCGCTCTTCGCCGCTCACCCCCTCTCCTCTGCGATAGCAAACACTCTCTCACGAGGGGCATTGGATTGGATTCGATTGGCTTGGCTTGGCTTGGATTGGATTGGATTCAAGTGGATTGTGTTGTGTCATAGCCGTGGTCGTTCCAGCACCAGCGTCCCGATTTCGGGCACGTGCATAGAATTGATCTTCGCTGCAAATTGCACGGTGGTCCGTTACTTCACCATCCACTACCCGTACACTTCAGCAACCACAAGGCCGCCATCGTTAACGTTACGCCGCGTGTTAAATAAAGAATACATCATACGCGTTCCTCACACGTTTCACGCAATTAGAGAATCAACCCAACGGAAACACCAAGTGAACCCCCAAGATGCGTCGCATCTCCACAGGGTTCCCCTCACGGGAAGGTGGGGAAATTTTTTGTAGTGTTTCATGCAGTTTTTTTTTTTTTTTTTTTTAAAGACCACGCTAGTTGTGGCAGTCTTGGAAGAATGGCAGACTAGGCCACAGAAAAGGCAGTTCCCACAAAGCATCCACTGATCTGAAGTTGCACACAGACAACACACTTTCAGGGCCTGGTTGGGTGCTTTCAGATATTGGGGCCTTCATTCGCAGTCCTGGGCCCGTTTGGCCGAACGCGATAAGTGTGGGAATAAGTTCTCAACTATGACTTTAGCATTGTCTAGGTAAGAAGTCGTTCGCCCGAAACTGATACAAACGCTTGGTTAATAAGGTAGCGTTTCCGTCGGGTTTTCTGGCAACCGGCTTATTTGCTGTGGCCGACTTCGACTTATTGGCGTCTTATTCGTAAGCGGGAACTTAAACAAGAACTTATGCATACGGGCAAACGGGCCCTGGTGCAGCATTGGCATGATTGCAGCCTCTTTTCATGATTGCATGTTGTTACCTGCAGCTTTAGTCGCTTCAGTTGCGAATTGTCACACATGGCGAGAAACATCAACCAATCCGCACCCCAAAGTTTCTTTTGTGTAAAAATAGCCTTGTGGGTCACTGGGATTTGTGGCGATAAAGTGGAGCAGGCTAATGCTTTGTGGGGCCTCTGTTTGGCTTGTTTATATAGTTTCGTTCAGTTTCGAGCAAATACCCGTATTATGTTTTTTTATTGCTGAAGGATGAGATTAAAAAAATGTGCATTTGTTATGCAAGCCTTGCTTTTGATACTTGGGGACACTGCTTTAAAATACCTCCTAAAGACGTTGTTCTCCTCTGTCCTTGGTGCATTTATTCTGGGTCAGCCCATACGTGTGAGCAAATAGGAAAACATTATCGTCAGGATTTTTTGTAGATGTTGCATAGGCTTGAAAGTAGTTCTGGTGGATTGTTGGGACCTATGAAACTTTCATTATGGTAGACCACAGACCATGCCCTTGGTTTTCACTTAATTTGTTCTAGGTTCTCTGATAAGGATTAATTAATACCGGGCTTATTCAAATCTGTTTTTAACCCTTTCACTGGCGCACCCACGATAACTCGGGCAACCACACACGCCCTGCCACGCCCGAGTATACTTGTTGTATCTCTTTACCCAACTCCCTGCCTGCCCTGAGAACTCATGGGAAGCAGATATTGCAGGCATGTCGCAGTATGTATTGACAAGTCACATAAATGCATAGGTTCCGTCAGGTAAATTCTAGACAACAGATGGAGCACACGTGTCTTCATCTGCACCGTTTCGGCTTATCTCAGCAGCACGGCTGTGTTGGCCGCGGCAAGTCGGATGCGACCAAAGCAGCAAAGGGGGTCTGGCTATCTGCGTGTTAGCTGCGAGAGGCCACCTTGAGTTGTGCATTGTTTTGAAGGACATCTAATTAAAGTGTTTTCCAAACACCGAGACATCCTTATTAGTAGGTAATCTTTTTTGTAATTATCTGAGTGTTAATTTGTTTTCGTTTTGTACATTTTTGTTGGTTTAGATAACCTGAATAAAGTGTTCGCATGACCTGCAGAGCATACTAGTGTGTAATGAGCCTTAAATTTCCACTGAAGAAAGCAGGAAGAAAAGGCAGTGAAAAAGTTTGCTCAGTTGTCTTGCTATTCGGACCGGTGCAACTTTTTCGTGTCTTTGCCCGCGATTCGATGCTGTTGGTAGCCTTCATAAAAATGTACTTACCCAGTGCCCTATACGTGCCTCTTTCGTTTCTTGCAGATTATGACATCGTCGCCATCGCAACCATTCGGATATGGCCAACCTACAGGTAGCTCGCTCAGTAAGTGAAAAGATTCCCTTACATTCTCATGACTTGTAATGATAACTAGACTGCAGTGAACTAGATTGTGTTGTTGCTCAAATAACTTCAAATGTGTCAAATACAATTGTGGCGAGAAAGCAACACTTTTGAAGGAGCAGCATTTGCTGCCTCATATTTGTCTTTTTTTTTTTTTTTTTTTTTTTTTCCTCTTGCTGCTCGATACTTGCGGCTGCCCTGTCTTAATTCTGTGTGTGTGCTGCCTAGAGCAAGGCACGCTTGTGTTTGCGCATTAATAACCACACATGAAATATATAGGCAGTGTGAGAGGTGCATTGTTTATCGCTATATTTTCTTTCGAAGAGGTAATTTGCCCAGCTCAGCTAAATCTGAAAACATGCATCTCTTTGCTTTCATTGTTTGACCCCTAGTTCAATTTCAGAAGCTACACAATGCATTGTTGAATTCTCAAGATGAAATGCATTGTTTTCGGGTGTTGGCTGCGTCTTTCGCTGGCGTCCTGATCAGTTTTAGTGTCTGGTGTCACTTCATTTCATTCTTGTGCTCGCAAAAATAGAAGTGAGAGGAAAGTGAACACCCCACACTATTTTCTTTAAGGGCGTTCATGATCGCCCACATCATTTGTCCCTCGCAATGGTAACCCCAGGTTGCGTGGCCCAGTTACATGTTTTGCACTGACGCGTCCTCGAGAAATAATTCGGTTGAGGCCTGTAGAGTGCTTCACGGCAAGAACCTGTGCAGCGAGGAAAAGCCAGCTTCGTGAAGGTTTGAGGACATGATTGAGCTGAACTCAAAAGAAAAAATTGCTTGTTTCTCGCAAATTGGACACTCTGAGGCCACGTAATCTTCCAGGGGATTGGCCAGAAAACTCGATGGGAAGGCAAAAAAGAAACAAGTTCTGTTTGACCAAGTGTCGAAAAATTGTTGAACTGAGTGTTGAAAAATTGGGGTAAAAACAATTAAGAGGGTGGCATTTATCTTCAAGTAGGGTTAGGCGTGTGACTGCCATGATAGCATTGTTTTGCCAATCCCCTAAAGTGTAGTTGGTTTTTTTTTTTTTTTTTTCAACCATTTTGCTGCATTTGTTAGGGAAGATGCCTCGTTCACAGTTTGAGCTGGTTGTGAGTGTGTAATATTGCAGAAATTTGCTGGCGAAACTGGAAGTAGATATGCCTGGGGAGGAAAGTCGAATGTTCAGGAGAACTTGCTTCTGTCGTGCCTGTATTATAAGAAATTAGTCACTTCAGGACAGTGAGGTCGCGGCATCGATGAGGTGTCTTCTGCTTTGTGTTATGAATTACCTTTGCTTGCCAGAGGTTTCAGTTTACAAGCCTACCAATCGAGAACATGCCACTGCCTTGTATGTGGCAGCTTTGTAAAACAGTTGACGGCTTTACAATTTCCGAAAGCACCAATAATCCCAAAATGAGGTGACAGTTTTTTGGCTTCATTTTTATTCAAACTGCGCATGTGTATGCCATTTTATGCAGTATTGTAGCAGTTTTTGTGTTATTCTTGGGCTACCATGTTCAATGCCTCACTCACTTCTTTAGCCGAGTTGAACACATCATCTGGTTGCGATTTTTAAGCACTCGACTCATGTGTACCAGTGAAGTGTGTTAGTATCAAATTTGGCTGGTCTGCCATCCGGGCCAGTTTTGCATTGGAACAGTGACATGTTGTTGCAGTGATGAAAACCCATGGAAAACATCTCTAAATGCACTCACTTCATTTGCCATTGTGGCATTTTTGAGAACTAAACTACTCTTCTAATAACTTCTTACTTCGTAATTATTCCACTTACTTTTTCTTGCCTGAATAGTTTTTTTCTAGCAATGTCAAAGTGAAAAGTTAGCGTCATCTGCTTGCATGCCGCTTTTAGCGGTGGTTGCCTGCGTTCTGTGGTGATCTGCTGATTAGAGGTGTGCACCATACTGTTTACAGTTCTAAAGCTAAAGTTGCTCATACTTGAAAAGGATGCAAGGAAATAATGATGGCTGGAAAGCTATCGGAACAACAATTTAGTAGCTAGAAAAATGTCTCGGTAGCAAAAATGGTTGGTGCACCGAGAGTGCACTGCAGGCGACTGGTGTGCTGCCTGCCTGCGGCTTTTGGTCACAAAAATGGCCCTGCCGAAGGCCTCGGATGGCAGACTATAGCCACATTTCTAGGGGCTGTCAACATGTCCTCTTTTAAATGGTCCTCCCCCTCCCCCTCTGTGCAGTCCCCTTCTTCCCGTCGGTATCCCAGCAGCCCCCTCCCCCCCAGCAGCCCGGGGTGCTGGCGGGGGGCAGCTCTCGGGGGGGTCCCTTCCCGGACCTCTTCGGCATGGACAAGGCCTCCTCCTCCTCCTCCTCCTTTGGAGGGGACCTGGGCCTGCGGGGGCCCCTCGGGGGAGGGGCCCTCTCCCAGTTCCCCCCTTCGGTCGCCAGGCCCCCTCCGACGAGCCTCTCGGGCTTCCCCCCGGCGGCCTCCCTGCCGCCCCCGCAGCAGCAGGCCTCGCCCAACAGGTGAGCTCTCAGATCTGGCACCTGGCACGGCAGCGCTTGGGCCCGTTAAAGTAAAAAGTTTGGTTCGTTAAAGGGACCACGTTGTCCCGGCAACAGTGATGCCAATATTGTTGCAAACTTTGAACAAACAATGGGGATGTTCAAGAAAACGTGTGAAAGAGTGGCGACTGCCCAGCTACTTCTCCACTGTGGTATCATGGTATCTTGCTTGTGCGATTCGCATCCACTGACCTAAGCCACCACCAGAAACACAGCAGGGCGAGTGTAGGGATGCTTCTGGCTTTGCTTGATCACTTTATTAGAGTGCAAACGTGGTGAATGCACTGATGACTGTTTCCCTTATGGCCCATAAGACATCACTTGTGCCCGTAACATGTCACTATAGCACGGAATTTGAAAGTTTTTCAATATTCCCTGCGTTTTCTCAGCTTTAAAGAAAAAAAATTGAAGGAAGCTCACACTAATGCGTAACACATGAAGGTAGCGAAGCTGTACGCAACCTTCACGATTATAACGAAAGTTTAGGTCCACGATTGCAGCCGATTTGCTTCTTACTCGCTGCCACAATGACCTTTATAGCTTCCTCTTCTTCTTCTTTTTTTTTTTTTTTTTTTTTTTTTGTTGTTGTTGTTGTTGTTGTTGTTGTTAACTGCTCGGCGGTTGCCGTGAAGCCCAAGCTCACGTGCACACAGTTGGCGATGTCGGCATGCGGCTTAACTTGTTCGTTCAAACGCTTCTCTCTTATGCCGTCACTGGGTTCGCACCTTTGCACTACTCGTACCTTTTTGTACCTTTGTACTTTGTAGCTCGTACTACTGGGCTGTACCTTTGTTTGGCCATCTTTGCCCCAGCTGGCCTTGCGCCAAAAAAATCTAACCATCATCATTACTGGGCCGTTCAATTTAAGTTTTCAGACTGGCTGCAGACTCCTTGGGAACAAACCCAGTGTTCGTTCTTCACGCACATTTCTACAGCGTGGGTCTATCCGCAGTGAGCCTGAGATTGTGAGTTCAACGGCCCCACTGTGGTCTTCAGAGGTGCTGGAGAACTGGTGCACGAGAGCGGGATGGGGTGGCGGAGAGGAGGTTAAAAGAGCGGATGTGTAGGGTGCGGCAGAAAGGTGCGGCGGGTTCTTCTTGCGGGCGTTGTGTGCTTAGCGCATCTAGCGTTTTGTTTCTTTGGCCTCCTCACACACTGGCCTCGGTGCACAGGAAGGCCTGCTTGCGAAGAAGAAGGCAGAGGGTGCATTCGCTTTAATCACCAGGGCAAAGACCCTATTGCACTGCAGCCCTGGTTAAAAGAAAACAAATGTGCAGGCATAGGGGTCCAGAAATAGCGAGGGCTTTCGGTATTGTTGAACGTGCAAACCTCATGTTTTTCAGCTGTCAGTGTGCCAGTCGCCCTGGTGTGTCTGCATTGGCTGGTGCCATGCTGACGGCTTGTCTTTTTTTCTATGGGTGGGCGGTGACCTGTCTGCCGCAACAGTGCCAACTGGTACAGTCTTCATCAAATTTTTCTAGGCCAATCGAGAAACACGCTGGCCACAAAAAAATTCAATGTACGAGCTTACGGCCCAAGCGAGGCTGTAACTTTTTATGTTGGAAAGCAAGAGAACACACCTTTTTTTCTTACTGGGATATTTTTTTTTTTTTTACATTTAAAGGTAAAGCTCATTCTTTGAATTCTTCGTGGTTGAGAATGCTTGGGATTAGCCCAGAAAATTTCGACAAAGGGTGTACCCTCTTCAGCTGAAGCAGATATCTGTGGCTTCACTTGCTTTGATGCCTCTTTTAGCCAAGTGTACTTACCCAGCGTGGTGGCTCAGTGGCCAAGGCATTGCACTGCGGAGCACGAGGTCGCTGGTTCGATTCCCGGCTGCGGCGGCCGCTTTTCTGATGGAGGCGAGCAGCAAAAGCGCCCGTGTGTGCGAGATTTCGGCGCACGTTAAAGATCCCCAGGTGGTCAAAATTAATATGGAGCCCTCCACTACGGTGCGCCTCATCGCCTGCGTTGCGTCGGCGCGTTAAACCCCTCAATCAATCAATCAATCAGTGTTTGATTCCCGGCCGCGGCAGTTGCTTTTCTGACGGAGGCAAAAAGCAAAAAACGCCCATGTGTACAAGATTTCGGCGCACGTTACAGACCCCCAGGTGGTCAAAGTGAATCCGGAGCCCTTCACTACGGCACGCCTCATCGCCTGCGTTGCGTCAGCGGGTTAAAGGGACCCTGCAACACTTGCCATCGACTACTAGTAATGTATTTTGGGATAAAGTCTATTGTCCCAGAAATCTCCTCCCGCAAGAATTATGAAAATCCGTTCACAATTAACGAAACTACGCGCGATGAGAAATCGCGCATAATCGTTCCCTCTCAACTCGACCGCGGGCAACGCGACGAAAGCTGTGCACTCTCTCCCGAAGAGGGGGGTGGCTCGCGGCGTTCTCTTCGGCGGCCTTCGATATATCCCATGCCGGGTAGTTTTCTCCTTTTCTCCGCAACGCGGAGGGGCCTATTTCCGGTCTGGTGCCACAAAAAAGCAGGCATGGGTGCCTGCTCGCAAGTGCGCGCTCGGGCTGGTAGGGCGTTTTTGAAGCAATAAACGTTTGTAGTCGAGTGGTCCCGTTGAAAGGGAACTATTGAGCTCATCACTCAAACTCCGCGCGCACTCCAAACACAAAAGAAACGGCAAAACTGTGCCTACAGGTTCAGGCATAGAAGAGGTTCGTACACAGCGATGACGACGACGGAAATGGGAGAATCTACCCGCTAAGTTGACCAGTGACAGCCGATCGGGCAGCCATGGCCTATGTGACGTCCCTCGGGCCATGCATAATGAGGACAACTGAAGAGAGAGCGGTTTGTTTTTCCGCGTCTTTCACATCGATTTGCGCGCTCACCGCTTCACGTGCACGTGTAATATTTGGCACAGGTATTCCTGGCAGTGTAATCTAAACGTTGCGCAGGTTTACTTGCACTGTTCAAAGAGTGTTGCAGGGTCCCTTTAAGCCCTACAATCGATCAGCTAAGTGTGTACTTGGAGACACGAGGTGGTGAGGGCAACAAAGAGAAGCTCACACAGGCAAGGTGCCCTTCTAGAAGCGGCATGTTCTGCCACCCGCTGCAAAAAGTTGTGTGCAAGACAGGTTTCTGGGGTGTCTTGTAGACCCTGATTTGTGTTAAGTCAGCTGAACGGGTTTTAGACCGCTTCTATACAAGCAGCGCTTGCTCTAGTGAACTGTCAGGCAGGGGGATGCAGTTTCTTTGGCTATTTCGCGATAAATGCGTATCACTGTTTCTCACTCATTCGTGTTAAGTTTAGGCAGGTCAAAAGCACTTAATGATCTGTTTGATTTCCCTCTTGAGACTTTTAACGGTGTTGTCAAAGCTTTTGAGGTGGCCATGCGAACAAAATACAAGTTTTTTTTTATTCTAAGAATTTTGCGTTTTAAGGTGCCCCAGCACTTGTCTCGCAGAAAACGATGCTTTATTCGCCGGGAAGTCAAACATTTTAAACAGAAATTTTAATGCTCCCGCTAAATCACATATTTCAGGGTGTCACGGAAAATGCTAAAGAACTGCTGCAGACGGGGAAATGTCTTTTTGTTTGCCGTGTCCGTTCAGAGATTGTGCCACAATACCGCTAACAGGCCGCGTCTGCCTTTGCTTTGTTTCTGACCGCCGACAAACAGAACCATTGCTTACTCCAATTGGCCAGTGTCATGCAGGACAACCCAAAGCACCAAACAGCTGTACAGCTATGACAAGCACAGTGCGCGCAGTATTTACCAGCAGTTCGCACTGGTGCTTCAATGTTCACATGTATTCTCGTAACTTTCAGTGGTCACCCCACCATTCTTACTGCTGTAAAATGAATGTGCACTGAAATTCAGTGCAATGTCACAAGCCCTGCCAAGCTTGTTTGGTTTTGCCAGAATAATTGCGCAGCTGTCCGTAATACGTCGTAGGTTCTAAGAACGTGTGGGAAATGATCTGGTGGGTCGCATGACAACTCTCTTTCCCTATTTGTATAGCTTATTTAGTGAAGTTTGCATTCAAACTGGTGTCAGTGTTATTCTAATGAGGCAATCGTCTGAATGAACCAAAATTGTGTTTTGTCCGCATGGCCCGTTTAATTGCACTATGTTCCCTTTATTCCCAGGGTACTGAAGAGAAATAAAAATGAGGCACCAGTTTGTTTCTGAAGGCGTGCCAACGAAGTCCTCACTGAGTTGGAGGAAACAGATTGCCGCTGTGTTTTCTTTGTTTCGGTGGCCGTTGTTGTGTTGTGAGAACGGAGGTTTTTCCGTACTTGCTGTTGTGTGCCGGCTTCGTAACGGTCTCGTCTTGTCTTGACTCATCCTGTGTCCTATGCCCGTTGTTTCAGCCGGACGATGTTGACGATAGGCTCGCGAGCGCTTCCTGGCCAGAGGCAAGTGGGTCCCGATATCAACCGGTTAGTCGGGCTTGGAGCACCACCCCGGACAGGGTAAGCACGGTTATTGAGGAGTTTGTCAGTTATTTTCGGTTTGTTGATTTAACCTTCTGCAGACAATTATTGCCTCTCCTCCCCTCCCCTCCCCCCTTTTTTTTTTTTCTGAAGGAAATAGGGGGGTGGGGGTGATAATGATTTGAGCAGTAGGAATTCTGTGAAAAAATGAATGGGGGCCCAGGCTCTGCAGAAAGATATGTAGTGATTTGGGCAGCACTTAGTTTGGAAAAAGAAACTCTAAGGGCACGTAAGTGTGGAATGCAAAAGCATCCAGGTCCAATTAAATGCCACGGGACACTTTGCGCCATGAAGAACGCCTTGGCTTGTTAGTGACTGCTGCACAGCTGGGCGAGGGAACAGAAAAAGGGGGATAGTATGTGAAGATTGCCACGCCACGTTACAAGACCAAACTGGTTTTAACAAGAGACACTCCTTACTTGCTGCAGCTGGTGGGGATTTTAGGAGCCGCTACAGAGTTCTGTGACACATGAGCTTTTTCACTGAGTGGGCCGTCGAATGCTTCTGCAATGCAGTAGCCAGCTGATTTTTCGGACCTGGAGCGGAACAAAAAGTAGTCCGAATAGAAGAGCAGTCAGAAAAATTCATGAGTCGTTATTTCTATGGGACAACTGGCGGTTCCTCGGGAAAGTCCGGAATTACCAGCAAGTCCAAATTTTCAGAGTCCAAAAAAAAAAAAAACGGTCGGCTACTGTAAAAGAAGTCGTGTTTAGTGACAGACAACACAACAACGAACCAGTGAAAGTGTGTATCTTGCACAAATGTAAAGTTGTGCACCCATGGCAGAAATATTTCTTGGCGCATTGCTCAGTTTTTTTATGTAATTTTTTTTCTTGACTCGAGCACCGTTGTTTTGAATTGGCCAACCGGTGCTGTGAAAATTTGCTGAATGCGAATATTTTTTGCTTCTTTGGAACTTTGGAGTGCCTGCCTTTGTGTTCATTCCAACTTTCTTTTGAGGAGTTACTGTGGAGTCTCATAAAGGGGGCCAAAAAAGTGTCTGATTGCGGTATTTCCTTTTTTCCTCCTCCGTTTGCAGGTACACCGACCAGAGTTCATTATGGAGGTGAGAAAGAAGTTGCCCTCGCATGTTTTCCTTGAGATTCTCAACAGTTCATTCTATCGAGCTGCCTCTTACTTTTGAGTATTAGGAAGTAATGGAAGGAAAAAGCAAGGCGTGCAAATGAAACCTGTGGTGTTCTTAGTTCAATAAGGACAACACTAAGCGTTCTTGTTAAACCAAAATTTGTTATTTGTACAATTGAAGTTAGGTTATTTTCTTAAAGAGGCCATGAAGACAGGATACAAGCTTGGTTCATTGTCCCGATAGCAGCGGTACAAATTTTATCGCAAACTTCGAACAAATAGTGCCAGTATTAAAGAAAACGTATGAAGCAGTGGCGAGAGGACCTAGTTTGTGCAATTGGCCACCAACGAGCTGGCCCATTGCTAAGACAAATCAGTGGATGATTGTAGTGATGGTCTAGATGTGGTGTATTGCATCGTTCGAATGCTAATGTGCACTTCACACGCTGATAAAATTCGTGCTATCCCATAGGGCACTACTCCCGTCCATATCACGTCACTGTAGTGGAAAATTTGGAAGCTAAAACGGCGTATTTCATTGCTGGAACTGAGTTGAGTGAGGTACTAGAGCCCAGATCTTTCAAATTAAACAGAGTTGTATTGTGTCTTCACGACCCCTTTAAACTCAATGGAGAGACGGCAGTTGGTGTGTCTGAAACACTAGTACGGCTGGCTGTGTGCTCCTCTCCTGCGCACAGCAGGGAATGGAAATCGTTGAATAGCATCTGCCTTCTCTCTCTCTCTCTCTCTCTCTCGCCACCACCTCACGGTGTCCTCCTCCTTCCCCCCTCTCTCTCCCTCCTCCCCAACCATGATTAGGAACAGTGTGCCGGCATCCGGAGGTGCGGGCAGCCTGTCCTCGTTTGGCATGCCCTCGTCGGCGCACGGCTCCTCCAGAGGCTTTCCCTCCTCCCAGTCGCTCATGGGCAACAGCCTGCAGAGCCAGCTGTTCAACTCCAACCCCGGTACGAGCACTGCTCCGCTTTGGAAGATGCATGGCACTGGAGGATGCGACATCCCTCTTTTTGAACATCGTCTATCTACACTGACTGTTCTACAGGGTGAATGAGCAGGGAAGCTAATGCGGGTGGCACAGAGTCTATGGGAAAGAAAGCACGGTGCAAAGTACGAAGCAGGGATTGGGAACAGGTGTGAGGTGTCATGTTGGGAATGATTTGCAGCCAGTTGCGGGGGACTCGAAAGGGGATTCTTGCATGTAAAACGGCGTTTGAGCTCCTCACGGGGGCTGTTTTAACAGTCTTGTGCAGGCGAACAAGCAGCAACAGTTTCAGCGGCCATGGAGTTCAGATTAGCAGCCAGATGTAGTCGCACTGCACTGTGTAGTTATGGTTGTTGATAGCAGTGTGGCTCACTTCGTCAGCCCTGCTCTTTTCTTTCGAATGTGGGGCCGTTGGGAAGTTGCATTGCTTGACGATTACTCACACGATTTGAGCGGCCATGTGCAGAAGAGAGATTTTATTTTCGGTCATGGTTCAGTAACTAGAAAAGAAGTAATGGTGTAGGCTTATAGAAACGTCAGCATTCTAATTTACTTGAAGCTTCTGAAATGAAAATGCTCCACGAAAAATTGAAGTGTCCAAGCTATGCAACACTGTCCCTAAAGGGACAATTGGCTGCCCTCCGCAATGTGAAGGCTTCCCTGTTAAATGCAGCTGCTCATCCTAATGCCTGACATTGTTTGTGATTTGTGACATAATCGGTGTTTGGAATCACGCTTGCAGCACCGAGCATTTCTGGTGCTCCATTTATCGGACATGTATTCTCAAATTTGCAACAGAAGGGACATGAGGCTGAGAGCAGTTAGCAGCCACCAATGTTCCAGGATTTGATTGTCGCTGTCAGAACTGAAGTCCAATCATTTCATGTCCACACACTCAATCAGTCAGTGGCATGAACCAAAAATGACGAGATTTGGGGCAGTTCTAAGCTTCCTTCTCACTCAAGCGATGGTCATGTGCTCTGCTGCTAGAGCGCAGTTTCCCTTTGTGTGGCGGCTTTACCAATTACGGCCCCACAAAGAACACCTGTACTACGCGTGAACATTGCAGCAGATGGCGCCAGGCGTGTTAGAGCGCTGCGAAAGGTCCTGAAATCACTGAATTTTTTTATGGTGTGTAGTTGATGGGGTATGGAAAGAGTCAAGAGCCACAAGAGGAAGGGGGTCACAAAAGTGCACAAGTGTGTGTCAAAAGTCGCGTCGCGTGTACACTACTACTGCGTTCCCGTACACAAGTAGTGTTATGTCATCACGGGAGTTGAATTTGCGAAGCAACTCTGCTGTTTGGTGGGCATTGTGCCTGAAGTGACGCGAGCCCCTCTTGAACGTTCCAGCCCTGGACCTGTCCGAGTTCCCCTCGTTGACGAACCGGGGTTCCCAGGAAGGCAGTGGGCAGTCGCTGAACAGCAACCCCATGGCAGGGAGGGCAGCCTACGGCAAGCTCTGTGAGTACGACTGCATTGTTTCATTTCCGTGGTGAGGTGGCCAAGATGCGAAAATATCGCTTCAGCAACTGCTCACTGTGACCCTGCTTGGCCGTGCTGTGGTTTACACATCAGCTGTCGCTAAGTAAGGGTTCCTATGGTAGAAGTGCGAGCTACTCGTGCAGTGTCATTGCAAGGCATTAAGGGAAGTTCTCGTGGACTGACGGCAAGGGATGTAAGCTTAATCGACGGAAGCATAGTCAGCGTCATGGCCACACTTTGAGTACACTTTTATGCACGATGCCAAGTGCGTCTTTGAAAGTGCAGTAAAACCTCTCTACTGGAGACACTGCTGAAAGAGACACTTGGCTACAGGAGACGTTTGAGTGGAGATGGTTTGGTTAGCTTTTCTATGTTCGTCATGTTAGCAACTTCGCATACTAGAGACTGCTTACAAGAGACAGTTTCCCAGGCCCCCTGAGTGTCGCTTGTCATGAGGTTTTACTGTAGTCGCATATTTGCGTGAGCACCCAGATGCAAGAACAGAAGAACACCAGAGGGACAACTGTTTTTCTGAAGAAAATGAGAGAGCCATTTTAAAATGTGCAAATATTCTCTTCATTTTCCTATTTGATTGAGCATTATGTTACTCAATGGCTGCTTTGGTCAGAGTTCTGCTATGAAAACGCTTAAATGGTTTTCATGGTAGTGAATGGTAAAGGTTAAGTGATTTTTTTTTTTTTTTTTTGTTCCTAAAAAAATTGTGCGTATCTTCTTGGGTGCAGTTCCTTGTGCAAGGCAAATCTAGGTGCTTTCTTTTTTTATTTTATGCTGGTCTTACATCCCTTACACATGCTGGAGCTCAGTCACTAAACAAAGGCAAAACACACATTCTCTGACCAGCACCAGATATGATTGTGCACCGTATGGAATCCTACAACATTCAGCTACCACAAAGAGATATACTAGTGCTGAATCTTTTAATGCGCTTTTTTTTTTTTTTTTCTGGTTGTAAAAATAAGATGCATGTTATATGAGGCTGTGTCAGAATTGGGTAGTAGCTATATTATTATGGAAGAGAGGTTGGTAGCTGCTGTTTTCTCACTGCCATTCTATGACCCTACTAAATGTCACTCTCGGCTCTATGACCAGTCTAGCCAAGGTGCCATGCCTAAGGGCAAACCTAATATAAATGTACTGCATCGACGTAGCCCGGCACAAGCTGCGTAAAATTGGTGTAATCTGGCGTACGATGAATGCGTACTACACACTTGTGGCACCCAACTCTGTGTGAACCAGACGTCCATGCACTGCACCAGCACACGGCGCGTGGAAACTGGTATCACCGGCAGGTCCGAACAGGCAGCTGGCTGGCCGACAGAGTTGGCAGCAAGAACGAGTCTCAGTATATTTCCTACTCACGTCTTCCCAGGTTGCAGAAGCAGTGGAATGGTCAAAAAGGGTGAAGGCGAAGTTTGGTTGAAACAGGTCCAGTGGCATTAGGCCTAAACTGTATGACGGCCATTGCGGTTATGGCGGCTGCTATTCAGTTTCTTGCCCTCTTCAACGGTGTGTGGCAGCGCAGACTTCTATACACACTTAACATCAATGCACGAGTACATTGTTAATACATTGTTAGTATGTTGGTATTACGTTGCTAGTACGGTATTTATTCGAATCTAGGCCGACCCCCCGAAAGTCCGAAGCCACGAAAAAAAAAAAAACTTACCTTGAATGTAGGCCGAACAAAAAGGCGAGGTCATCGTTCACAAAAAGAAAACACGGTTATTAAACATGAAGATGCGGTGCTGGAACTAAGTCAGTTTCTCTTCAAAATCACCGGGCAACTTCTGGGCGATTGAGGTTCGACGACGGAGGCTAAAGCGGAAGCGCTTCATGAATTTCTGTAGCCAGCCCCGACTGGCTTTGAAGTGTGCCCGCGATAAGCCTCGTTCCCTTGAAAGCTCCCTTGCTTTTGCCTGGAGCACTTCCATCATTACTGGAAGGGCAGCTGCTCGCTGCGTCCGAACAAAGTCAGCCAATGCCATCTCCATTTCTTGGTGACGGCCTTCTCGCGGTCCGGTGAATGCCATCCTCGTTGCGGCGCACGCAAATATCCTCTCCCGTTGCGTCTTCCAACGACGGACATTTTTTTCATCCACGGCGAAGTCCCGCCTGGCTTGAACGTTCGATGACAACTCCGTGGCTAAAACAACTTTTCTTTTAAAAGCGGCACTATAATGGCACCGCTTGTTTGGTGCCATTGCGCTGTCAAAACCAGGGTGTCTAGCGACCGGGAAAACCGGGAAAACCGGGAAAAGTCAGGGAATTTTGAACCACCGGGAAAAGTCAGGGATTTGTCAGGGAATTTTTCAATAAAGTAGTACCAGTCAGGGAAAACCACTTCGGGGCCTGCCCACACTGTTTTAGAATAGGGGAAACCAGTGTTGGAGTCCCCCAAGAAGATACACGAACGCAACACGTTCGCGGGCGACGAAAGCGTGATCCGCATGAAACGTTTTCTCGGCACGGTGTGTGCCGAGCGGCAGGCGCCGGCAACATGGCGGCAGCACCGGTCGCAAAGTAGTGCGGTAGCTCCAACGGTCGCTTTTACCGCTTATTACAATCTTAAAATGCTACTCAAGGCACAAACGCACTTGTGCAGGAAAGGAGCCACCGCATGCACGAAATCGTCGACGAGGCAGTGAAAATACCGCGCACGAATCGCGTGCAGAAACTCGGCGTGCGGTTCACGCAGCTCACAGCTAGTTTTAGGTTGCTGGGTGCACTTGCGCAGAGGACGATAGGGGCTAGGGCCGACCACATCGTCCCTAGCCACCCTAGGGACGATGTGTGTGGTGCCCAAATCACACGCACAACGCGCTTTTTTTTTTCAGCGAATTTTAAAAGGCAGCGCTTTTCGGGAGCTAATCTTGAAGGAACTTCTTTCTTATGACATCAGGAGCCAGAATTACATAATCAAAAAGGAACACGACATGGTTTAGCATGAACCGCATGCGGCGTTTTCTGCTCGCGAAAACGCGCCGCGCACGTCACAGGCGCGCTGACGCTGCCGCGGAACCACCCGCGCGCTGCGCGCGGTGCTGCCGGCGGCTGGCAACAAGGCGGCGGCTTCGTCCGCGGAGCTCGAGCGACCGCTTCTAAGCGCTCTCTAAAATGCCGCACAAGGAACGCACGAAGTTGCTTGTGCGGTAAAGGAGCTTTTAAACGTGGGCGAAAAAGTTACTATAAAACATCATCCGCGCCGCTCGTGAAAGCGCCCATGCAATACCTGCCCGGTGGGTGGTAAGCCAAAGCTACCTGGCGGAGCCAGCCGGCTGTCTGCCGCCATGAGGCGTGCGGCTCCCCATTGGCGCAAGTCGTCAGGCTCCTCCCACTACGCTCGCCACGCGCGTCATTTCTGAGCGAGGCAGAAGCTGCCGCGCGCTGCGAATCGTCGACGCGGGCGGTCAAAAAATCGCACGCGCAACGCCGACGCGCCCGAATCGGTGTAAAAACGCACATGCGGTTCTACATTGCATAATCGAGCCAGGACAATCAAGAAAAAAAAACCAGAAATACTCGCTGAGCGCGACTTGAAGCTTCTATCCCGCTCAAGACTCCCTGAAGCCGTAACTGAAGGCAAGCAAACCTCAAGCTGAACGAACTGAAGTTAATCCAAAATGCAATTTGAGAATCGGTGGCACTTGCAACAAATTGTGTTTTTCCCTACTGATAGAATGGTTTTCTGTACGGCTTTTTATATGCTTCTCACGGACCATTTCCATAGAATGGCGCCTGGTGTATAGGTCAGGGAATTTTGACTAAAATGGTCATGGAAAACATGGAAAAGTCAGGGAAATTGAATCAGGCAATTTGCTAGACACCCTGCAAAACTGAACGCCACACTGCACGCCCACCACTATCCGCACAGTTCAAAATGGCAGCATCGCCCCCAGTTATGGCCCTTAAGGGGGCAGTTGGGTCTTTGGGGCCGAAAAACTGCCAAAAAAAGCGTTTTCTCAAAAATGGCATTTTTGGCCTCTACGGCCATTTTTCTATCAGTCTGTAAATTTCCTCATCAAAAGGCACCATATTTTGTTGTTATTATATTGTAATAGCATTTTAAAGTGCACTCTACAGCTCAGTTAGCGCAGAATTTGATAGGGAAACGGCACTTTTCTTGCAATGCAAAGCTAGCATTTCATCCTCAGATATCTTGGCACCCAGAGCAGGTACAACTGTAATTCTTTTTGCTTCTGATACCGAAATGTGTGGGGAATGCAATGTTGGAAACAAATTTTTCATAAGGAGGCTTTGGAATATTATTAATGTGTTCAATTGGCACCACCTGCGAGCCATTTCTGGCAGAGCGCGAGAGAAGCGAAGTTCCCTGTGTTGTAAAACGACCAAAAATAGCTGAATCAAAAAAGTTGTTCCTATGCTGTATTCTTTAGTCATTTGTCTGCCTAGCCACGTGGTAATTGCCATTCTGTATGCTGTGGTTATTTTGAAACTGTGACCCAAAATAATGGCAATTAATCATTAATTAACTCAAAATATAATCAACTTACAAAAAATCTAATGGCAGATTTGAAATCAGCTCAAAAAACTCTATAACACGGTGCAGTTTCATTAAAATTGGTTGGTAAATAAAAAAAATAGCTCCAAGACCAGTCTGCCCCCTTAAGTGGCTACTGGCTCGTCTAGTAATGGCTACAATACTTTCTTTCCTGGGTGGCGCGAGCTGTGCACCACTTCCCTCAATTTCACTTGGAAATTGTCGCGTGTTTCAAAATCCTCGAATCCAAGCCGACCCTGGAGTTTGATATATCAGTATTTAAAAAAAAACTATCGGCTTAGATTCAAATAAATACGGTACATTTATACGCGCCCGTGTGGTTGGTAGTTAATAAAGAGTCCCAGAGAGGCACTATCAATAGAGAGTTACAGCAGAGCGGAGAACCGGTCCCGGTAGGGTACCGGGTGGGCGACCGGCACTACAGCGCGTGCACAGAGGCAAAAAAAAAAAAAAAAAACTGGTTGTGCACATGCACAGGTGTACTGGGTATTGTACCGGGACCGGTTCTCTGCTCTGCTATAACTCTCTCATAAGTCACCAAAGTGGAATGTGCTACCTGCACATTAAGTTCACAAGCATCCCAGTGCTCGATTCTTCTACTGCCTTGCCACATGGAGTGCTTGGCTTGTGACGTTTTCCCCTCCCCCCCCCCTCCCTGTCCTCCCCCAGTCGGCATGGTGAAGCAGCCCAACAACGACTCCAACGAGTTCCACATCCACAACGAGGACTTCCCCGCATTACCGGGCTCCCAAGGTGAGCATCCCTTCTCACTCCACCCAGTCGCCTCTTCCAACCGTTGTTGTGGGGCGAATGAGGAAGGGGTCACCTGGCCACCCGTGAGTATTACTAGCATTTCAAAAGGGCTGTTTTGGGGAGGAGGTAGCAAGGTGGTGGTGGCTGGGAAGCTTGATGTTGGTTTCATCCCCAACCATATCGGTCTGGGTACATATGCGCTATGCTAGGACGGCAGGAAGGGCTCCTCTGGTGGTACTGCATTGGCCATACTTTTAGCAAATCATGGAACAGACGGCCGTGCAAGTTGAGGCCTACACAGGAGCACGTGTCAAGGACCGTCCTCCGCTTCTCCCCTTCCTTTTTTTATGTTTCACGCTGTGGCCGGCGCAGTTCTTGTAATAGTGCCCACATGGGGTGAAATGATGTCTCTCAGGGCATGGGAATTGAATGCAGCTTTTACAGCAGTGAATTGTAGTGGACGTCACTCCCTTTCTGTCTCTTATTAATTTAAGCGCATCAGGTGGAAATACTAGCTAGGTCATTATTTCTGGTCGACAGAACAATGCTGGTGCCCCAAGGAACGTAGTAATTTTTCTGCTGTTCCCTCCTTCCAATGATCATTCCTTCTCTGGCCAGTTCGCCGGTCTTTTTGTTGTGGGCAATCGTTGCTCTTCACACGCGTAGACTTTCTCATTGGTCGTTCTTTTTTCCCTCGCCCTGTTTCAACGCAGTCTGCCCACTCTTGGTGGCATAATGCTTGAGAACTGCACCAGGCAGCCAGTGACAGCCTTTCAGTGAGGGTTGTGCTCAGAAGGGCCTTTAAGGGGGGGCACTGGTCTTGAAGACATTCTTAATATTTTTGAACCAATGTGCTTGAAATTTGCGCATGAAGTGTGTTTTACAGGGGTGGAACAGCTGCGCCATTTGCGCCATTGAGCGCCAAACGTGTTTAGCTGCGCCATCCTGCGCCAAACCGCCCCTGTTGCGCCAAACCCGCTTGAATGGGACGCGGATCTTAAAATGGTAAAAAATCGCGAAAAAATGCATTTTGGGAAAAACACATTTTTGAAGTCTATATACTTTCAAGCACCTATTCTAAAAGTTTCACCGCTGAATTGGTCCGGAAATATTTTAAAATCGGCTTTGTAAACGCAGCGGGAGCCGCAAAACGTTGAGAATCGGGCTGAGAACACTTCGCGCGCGCGCCACACTTGAAGCAGACTGCCGGCGGCGGCCATCTTGGGCTAGCCTTGTAGCGGCTTTCTTTCTGCGTATTTTGTGCTATCTCAAAATGGCGTCCCATGAGGAAAACGAACGTTACCGCCGATTTAGCGAAGATTGTTTACGAGCCGCAGGAGCACGCGCGCTCGAGGCCCCCTTTCCGCGTCTCTGATTGGCCGGTGCTGTTGAGCCGCCATTTTTTTTTTTTTTTTTTTTTTTCGTTTTGCAGGCGCGCGTCTGCCGCCGCAGTATTTTCAATTCGGGTGCGTTTTCGCTGCCGTTAGTGACTGCAATTCTGTCACAATGTCTTTTTGCCTGGTGCCGCAATGCTTGGAGACCTTTACCTCAACTATTTACGCGCTGAAAGCGCATTAAAAAACGACGAAACACGCCGTAAACGGCGGTGCCGGGAGCGCCTGTTACGTACGAATCTGGTCCGAGAAGCGCCGCGTGGAAACGTCCAGATTTAGTTAGCTGTTGTGCTTCGGTCTTATTTGCGAAAAAAAAAAGTTGGCAGCACAATATGTTCGGTGCTTTTCTTTAGTTTGCGCGAAGTAGCAAGTACTGTGTGTGAAGTTCAACAAAAAGTGTAGTTTTCCAGTGCTGTTTGCAAAGGTCTTCAGTACTTGCATAGAGCTTTTCCGGTTATTTTTGTGGTACGGTCGCATTCTTCTTTTTTTTCCCATGAGGAACAGAGTGACACGGTGCTTTTTATATTGTGGCTATGCTGAATCAAGAGTTATAAACTAGAGATGTATTTTTCTCTATCTTATTTTAAGACATCATGCTCTGCCTTACGGAGTGTTTCATTATCTGGCTTTTGGCCTAAGATGATGAGACTCGTATCATTTCATTTGCAATAAATAGATCTAGCAGGTGAGGCTGTTAGTATCACTCTGGCATGGATCGGTAAATTAAAGTCCACCTGCACCTCTGCAGTTCCTTAGTTTGTGAGATCACGCTCATCCTTAAGGGATGTTTTCTTAGCTTACCCTTGAGCTAGGATAACAAGACTGGTATAATTTCATTTGTATTGAATTGATCTAGCAGGTGATGCTATTTTTATTACTCTGTCTATGCGCACCTATTTGCAAAAATGAGTAAAGATTAGACAATTTTATACGAATTGTTGATATTAAATGTTCACCTCCTTCATGCATTGCAAAAGTCTTCAAAATGAGTAAAATTAGCATAACCTGGCAGACCAGACATTTTTCATTATATCCATAAAAATCATTATTGAGTTTGATCAAACGAAATCGCTCTAAACTCCGGTAAGGACTGCCTCAATAAATAAATTTTAAAACATTGTATTTCATGAACAAATAAATCTATGTTAAAACAAATTACATAGTTCTAGTGCATGGTAAAACACCTGAGAATAGTAGAGAGGCTAGGTACTTCGCAGGGGACTTGTACAGTGGCCTGTACGGAGATTAGGAAGGCACCATAATGCTGTGAAATGGTGTTACATCTCCTTCAAATAGCAATTCTGGCTGCTACAAACCTGCTCCAAAAATGCCTTTCTGGCTGCTCCAAGCCTGCTACAAAAGGCACTTTTGCCTGCTCCCAGGACTGCTCCCAAACCCATGGACCCTGTTCCACCCCTGGTTTTAACATCCTGAGCACAAATATGCAGTCAGTTTTCGTCTATGTGGCATAAGTTCATAGGTGTGCAACATGCTATGTCATTCCGTTTTGGGCATTTTTTTTTTATATTCTACTTATGGTATACTTGAATACTTTTTGTTCCTTTGTGCTATAGAAGGACCAGGGTGTGCAACTATACCACAGCAGTAATTTTATCATTGTTTCTGCAAACGCTGTAAACTTCATAAATGCCAGGTCATCAATTATGAATGCTTTCGTAAAACGAAATGCAAAAAAATTGTACTGGCATAAAGAAATTCTATATTTTTGTGCTTTTATTGCACTTTTCAGTTCCTAAGCTTTCAAATGCAGCAAAAATGATACAACTCTGACTAGTATACATCCAAAGATATTGTACCCGACAGTTGACCTCGTGGGAAACAAATTGGTTTTGAGACAACAAGGCACAAAGTTTGGAAACGCAGGGGAACGTGGCATACTTAGCCAACTTCAAATGGCGACAGCTTTGTAAATACTTATGATACGGCTATAATATTTTGCAGGTACATTCTTTGGGACCTATAGTCTGCAAATAAAATTAATTCAGAAAATTTATTTTTTTTTTGGCAAATTTTTGTCGCTCAAGACCAGTGTACCCCCTTAAAGGGTCAGTGCAGCTTTGTTTTATTCGAAAGATTGAGCCTTTCAAACTTCACTGCATTCTCCTTCAATGTGAAATGGTGCAGCCATTGTTGAGCAGTGTGCTGTTTACTTCCATGGTGCAGTTAGGCGGACAGTTGAAATTGTGCAGTGAGCCATCGCTGATTATACCTAGTGAAAGCTTGTGGATAGGATGGGGACAGTGTTTGATGGTGTTCTTCAAAACGAGAAATTTCCCAGTGACTGTAGCAACACCGCTGTGTTGATACACAAACCACTGAGAGATGGCACCAGCTGTCAGGCTGCTTTATCAGATTATTCACATTTTTAGCCTAATTTCGGGGCAGGGTCATTGGTTAATTTCTGCATTGCTGGGAGACAGACAGTAAGGTGGTCTGTTTCATTCCAACCGCAATTTCCGTATCAACCAGATTATAGGTCGAGTTTTTATTTTTCGGGAAATGCGCATGGAAGTTTCCATTCCCCCTCCATCTTATGTTGCGGTCATTGGGAGAATGCAGATTTTTGTCTCGCAACCGTAAGGGCACAAGCGTCCCATTGCGATTGGCTGCATCTGTATGTCGATTTATCCCTCTACTACAGTGCGTGGACCTCATAACCCATTCGACTTGCAAGAGGCTGGAAATTTGGGGTTCTTTTGAGAGCGCAGCTCTTAAGTGCCCTCTCCTGTGGTTTCGCGCCGTCCCTCATCGTCATCTCTCAATGGAACCGAGAGGGCAAGGAGGAAACAGAAGAGAAAGCGATGAGAAAAGTTTGAGGGGGAGGGCAGTCGCCGTGAGTGCCGCACAAGACGTGCTCCATAGCGTCATGCGTTTGCCAATGATACAATCACTTCCTGAGACAAAGGAAGTGCTTCGTCTGCCACTGCAGCTAAACGAGCTGCCTGAGCAAAGGCTCACTGCCACTGATGCCAGAATCCAGAGGTGCACGCCGCCAAAGCAAGAGCTATGCGCCTTCGCCAAGAAGACTTCATTCCTTTTTAATACTCGTTTCGGCATTCAGTTCTTGTTTTGTGCTTTGTACTGTGTGAACACTCCGGGATGAGTGCTGTAACTCAGCGGCAGGCACTGCTTCATTCAAGATGTAAGCAGTAAGAGTTTGCAGAAGCAAAGGCCAATCACTATAGCAGCCGTGGGACCGGCTTGGCACATCTGAAGAAGTATTGCACGCCATGCCATCTCTGAACAAGTCAGTTTGGAGACATGTCAAAGTTCACCCAGGGCTAGAGAATAAAGTGGCGCACTTCACTTGCCAGTTTCACATCGCATCGGAGGCCATCCACTCCAAAGTGATCGGGCTGATGTGCGCAGGATCGTGAAGATAATTTAGATGTTCTATGTTCTGGGTCCACCACTGTATAAAGGGCAAGGGTTTTGCCCTTTGAGGAAAGTTTTGACAGCTCTGGTGAGTGGCTTGAGCAGATATAGGAGGGCCGATGACCAATGAGGCCTGGAAATAAGTAACACGACATCTCTGGTGAGCCTTTTTGGGGAAGTTTTCTGTCAGCTTTTTCAGCCCAAGTTAGAGGCACACTGAAGATAGAATACTGGTTCATCTGCATACATAGATCAGCTCACCTGAACGCAAATATACCACTCTTAGGCCTAGCTCTTCTAAAATAAGGTAGAAAGTAGCAAAAAGAAGAAGACAGGTACCGCCACCACTGGCTATACCGCGCAACTTCCACGGGAAGTGGTACAAATTGGGTGACGAATATCTTAACGATACGCCTTCACAAGTTTATAAAAATGTAACTGGAAGTTTTCAGAGTGTCATGTTTGAATGTCGATGAGCAAAAAGAAAGCTAGAAACAATATTGAGAGGCAGGGCAGTAAGTGTGTAAGCTGGGCGTCAACCCGTTGTCTAAAAAAAGAGATAGATTTCCTTTCCAACACGTGCTGTACATCGAATATTATGGGAGCCCAGTTGATAGATCATGCGGCGACCCCGAACACCAATAAGTTCGTTTTAGTTTCAGTGCAATCCCTGGTACAATACTCACCCAGATAAATTGTGCGCCCCTTGTACAGTACAGTGCGCATAGCCTCTTCCATTATGACCCTCTGTGTGCTTTTGCCTTTCTGAACAAAAACACTGGAATGCTGATTTCGGCTATAGTCGGGGTTTTCAAGTGCGCACAACAGTCTGGCGTACACAATGTCCTTCCCTGACTGCCGACTGGATGACGCTACTCGTCCATTCTTGCGGTGGTACCGCTATGCAAGAGGGCTGTCGATGCCAGCATTCATGCAGCTAAAAAGGACAATATACGTTTCTTCAGCAAAGCATACAATACTGATCATCGGTCCCATGAAGAAACCTTTTGCTTAGTGGTCCACAGCTGCATAAGGGCAGGGGGGTTCAAGAAAGCACAACTTATTTGACCAAAGCTGACAAAACCACTCGATAGATGGGAGCGTTGTATTCGGTTGCTTCTGGTTTATCATGTCTGGTTTAGCCGCTGTTTGCATAGTGGAATTGGTGCGAGGGAAATGAGGAAGGGAAATGCGTTGTTTGATTAGCGATTCCTCGGCAATCGAGGCATCTTGCGGCACCAAATCAATGCTAAAATGGCGATTGGATAGGTCAGACTTTTGTCTTAAAGCCAGTTTGCTCATTGCGTTCAGTGTCCCTTTAGGTGGTTGGCCCATGTATGGAGTGGACCTATGTTGAGGGCCAGTCTATAATTAATATGCGGTTGCTGACACCAGCCTATCACGCGTTTGCAAACTAGACATCACCAGGAAAAGCTCAAGAAATGCCCAGAGGCATCATGCGCTGTTTTCCGCTCTCGTAATTGTCTACGTTTAAAAGACTGGAAACGAAATGAACAGGCGTTATACTCATGTTTAAAACTCTGCAGTCGCGGTTCTGCGTGTCTGCTGAAGAACTGTCTTCACGGTCTTCGTGTGCCAGCCAATCTGTACTCCATGTACATTTTTTTATGTCCATCTTTTATGTTTCGTGAAAAAAAGGTGTAGCCTGTAATCTTTCCTTTGGTCCTGGGAATTTCAGAAACAGCTACACTGTATGTGTAAGCACAATGTGTGTGTGCAGTAAACTGATCTTGTCCAAGCCTAATTTGTGGCTGTATTGTGAAGTTGAAACTATGTATCCTTTCATTTTCACGGTGCATTGGAAGTTGTTGGCATTTGTTAATTGAACAAAAGTCGAGTTGACAAGTCGAGTTTACCGATTGTCATTATGCCGCAGGCAGAGCTACACAGCGTGAGGAGTTCGTTTCTCTGCAGAAACCACTTTGTCCGGCAGTCCCGAAATTTGTGTGAAGACTGTGGCAATTTTCGAAAACAAATTGCATGAATCAGTTATCACAGACAACAGCAGATCTAGATGTCAGAACCTCAGTAGAAAAAAAAATTTTGCACCTTAGAATTCAATTAGCTCCTGCAAATAATTGTGCAGCATCCCACGTTCACACCAAAGTTGGCGTTCAAAAGTTCATGGGCATAACTACATTGACTATGTTGCTTTTGTGCTTGCAATTGAGGAAACCTCCCATTACTATTTTTGCTGGTTCAACAGTGGGGTACGGTGTCTGTCTTTGTAGAAACAGCAGGTAAATTTATCCCAGCAGGAAATAATTCATACCTTGCCCTTGCCTTCCTTTCTTTTCATAATTGCCATGTGAATGCGTGTAATAACGGCACCCCTGACTTTCAACAAATGCCAAAAAAATAAATTGTTACCCACGTACAAACGTGCAGCAATGGTTTCAAAGTTACCTGAGGGGTGCGAGAAGACTCTAAAATTTAAAAATAATGCAAAATTTTGGCTGAATGATGAAATTTTTTTTTCTTCGGAGAAGAAGAGTTCATGTTGTTCAAAAAAGCAAACAGAAAAAAGGAAACATCTTCTGCTTTCCTTGTGATGAAAAACATGCAGCCAATAAATGAGATTATACATTACTACCCACAATTAAGGCCAATACGAAGTGGTTTATGCTGGTTGCTTTTATTGTTCTTTTTTTTCCCCGTCATTTGAAGTTATTTACCCTTTTTACATGAGGGTCAGCAATTTCGGTCCGTTCCACCCGCACTTTTTCCTTCTTTTTTTTTTCCAGGCCAAGAAAACAATCAGGACACCTTGAACAAACAGGTTAGAGCAGTTATCACGATATCATCCCCCCCACCCCCCTTTTCATTGATGATGATGGTGCACGGAGTTGGAGGTAATGCCCCCAGTGTCTGAGACCAGCATGCCCTCCCACCGCCTCCCCTCTCCCTCATGCCTGCTCTCTCTCTCCTCTTCCTTCCTCGTCCTTTTCTCTCGTAGACGAGTAATTCGAGCAGCGAATCCACGAAAGAGAACAGCAGCTTCGCCACGGACAAGCTGACGCCGCAGACGGTCAAGCGGGGTATTCAGACGTCAAAAGGACGGTGAGTGGAAGATGTTTGCGAAACTTTTTTTGGGGTGTGTAAAGAAGAGATGGGAATATGTTGCAGTGTTTTTTTGTTTGGTTGTTTTGTTTTGTTTTTTAAGCGCGACTCTGCAAAGTGTGTTTTGGCCCACATTCGGAATATTTGGTGGGGCTGCCGCCAAATCCATTGGGAGAATAGGCGTCTACGTGGGGCCACCGCCAAATTTGCATTTGTGATAATTCAGGTGCTAACACTTATCTACTTGCAGAAAACATGCTGTTTTGTACGCAGGAAGTAGCATTAGGTAGGAAAAGATACATGCTTCACTTGAATATAGGAGCTGTTACACACCAAGGAATGCACAGGGGGAAGTAAGGTATTTATTTTACGGTTGAAATATATTTTATGAAGTGTTTGAAAGAAAGAAGGCAGGCGAAAAACATGCTCCCTGGGTGGAACTACAGTAGCCAACCAATTTTTATCGGACCTGGGGGGGGATCCAAAATGTACTCCGAATAAAAGAGCAGTTCGAAAAATCCGCGAGTCGCAAGAATGAATGTTATTTCATTAAAACAGGACTGGAGAAGACACGAATGGTTCGCTGCCTTAAATTCCTCCTTCGCATCAAAACGTCTGCTTGCATCTCTGCAAGCGTCCCGTTCTCTTAGTAAACGTTGAACAATGCCACAGCGTTGGCAATGTCTTGCGTTGATGATTGTGGGCAGTCAGGAGTGTCTTCATCGGAGTCAGAGTCGCTTTGCAGCAGCGCAGTCACTTGGCGCACGGTCTCGCCGTCCGTTAGCTCCGCCCGCGCACAACAGTATGTTAATCTGTCCCCTGTAGCAAACTCTCGAAATGTCACAAAAGATCAAAGTTGGTTACCCCAGCAGAGGTCAAGCCGATCCTCGTCCAATCCTAAGCTAGCCAAGTGGTTAGGATTCAAAATGTGGTTGTCCTAGCTGGAGTTGCACCGTGGCCCTGTCGTGGAATACTTTGCCTGAAAATTCATTGTTCATGTGGAAAAGTGGACTAATTATCCTATGTGCCAGTTGTCCTATGGCACAACTGGCGGTTCTTCAAGAAAATCCAGAATATCCAGCGAGTCCGAATTTTGGGAGTCTGAAAAAACGTTCGGCTACTGTATTTATATGAAAATATGTACGCAGCCTTACATGTTTTTTGCACAAAGAAACCATAGCATGATAATGGAATCTGCGAGGAAGTCCTAATTATTTTTTATCCTTATTACAAAGTATGGAGCAAGTCAAAAAAGTCTTCATTATATTTGGTTGCTTTATTTCATATAAAGCATCATATTTATCACCCTATATTTGATGGTGGCTTGTTGTATCCTGTTTTCTGTCATAAAAAAAAACAAGCACAAATAATAAAGCTGAAACTGTCGACTGTCTTGACCTCAGTAACATTTTAAGGATTGAGAAGAAACAAACGGAGTCAAAGTCTACCCTTTGCCGTCATTTCTGTGCTGCCTGCTTCAGGAACCATGCAGGGTACACAAAAGTACAGGCCATTTGATGGCAGCATTGTGAGGTTTTATGCCCAGTGGGCCACAAAATTCACTATAGGCTGCCAGGTTACATAAATTGTACTTGGCGGGTGCCTCATGAACAGGTGTTTCTACTGTGAACGGGGAGGCATGCTTTTCCTTTGATAAGAAGTCCCCTGCTGGCTTTCGGCTGGTTTTGGGTGCCATGATACTGCTAAAGCAGCAGTTTCAGTTCCCGCAGCCAGCTAATGACGGAAAGGTTATATCACAGGCATAAATTGAGCTACTCAGAAGTAACCTTAGTATTGCCAGATGATGCTTTTGCCTTCCATACCCAGCAATGTTCCTTACAGCGCTGCCAAATTTTGTTGACATGGTATGCATATACAGTGCGCATTACCCTAAATATACGTAAAACTGAAATACTGCAATTGTAAGGTATCTGTCAATATCGTAAACTTGTTGTATAAACCTGACTGCTTTGTATGAGCACTGTGGGAGTTTTTAAAACACGAGAATATTGTTGTGAAAAACGCAATATGCAACTAGGGTTTGAGCTGAATAGCGCTATTAGAAAACGTCTAATATTTTCACCGCATGTTAAACTTCAGAAACGCGGATGGGCAGTTGCTACGGCTAACTTAGACATATGAAATTGCCCGTTGTTGAAAATTGGGAATGCCAAAAACACATGCAAAATATATTCTTTGCAACGGGTTAGAACTAATTGGGGACTGGGTGTATTGCACTCTGAGCACTTGCAATCGACCACCGCACACGTGCACCGGCTTTTTTCACTGGTGGCGGCAGGCTTACCCGCAATGCACTGGTGACATGGGGCTTAACGTGGCAAAAGGGAGGAGCTTTTGGAAAGCCCCTCTCGTTCTGACATTTAGCCAGCTCCAACCTAAAGCAGCGCACACCGCTGCTTTTGGTCCTCCCATCATTTCATTCTCACCAGGAATTTCATCAGAAACACATTCGAGAAACTTCATGAGAGCTCCTTACTGACACAAGCACCACACTTCACTACCTGCCTAACTTGCGTTTGCTTTTGCCGGCTTCAGCCAATCGCAGAGCCGGCACATACATCATAGGTTCTGTTGCGGGAAATGAGCTAGTGGGTTGTATTGCCATTCCCTTTTTCCTAATTATATGGCTTATTTGAGCGAAGCTTACGTTAAAAGTGGTGTCAGTATGATTCTAACAAGGTAATCTTTCGAATAAACCAAAATTTTGTTTTACTTAACTCTTTCACTACCGCACCTATTCAAAATCGATCAATTTGATCGTTACTTTGGGAGCGCCTTTTCATAGCGTTCCAGGCGTTGCTCGAACAAGTAAAGCTGTTCGGAGTTAGATCAGAAAATGTCCTTTCAAAATTAGTTTTGTTTTTATTTTTGCAACGGAAACGTGATTTTTGACACGCTTTTGAATCACCTGGGTGTGGGAAAGGGGCGTGGTCATCGCACGTCACTGCTACCAACGAAGAATGCGTGCCACTCGTATATACTCTGCACCAGCGTTTGTTTTTTGCTATCAGGGCGTGAATGGTGAACCAGCAAACGATTTTCAATCGTCAGGTTCGCGTTATGACAGTAATAATCCCAGAAATGGGCTGAAAATGTCAAGCAGTGCCTGGTTGCAAAGCTACTTTATGATTTTAGGCAGTTTTATTGCCTTTGCGCGCGTTGTTCTAAGTTCTGCGGTAGTTCTACTTACACCAGGACCATTCGCAAACACTTTACAACAGTTTCAATTTCGTTTCTGCATCACGAAATTCATATTTAGCTACTACGTAGCTAAATATCATACTACGCAGTTACCCAACTTCAAGGCTACCTGCCATGGCGCCTTGAGCGTCCGCGACTGATCCTCGAACAAAGCACGCGCTCCTGATTTCCCCCCACCCTAACCGATATTCTGCGATAAGAACTTCAGATGCAAGTCAAAAGATCACACCCTGTCCCCAGATATCTGTTCTGCCGAGGACAGTGCTTCAAACCGGCCTTACACTGCCAGCTGTTCGCCTTCCAGTTTCGTTACCATGCGAGGGTATATCCGGGTGTCTAATGTTGCTGCTTAGTTGAACTGTCTATTCGGACAGAGTCTCCGATAAGTTTTTGTACTGTCTCATTTGAAAAATGTTAGGTGGCGCTGCAATAGAGGAGGCTCGTTGTGCTGATCTTTTTAATCGCGCAACTGCTACTCGGCCAAAGATCGCAGGGCACGATTCTAGCGCATCGTGCCTCATTTTTGCGAGCAAGCCGGCAATTGCGAGTAAGAAGATGATAATAAAGCTCAGCTTTATGTTTTGAGAGATAATTGACCGTGAACGACAACAAGCATCAGCCACGGCGTTCCGTTTTCAACTTCATGCATGTTTTTTTCCGCATCGCGTGCTTGACCCAAATATTGTGCTTTCTGTAAATGCAAAGTCAGTCATTGACAAGGTGTTTTTACTTTATGTGGGGGCAAATTGGTGCCTCTGATAATGTCAAACCGCCAGATTTATTCCAGGGAACCACCCGAAATTGCACATTTTGAATTGGAGGTTGGGCTTCACCGCATGACACGACCACTGCTCAGGCTAACATTTTTTTTATATCTGAAAAACTGTTCCGCGCACGTCGACATTTTTTCTTGGGCGTGTTTTTTAAATGTTTCCCTACAAAATGTGTATTCTCATTTTTTTCTACTACCGGTGGTTTAATATACACAGCTCCTTTTTTATCATTTTTTTCGACAACTTGACAAAAATTTTGATTTTGATATTTGTTTTTGTAACTATGATAGATGAAAACATCTAAAAAAAACTGGTGTTATTGGAAAGGCCGTTAAATAATCTGCATTTTGGGTTCCTGTAATTAGTGCTTAACCGATTTTTTTAGCGGGAAAAAAATGTTTTTTTTTTTTAACCCCTAAAAGTTGGTCAATTTTCCGGCGGTAGCGAAAGAGTTAAAGAAGGGCCTAAGGAAGGAGAATTGCGCAAAAATCTGTGTGGCTGTTTCTGTTTGAACCTTAATTATGCTGCACTTCATTCTTAATGTTATACCTGGAACAAATGTGAGCTTTCAAGGTACCGTATTTTCCGGTCTATAAGTCGCACCTTTGTATAAGTCGCACCCCCCTCAAAATGACAGTTTTTCCGAAAAAACGTGTATAAGACGCACCGGTATACAAGACGCACTTGTTAATTAGGTAAACTCATAGTGAATCAGATCGTTAGAAAGTGCGGTGAAAGTACATGGTTGTAGCGGCCGCCGCCTAGTAATGCATCCACCTGTAAGGAGGGCTAGACACGGGCAGTAACTCCAATGTCTAGACAGAACTAACTTCTCAAAAATGTTTATGGATACACACAGATGGCATGTACTTGAGGATGGCGTTTAGGCCAAACCCATTGAAGTCTTTTTCCTCAGACTCGCTAACAAATAATTCAGTATCTTCAGTGGGAGTTCCACCGGTGCATCACTGTCGTCCTCCGACTCTCTGATGTCTTCTTCGCCAACATCGTTGCCACTCGCGGACCGGATTACCCTGGCCTTTATCAACCCGGCTACAACTGTTTTTGTAGAAATGGAGTCCCAAGAGTCGGAGACCCACTTGGCCACCTCTCCAAACGTCGCGCGTGTCTTGCGTGCTGTCGTAATCCGCGCAATAAAGGTGTCATGGCGGACGGAAGTGACGCGAACGGAAGCGGCCCCGAAATTCGAAACTTATCAGCAAGCTGTCATTTTAAAAATTAGCAGCACGTTTACCTCCTTCAGAGTAACTTTGTAATGAATTATAAGCTGCATTTTGTTTTTGCAACCCAATTTGATGTTACTTTGAATTTATTGTGAAATGTAGTTACTGCGCATAGCAGAAAGTGACGTGCAATTGTTGCAGGCCATTATGATTGTTTTTGACTAGAAAAGTTGCAAATTTTTTGGTTTAACGTCCTGAAGCGACATATGGGCTATGAAAAACGCCGTAGCGGTGGGCTTCGTATTCATTTAGACCATAGAGCTGTGTCTCAACGTGCGCTGGCCACGCGTGGCCGCCGCGAACCGGATTTATTCCATACACAAGTCGCACCGGTGGATAAGACGCACCAACGAAAATTTCAGAAAAAACACGCGACTTATACACCGGAAAATACGGTACATAGTTAGCACGTCGGGCAGCAGTACAAGCGGATTACCAAGTACTTGCAATTGCACCTCAGTTCAACATGCTGCACTTACCATTCAGTTCAGATTGGCAAGCTTAACTGCTCGCCACAGCTTCTCACGTGCCTTCATTGTGCATTTCTATGTGAGTAGTTTCCAAGTCAACAAACTCCTGATTAATGGGGCGTAATTTGTGGCATCATTTCAGGCGTATCGTCATCCGGAACTCATTTGGTCACCAGTAAGTCTCACATGAGGTGCAAAATTTTCTCTCATCAAGGGCGTAAACACGGTATAAACCAATCTAGTCCTGCTAGTTGCAGGGCGTTAGCAGTGATAGCTCAAAAAGTGGCTCTTTTTTTTTTCTATCGCGCTAATAAATTTGCTTAAACAGATCTCTTCACAACACACTGCCCTCTGATTAGGCCTGAACATCTTGACACTTCATCGTGGGCTTCACATGAGGGCTTGTGCTAACAGAAGTTGGAAGGGTAGCTACATATTTTTAATCAATCGGTGGACTAAACAGTTTGACGGCTATGCGCTTGCGGATACCCATACATTCATTTGTGTCAACGCACAAACATGCATACATTCATATGCACAAGTCTGCATAAGACCATACTCATGATGCATTATCATAATGCTATCAATGTCATCTTTGTCTTAAAAGTTTTTTTGTGTAATTGATGTAGTAGTAACCTTTGGGGTGGACAATTCCTCTCAGGGCGGCCCACCGTGCCACACTTCTGCTTTCTCTGGTGCTTTTTTACTTGCAGACAGCATAGTAGGCAGCTTAGAAAGCAGTCTGATCAGATGTAATGCAACAGGAATTGAAGAGCACTGCAGCCGCCGCCACAGGAAAATTTGACATCCATTTGAAATGCAGCCGTACGGCTACAAAGGGAAGCTATACAGCTTTAAGAAAAATTTGTCCTGGTCCAGGATTTGCACCCAGGATCGCCGCACCACTCTGCCAAGCTTAACCAGGAACTCACTCCACCTTTGGGGTTTCCCCTAAGTCTTGTTGATTAAGAGAAACGTTGTAGCAGAGGTGTTACAAATGCAAGCCTCAGTTTTGTAAAAGACAAACACAGTAATAAATTCAACATTAGGCTAAATGAAAGCTAAACAAAGGTACCTACCAAAATGATAAATTATAGAAAACCTTTTTCTTAAAGAACTTTTTTTTTTTTTTTTTTTTTTTTTTTTTGTGGCGACCTTAGTATGCGTAATGGTGGTGCTGGCAACGTTTTTGAGCTTAAAAGGCGAAGTAGTCATCCAAAGCGATCTTCGCAAAGCAGCCTGCACTGTCTGCCTTGTAAAAGATAATCTTCTAGGACGGCAGCAAGGCCATCTAAAGGGGATATCAGAATGCCGCTTTGTACTCAGGGACAACTTTCTGTGGCAATTTAGTCTAGGCTACAGAGCTGAACCACACCATTTCGCTGCGCAGCTGGTAGTAAGTCAACAAAAATCATTTGCACGGTGCTACATAAGCAACTGAAAAATATGTAGTTCTAATTTTTCCCCTTGGATTGATAGTGTCATTAAGTTATTAGCCAGCATATGTGAAACAGAGAGCATTATTTTTTTAATTTCTGGGTTTTATTTGACTGCGGCGTTGTCCACTGGCGTCTTCTCGTAGGTTATCTTCGGAAAAAAAAAGATGGCGTTCTCATTGACGGCAGCTTCCTTTCCTTAGGGTAGTTCGTTAGTTCATTTGTGCGTAGGATTTATAAAAAGCTTGTGAACCAAAATCTGCTAGAACAAATGAAGAAAGTGGTCTACAACTTGTATGCCCAAAGTAAGACTGACGCAACGTGGCCTCTCCGTCGTTTTTGCATTCCGTTTGATTTGCAGTCTTACCAGCGTAGGCGAGTGTACTTTCGGCACAGCTCAGGATGGATGTGCTTGATGGTGCCCTGAACTTCCCCAAAGCATAGAATGGCTTCATTTGGCGACTGGAAGGCCACCCAAGGTTACACAATGACAAGAGTGCAGCGGTACGATAGTTTCGCCTTTGAATGCACTGAACACGGTCTAAATGGGATTTCACATTGTGCCATAGTGTGTGCGGGCGGCTTTTGCGGTATACCACGCCCGCGCTACGTAAGCGCGCTACACATGTCGGTGGTAGTGCCGAGTTATCAGCTCGAGAAGAGTTTACACGCCAGTGCATGCCCTCAAAACTGCACCGCAGACAACATTCATGTCATTTCTTGACGATACTGAGTTAGACGGTATTCTCCACGGTATAATTTATTCAGTCGGCCCGAGTTCTTTTGTCAAAGCGTTGGCTTGTCCTTAGAAACAAGTGGAGCTTAGCAAAAAAAGACGCCAATATGCAATACTCAATATTGTGGTAACCCGGCAATAGTGGCAGGTCGACAATCTCGCGAGATGAGAACATGGCCGACTCGGCTGGGCTAGGTGTGCGCAGCCAGATCGGCTGAGGAGCGGACCTTGGCGGAACAGGTGTGGTTTTAGGGGGCGTAGTGTCTTTCTGGGGAACCGCGGCCAGGTGCAAGAACCCTGGTACCCACAATATGTAATACTCAACCACGGAGCTCATGCAAAGAAATGAACTGTATCAAATCCGTATCTGTCACGCCGAAGCTGAAACCGAAACCAGTTTATCTGGATCTACTTTGGCGCAGTAACACACAGCAGTTAGCTCTCTCCCCCCTTAAGCTTTCTCTCTGCCACAGAAAGTTGTCCCCCAAGTATAGTCTCAAGTATGAAAGCCATGAGTGGTGTTCGTGCTACAGGGGCTAAATGTATCCACTGCTACTGGTAGACTGATAAGATGTCCGAATTCATAAAGGGACAGCTGATAATAATTGTGATATGTGTAGATGTGTGTAGGCAAATTTTTACTTGAAATCACGCAAAGGTCATAAGTATGGTGCGAGGGAAAGAAATGGGCATATAGGGCATTGAATTGATTGAAACAGTTCATGATCACGAAGGATTTGTGTCCTAAGTCTGAGCATTTTCGTGCTTATGGCCCAGTCACAGCGCACGCTCGATATATGCCAAAGGAGTCAGCTAATCTCTAGCTTTTTTTAAAAAAAAAAGACAACAAAAGCTTGCATTCTGGTCATGTTGCACCGGTAGTATTGGTTGGGCTTCTGCCCTTATGGCATCCCTCTTCCAAACGCCAAAAAAATATAACATAGTCACACCAGCAGTTTTTCAAATGAGGGAAAAAGCCTTAAAAGGTTTGAGCAGTGATGATAAATAAACAGTGCTCGAAAGGTAAGTTGTACATGTGGCTTGATTTGTGCTTGTTTGGGTTGCAGTACAGAAGCACTCATAGTGGGAATTTTCGCGGCTCATACGACATGCAGTACACTCCGGTTAGGACAAACTCTATCGAACAACACTTTTGCTCTCCTGTTACATCCACAATGCAAAAAACGTTCGCTTAAAGGAGCACTGACACGAAAATTTTATGTTACACTTTTATTGCTTTTATCGATGCTTAATGGTCTGGCGAACCTGAAACAGCACTTCACAATACTTCAGCGCGCGATAGTTCATTACATTGAACGACCTGAAAATCGTTTGTTTCAAATTCCCGCGCTTTCATGCCGAACGGCGCATATGACAGCCTCCCGGTTTGACCTCACCGCTTTGTGCGGACGTCACCGGCGCCCGCTTGAGAGGGTGTTGCTCCCGCTCGCCGCTCGTGGGGCCGCGCGCGTGAAGTGACGTCACGAGTTTTTGACGAGCGCTGTCGCGTCACTTCTTTTTCCTCTCCTGGAGTGATGTCACGCTGATGTCCATTTGCTGAGTGCCGCTCCGCGCCCTGCTCCGTCGGCGCGATAAATGCGATCCAATTGAACTATGTTCTTCGCGTCGCAGGCCGCTCATATTTCAGCCAGGGTATTCTGTTGAGTGAAGGAATCGAACTCTGCAATAATATTAACGCCGAAAATTGGTGTCAGTGCTCCTTTAAGGTGAATTTCTAGTAATACAAACTAATTTTTGCGGTCCCTTCAAGTTCATCTTTGCAGGAGTCTACTCAACGTTAGAACTGGCCTACACTGTAGATCAGTTGCCTCATGTGGTTAGTATCCGTGCTAACTTCAAGGTAGCAGTAGCCAAAATTATTACAGTTAAAAAGAGAAATGTACTTCTTAGTCTGTGCACTGCAGTTGAAGCTGTAATCCTGCAAAGTACCGAAAAATTCTTCAATAGGCCTTTGTTTCAAATAACCAGTGGTGAAGACAATGAGGGCAAGTTGAAGAAAGGCACGCTTTTGTTTTAGCCAACTGAAAAATCTAAGTGGTGGACAGGAAAGTATGTGCTTGGAGAATCACGTTGGCACAGACCTCATTGGTCTTAACCTGAAGTTTTCAAGGAGGTGTTGCCATGCTTGAGTTAGTTTAACAATCCCCTAAAGTCAAGTCAGTGCTAAAAGTGAAAGCTGGAAGAGAGAATTTTTCTGACCTACAAGTGTAGTTACCTTGCAACGGCATAGTGCACCCAAGTTGGTAAAAAGTCAGCCATGCACCTCACTTCTTAAGACCTATCGAATTGTGCTGCAGTTTCAATCATTTCTTTTTGAATCGTAGCCTATTACTCAGTCCTAAAACCCAAGACATCTGCTATAATGGCCTTTGCCGGTCTTTTCCCCTGTTTCCCCATACAAAGACGGATCGTAAGCCTTCGAAAATTTATTTTCCGCACGCTTTCAGCAGAATTTGTGGCAAAACAATGATTATCTGTTTTTTAAAGGCGCCATAAAGTGAGTGTTTTGCTCCTGTCTGGTATTGAACAGAACTGTGACATCGTATGAAGAATAGGAGCTAGCATGGCACGTGTATTGGCAGAAAAGAAAATACTGACGGGCCACAGAATGAAAAGGAAAATGGGTAATCGCACAAGAAGGCTAAGGAATTACCATCATACACCAAAAATAAATGAGACTGTGTGAGGTGGCGAACAAGACAACAAAAAATGGTTGAAGACCAACCTGAAATGAACATTTGACAGGGAAGCATGGGAAGCAGCATTGCAGGAGAAAAGCTGAATATAAACGATTGATGGTACAAGGCAGCGGAAAAATCAGTGGCAGTTTTTGTCTCATTGGCCTTTGGTAATTCCAGCTTCACAGGAGCATTGTACGAAGGAAAATTCTTCTGTTTTGACGTCATTTAGTTGAGAGTGTTGATGCAATGTCTTGTGGGGAGTGTGTTGGGATTGTGAAAAGAAGGCTGTCACAAAGTGTGCATTTTCCTGTTCCTTTGGTTACTGTGCCTGATGCTGTATGCTGCCGATAAACGGCCTCTATGCCCCTGCATATTGCCGCGAACCATGTATGTGCTTGCTTATTTATTGTTTGTTTTTACTGCCGGGCCACGCCTGGCTGTTATCTGCGTTCCAAGCAAAGCGCGTCTTCCATTCTTTATTTTTATGCCGCACGGGCTATCCCATTCAGATAAGCAGACTGTTTCGCCCTAACGTCGCTAGCCCAGAATGATCTTCTGTGACCTACAATGTTCTGGATGTGAATCGACGGTTCTATAAACACTCGCACCGAAAGATAAAAGCCTGCAGACAGACGCCGCGGCATTCGGTTCGACGACATTAGCTTGCGCAAGTCACTTTGTTGACCGCTGCTTCACCGCCTCTGTATTCTTTTGAGTTGTTAGGGGAGCACAAGTTCGCTCCAATAAACTTGTTTCTCCTGCAAGACAACTGCGTCGTCTTTGGCTTCGTGACAATATATTACAGAGAAGCTGTTTATGGGTAGGATTTTGTGCATTTTTGTCGAGCACCACCTAAAACGCATTGCAGAAACTCATTTCCCCAAAACTTTCCCAAAGATAATTTATGACAATTAACTGCTAAGGCAATCGTTGCAGTTCTTTGAGTTCGTTCACTTGTAAATGTAAGCTCACTGTGACGATGTAGAGATTTCAGAGTTCCTGTCTGGTGTGAACACGTAGGCATTTAGGGGGGTACTATAGTTGCAGAAAATGGCTGTAACTGATTCTATCGAACTTTTCCCAGAAAGAAATTATACGACAATTGGCGACTTCAGATTACTTTATCACTGTTGAGCATCATTTCAGTATTCACAGTGCCAATTGGTGGGCAAAAATAAATGTGTGTACATTCTCCAATCATGTGTGAAGTGCATCTTATGCAGCTCCGTTGATGACCCACCTTCACAGAGTTTATTAATAGCTCCCAATTTTTGTTTCCCTGTCTTTCGACCACACCTGTCACACGTTGCCCTCGACGCTTTATCAATTGAGACTGTGTTGCTGTGTCCCCCACACAGGCACGGTAACCAACATCCCGGCGGGCATGGTGACGGACCAGTACGGCATGGTGGGGCTCCTAACCTTCATCAGGGCGGCGGAGACTGATCCCAACCTGGTCTCGCTGGCGTTGGGGAGCGACCTCACCACCCTGGGGCTCAACCTCAACTCACCCGAGTACGGCACGACACTCCTGCTAGCCTTTTCCGTTTGAGGGTACTCCCCAGGGACCTGCCCTTAGCCCAGTCTTCTTCATACACACTGAATTCTTGGCTGGCAATTCAGGGAAGCGGTATTTCGCTCCGAGACAGATACAAGCCAGGCATTTCCGATGGGATGCAAAACGTGTTGATATGTCGTGCCCCACCCCTAAACCGACATAAAATATACCCAGCCACCCTTACTTGTGAGAATAATGTGTAGAATTGAGCCAAGAGGAGATTTTACAGCAAAAGAAAGCTCACAAGTCCAGGCAAAAATTGGGGCACTGCTGGGGATTAGACCCAGGGCCATTCACACCAAAACCCATGATTGTACGGCGCCATAGGCCATCGGGCACGAAGTTCCAACGATATCAAACGTCCCTCGAATGCTAAAAACGGTGCCTGGTGGACAACTAACACCATCTGGCGTATTTATTGACAACTCCTTTTTCGATTTTATTATGTTTTGTTGACATTTCGCGTGCGGAGACAGCGCCCAGAGTGAAATTTCAACCTGTGATAGCGGCGAGTTGTGTGAAAATGGCATCCACTTCACGGCGCGCTCTGCAAAGGTGGACAGCTGTGGCAGGGACTTCGGCAGCTCCTGCTGCTGATTTTTCTTGCCCCAGCAGGAGTGATGACTCGACCAACGATGTGGATTCGTCAGATTTTAGTTCTGATGAAGACGCTCGCATTCTCAAATGCCTCAGACTTCAACAGGTGTTGCCAGCTAGGTTCGTTTTTGACGTAGCGCAGTATTTATTTATAAACAAAGCGTGCTTCCTATCTGGCGGCTGCGGTTGCTTCCTATCTGGTGACTGCGGTTTCACATTGATGTGTAGGGTCTGGACAACGTACAGCAGGGATCTTTTGCTAAATGCACCACACCATATCATGTTATAGCCTTCAAGATAGCCTGGCACTCGTCTAAGATTAGCGCTACAGAGCGATGTGCGATGCTTCTCAAAAGCACTGTCTTTTTTTTTTTAATCACTGAAGTAATGAGGATTTTGTGTCAGAACTCAAAAAAAGTGTGCTTGGATGCATATTTTAGAGAGACCGACTTACCCCCGAGTGGCTCCGAGGAGTGACACAGCTGTCAGTTCCGCTAGGTTGACGGCCCCGCAAAGATGCAAAACATGGTGGACAGCATTGATTTATATATTGAATCATAGCCAAGGAACGTAGGAACAAATTGTATATCTTAGAATTCCTAAAATAATTTTTACGCTTAGTACTATCACCTATATGATGTTTGTGTATACTTTTTTGTGCATTTTTTTTTTCTGGTTATTTGACCAATAAACTGTAAATAATTGTACCTTACATAACACTGCTGTTATGTGTGAGAAAGCATGGTGGGTGGGCCAGGATCATTTTTTTCAAGGGGGTTGTCGACGGCTCGCTTTGCACGGCGCGATGGCGCAGTCATGGTTGGGAGGGTGAGGAGAGAGGGGGGGAGGGGGAGGGGGGGGGGGGGGAGTTGCCCGCTGCCCGTGAGCTGCCGGGCTAGACCACTTTGAGGGGTGTGCCGGCAGAATTTCTCTTCCGCCCCGAGCGAAGAAAGCCAACTTGGGGGGCACGTCTCCGGCATTTAGCGTTCGATATATCGGTTGTCGCTTGTATTTTTGTTCGATATAAACACCGTTTTAGCGACACATTCTCGTTTAAATGTACCGTGTCCAGAAATAGTTTGGTATAAAGGATAATTCAAAATAGTCGATTCAAGTGTGTGGGTGTGTGCTGCGGCGTTTTCTTTTTTTTTTTTTTTTTTTTTAATTCGGGTGCGTATGCTTGTAAATGGCATTGCATGATTTTAAAAATGTGGTAGTGTAGGATGAAGGAATTTCTGGTATGCCATTTCGCATTTGAACCGGCATTTGTTATATTTGATTTAGTTCTGAGATAGTTTTGCCACTTTATAACACGCCTGCTTTCACTGTCTCAAATGTGTAGTGTTGGTTGTTGTAGGCACATGTAAAGCAGAGAGAGGCAAGGCTTTTTAGCATTAGCTCAGTTAGGGGAGCCACGTTTAGTATTACAATTATGCTAAAGCTTTGAGTAAAGCTGACACACTTCGAAATCCACACATTCTCACTCGAATGTTTTGGCTTCAGAGCCATGCAACCAATGCATGCATGCGAGGGCTGTTGGAGTGTGCTTGAACACCTTAGCTTGACATGCCGATTGGTTGCATCTTACAGAATTCATTGAGGAGGCTGCCATCATCTTGTTGTCTGGGCACTGCTTTATCGTTTTCCTCTCACAGCTGCGTGTTGGTATTTGTGTAGCGGTGCTAAACTGCCCTCGTGAGGTGGTGAAGAATTGGGTTATGGGTGTTCATAGACGGGATGGTCGGCCCACTGCGTTAGCTGACAAGCGCCATGTGATAACGAGGGTCTGTACTGATTGCCTAAGCCAACACGTGATGTGCTTGAGATGTGGTGTGCATTCAAGTGTGAATGGTGTCTTTAATTAGTGAAATTCCTCTGAAGCCATGCCTAGGGGACTCGTTTGGCCAGTCAGTTAGTTCTTTCAGTTGGGCAAAACTGATTTTGTTGTTTACGTTGCTTTGTTTGTGTGTTTTCCCGTTTGTGGGCCCGAAATAATTACTTGAGACGGGCTGGGTGGGAAGAGGTCGGAGAAATCAACCTGCATACGGAGTGCTTCACGTAACTTGCGCCAGGCAAGAAATGCAAAGTGAGGACAGTTCAGAATGAATGTAGGCCAAGTTTTTCAAAAACAGCTATATAATGGTGTCCCAGATATCCAAAGATGCAGTTACAGCTTATGCCTGTTGCAGCATCGAAAAAGGCCAGGTTGGTAGTATATCTTTGCTTCGTGGCAGCCGTATGGTAGCTGGCATCTCCTAGGCGTGAAAATGGGGAATTCTTAAGGAATTTGGCAAGCTTAGAAAAATTGAGGAAATTGCTGGAAATTGTCACGTTTTTTTGGGGTGTTAGCCAGGAACAACAAACACTTTGATCGAAGTAAGCAAGTAACGTATGCGTAGGCTTGTACGAGATATTCGACCAATGAGGCTGTGCTCACTACTGCAGTGAAAGACAACCTCCCCTGATGTTTGACGTTGCACTGTCGTAGCTTTTGCATTACAGTCGAACCCCGCTACAACGAACGCCGCTTCAACGAAATATCCGCTTCAACGAAATATTTCCAATTCCCCAACAGCCAGCCATAGAAGTCCATGCAACAAAGTCCTCGCCACAACGAACCATTTGTCAGGCTTGCTTTCGCTTCAACGAAATTTCGATGATTTGGGCTGGGTTGAACAATTATTTTACAATAAAATAAGCATAGCGCTAGCTATCTGTAACTTTTTATACATTCAGGACGCTTAGTTTCACCGAAAACATGCGCGGTGCGGCCACACCGCCACCAAAAAAAAAACCCCTCATAGGCGGACGCCATTGTTGGATGGTGATAACGATGTGGCTGGCCGTCTTTACATGAGGCGCAGGCCGGTTCGCCCAAGCCGGAGCTACAGCCAATCCGTATCCAGTGAAATCGCACAAATGTGCTCCGCTGCTGGCGCGGCGCCGTCATGTATGGCGTGTGAGCAGCTGTCCTTGCCGTTTTCCTTCTACCATTCTTAATAGCCAGAGCAAAAATCATGTTTGCGTGTTTGGTCTTGAAGCCAAGTCATTCTATCTTAGTCATGAGCGCGCAGTTGTGTTAAATGCAAGCAAGCGCGTCTAACCTGCCAAGGTCAGTAGCTGCCGCGCCGTGTCAGATGATAAGATAACGGCAATGCTCCTGCCTACAGTGAGAGGGGGACTTCCGACGGCCTAGCAGCTATCTGCAAGTAATCAGCTCGGTGGACACGCCTTGTTGTACAGCAATACGTTTTGCGCCTGCATTTCTTCACCCCACTCCGCAACGCGTTCTTCGCGTGCAGTGAAAGAACAGATAACCGTTGGTATGTTTGTTATCGGAATAAACATGACGTTATTGCGCGTGGCTCCTTTTTCTAAACATTGTATTATGCTGCCAATGATGCGGAAGCATACGGGGCTATTTTTCTGGCCTTTCCGTGGTGTGTTGCGGCAGATTTCGCCTCAACGAATTTTCGCTTCAACGAAATTTTTCGCACGTCCCGTCAATTTCGTTGTAGCGGGATTCGACTGTATTATTATTATTATTGTTATTATTATTATTATTATTATTATTATTATTATTATTATTATTATTATTGACACTTTCATGAACCTTGTTCGCAGGATCTTGTTCAGTTGTTTCATACAGTGTCATTCCAGTTATAGGTATATCATATAATTTTGGAGAAGGTGTAACATTTCTTTTCAGGCTTTTGTTGAAAATCAAACTGCCGAAAAATGTTTTTGTCCTCTCTAGTCAATATGAATTTTTTTTTTTTTCCCTGGCTTCTAATTTATGTGTTTAGGGCCGTTATGGCTTCAAATTGAGATTCACCTGCTCCAAAATCATGATTTTTTTGCCTCCATGATTATTCCAAAATCAGTTTCAGATGTCTCACTCCTGGGAATGTAAAAGTACTGAAGTGTGTGTGAGGTGTGAAGGCTCCTTGAACAGAAGAAAACGTATGTCCCCTGTTAGAAAAAAAAACCTCATAAAAATGTTAGTTGCCACAGAATTGGAACTGCACGTACGATACGATACAGCAATGTCTATGGAGACTGAGGTACTACACGTTCTTTTTTATTAATTATTATTATTAAAGTGTGGCTTCGTGTTAGGAGTTTTTTAAAGATACCGTGAAATTAATGGGTAATAGCAACCCCAACAAAAGAAACTTACACATACATTTGAATGAAGCACTCAAGTTTCCTGTCGTTGAAGCTGGGCAGCATTTTCTTTCAAGCACATAAAAACTTTCTGTGTAGATAAAGCTTGCACAGAAGTACAGCATTTAGTATTTCTTTTGCTACTGTAGAACTTTTAATTGGATAATCTTGTCTGCACCGAATTGCTACAAAAAAGGTTTCTATTTCCTGTATAAAAATGCAACACTGTCATGTGCTGGTCCACTCACCAAATAGTTAGGGCAGAATTGGCATTTCTAATATTAATCCTTGGTCCACGTCCCATAAGCCAAGAATACGTGATAGGATCCTTTGACAGCATAAACTTTGTTGCTTGGCATCTTTTTTTATTAATATTGCCAGCACGATCAGAAAACTTGTAAATGTGGTGAAGCCAAATGTAAGTGAAAGAAGAGAGATGTGCCAAGGGGGCGAAGACTGACTGTGTTCCTCGGTGCCCAGAAACCTGTACCCCGTGTTTGGAGGTCCCTGGGCCGAACAGCCTTGTAGGCCACAAGACATTGGTGAGTTTCCCTGAGACAAAGACGAAGAAAAGAAACTGTGAAAGCGCTTATGGGCACACGATGCACACTTTCCTCTTTGTGGGCTACGGGCTTGTAGTACTGTGCACATCACTTCCACGCCTTTGTCGATGCTTTGTCAGTGCTTGAAGATGCGTATGTGCACGTCCCTCTAAATGCACTAGCATCTGTAGCGCACATCTCGGAGCCAGAGCCTCGTGCGTGCATGCGCAGTATGCATGCATAAAGGCGCATGTTTGGCTACAGGGGGCACCTTTTTCTTTCGCCTTAATGGAGGGGATGCTTTGATCTGTACGCATTCTAATCCCGCAAGCGCACTGTCTTCCTATGCACGCGAACAGTCTGTCTTGCTTCCTGCAAAAGCATGTTGCGCTCAGAGAAAATGCATGCGGCTTGCCTGCTTTCGTGGCCAACCTTGTTGCACGACGTAATTTCCGTCTTAACAACTCCAAGTGCAGCTATAGGTGCTAGTGCCTTTAGAAGCTCGTTGCCTGTCTCGTTGCCGTGGTCTCTTTTGTTAAGCCTGATTAGGTTCTTAGTTGGTCCGGTTACTTTTTCTCTCAACTGTCGCTCTCCCCCGTGACTGCAGACTACCACGTCCCTTCCGAGTACATCATCAACCAGAGCATCAGGGAAAAGCTGGCGGGGATCAAGCTGAACCGGTACGGGGAGGACCTGCTGTTCTTCATCTTTTACATGTTTGGCGGCGACGTGCTACAAATCCTCTCCGCGGCAGAGCTGTAAGTCACACTTTTAGGGGCTGGGGCCCCTGTCATCGTCGTCTCATGTAGTCGTGATACTAAAACACCGGGACACTTGTTTACGCCTCGCGCTGGAGAGATTCGTGCTTCAAAGAGAAGATAGTTTTACAGCAAAGCTGTGTATACCTCTACCCGCCGCGGTGGCTCAGTGGCTAAGGCGTTGCGCTGCTGAGCACGTGGTCGCAGGTTCGATTCCCGGCCGCGGCGGCCGCTTTTCTGATGGAGGCGAAAAGCAATAACGCCCGTGTGTGCGAGATTTCGGCGCACGTTAAAGACCCCCAGGTGGTCAAAATTAATCCGGAGCCCTCCACTACGGCGCGCCTCATCGCCTGCGTTGCATCGGCGCATTAAACCCTACAATCAATCAATCAATTTGTGTATACCTCTACCCCACGAGCGGTTTCCTCTTTGTTGGCAAAAACGCCAAGGCACTGAAAATACACTGCATGCTTCGCCCCTTCTCAGGGTTCACGTCAGTGGAGATGGCCCAGGATTTTTTCTCTTAATTAAACAGCGATAGGCTGTGGCCGAGGGATGACGTAATGCAAAGATGTTGGTCAGTGGCTGGCAAACCTTAAAAGCTGAGTGGTGTGCAACGCGGGAACACCACTGGGAGCAGTATTCTGAGGCCTCAGTGATCGCGACCCTTGCGTGCGAATTTTGTAGGCGGAGTCTGTGTTTGTTCGCCTGCATTGCGTTGGGAAATGGTCTCGGCACCACAAGCACAGCTGTAGGCGATCACCTCTTAGGTCGGCGTCAATTTGTATGCGGACGCAGCGTCTCTGAAAGCCAAGTAAAGAGGTGACGGCGAGCTACTTCAAAGCCTCCTGACCGGAGCAACGTGTTGTGTGATGTGCTGCCCGCGAATGATTTTAAATAGACAAACTTCAGCATAGTATCAGATGGAGTTTAACACTATGTTGTACGTGTTGGCCAATTTGTTATCAGGATGCAGTTAACCAGGAGTGGCAGCCCGGCAAGTGTCGGTGCTTCGTCGCGCTCCATTGTCCCATTGCGGGAGCCAGGTACCACTTATGTTCCTTGCAAGTATGTGCTCTGCAAAGTAGGAACACTTAAAGGGGTACTGACACAAAATTTTGAAGGCGAGATAACTTCGGAGATAGATTGGTGTGGACACATATACATCATCTGCAAATATCAGCGGCGAAATACAGCCTAGAACATATTTAAATCAATTTTAAAGTGTGAGAACGCAACCGAAGCAGCCAGCAGAGGACCACGTGCAATCGACATCCCGTGGGTATTTTGTAAATAAACAACATCCACACACGTCACAAGTTTGTGTTTGCCGCTTTCGCACTGCCGGAGCTTTTCGCCAGCTCGCCCAGCTCGCCGCTCCAATCGGAGGGCCGGATGGGCGGAGGCTTCTGCTCTCGAGAACGAACGCCCCGATCGGTGAATCGGGGCGGAGGCCGCCATGAATTCGTCAGCTCATCGGGCAGCTTGCCACGACCAAAGTTCTACAGCGATTCCAGGCACTCTGTTTCTATTACTTTTGATTTACATTGTACGCGAAAACGCGCCGGAGACACGAAAAGCCCGCTGAGCAAGCCGCACGGTCGCTGTGCAGGCGGTGGCCACGGCCGCGAAGTGGCCCAGGCCGGCGCCGGTAGCTCGAGTGATAGCTTGTTACACAGCTGCATGAAATTGCAACAACCAAGTCCCAACCACGGCAGTTTATTGAGAAAGGAGTTAATGATGCGATGGCGGGGTTGCATTAAAAAATTGTCATCTGCACTGGCTTACGAGAGTGGCAGTCGAATATCCGCCGCAGTGCCAAGCCGAACACATCTGTAGGCGGACCTGTAGGCAGACCGCCCGGCTGCTCCCAGCGTGCATCGTTCTCTAGCCGCGGCAGCATTTGCACTCGCAGCGCCTGCGTCATGTCCACAGTCGCTTTTTAATTTAGTGGCTCACGAGATCAGTACGTGGGGGCATTCGCGGAAACTGCCGGCGATGCGTATTCGACAGTGCTACGGCGGCTCTGCTCTGCGATATCCCTCCGACGGTCACGTGGTCAGGATTGTTCACACAAAATCCATTGGTTTGCGGCACCCGCTGAAACCAAAACTGCGACTGGCCGCATTGAAAATGCCTCTAATTAAACAACGCTTGCACGCTGAAGCAAATGAGGTTTCTACAGGTTATAAGTAGGTCACTAGCTACTTATCGCAACAAAAAAAAAAACAGATGCAAAATTTTTGTGTCAGTGCCCCTTTAAGTTTCAGTTCCCGATCTACCGGGTCGCTTCGGTCCTCCCACCCTCGTAAGTTTGTGGCGAAAGCGGTGGCAAATGTTGTTTCTTGCTGCGCGGTGGAGCCCACCTATAACTACCTTAGCAGTAACGGTGCTAGATTGCAAGGAAAAAATGTGCCGTAGTTGTTACACTATGCACTGAGGCTGCAGCATTATGTTTCACAAGTTTGTGCTGTTGAGCCCAAGGACGAAGCCGTGTTTGGCCAGGTGCGAAGTGGGGGACAGGAAAGGGAGGAAAAAAATCCCCCTGAAAATCAGAAACACGCTGCGTCTAGCACAATTGCGTCATGTTCTGTCATTTCGCATGCTCTTCAGAAATGGCTTTGCCGTTACACCTTACTGCCAAAGTGAAGCGTCCTCACTCTTTTGCAGCTTTAGCCACGTCAAGCTGTGCTCCAAGTTGTTGGGTTTGGAAGAAAAATGCATTTGACATTGCAGCAAAAGTTAGCCAGTGTCAGCGAGCGTAGCCAGGTAGCAAAATGCTGTCTTTGTACCGGTTGCAGCAGCTTCTGTTTCGACCCAATTGGGGCACGCACGTCATGAGCGGTGCCCAGATTGGGTACATTTTGTGCCCAGGGCTCGGCTACTTGCGCCAGAGATTCTAATACCCGTCACAAGGCAAATCTAATGCCGTTAAAACTGAATGACGTTAGTTGTTAATGACATTCGGTCCGGCCGCGTGGGTCTACACGGCAAAACAAATGTCGTTTGATTGTGATAGCGGTGACGATTAGCGGGGCTCGCAAAACCGCAAAATTATAATTCAAGCGCATCTAGAATGTTTTCAAGCAAAATATTTCACAAAAAACATAACAGAGGAATATTTTTTTAATAAAAATAAAAAAACCACCGGCTTAGGTGACATCAGTAGACGTCCCAAGCCGAGACAAGTCCGCAAAAAATCCGTATCAGGGTAGTGCGCGCACTGGGGACGAGAGTTTCTTTTTTTGTTAGTACTTGCTTGTCTTTCTTTATTTGAACAACAACGCAAAGAAGAAAATATAAGTTTACTGACAGTTTTTAGAAACAGTATTGTTTGGTTTATTACTGAATTTTTGTGCCTAGTGACGCGCCACTGCTGTCGAGGCTACTCATTTGGCCACTAACTGAGGTCCGGGACCTCAGCTAGCCGCTCAATTTCATTCGCCTCAAATGTCACTCGGTATTGTTGTATAGCGCCGAATTAATGACATTTAGAGTGAATGACATTTGCTCTAAATGTCATTAGATCTGCCGTGTGACAGGGGTATTAGTGTACATTAGTTGCAAATATCCCCATAGGCCTTGTGTACCAGAAACCAGTCCGCGGGTTTGGCCCCTGGAACTAGGTGCGAGGTGACTGTCCTGTCATCTATTCGCATAAGTTGGATGTAGTACGCAAGTGTTTGCAGACGCTGCTGTTGGCCGAAAATAAGAAACCGTACAAACATAAGTAAACGTTACCTAAGTTAATGTTTTCTATTTTGAAGGGCGTGTTTTATGTTATTATGTTGTGTCTAATGGGTAAATGTTTAGCCGAGTTCAGTACTTGACTCTTGGGTCTCGCGCCAATACACTCGTTCCGCAGCTTCAACAAAGCAGGGGAGCTCGCACACCTGTATTCTTAAACGGAGTTTTGCACGGGGTGCATATTGAAGAACTGGGACTTACGTTGCTTACCATCGCAGCCGGTACGGGATGGCCACTTTCAGTACTGGCGCAGATGGGAAGCGTAGCACAGTTTTCACCCACATTGTGGGCTGTTTTCCCGCACGTGTAACCTTGTTTTCCCCTGGGATGTTGTATTCTGGCGTGCGAGCGATGAACCGATCTGTGGTTTTGGTCATGCCATGCACTGCGCCAATCATGTCCATGGCCGTTTTTGTGCGCAAAAAACGCTTGTTACACTGATCATCAACTGCGGATGTAATGAACGAATTCAATGTGATGATCGAGTTTGCTAAAAGCGGGCTCATGGGCAACAGTGAACACAGATAAGAACAAATGCAGATGCTTCAAAACATATTACTAGATTACCAAGCCCTTTTTTTTTTTTTTTCTCTTTTTGACTGACAGCCTTTTGTCGGCAGGGGGAGATACCGTATTTATTCGATTATAAGGCGGTCACGATTATAAGGCGAGGGTGCAGTTTGGAGAGCCAAAAAATCGCCATACATATATACTGACCTTCGAATATAAGGCGGGGTATGACTTAGAGACCACAGATTTGGGGACAAAAACCTCACCTTACGTTCGAATAAATGCGGTATGTTTAGCGTTGCTCGCGGCGGTTACAATGGTGAGCAGTAGCATAAGTGAGAGCGAGTGATATTTCTTTTGCTTTTGTTTTTATATTTTTCGCCAATAACTTGAACTGCTGCAATGAAAATTTAATAGTTGTCATTGTTTTAGCCATGATTTTGTCTGTTCTTATTGCGTTTGTCTGAAATAGGCTCGAACTTCTCCGACAATTGTGACGGTTTCGCTGGCACTGGAGGCGCTGCCACCCAGTGTGTTAGGCCGGCCATGTTCATACTTCCGACGTAAAAGCCATATCGTGATCTATGAGCGTGAAAAAAAAAAAGGCGTGTCACGCAGTTCGGTTGGCTGAGACGTGAAGCGACGTCATTCTTTAAAGTTGTTACGGGCAGTTACGGCAACAGTCTGGACCCGGCCTTACACGCCGTTTGTGCTCACGTGGCGCAGGTACAACCGTGACTGGCGCTTCCACAAAGACGAGCGCGTCTGGATCACGAGGGCAGGCATCTCGCCGACGGAGAAGACGTCGACGTACGAGCGCGGGACGTACTTCTTCTTTGACCCAGTCAACTGGAGGAAGGTCGCCAAGGAGTTCCACCTCGACTACGACCGGCTCGAAGACCGGCCACCCCACTACCCACCCGTCTGATTGGCTGCGGCAGCCCTCCGACCGCAGCGAAGCCTCGACACACCAGAGGGCGAATGTCGGCTCAGTCCCCTTGCGGCAAGCGCACAAACCTTAACTAAAGCGTGAAAACAAACAGCTTACAAAGCGTGTCGCAAGGGGGCGGGGCCTGTTTCGGCTTCTGTCGGCTGGCCCTCGGGAGCCAACGTCTTTGCCGCAAGAACACTACTGTGCTTGGCGGCCGCAAAGAAGGCTGAATGAACCGGCTGGATGTTTTGAGCGTACTTGCCCTTGCCAGTTCATCCCGGTTGGTCGTACTACAAGGAAGCACTCGTCGTCGTCGGCTCGTCTTTGTGACATTGCTACGTCCATAATGTGGGAGCAGGGACCCCATTTGCCAGTGATGACTTTACGAACTACAATGTCGGTCTTTACGTTTTCTTTCAGCTGCGCTGTGGGAGCACTTGCGAGCTTTGTGGACATCATCCGTGTGATCCAAACTGGATGTGTATCGAGAGCGATTTGTTAAAAATGTGACGTTATTGTTTCGTGCCAATTGTCACGGTGAATACATGCTTCGTCCAATGAGAATACCTTAAAAACTGGTGTGTGCTGCCTGGTGTGTTCTCGAAGTTGTGAAGTTTGGAAGTTTTTGCTTTAATTGCGTTCCAGGCTGCCCTTCCCACAATTCCTGGATGTCACTGCCGCCCTGCTGGTTTATTCACTGGCTAACACCAGTATTAGATAGTTTCGTAATGACTCCCAATATGGGCGACGTAAAAATTGGGTGCTGTGGTAACTTTTTTGTTTCTGTGGTGCTCATTTCTTTGAGCATGCAAGTTTGTTTGTTTTTTACAGTACTTTTATCGGCTTAGCACTCAAATACGAACAGTTATATCCTTGTTTTGTTACAAATAGCCCAGTACAATTGTCTGCCAGTTTAACCCCCATCTTTCCTTCCCTTGCAAGGGAACTTTTCTTGCAGCGAGTACTTTTGTTCGAAGCGTGATAGTCACAACTAGCCCTTAACTGAAGCTCCTAGATGTGACTATCACACTTTGAATAGAGCCGTTTTGTTTTGTTCGAAGTATGATTGTTATAGCTTGCGTTTAGGAGCCACTGACCTTTGGTCTAATGTGTGATGAGTGTAGGGTTCCGAACTTTCACATGGTTTCACGATCACCTGCTAAAGCTAGTTAATTAGCCTTCAATCAGATCCTGATAAAGAAAACTTGCATGCTCAGACGACAGAGCACCAAGGAACACTGGACATAAACGGCACTCATCACTGCCATGTTGTATGTGCAGGCAATTTATCTTGTGTTGTGGAAGAGAAAATCTTGGGAAAAGTGGGTTCAGTACTTGTTCTGTAGATTAGCGTAATGAGGTTACTAAAGAGAAGAGACACACTGCCCCCCAGTGCATCGCAAGCAAAGCGACCCGACAGACCGAGTGCTTTTGTTGTGTTTTGTGTATAGCCTCCGACCCATGGTAATTGCGGACAACTGATCACCTCCCTTTAGGTGAGCATCCGACTTCCACACGGCTGGGCAGTGGAGCTGAGACGACTTGCAACGAATGTAGCGGAATAAGAGGTTGAACGTTACGCGGTTTTTCGCACTGTTATTGTTTAATTTGCATTTTTAGTTGAAAGGGGGGCAGGAGCTTGTTTTTTAAGTAGCTAGTGTAAAGTTGTGTTCTCTTTTACCGGGGAAAAGTAAAAGAATATTTACATTTTTAGTGTAAAATATCTTTTTGAAGTAGTAGCCTTTTGGTTGGAATCTTTTTGGAGGCGCAGGTGTTGCAATTTTCGTTTTATTTTTATAACTAATATAAGCAGTGTTTTTCTTTTTTTTCTTTTCTTTTTTTTAACTTCGGGTGTCACAGGCCTCGTTTTTGTGTGCTTGTAGCAGTCGGGATTATTTTTTCTTCCCTTATTTTTTATTTATTTGCTGTCCCTGCGAGTTTAAGTGTTTGAAATTGTGTCGATTACCAAACTTTTCCACTAGTGCCAGTCACGCAGTGCCTGGCATCACCAAGGAGGTTTCCAAGTAACTAGGACAAACATACGTTTCATGACAATTCATAGCTTGCAAATCTGCTCTTGAGAAATTTTGAGTGCTTGCATCAGCGCTGCTTTGTACTTGCATAAAAAGCTTGTTGATTGCCAGCTTATATGGTGACCCTTCTCCTGTATATGTGCAAAATTAGCGTGAGTCTTTTTCATTTTTCCAATTGTTATTGAGTATATAAACGAACCCTTGTTCAATGCACTTCAAACCATTTCTCCACTCCGTTTAAGTTCGTTAATTGCGGCTAGATCACTTGTTTGAGATCGCCGCTGGTCGAAAGCCATTGGGACGTGTCTACGAGGCTGTCTATGCAAGGAACGAAAGCCGGTTTTGTTTTCTGCCAAAAAGAGAAAAAAATGTGAAAAAAACGTCACTGTACAGTAAGTGTTTTGCGGTTACTGTCGGCTGCTGCGTGTCGGGAAGTCGAATGCCGCCGGCCAATCCAACTGTGGGGGAGTCGGGGTGCTCCCAGCGTTGAAAGGTAGCTGTTGGGGACAAAAACTCAATGTACATAAGCCTTCCTTAATTATTTTCAAAGTGTACAAAGGAGCGGCCTTGATACATAGTTGCTTGTCAATAAAGATCGATCTCTAAAGCCATACCCGTCGCCTGTTGTGTCATTCAATTCGCGTGCTTTGGCTTGACAAAATCTCCGTGCTGTGACTGCAAGTTGTGTTAGGCCATGTATGGTCAAAATGCTTGAGCAACTGTATCATCCAGACCTGATGAACAGGCTTGGTGTCTGACGAGCTCTAGTGACATACCTTGGGTGCACTGTGGGTGAAAGTCAGCCTGTCACGCCCACTGCAGGGCAAGGGCCTGTCCCATAGGTCTCCAATTTATACCGGTCCTGTGCTAACTGCAACCAATTTATCCCCGCAAACTTCTTGATCTCATCTGCCCATATCTAACTTTCAACCGCTCCCTGCCACGCTTACCTCTCTAAAATCCACACGGGCCGGGCATACTACGCTAGCTGGGTCTAAATCCTCCGCTTGCCGATATCAGCCCCAGCGCTACCATTCCACCTGAGATCATTCAAGCAACCACTGGACGTCCATTGGCTGTCCAGCGTATGTCCGCTGGATGTCAGTTTCAGAGCCGATAGGCATACCATGTACGTCGGATTTAACACTTCCGTAAGTCCATTCGGACGTCCCAAATTGGATGTATTTCGGAGATTCAGTAAAAACTTACAGAATCACAAATCGAGAAGCAAATGTTCCTACAACGAATACTACACCGCGCAACACCAATGCACTACTGGGCAGACAAGTATATAGCAACATGGAAAACTTGCTTCACACGTAATGGTAGCAGTTCTCAATTCTTATATACTCTTCCCCAAGGAGATCATCGTTGGAGTCGATGAGGTGCTTCAAAAAAAGTTAAAAAATCAGCCTTAATTCGCGATGGCAACGGCGTCTTCGCGACGGCGACGGCGATCTGCAGCCCCCTTCCCCTCCTGCGATCTGCAGCCCCCTCCCGCCAGCGCATTTCCAAACGCTTCGCGGCACAGACCACCAAGGTGACATGTCTGTTCGCGCGATGCAGAACGGTAAATAAATGTCATTGACTGCGTCCCAATCTAAAGCGACTTAAAAGATACCAAATCACTAGTGTATAACAAAAACAACACGCAGATTTGTGTTTAAAAAATCAATTTTAAGAAAAGGTAAGCAATGAAAACAAAACTACGAGATACAGCTGCTGGGGCTCGAACCCAAGCCGTCAGCACCAGTAATCAGTGCTTTACATCTAGGCCTTAAAGCCCGAACCTTGGCTTCTTTTAGCAGGCGCTCAAAGAATAGCGCGCGCAGTGGAAGATGTCACGTGGGTGCTCTGTGCAGCGAAGCGTTTGGAGAGAGAGAGAAGAAACTTTAATTAAATCCAGAAAATGCTTCATAGAGGCGTCCTCATTCCAGGACGCCTTTAGCTCGGGCCGCGTCGACAGCCCTTTCGATCAGGCGCAGCTGATCTTCGAGGTCGGAGCTGGCCAAGGCTCTCTCCCCAAGCTCCGTGGAAAGGTGGATGTTAGGAGGGTCTAGGGTAGACTTATCGCAGCCGCCCACTATGTGTCTGAGAGTTCCCAGGCTCTCCACAGCAAAGTGGAGAAAAGTGTGTTCGGTCAAAGAGGTGAAGTCTGGTGGGATGCGGGAAGGTGTTAACCTGCAGGGCACGCAATATTCTTTCCTGATCCCTCGGTAGCGATTTGTGGGGTGAAGAGTAGGTTTAGAAACAAGCCGCCCGCTGCGGGACTCCGACAGATGTCCGAGAGCATCTTATCGTTCGGCTTCTGCTCAGGCATATGCATCCGGTTTACAACGCACCACGACGACTCTAAAGGGCTCGAGCCCTCGCCCGACAGCTACCCATCCGGCCCGATATCGTCTACGCAGATGCCGCAGAATACAGGCACAGAAATGCCTACGCGGTGGCAGTTATCAACAACCCGCACTCCCAATGCAATCACCATCCGCACTGATTCACCAGCAATCGCTCTGGCTCTTACTTGTCGGCCACAGCCTAAAATCATAATCTCAGATTCGAAACTGGCCATTCTAAATTTTGCACGAGGCAATATCTCCTCGGATGCGCTCCGAATTCTCCAACAAAATCCACCCACTATCTCTGTGGAACTCGTCTGGGCCCCTGCCCATGCAGGGCTACAGGGGAATGAGGCGGCACACATGGCGGCCCGAGAGCTTACACACCGGGCCGGCATGAGCCCCTATCCCCACCACGGCGCCAGGTCCACCAGAGAAAGCTGATCACCTTTAATGATATTACAGAGCCACTACCGTCTCTCAGTCGTCTACCCACCATCCCATACATCCTTCCACAACATAACGTGCGAACATGGAGGACTCCTTCAAACGGGAGCCTTCCCAACGAGATCCCTTCTCCACCACATTCGCCGTCAGAATTCCCCTCTCCCGAATGTCCCCTTTGTGGTGCGTATGCATCGCTCCCCATTGAATGTGGGAATGCCCTCCAAGACCTTTCCCCCCCAATCACCAGCAGCGAGCAGTGGGAGGAGGCGCTGGGCAGCTCCGACCCTGGCCACCCAGGAGCTCTTGGTTGAACGAGCTGCTTAGTCGCCACCAGCTGGTGGCCACCCCGTCCTCCTTAACCATCTGTTCATAATAAAGTTTTCTCTCTCTCTCTCTCTCTCTCTCTCTCTCTCTCTCTCCTCTCTCTCTCTCTCTCAGTTCAAAGGCAGCCCATAAATGATGATGATAAGTGCCTACCGGAAATGCACATGCCCACTGTGGGAGATTGGACAAGAATGATTTGGTTTAACTAGTGAGTCTATTTACACGAGATGAAAACCGAATAGCCGGAGGAAAGATTTCAAGTGAATGGTAAAAAAAAACCGCAAATAGAAGAAAAACTATTCAAGATGACCTGATCAGCTCTAGCACAAGACTAACCGTATCCAGAATGAATGAGTGGACGGCATGGAATATACATGGCAGTGGTGCAGCTTTGTGGCACCGAAAGATAAAACCACAGGGACAGTTAATGGCGCACAGGCCTTCCCGCCAATTGCATTTCGAATCTGAGCAACACGCCTTCTTTTTTAACTTGCGGTTAACATGAATGAGCAGTGGATGATGATGATGATGATGACTGGTGGCAAAGCCCTGATTAAATCCGAAAACGAGTCCTTACAGCTTCTGTGTTGAACTTGAAGGGAGATAATCTGTTCCTTACTTGTACCACGTTTTCTATCGACGCTGAGCAGTTGTCTGTGCATGGGGGAATTCAAATTTCCCGCCCTTGCAGTGCTCGCGTATCCTCTACCCGAACATCACGAGCGGGAACTCCGTTCTTTTTTCTGGCTTTCATGTCGCACGTGCGGCACTTTTCTGCGCAGTTTGGACAGCGCATTTTCTGGCGGCCACTTTTAGGGTCTTTCGAAGGGTGAAGAGGAGGGCGACACCGCGTGGTGGTGGTGGTGGTGGTGAAAACTTTATTCATCCAAAGCTTTAAGAAAGAGGCGCCGGCTGGGAGCACCGGCACACTACAGTCCCCTCGTCGACGGCCAGGAGCACGTGGGGCCTAGCGGCGAGTTCGGTCAACTGGATTACACACTCTTGCACTTGTGGGTCGGAGCTGAGCAGCGTAGCCTCCCATTGCTCGACTCGCAGCAGGCTTGTCGGAATTTCGCTACGGGACGCCTTCACACAACAACTCTACGCATCATTCAGCAGCAGCCCCTGAAGAGGCTAATCAGGATTGTATGGGCTCCCGCACATCACGGTATCCCTGGAAACGAGGCGGCGGACGCCATCGCTCGAGAATTGACCCACAGAGCGGGCGCCGAGAGCAGCGTTGCCGAACCCGAGCTCATGCAGCCCTTGACCTCTCCACTGATTCCTCCCAACCTGCAACTTTCCACTGTTGAGCTTTGGGAGAGCGCCTTGGCGAGCACCAGCCTGGACGACCAGCTTCGGCTGGCTCAAAGGGCTGTCGAAGCTGCCCGCGCTCAAGGCATCCTGGACTGAGGACGCCTCCTTCAAGCTTCAGTACAATCCCCCCTGTTGATTTAAATAAACGTTTATTCTCTCTCTCTCTCTCTCTACCGTGGTAAGGGGCAGGGACAGAGTAGCATGGAGAAGGGGTTTGGAGGGGCACGCGCCCACTATGTGGTGGAGACAAGCGCATAAATGAGATCTCACAGAAGGTCGACAACGTGGCGTCAGTCATGAAGAATTTTAAAAAAGACGTCAAGGCAGACTTTGCCAAGTTCGAAGCCCGAGAGGAGGCCCGCATCAACACGGGCTTCGAGGAAATGAAACATTTCATGGTCCAACTACTGAAGGAGGAGCTGGGGAAACTCGGCCACGGCAACCGCACGTCGCCCGGAGCCTCGCCCAGCCATGGATAAGGCCGCCAACAATGCCAAGCTCAGAGTGTGGCACTGGAACGCCAACGGCCTCCGGTGCCGCAAGGCCCTACTACAACAACAAGTACAAACCATGGCCGCGCCTCCTGACGTGATCATGATTCAAGAGACACATATGGAAGAGACTCCGAAACTCCCGGGTTACCACGTTCACGCATCACCCCCCAGCGCGCGCACCAGCAACACGGGCGCGGCGCAGGGAGTCTGCACCTTTGTACGCAAGGGCATCACCCTCATCAAGCTCGACCGCTTCCTCGATGGCGACACGGCCCTGGAGTTGTGCGCGACCGAAGTCGTGGTAGGAAAGAAGACGCAAGAGTCCGTTTGTCTGGGGAACGCCTACAGCAACCCGCAGCACCGCAGCCAGCGGTTCCGGACGCTGTTCCAGAAAGCCAGGCGAAAAGCCGTCGACATGCCGATCATCGTGGCGGGTGACTTCAACTCGTCCCACAGGGAACTGGGCTACCCCCGCACGACTGCCAAAGGACGGAGCCTGCTGGACGAGGCTGAAGAGGCCGAGTTCGAGCTGCTCTCGGACCCGCAGCAGCCGTCACGAATTGGCACTTCAGCAAGCAGGGACACCACCCCCGACCTCGCCTTCGTGCACCTCCCGGACGACAGACCGGTGAGCTGGCGCAACACGGGGCTCAACTTGGGAAGTGACCATTACATCATACAAGTGGAATTGCCGCTGCGGGTCCGGAGCAAGCAGGCCCCGACTCGCAAGCACAAGCTGACGGATTGGAACGCCTTCCGCCGGCAGGAGATTGCGCCCACCATTGAGGACCTCGAAAAGTGGACGCGCAGCCTGGTAGACGCGGCGGCGCGTGTGAGCACGGAAGTGGAGACGGACGAATCGATCCCCACTATGGACCCTCGACTGGCCCACCTGATCGAGGCACGACAATCACTGCAACGCCGATGGAAGCGCATGCGGCACAGCAGAACACTGCGCAAGCGCATCGCCCACCTCGGCCGCGAAATCGAAAAATACAGCAGGCAGCTCTGCGCGCAGCAGTGGCATGCCATCTGTAACGAAGCCGACGGGCAGCTGCACGCCAGCCGTACGTGGAAGCTGCTCCGCCACTTACGTGACGAGACGCAGAGCAAATCGTTCCAGCAACACCGACTGGCGCAGATCCTGCACGCGGCAATCAAAGAACACGGCGAGGACGAGGTGGGCAAACGCCTCAACGATCAATATCTCCCGGCCACCGCACAAGTCCGACACCCGGACTACGAAGGCCCAGACAACCCCGCGCTCGACGCGGATATAGAAGAATGGGAGGTCCGCCGAGCGGTGCAAGAGCTGAACTGCAAGTCGGCAGCCGGCCCGGACCTGATCCACAATAAGGCCCTGCGTAACCTTGGCGACGTGGCCATTACGGCCCTTACGAATTTCTACAACGACTGTTGGCGCTCCGGCACGCTGCCCAAGCAGTGGCGGACCGCCCGAACGATATTGATCCCTAAACCCAACAAGCCGCCCAGCATTGAGAATCTCCGCCCGATCTCCCTGACGTCGTGCGCGGGCAAGGTGCTGGAGCACGTGCTAAACAACCGTTGGCAGAGTTTCATGGAAGAGCACGACGCGTACCCTGCGGCGATGCTGGGCTTTCGGGCCCGGCTGAGCACGCAGGACGCAATGCTACTGATCCAGCACGACCTGCTCGAGTCCCCCAGCAAGACCGACTGCAGGGCGATCCTAGGCCTCGACCTCAAGAGTTCCTTGATAACGTGCTGCACTCCGCAATCCTGGCACAGGTCGAGAGGCTCGGGCTGGGACGGCGAACGTACGATTACATCCGGGCCTTTCTCTCGAATCGGACGGCGTGCCTCCACGTCGGTCACCTGCAGCTGGAGGAGCGAAGGTTGGGCAGCGTCGGCACACCGCAAGGGGCCGTCATCTCCCCCTTTCTTTTCAATATAGTCATGATACCAGTGGCCGAGTGCCTTGCCCGATTGCCGCAGGTCCAGCACACAATATATGCAGATGACATCACATTGTGGATGACGGGAGGCACGACCGGCCACATAGAGGAGTCACTGCAAGAGGCAATCTGGCAGATAGAAGACTGCCTGCGGGGGACAGGCCTCCGATGCTCTCCGCAGAAGTCGGAGCTACTGGTATTGCCACCTCCTGGCCACTTGCGCAAGTCGGCGGAGAAGGAGGCGGCTAACATCACGCTGCGGACCGAAGACGGCACCACCATCCCGCACGTCCGAGAAATCAGAGTACTTGGCATGCACGTCGACGCGGGAAACGGCAACCACACCGCTCTGAGCCGGCTGCTAACGAAGGTGGGAGTGGCGACCCGCCTGGTCAAGCAGATCTCCACCAAACGACACGGGATGCGAGAGACGAATCTCCTGCGACTGCTGCAGTCGTTCGTGACGAGCCACGTCTCGTACGTCGGCGCGTTCCACGGATGGCTGCGGCACGAGCGGGAGAAAATCAACGCTGCAATAAGGAAGGCCCACAAGACGGCGCTGGGCCTCCTCGCCAGTACAAGCAACGACGCCCTGGCTCGACTGGGAGTCCATAATACCCTGGAGGAGGTGAGCGAGGCCCAGCGCACGACGCAGCTGACTCGCCTCGCAACAACCAAAGCCGGAAGAGCGATCCTACAGAGGGTCGGCCTGCGCCCGCCAAGGGCCGAATCCTATTGGGAGGAAGCCCCGAAGCGGGAGGAGGTGAGCAAGCAAGTAGCAAGGCGCCTGGTGGTCCTGCCGCTCCCGCGCAACGTGCACCCGGACCGCAACAAGGAGCGAAGGGTTGCCAGGGCGAGAGCGCTGGCAGAAACATACGCCGACGACGCAACGGCGGTGTACGTGGACGCAGCCAAACACCAACGCAAGCCGAAGACGTACGTGGCAGCGGTTGTCCGGGCCACGGACGGGAAAGTACTCAACGCCTGCAGCGTCCAAGCGACGTCTGCGGAGCAAGCGGAGGAAGCCGCCATCGCCCTGGCGCTGAGCGGCACACCGGAGGCGACCACGATCCTGAGCGACTCCCGCACGGCCATCGCCAACTTTGGCCGCGGGAGCGTCGGGACGCCGGCGGCGAGCCTGCTGCCGAGGACCAAGTCAACCACGACCCATCTACGATGGTTCCCGGCCCACGTCGGAGTCATCCCAGGGGGAGCGGCCAACCGCAACGAGGAGGCGGACGTCGTCGCGCGTGAGCTCGCGTACCGTGCGGCGCCCCCCCGCCCCTCGGAAGCGGATGAGGCTGACTTCCTGGACCCGGACCCGCTACTGGACTACGGAGAAATCCTCGCTTGGTACCGAGAGGGCCGCCGAGCGTTGCCTGGGCCTCACCCGAGACTAGGGCGACGTGAGGGGGTCCTCTTACGACAGCTACAGACTGGAACAGTACTCACGCCGGCCCTAGCCCGGCACGTGTGTCCCGGACTGTTTGAAAGTGCTACGTGCAGTGTGTGTGCGCGAGAACTGGCAACCTTAGCCCACGTGCTGTGGGGGTGTGACGCGTGTGCGGGGGGAACCGTGCGGAACTCTCTGCCACCGGACATGGAACACTACATCAGTTCGCCTGACCATCAGGCGCAACTCCAAGCCATCCAGCGGCTCGACGCGGCCCTGGCCCGGCAAAAGCGAACGAAGGTAACTCCTAGTAGCTAGCGCCGGACCGGTCCACGCTGAGGTCTAGTGAGATAGGGGGTTGGTGAAGCCCTGCGCGGCCTGATCCACCCTTACATGCCGGATTGATAGCAATAAAGTCATTTTCCTCCTCCTCCTCTTGTTTCATGCGTCGCCCTCCACCTCCCCACGCGCTGAATACGAACCGTTGGTCTCCTCCTACTACACGTCTGGGCGTAGCTTAGTCGTCAAGACGACAGGCTCTCTTTCCTCTTGGGGGGGCGCTGCGAGCGTTCGGAGCGAGCGGACGCACTTCACGTCGGCTCCGTGTGGCATGAAGAATTTCGGCGGTCCATCCTGCCCCAACTCGACCGAAAAGGTGCGTGGAGTTTCAGCTCGATCATAGCTCCGATCGGCTGAAAAAAGTTTCCAAATCGGTGCATTTTTGGGCATTTTAGGCCCATAGCTCTGAAATCGGCGTGGCGAGTGCGCTAAGCCTAACGGGCCGGCGAGGCCTAGCGACGGCTCCGGCCGCCTCGGTGTGTGCATCGGACCTCATCGCGGCCGAAATGTCGTCGTCGGGACCCTCGACGGACATGGAAGTGACCCCGACGGAGGACCGGAGTGAATTTTTGGACCGCGGCTCGGGCCGCACGGTGATTACGGTGCGTGGCATGCCGATCGACGACTCGTCGCCAGAGAGCCACGCCGGATGGGTGGTTGCGACCCGACGCAGCCGCCCCGCCAAAAGGGATTCGGCCGAGCCCCAGCAGCAGGCCCAGCAGCCCGGTAAGCGTTCCTCCGTTTCTCAACCCACGAGGGCGCAATTTGCTCAAAAAGTGAACGCGGCATTCGCAAGAGCGGCACGCATGCCCAACGTGCCCCTGGGCGAACACAAGGTCGTGGTTAGGCCTCGTGGCGGACTACTGGTCGGGAAATTGGACCCGCTCCAGCTCATCCGAGCGGTGGCCGCCGCGGCCAACATTGAGTTGAAAGCTTTTCGGACGGACACCGTGTGCCCGAACGTTAGTCAGAACATTTTGGTGATTAGTACTCCCAGCGAAGAACGCGCCGGGCTGTACGATCGCGTGCGGGAGATTTCTCTCGGGGGCCGCAGCTACGAGGTGTTTGCCTATAGAGCCGCACCGGAAAACACTGCAAAGGGGGTGATCGACAACATCTCCCAGGCTTATACGCCAGAAGAAATTCAGGAATGTGTGGTGCACGACCACAATCCCACGGCGCTCGCGGCGCACAGGATCGGCGACTCCCGGGCAATAATCGTGCTGTTCCAGGGGGTCAAAGTCCCGTCGCACGTTAACTTTGCGGGCCTGTGGGTGCGGTGCAGGCTCTACAGGCAACACAAGGAAGTGTGCTGGACGTGCGGGCAAATTGGGCACCGCAAAGATGTCTGCCCGCGTCCGGACGCGAAAGTCTGTTTTGCATGTGGCCGGTCCAATCCCGGACCCAACCACGCCAACGAGTGCAAACCCCGCTGCAAATTGTGTGGAGGCCCGCACGCGTCGGGCACCGGTAACTGCATTAACAAGTATAAGACTCCTTTCCTGATCCGCCAGCGCGAGCAAGAGCGCAAGATGGCGGCCGAAAAGGCGGCAAAATCGGCCGGCCAGAAGGCCAAGGTCCGGTTTCCCGGAAAAGAAGAGTTCCCGAAGCTTCGAGAACCGGGACTACGTCACGACAACCGCAGCAAGAGCCGCGAGCGCGGGAAGAGCGGCGAGCGGAGGCGGAGCCAGTCGCGCAAACCGGAAGTCGTGGGCTGCGGTCCGCGACACACTGCGGGCGGCGGCGGTGGCGGCGAACGCGGCGAACGCAGACGCTCCCGCACGCCGGCGAGGAAACAAGCGGATCCGATGACGACCAAGATGTCGCAGCTGGAAGCCACGATCAAGCTGCTACAGGACACCATCAAGCAACAGCAAAGAGGTGATCAACAAGCTAACGACAGCGCAGCAACCGGCGGTGGCGACCACGTGGTCGTTCGGCGCAACGCCCCAGCCTGCGAGTTTCACGGCGCTGGGCGCCAAAACCCCCCGCGACGCGGTCGCCGTCGCCGCCGTCGCCGATGCCGGAGACGCCGAAGGCCAAGCCATCACCCGCTAAGATCCGGAGAAGGGCCGCCGTGCTTGACTCCGACAACGAGGCACGAAAGCCCCATGAACGTGACCAGTAACGAGGACGCCCGCCCCCGCCCGCGGACGACGGTATCAACTATGGAGTGCGAATCCGACAGATCAACAAACGATTAGACAAACACGACCGCGAAATTCGGTCCCTCAACGAGAAGGTCACCCGTCTCGACGAGAGGGTCGGCCGCCTCGAGGTCAGAATGGAGAAGGGCTTTGCCGAGCTCCGCCAAGAAATGTCCGAAATGAAACAATCATTTGAAGAATTGAAACAACTCATCATGGGCCAAGCCAAATTCGCAGGCCAGGGAGTCCAACAACAGCAGCAGGGAGCCAAGCCCAAACATGGATAAGCGACCCCAAGGTGACGGATTGATCGTGTGGCACTGGAATGCCAACGGCTACCGGTGCCGCAAGGCAGTGCTGCAGCAACACATGCGATCGCTAGAGCCGAAGGACTTACCCGACGTTATAGCGGTCCAGGAGACGCACGCAGAAGATCCCAAGATCACGACCCTGCCGGGCTACCGTGCATACGCCCGGCCGCCCAGCGCCCGGACCTGCGGGAAGGGCGCGGCCCAGGGCGTGTGCACGTTCGTCCGAAAGGGCATTACGAGCGTCGATCAAGACAAGATCCTGAATTACAAGGACTCCGCCGTTGAAGCGTGCGTGACGGAGCTGGTAATCGCGGGGAAGAAAGGACGAAACAAGAGGAAGAAGAGCTCGACCACGTTGTACATAGCCAATGTATATAGTAATCCGCAACACGGGAATCAGCGTTTCAAGGCACTATTGCACAAGGTCCGCGACGCCGCCCACGGCGTTAACGCCGCGGCGGTGATCTGCGGAGACTTTAATGCACCGCACGAAGAATTAGGCTACACTCGCACGACGGTAAAGTGTAGACGTTTGCTCGAAGACGCCGGCGACGCTGACTTTGAGCTGCTCACCGACCCCAAGCAACCGACGCGCATCGGCACGTCGACTGCCCGGGACACCACCCCCGATCTTGCCTTCGCGCTCCTGCCCCGCGGCGGGACCGCGCGGTGGCGCAACACGGGATGGAACCTGGGCAGCGACCACTACATTGTCGAAGTGACGATCCCGCTCGGTCACGCACGGGCAGACGACGGGACAACCAAGTGTCTGCGTCAACAGCTCACCGACTGGCACAAATTTCGGGAGGCCGACCTGGGTGAAGTGGACGACGTGGACCGATGGACGGCGAGCCTGGTCGCCGCCGCCAAGGAAGCCACGACCGAAGTGGAAGTACCGGAAGAAACATACCGAGTGGATCCGCGCCTGGCGCACCTCGTGGAAGCGCGAAGATCGCTGCAACGGCGGTGGAAGCTCCAGCGCCACAACCGCGCGCTGCGCAAGCGGGTGGCGGCTCTCGGTCGCGAGATCGAGCGTTACAGCCGCCAACTGTGCGCGCAGCAGTGGTACGCGCTGTGCAGCGAAGCCGACGGTCAACTCCATCGAGGTGGAACGTGGACGCTCCTGCGCCACCTCATGGACGAGACGAAGAGTAAAGAACACCAACGGCACCGCATGGCGCAGATCCTTCATGCCGCGGCCACCCAGCTCGGCGAGGAGGAGATGCACCGGCGACTCAACGACCGCTACCTGCCGGCCACCCCGCACGAAGACCACCCCGAGTACGACGGCGCCCCCAACCCGGCCCTAGATCGCGAGATCGAAGAATGGGAGGTGCGCCAGGCGACACAGGCTTTGAACTGCCGATCGGCCGCAGGACCCGATAGGGTGACGAACAAGGCGCTGCGTAACATCAGCGACGCCGCGGTGTCGGCCCTGACGAAATACTTCAACGCCTGCTGGGCCAGCGGCCGCCTCCCGCCGCAGTGGAAGACGGCCAAAACGATACTGCTGCCCAAGCCGAACAAGCCGCCGGGGATAGAGGGCCTGCGCCCCATCTCGCTCACGTCCTGCGTGGGCAAGGTGCTGGAGCACGTCCTCAACACCCGGTGGCAGCGCTACCTGGAAGACAACGGCCACTACAGTGACTCCATGCTGGGCTTCCGCTCGCGCCTGGGAACGCAGGACGCGATGCTGTTGCTGCAACGCGAAGTGCTGGAGCCCCCCGGAGGAGTCCCGCAGAAAGACAACCGCGCCGTCCTGGGCCTGGACTTGCAGAGCGCCTTCGATAAAGTGAAGCACTCGGCGGTCCTGGCCCAGGTGGTGAAGCTCAACATGGGAAGACGCACCTACGATTACATACGATCGTTCCTGACCCGACGCACGGCCAGGTTGGAGGTGGGCGGAGACCGACTGGAAGAAAGAGTGCTGGGAAGCGTGGGCACCCCCCAGGGGTCCGTGATCTCTCCGCTCCTCTTCAACCGGCCCGTTTGCCCGAACGCGATAAGTGTGGGAATAAGTTCTCAACTACGACTTTAGCGCTGTCTAGGTAATAAGTCGTTTGCCCGAAACTGATACAAACGCTCGGTTAAGGTAGTGTTTCCATCGGGTTTTCTGGCAACCGGCTTACCTTGCCGTGGCCTACTTCGACTTATTGGCGTCTTATTCGTAAGCGGGAACTTAATCGGGAACTTATGCGTACGGGCAAACGGGCCGATCGAGGTGGCCCGGCGCCTGGAGACGCTGGGACCGCGGATAAAATTTTTGCATATACGCGGACGACGTGACCATCTGGGCGACCGGCGGCAGCGACGGGGACATCGAGGCCGGTCTCCAGGCGGCGGTGGACGCCGTCGAGGCCGCGCTCGAGGGCACGGGCCTCCGGTGTTCGCCGCAAAAGTCCCAGCTGCTGGTCCTGCCCCCGCCGGGACGCTGGAGGAAACGAGCCGCAGAGGAAGCGGAGCGTAACATCATTGTCAGGGCCGGCGACGGCACGCCCGTCCCGCACGTCCAGGGCCTTCGGGTCCTGGGTATGTACGTGGACGCTCACCGCACCAACGGGACAGCGGCCCGTCACATCGCGACCAAGATCGGGATAGCGACACGCCTGATCAAGCGCGTGGCGTCGCGGTCGCGCGGAGTTCGAGAGGCGAGCCTCCTGCGTATGCTGCAGGCCTTTGCAGTCAGCCACGCAGCGTACGCGGGAGCGTTCCACCGGTGGACCGAGGCGGAACGGCAACGCATAGACGCGGCTATCCGCAAGGCATACGCGGGAGCCCTGGGCCTGCTGAACGGGACCCGGACGTCGGCCTTGCTGTCTCTGGGAGCACACAACACGCTCTCGGAGATCAGCGAGGCCCAGAGGACTGCACAGCTGACGCGCCTGGGCCGCTCCGCGGTCGGGAGGCGCCTCCTGGAACGAGTGGGCCTGACGTCCCCGGAGGAACCGAGCCCCGAGTTGACGCCGCTGAGCGAGGTGACGACCAGGAGACTGGTGGTGTATCCGCTGCCGAGGAACGTGAGCCCGACGGAGAACGTGGAGAGACGAGCGGCGCGCGCCAGGGCGCTGCTCCGCCAGTACGAGAACGACGACGGCGCCGTGTACGTGGACGCCGCCCGTAACAGGAACAGACCGAACACCTACGTGGCGGTGGCAGTGTCCGCGACCACGGGTGAAGTGAGAACCGCGTGTAGCGTGCGCGCCCGAAGCGCGTGCCAGGCCGAGGAGACGGCGATAGCCCTGGCCGCGTGCTCCCCGGGCGTGCGAACAGTACTGAGTGACAGTAAGGCAGCGATCCGTAACTTTGCGCGCGGAGGCGTGTGCGGTGCGGCTGCGCGAGTGTTGCGTGAGGACAAACTCACGACACAGTTAGTGCTAAAGTGGTTCCCGGCCCACGCGGGCAGGGACTTAGTGCCGAACTCCCCGAATCGCAACGAGGAGGCGGACGCCGCGGCCCGTGGTCTCGCCACTGCCGGACCGCGGCCGCTCCGCCCCCGAAGAGGCGACGACGACCACGAGTGAAGACGACGAGACGCCGCTGACAGACACGGCGGTATCCTCGCATGGTATCGGGAACAGAGGCGCGACTTTCCGCCCCCGCACCGGGACCTGACCCGGCGAGAGGCGGTGGGACTGCGCCAACTCCAGACCGAGACGGTGCTAAACCCGGCGCTCGCGCGCCACGTGTGCCCCGAGCTCTTTGCGAGCGAAGTGTGCAGTGTTTGTGCGCGAGCGACGGCCACCCTGGCCCACCTGATGTGGGGTTGTGACGCAGTGTGCGCGGACGGTCAGACGTTACCGCCGCGAGTGAGACAGTGCGTGGGGTCCGCGGACCCGAGTGACCAAAGGAGGGCCGTCCAGCAGCTCGAGGCTGCCCTGGCCCTGCAGAGACGAAAGGGCGACCGCCCGAGTAGTCCGAGCGGGGTAGGGGGGGCACCAAAGCCTTGGGTCCTAGGCCCGACGTGAACTCTTAGGACTATAAGAGTAGCGTAAGGTAGGGTGACCCCCGCGCCCTGCGCGGCCGGTGGGGATCCCGCATGCCGGACGTGTGACAATAAAGTATTTTCTCTCTCTCTCTCTCCTCTTCTCTACGCGGGTCCAGGTTCAATCACTGGCAGTGCCAGCAGTTTGTGCTGGGGTGTACGTTTGTGTAGCCAGTAGAAGCCTGGGAGTTTTCTGCTGACGCGGACACGAAAATTTCTTTGGGTGGTTGGAAGTATACTGCTTGGCATTAATAAAATCATCGGAAACTTTGGCTAGGAGCGTGTAACGGCCACAAAGGTCCCAACGAAGTTAATTACGCGAACAGGCCACCTGAGACAATATGAGTGCGTGATGCTCATGCGTCAGTCAATAGGCGTGTCATCGTCCTCCCTTAAGCATAGTCTTACAAAATGAGAACGCGAAAATGGTGTTGCGGAGGGGTGCTGCAAAGCGGTGTTCCGAAGTCATAAGGAACGAGGCAATGGGGGAGTCGGAATTGCGTTTATTTGCAACACCCCTATAGATGTGTCTTCTATATCCTTGTCGAGGCAGTAGGTGTCCCAGGCTTCGGAGAGCCAAGTTGCCTTGCGAACGTGGCACAAGCCATTGAAGTACCACACAACTGCGAAATGGTAGAGCTGCGCCGACCGCCTTCAGCGCCGGTGAACGTGCCGTCGCAAAGACGTGTGGGGTTACGACCTTGCAGCCGCGGTGGTAGCCTTCCTGGAGGGCGTCGCCACAGGAACTTTCCGGACACTTCCTGGAGCTCGTCATGTGTACGGTGCGACGGAAGCCGTGGGCTGGGCGAGCATCTTGGACCCCGGGCGCAGAGGTCTCCAGGGCAACCGTTGGGGCTGCGACCATATTCACGGCCCGGGGTCAGTGGCTCGGCCTCCTTTGCTTGGCACTAGCATCCTGCCTGCAGGGCCGCCTGGCTGTCGGAGGGAACCCGGCCGACGGTTCTGGACCGGCAGGGGTGGCCTGCCAGAGTTCCACCACGTCGGACGCCCGCGCCGAATTCGCCTGCAGGTTGGGTGGCGGGCAACTGCCTCCCACCGGCGATAGCCCGGTGGCAGTCATCGCTCGCTCGAGAGACCCTTCGGGGTCGAGTTCCAGATGCCAGTCGATGTCCCGTCACTTGCCGCAGCTGCTGTCGACGGCGGAGGATGGGGATCGGGGGTGTGCCGCCCGGGGTGGCCGGGGGCTTGATCTCCAAAGCTCGCAGACGGTGATTCATTCCCTGCAGGCCAGTACGCTGGTGAGGCCTAACTATACCAGTGACGATGCGATATCCAAAGAAGGTTGACGTGTGCCGTAAGTCAGCGCCGCGTTGCACTGATGGCATTGCAACGAATGGCCGGGCGAACAACTCGGTGAGGGCCAGACGCAGCAGGGCAGGCCAGGGCTGCGTGGGAGACCCGCCGGCGTTCCTCTTCAGAATGAGCTTGGCCGGCGGTAAAGGGAAAGACGACGCAGCAAGAGCGCAGCTCGTCCGATCAGGTTGCGCCAACACATGCGCTCGTGGCTTCGCGCGTCCGCAGCGCCGTCTTTTTCTTGCAGCAATACATGGCCAATACATGAGGGAATGTAGCGAGTATTTATCTCATTTGCGACAATGCTTGTTGAACTCTAAAAATATGTTGATATATTTTACACGGAAGCTGTAAGTAGTTGTTTTCGGGTTTTATTCAGGGCTTTGCCGCCAGTCATCATCATCATCCACTGCTCATTCGTGTCCACCGCAAGTCAAAAAAGAAGGCGCGTTGCTCCGTTTCGAAATGCGATTGGCGGGAATGCCATTAACTGTCCCTGTGGTTTTATCTTTCTGAGCCACTGCCATGTATATTCCACGCCGTCCACTCATTCATTCTGGAGACGGCTCGTGTTGTGCTAAAGCTGATCAGGTCATGTTGAATCGTTTTTCTTCTATTTGCGCTCTTTTTTTACCATACACGGAAATCTTTCCTCGCGCTATTCGGTTTTCATATCGTGTAAATACATTCGCTAGTTAAACCAAATTAATCTTGGCCAATCTCCCACACTGGGCATGTGTAATAATCCCGGTAGGCCCTCATCATCATCATTTATGGGCCGACTTCAAGCTGAGAGAGTCCCGTGGCGGGCGGGGGCTGCAGATCGCAGGAGGGGAAGGACGAAAAAACGTTAATTGTATGCGGTATTAAAAAAAAAAGATCAGTTCCTTTCCACTCCGTGAAGAAGGATGATTAGCGAAGCTGTGCGCAGTCCAAGGAGGGCATGAAATAAAACAAGTTTTTTGCACTCTCGATTGAACTAATCAGCTGAATGAATCTTGGAAGGACTGCAGCTTTACTGAAGGGAACAAACATGGGACTCTCGGTTTCTATCTTTCGTATTAGGCATCTTAACGTCTGTGTATTATACCAACCGAAACCACTCGACCACGAGGGCAGCAGTCAGGTCGCATAGGGCTGCGAGACGTCCACTTTGAAGTCTCCAATCAGAACAATGGGCGTGTCATTGGTGAACGCGTGAAATGCGGCTGGCTGCAAGTGCACCCCCCCCCCTCCAACTCGAAACTTGCCATGAACGCATAACGGGGCCACCGGTGGCATGCTTATGCTTAGACGGGAAAAACACCGGCTAAAACATCGTTCCCGGAACCCTTCAAGAAGGCAATTCAAAACAATAAGCTCTGGAGACGAAAAAATTCTGTTCTGCGACATTTTTCTGACGGACACGATATGTGGAAAGTGAGACAACAGAGAGTTTTAGCATAGCGTTACCATGTTTACGCTACCGTTTACCGTGTTTGCGGGATTCGACTGCGCAGGCGAGAGTTACCGCGAACGGTAACTTACCGGCACAGGCTTCACCGACGCCAGCGGCTTCCGGTAACACGGTAAACGGTAACGCAAACACGGTAACGATATGCTAAAACTGCCTATTGTACAGGTATACCAAAGCGGAGAACCGGTTTCGGTACCGTATCCTGTAGACGACCAGCGCTTTTGCGGCTACGCAGAGACGGAAAAAGTGATTGTGCGCAAGCATACAGGTTTGCAGGTACCGTACCAGTACCGGTTACCCGCTTTGCTATCACTCCCAATTAAGAACGTCCCTGTAAAAGTGCGTGCCGTCTTTTCATTTCAGAAGGCCTCGGGCTGCCGCCGCCGCTCGGGCTCTACTGGCCAGGCATTCCCGGTCCTCAAGCTGCGAGCTGGAAAGCCCGCTCTTCCACTGCATTGGTGAAGGGTAACGTACATAGTGTTGGTGGTGGGGGACATATGGTCGTAGGAGAATTATATGCAGATCCCGGTACTCCTCAGGCACGGCAGTTGTGTGGATGAGTTTTAGGAAGAAGGCCCCTTTTGGGATCCACTAAGCTGCACAGACATCCCACCATCCTCCGCGATCCCACTTCAGAGGTAAAGATGTCTGTCAGCCGCAAACGGGGCGGTTGGATCACGCAAACTATACTAAGATACCCGTAACTTTGTCTAGGCGCCCGTAACTGTCACGGCCGTGAAGCCACAGGGTCTCTAATAAGTGGTTTACGGATAGAGACCAACCAAGACGTTCCAAGTGAGCCAAGTAATGCGAGCGTGATGCTCATGGATTTATAGGCGTGGTGTGAAGATCGTCCTTATACAGGGTGTGCCAGCTACCATGCACCAAGATTTAAAAAGGGAGTAATGGCGTAACATTAAGAAAACCTAGTACATAATGAGACTTACCTAATAATTGTAATTAATCATGTAACTCGATAAGTACTGTCCTAATCACTAAAGTCTCAATGAGGCATTGTAGATACCCACGAGGAGCATCTAACTGCGGTATTTTGAAGCGACGGACTAATCGCGTACACATTTATTCTGACTGACAAAGAAAACCGCGAAATATGAAAAATACCACGTGACGGCACCTCCGCGCGCACCGTAAAGCAGTGATTTACCACAGGCTGCCTCTGAGTTAGCCAGAATGAAATAAACAAAGAAAGAAGAAATCGCGACCGAGTCTGTGCCTATCTGCACCTGCGCCCCGCGAATCTTGCTGTTGCTACTCCTTCCATGCAGTGCCATTATCAAGGTGATGCGCTGTCTCTTCGGGCGGGTGACAGGCGAAGCAGTTGCTTTCAATCAGCTTATTTGGGGACGTGCTTTACAATGCGCGCAGAAGTGCCGTCACGTGGTATATCTCATAGTTTGCGGGTTTTCTTAATCAGTCAGAATAAATGAGTACGCAATTAGTTCGTCGCTGAAAATACCGCAGTTTGATGCCCCTCGTGGGTACCTTCAAGTGCCTCATTGACACTTCAGTGATAAGGACAGTAGTTCTCGAGTTGGATAATTACTTACAATTAATGAGTTAAGTCTCAATAAAGAAAACAAATTACTGTTTGCTTCTCCACAGTACCGCAAACATTATGCACTAGGTTTTCTTTGAACAGCGCCATTGCTTTTAAATCTGGGTCCATGATAGCTGGGACACCCTGTATGTGCAGGTGGTTCTCAAAAATGTTGCAGTAAGTGCACTCAGGTGAGATGAGAACACGAGGTTTTTGTCTAGGTTGTTACGGAAGGGTGCTTTAATGTGGCGTGAGAGTCGGAATCGCGTTTACTAACATAATTCGGTGTAACCAGAAAAGTGCAACGCTACTTTACATCTTTACATGTCCTTGTTTATATCGTCGACACAGTTTAGATCCCAGTCTTCACACAGCCGAGTTGTCGGGCGAACGCGGCGACATCCATGGAAGCACAGCACAACTGCGAAAAGGTTGAGCCGCGCCGACCGCCTCCAGCGCCGTTGCCGTCGCGAAGACGAGTGACGTAACATTATATGTGCGGATGGTGGAGGAGGTGGGCGGGACGAGGCGATGCAGCCGCGGTGGCAGCCTTCGTGGAGGCCGGACGGCGGCGCAGGTGGAACTTGCAGGGGGCTGGCCGGAGCTCGTGATGTGTATGGTGCCACGGAAACCGAGTGCTGGGCGTGGTGGCATCTGGGACCCCGAGCACAGAGGTCTCCAGGGCAACCGCTGGGGCTGCTCCCATCTGCGCCCGAGGGTTCTGTATCGGCAGGGGTGGCCTGCCCAGATATGCCAGCGCGTTCCACGGTCGCGCTTAATTCGCCTGCAGGTTGGGCGAGGCTCAATCGGTGGCCGTTATCGCTCGTTCAAGAGGCACTCTGGGGTCAAGTCCCAGGGGCCAATCGATGACGCGTCGCCCACCGCTTCTGCGGCCGACGTTGCAGGAACTGGGATTCGGGGCGGGCCGCCCGGGGTGGCCGGGGGATTCATTTCCTAAGCTCGCAGGCATCGGCAGGGCAACTGTTAGGGCTGCTACCGCATCCACGGCCCAGGGTCAGTGAGTCGATCACTCCCGGCTGGCATCCTCCAAGCTGGCATTCGCATCTTTCCAAGAGCCATCGGTGTGCTGGATAGAACTTGGTCCACGGTTCTGGATCGGCAGGGGTGGATGCCAGCAAGTTCGACGATGGGCGATGCGCAACCGCCTCCCACAGCCGATAGTTCAGTGGCATTCATCGCCGGCCCCGGTCTGCCTCTCGGATCGGGAACCAGCGGCCTTTCGGCGACGTGTGGTTCATTACAGAGGATGCTGACGGTGGAGAAACGTGGATCGGGGTGGGCCGTCCGGGGGGTCCGGGGCTCAAACTTTGAAGCTCGCAGAGGACGATACCTGGGCGTGGCGACCGAGGTCCAGCCACGCCAGCTTCCGTTGGCGATCTGATGCCCAGGAATGCTGGACGTACGCAGACACTCAGCGCCGCTATGTACGGTTGGATTGCAACTAACATTCGGCGGGAATCAGCGAAGAACAGACGCAGCAGGGGAGGCGAGGGCAGCGCAGAGTGATGCCGGCGGTGGAGAGGAAGTCGTCAACGCAGCCGAAGCGGACGTGGTCCAATCAAGCTGTGCCACCGAATGCGCTCGTGGCCTCGCGCTTCCGCTAAGCCGTCGTCTTCTGGTAGCAACACGTAGGCAATACCACAGCGTGAAGTAATTTTGCGAGTGTTCATATTATTGGCGGCAAGATTTCTAACGTTGCAAAGATCTGTTAATACAGTGTACGCCGGAGCTGCGAGAAATCGTTTTCCGATTTCATTGATGGCTTTGCCGCTAGTACTCATCATCATCATCATCATCATCATAATCCACTGCCCGTTCGTGTCCACTGCAGGTAAAAAAAAAAGGCCCGTCGCTCCGATTCGAAATGAGCGTGGCGGGAATGCCTGTGGGCCATTAACTGTTCCACTCACTCCCTCACATCTGTGCTTCTATCTTTTGGTTGCACAAATATACGCCGCTTCTACCGGAATGTGTGCCACGCCATCCGCTTATTCATTTTGGAGACGCGTCTCGTGTGTTGTGCTAGGCCTGTGAAGCTCAGCTTAAATTTTTAACAGCAGAGCTGTTTAAGCTTTTAGTTCCTCCGTATAGCGTTCCCACACACAAAAAAAAAATCGCGCCAATCCACTCCGTAAATGTGGTTGGAATGCAAAGCTGTAAACGGCACCCATAACGATTACCCATGCGACGTCCCTTCAATTCACTCACATCTCTCTACAAATAGTAAAACCAGAGAGAAGTGAAATGCACTTAACCACACCATTTAATACTTCAAAGAGATATTATTGGTAAGGTTAAATCAATGCATGATGCATGAATGGTGTTTGGTTGAGTTGTATTGGTGTAGCACAAGAGTGGAAACTTTTTTTATAAAATTAAAGTAAGCTCCGACCCGGTGTTAGACGATCTGACTTCTCCGTCTCTGCGCCGCGGACGGAGCTAGGCGACGAGATTTGCGGCAGAGAAGGAGCAGGAGGAGGAAGAAATACTTCTGTTCAGATTTCTGAATGGTCCAGGGTGCAGCCCAGGGGAGTGATTCCTTCTTCTGTGGGGCCTATATGCAGTCCGCGCGGCCTGTGTTCTGTCCACCCGCTGAAGCTGGGTAGTTAGAGAGGGCCTGGACAGCAGCATCTCCTATTGCTCTTGTTGGGTAGTTGACGGAAAGAGAGGAGGGTGCTCAGGGCTAAAGTCACACACCCCGATTACGGGGCGGAGTGTTCCTACTTCTGTGCAAAATTTACATTCAGCGTCGTAGCGATTCGGATGCATTAAAGGTGTTGTGCCACCAAATTTGTTGCTTGTGCATTCTTTGTTGCAAACGTTTTATAATTCGTTAGAAAGCATGATACATGCTCTCACACGCACATATTCTGAGTGAAAAATTTATTATCGCACGATTCATGTGAACAGGTATTCGGTTTCGGTTTCTGGGCGCCGATTCAAGCAGTGACGTCACAGTGTTGCGAGGAGGCTCTGCCACGGCGGCGCTGCGGTACGTTGCGACTTTACTGCGGCGTCTGCTCCCCCACATACGTGCTTCACCACGGAAGTAAACACGCCGACTCGTCACGTCAAGCCGCGACAGCTCCGACGCGGATTCTTTGTCTGCATCCTCGGATGCAGACAAATGAAAACCATGGATTTGCAAACCATAAAAATGCTAAAAAACGCTCAAAAAAAAAAAAAAGCTACCCCCGCCGCGAATCGAACCGGCAACGTTGACCGGATGGGCGGAACGCGCGAGACCACTGAGCCAGCGAACAAACGATCCCACGCCGCGATATAGCCGGTGTACTAGATGGAGGCCCATCCTTGGAGTCGTACGTCGGTGTTTACTAGCTAGTTTACAGAATTCCTGGCTCGTAAACTCACATTTTTTAAATAGCGCTTGCGCAGCAAGGTTCCGCGAAGCCCCCGCGACAGCTTATCGCCATCAACTCAGCTCTTCTGCGAAAGCGCTCGCAAAAATAAGTGTGCCCGGCTGCGACTGCGATTTTGCACTGAAGGGATAGTGCTTGCCGTACTTTGGTTTTACGTTTTACGTTAAAAACCTTTGCCGATACTGATCTCTTATTACCCAAATTACCCTACGTAACTGTTCTTCTGCACGAAACTGACCTTATATTTTCTACAGGCGAGCCGATCGCACACGCATTCCGGGGTAGCGGCGTCGCCGAAGAGCACGGCCGAAGCGTCGAACGCCAAAATACGGATCGCATTAGCGCTAGTGTTGAGTTGTATGGGCTTCATGGAACTTACTGAGTTTATTACCCTCCAGAAACTAACAAAATAGAGCCGCGTTCATTGCGGCACGAATGTTGTCGGGGCGCAGTTTTCGCTTCTCGGTCGATTGACGACGCGTCGTGCGACCAGTCAGGCGACCGGTTTTGTTGGCGTCTTCGGTCGGCGAGTCAGTCACACTACGGCGACTTTCCATCGGCCGACGTGTTTGTGTCGCCGTCGGCGTGGTGTGACAACGCGGTCTGGCAATTCGGCAGTTGGCCGATGTTTTAACGACTCGTCGCCGTCGCGTCGTCGTCGCCGTCGTATCGGTATAGTGTGTCGATACGACCAAGCGACCAAGCGACCAAACAAACTGTGGTAACTGGAGTTCACGTTCACGTCGCTCGAGTCGCTAGCGTTGTATGACGTCACAAACTTTGCTGCGCTGGCAATTCATTGACGTCATGGTTAGTGGCGCTAGCGATGGGTCCCGATTTCCAGAAGAGCATTTAGGCAATTTTTAGAAGCGAATTAAAATATATATTAAGCGCTTGCTGTACCTAGCACTTCGTGTTGAGGGTCGTTGCATGCAGAGGAAGCCTACAGCAGGCTTTTTACAGACTTAAAATTTGGTGGCACAACACCTTTAAGTGAAGACGCGTAGGCTGTGGGAAGGAGTCCAGATTGTGTGAGCCGTAGGGTAGTTTGTTGTTCTCTGGAAAGGTAAGTTTAAAGCGATGGTACGCTCTGTCTCAGAAGGGGATAATGCTGGGTTATCTCCCTGAATGTGACAATCGGGTGACTGTCCTCGTGCAGCTCCATAGCACGGGAGGTAACAGCGCAGGCTTGTTGGGTGGGCGTATTTGTTGCCCTGAATTGAAGCGTGTGGGGGTGTCCAGATGAGCTGAATGGAACCGTTTGGGGAGTGGTTTTTTAGCGCGCGCAGTGCAGGTCAGGACACCCAACCCGGCTGGTAATTCCCAGTAGGCTTGCTGGGAATCTGTGACTACCCTCCGAACCCCTGGTTGAGTGAGAGCCAAGGTGATGGCTGCCTCTTCTGCTGCCGTCATTTCTTGGGTCCTAAGCGAGGTACACGCAAGGAGGTTGGTTCTGGAGGTAGCCACGATGATGGCGTATCGCTGCCCTCGATGTTTGGAAACGTCTGTGTAGATAACTGCATGATCCCCACCGAGGGTGGTGTTTAGCGCTTGAGCCTGTGCTTTTCGGTGACCCTCGTTATGTGAGGGGGTTCATATTTCTAAGCAATGGGAGCATCTTTAGTTTTAGTCGCCAAGATTCTGGGAGTACGTCAAGGGGAGTGACATTCTGGGCTACCAAGCCAATCTGGTGAAGCATGCGGTTACCCACCGCAGTTTTGAGTCGGACCTTCTGGTTAGAAAGATGGCCTGCTATCAGCTCTTCCACCGTGTTGTGGAGCCCCATGCTAAGCAGCCTCTGTGTGGACGCACTCATGAGAAGACCAATGGCCTGCTCGACCGCCTTTCTAATCGTTATATAAAGCATCTCTGTCTTCCTTGTCGAGAAGAAGACAGGGGGTTGACGAAAGTGACTCTCGAGAGGACCAAAGCTTCAATTAATCGAAAGGTACCGGATTCCTTTAGGCCTCGCTTCTTGGTGGCAACTCGCCTGATCATGTGTATGATTTGATTAATGCTGTTTTTGAGGCGCTGCAAGGAGACGTCACTCTTGGTGTTAGCCTCGAGATGTTAGTCCAGGATCTTGATGCTGGGGCTTGGAGTGATGGCCTGGCCATCAAGGAGTATTTGAATGTATTCCTTGATTTGGCGTGAGGGCGGACGGAAAGGAGTTGTGATTTTTTACGCGAACACTGGAGACCACAGGCTTTAGCCCATTGGCGTAAGATGCCTTCTCTTGGTGTGAGCTTCCTTTAATTTTTGTAACTCTTAGCACATGAGCAAGATGTGCACAGGGCCGCTAGACGGGCGTGAGTGGTCGCTTGGCGCTTTCACGTTGCATTCAGCGAGAACGCAGGGGTTTAAACCCGAAGATGTGCTTGGTGAGTACACCAACTGTCATGCCCGTCTTCACCTGGGCTCGTAGCTAAATCGGTAAGACAACGGGCTCTCGCTTTGTTAGTCTGTTAGTTCCAGGTTCGATTCCCGGCGGTGCCAGTAAATTCTCTTATTCGTTCGCTGGAGTTTTCTGGTGACACCAATGGTCGCGAAAGAACCCCTGGGGGTAGAGGTAAAAAGCTTTGCTTTAAAGGAGCACTGACACGAAAATTTTGTTACGCTTTTATTGCTTTTATTGATGCTAATGGCCTGACGAACCTGAAACAGCACTTCAAATACTTCAGCGCGCGATAGTTAATTACATTGAACGGCCTGAAAATCGTTTGTTTCAGATTCCCGCGCTTTCATCCCGAACGGCGCATATGCCAGACTCCCTGCCTGACCTCACCGCTTTGTGCGGACGTCACCGGCGTCCGCTTGAGAGGGTGTTGCGCCCGCTCGCCGCTCGTGGGGCCGCGCGCATGAAGTGACGTCACGAGCTTTCGACGAGCGCACTCTATGGACGAGCGCTGCCGCGTCACTTCTTTTGGCTCTCCCTGGATGATGTCACGCTGATGTCCATTTGCTGAGAGCCGCTCCGCGCGCTGCTCCTTCGGCGCGATAAATGAGATCCAATTGAATTCTATGTTCTTCGCGTCGCAGGCCGCTCATATTTCAGCCAGGGTATTCTGTTGAGTGAAGGAAGCGAACTGTGCAATAATATTAACGCCGAAAATTGGTGTCGGTGCTCCTTTAAAAAAAAATTACCGTCGCTTCCTAACAAAAGTAGAGAGAAGCGCGAAAGCTAAAAGTGCGCCCAACTTTCGCCGAAAGTGCGTCTAACCGGTCGTCCAACCTTCAAACGCCCAAACCGCCACTGAAGAACGAACCCATGCGACGATTTTTCGCCTACTAAGTAAACGAAACTAATAATGATCTGAGTGTATACCGTTACGTGATTTACGAGATAAAGGTATACCACTGTACTCCTTCGTCATGATCGGCGCGCGTGTTGTCTGTAGAAGTGTTCGTCTTTTGCGATATTCAAGTAAGCATTTTTACACAATGGAAACTAAGTTTCAGAGAGAGAGAGAGAGAGAGAGAGAGAGAGAGAGAGAGAGAGTTAATTTGCGGTCCCCGGTTTCCCGCACGCGCCGTGTGTGTCACCTTATCACAGCTTTTCGGTCGAGCAACCGGTCGAAGGAAGAGAGAGAGAGAGAAACAACCTTTATTAGAGCCTGCTGTGAAGACGCGGCTAGTACGTCGCAATAGCTGAGCCCCTGCCAGGCCTGCTCACACAACCTCCGTGGAGGCGGCGCTTGCAGGCCGTTGGCGTTCGAGGCCAGCCATTGCTAGCTGGACAGCCTGGAGTTGGTCTTCGTAGTTTCCATTCTTCATGGCGTCCATGAATCTTGGCGGAATTGTAGTGTTTCTGGCTTCTTGCGGGTGATTTTCACAATCCCATAGGATATGGGCCATGGTGGCTCTCTCTCTGTTGCATAGTGTACACATATCACTAACATACACCTCTGGGCAGATGTGTTTGCCTACCACTGGAGTCATTAATGAACAAGTCTGTAATTGTCTATAAATCACTGCCTCTTGTCTAGTTAGGTTAGGCTGTGGTGGTGGGAAAGTTCGGCGATTGATGCGGTACCACTCGAGAATGTCTCTATATGATATGCAGTGAGTGGCTCCGTTTCTTCGGGCACTTGCGTCGCAAATCGGGAGCTTGGACTCTCAGGAGCGCCGCGGCTGGTGAGCGCGTGCGCTGCCCGGTCCGCCTCCTCATTGCGGTTGCCGTGTCCATCGCGTGAGTCCAGTGGACCCACGTGTGCCGGAAACCATCTTAAAGTCACTACTGCGAGCAGCATCAAAGCCAGAAGCGCACACCACGCCGAAGAAATGGCCATTGCACTTGCAATCACCAATCCAAGATGCACCACTGTGCTTAGTGACTCGAAGACGGCGATCATGCATTACGCTACAAACTGTCTCCCCCAGTGTTGTGAGGGTGTGCGGGGCCCTACCCCCCAGAACGACACCGGTCGAAGGAAGAATGTATTAGTTTTCTGACAGAATGCGATAGGTCACACTAAAAAAGCTTTCGCTTTTAAAAGGGCCAGTGTCACAATGCCCCTTTTTGCATAATAAGTAGTGGGGTCCCGCTACTAATTATAGTATTTGCACGTTAGCAGGTTTTAACAGTTTGTTTTATGCGCGAAGCGTGACGAAGCAGCTATTACGTTGATGTTTGATTTTTCCGTTCTCTTGCACAGTCCGAGGCGTGCTATCTTGCTAGCTGCTTTGCGTACTGTCATACCAGCGCAATTGGTATGCTGTGGATAACTCACAGGCATGTCGCGCGGAGCTCGATCACGTGTACACGCATTCGAAATGGCTTCTTGAACAACTTCAAGTGAGTTTACAGCATTTAGTTGACACTGATGCTATTATACCAACATGAGACGGGAGGGCAGCAGCACGAAACACCGTTAACAGTTTGTGTATTCACCGTAGGCAAAATCGCCACCGCTTCACGTTGACCTCCATTGTGCTTGTTTATTGCCCTGGCATTAGCTCAGCCCAATCCGTTCAATACAGGACATTATTTATGACCCCCTCATTTAAATTGATGGAACCATATCGCCACGGGAGCCCTGTCAAAATAAAAAAAGTATGGTGAGCCAGTTTGTTTCCATGAACGCCAACCAATATGCACGAGGACCTGATTAAAATTTAGAGTTGAGACAAGCTTCCTACCTGAATAGTGGCGGTTCTCCAACTTTCAAACCCAAGACTAAGGCTTCAGTAATTAGGTAAGTTTGTACACAGGCGCAAAGGCCACGTTCACAGAAGCGCAGCAACCAAACCACGAACAATTATAGCACATATATATATATATATATATATATATATATATATATATATATATATATATATATAGTGAAAGAAGTCGACTGACACGTTTCCCGTTTTTGTTGCCAACAGTTTCGGAGTTAGAAACTCCTTCTTCAGGGCTGTATTTTAATTTCTCACATTGCGCCTTTATACAAAAACTTCTGTGAGGGAGGGTTACTTCCCTCATCCCTACAGGAGAGGTCGCGGGTGAGGGGTGTTTCAAACAGTTTGAGCAAGTGAGGCATTCCGATTGGCTAGAAAGGTGGAAGGTGAGGGAAGGGGAAAGAACACGGACGAAAAAGCAGCACGAAAACACGGTAACAAGAAGCACACAAGCAAACACAAAATCAAAAACAAGAGTGAGTTCTGCGCGCTCCGCAAATGGTGTAACAGTAGTCAGCAGGAAAGGAAGAAGAGCAGAACAAGAAAAGAAAGAAAAAAAAAAAGAAAAAAGGGGGGGGGGGGGGGGGGGGGGAATGAAGGGAGACGGACATAAGATGGCGGCACAGGCATAGATCTTCGATTCGGTCAAACTGCAAGGTCGCATGCATGCACGGCCCGCCAAGTCAACACATGGTCCCCGCGCCATACTCGGAATTTCCTGTCTCATTTTCGGTTTTGTTTTATTACTGGTTAAACCTACAGCAGCTCTGGTCTTGGCGCCACTTCGACGAAACCGAGTGGTGCGGCAAAGCCTTGCTACGCGGCCAGCGAGCCGCGGAACAAGTAACACTTGGATTTGGTTTCGTTTGCGGCGCATTCTTCGGCCGTTTGTCTATCAGTGGTGCGGCGGTCATAATTCAGGGCGCCGTGCGTCGGCGGGCCCGCGGGGCGCGCTCACAGATGTTCAAGGTCACTGATGAGACGGTGGTGGTTGCCGAACGGGCGGGGAAGGGGGGGGGGGGGTTGGGGCGTTCTACCTGTTTGTTTTGCTTGACTTGGTCCCTAAAGCGGGGTTTCCTTTTTTTCCTTCTTGCTTTTTTTTTAAGTTGTATGCACGGTCCTGGTTCTGTGTTCACCCCCTCCAATGCCCGAAAGGTCCCGATATTTCCGTCTAAGGCGCAGCTTTTTGTCGCAAGAATGAGAGGCGGCCCGGGTCCTCATTGATGCCATGGGTGAATGCCTGGAATTTATGTATAAAGTAGGACTCCCTCTGCTCGCGTTCGAGGGAAGAGCGGAAGATATATATATATATATATATATATATATATATATATATATATATATATATATATATATATATATTGTAACGAGGAAGACTTGCCACCATCGACGTAACGATATCAGCGCAGCTACACAGCCGTGAAGTTGGAATAACAACCAGCGGAGCGTATTACCTCATGCTACCTGCATCATCATCATGGCAAGACTCAAGATCATTATCACCAGTCTGTTGTCTCGAGATCTGAGCGCGCACGGCAGAACCCCTTCGGACTCAGCTGAGCCTCTCTGCGTTTCATAACGCTTGCTGTCGTCCCTGCCAATAAACCTCCCCATAATTTTGGTGGAGTGTGCGGATTCCATCCTCGTCCCGCTCCTTAGCTGCACCCCGTGTACCCGCAAGCCTGGAACTCCGGAGTCGCACCTTGCCTTCTACCGCTGAGTCAGCCATGCCTAGCGACGCCCGAAACACGACATCGCCTTCACCATCGGCTGTCATCTGCTCCGGGGTGATCCGCGAGCGTGACCCGGCGATGTTCACTGGCGCAGACGACCAGGACGTTGAAGATTGGCTTTCGGCTTACGAGAGGGTAAGCGCGCACATAAGTGGGACGATGCTATGAAGCTAATAACGTGAGTTTTTCTTTGAGGGGACTTGCCGAAAAATGGTATCACAACCACCCAGAGGATCGCGAAACCTGGACCGAATTCAAAACGAACTTTTCGGCGGTATTTGACCGGCCAGCGGTTCGCAAGCTTCGCGCGGAGCAGTGTTTGAGAGAGCGAGCTCAAAAGCCCGGAGAGAACTTTACCAGCTACGTCGAGGATGTGGTCGACCTTTGCAGGCGCGTGGATCCCTCCATGCCTGAGCAAGACACCATCAAACATATACTGAAGGGAATAGATGAGGATGCGTTCCAGATGCTGCTGGCAAAAAACCCTCAAAGCGTCAGAGACGTGATCAGCTTGGTATACAAAGCTATGACGAGCTGCGGAGGCAACGTCGCCTCACTCGTCCGCCGCCCTGTGGGAGCCTGAGGAGCCGCTCTGCCGCCTGGCAGTCGACGACAACCCCTTGCTACTGAACCGCCATCAAGGAGCTTGTTCGGGAAGAGGTGGCGCGGCAGATCTCTCTCCTGCCTTGTACATCCCTGCCAATCGTCATCGGTACCAGATCCTTGCTTGTCGTCGCCGCTACGGTCGAATAAATAGGGAAGAAGTCGCCGAAGTCTTGCCGACCCACGCCGGCTGCTCCCCAGCCGTTGCCTGTGACGGCGCCACTATACGCTGAAGTTGCGACAACGGCAGGCTCCTCCTACCGCTTACGTGGCCTTTACGCCGCCCGCAGCCGCCCGACCTATCTTCCTCCGGCTTCCTTGGCACCCGCTCCACAGCAACCCATGGCGCACGCCCGACAAACCGGCCCATCTGCTTCGCCTGTCGTATTCCGGTCACGTTGCGCGTTTCTGCCGCCGCCGAGTTTCCTCCCCTTCACTGACGCCTACCGAGCTCCTGCGCACCCTGTCTACACGCCGAATCTGTCGAACGACCACGTAACCAATGGAGCCGTCGCGTTACTCTCTTCCATCGGAGGCACCGACAGTTAACAACCGCCGTTCAACCGTCCCCGCGTCGTCGTTCAGTGTCCCCCATGCGACGTCGCCCCGCCACTCCCCCAGGAAAACTAGTCGCCGCAGTTCCCGAGGCAAGAACTGCGACGACCACGACACACGCAAAGCCCTCATGTTTATCCTACGAATGTGATTGACGTTTTTGTTGAAGGAGTCGCCAACCCTTGCGCTTGTTGACACCGGTGCCGCAGTTTCAGTCATGGACGCAAAACTATGCCGCAAGATTCGAAAGAGTGACGACCCCTGTTTCCGGTTTTCGCCTTCGCACAGCTAACGCCGAACAAGTTGAACCTCTCGCAGCATGCACAGCCCGGGTCGTTGTACAGGACGCCCTTTACATCATTGAATTCCTGGTGCTTACTTCATGCTCTCATGATATCATTTTAGGATGGGACTTTCTGTCACGCCATCAAGCCATTATAGATTGCGCCCAGCGCTGAGGTTGCGTTGCTGCCGTGTGTGATGCCCATTTCAACGATTTGCCTTTACCCTCGCACAAGCTCGCTGTTAAGGAAGATACCGAGATTCCTCCAAACTCCGCAGTTTTAGTACCAGTGTCCTGTGCTTCCCTCATCAATTCGACCGTAATCTTCAACCCATCACAACTGTTTTCCCGACGCAAGAACATCCCTCTGCCTTTCTCCGTCCTCTCCCTTGAAAATGGCTTTTCTGCTATGTACATCACTAACCCATCCACGTCGGCGTTCACTGTGCTTCGCGGGGAGTGCATTGGTTGTGTCGAGCCCCTCGACACCAACCTCCTAGCCGAAGTCCCCGACGATCCATCATCGCTACCAGTTAGTGCCCTCACACCTTCCGCATCGGCGTCCAGTTCCCACGTTCTATTTTCTTCTGTCGACTCTGAACTTTCAGCTCCGCAGCGTGATCGCCTCCTTTGTCTACTTAACCGGTTCCGCAACTCCTTCGACTGTGAGCAAACTTCTTTGGGCCGCTCTTCCACCGTCAGCCACAACATTGAAACGGGGTCCCACTCGCCGTTACGGCAACGACCATACCGCGTGTCGGCCGCTGAACGTCGGGTTATAGAAGAACAAGTCGACGACATGCTTCATCGAGGTGTTATACGCCCTTCAAACAGCCCATGGGCGTCACCCGTTGTCCTCGTTAAGAAGAAAGATGGCTCCATCCGATTCTGTGTCGATTACCGTCGTTGAACAAGATCACTCGCAAGACGTATACCCTCTGCCCCCGCATCGATGACGCTCTCGAACTCCTTGCAAGGTGCTGAGTTTTTCTCTTCTTTGGATTTGCGATCTGGGTATTGGCAGGTCCCTATGGCAGACGCTGATCGTCCAAGACCGCCTTCGTCACCCCTGACGGGTTGTACGAATTCAAACGTGATGCCGTTTGGGCTCTGCAATTCTTCCCCGCTACCTTTGAGCGAATGAGTGGACACTATACTACTGCGAGGGACTCAAATGGAAAATATGTCTATGCTACTTAGACGACATCGTGTGTGTTTTCCCCCGACTTTGACACACACCTCGAGCGCCTCGAACAAGTATTGAAATGCCTGAACGATGCCGCGCCTTCAACTCAATCTTAAGAAATGTCATTTTGCTGCCGGAAGCTCACTATTTGGGTCATGTAGTCTCAAAGGATGGCGTTCTCCCTGATCCAGCTTAAACTTCAAGCTGTTGCTTGCGTTTCCCAAACCGACCAGCATGAAAGAACTACGAAGTTTTATTGGACTGTGTTCTTATTTTCGTCGATTTGTCCCTAATTTTGCCGCCGTCATATCACCATTAACCAAGCTTCTTAGCGGAGACAAAGACAATTGCTGCTTGGTCACCGACATGCGATGAGGCGTTTTCTACGTTACGCTGCCTCTTGACCTCTCCACCCATTCTCCCGGCACTTCGACCCACGTGCGCCGACGGAAATTCATACCGATGCCAGTGGTGTCGGCTTGGGTCGCTGTGCTTGCGCAGCGAAAAGCAGGATTTGACGAGTATGTCGTCGCTTACGCAAGCCGTACTCTTACTAAGCCGGAATCCAACTACTCCGTCACGGAGAAAGAGTGCCTAGCCATCGTATGGGCCATCGACAAATTTCGCCCCTACTTATACGGTCGCCAATTCGATGTCGTGACGGACCATCATGCTCTTTGTTGGCTGTCTTCGTTGAAAGACCCATCCGGACGACTTGGGCGTTGGGCTCTTCGGCTCCAGGAATACGATATCCGTGTGATATACCGCTCTGGCCGCAAGCATGCCGATGCCGATGCGCTATCTCGCTCACCTGTCACTTTCGCTTCTGCATCTCTCGACGCTGCAGACAGTGTTGGCGAGCCCCTTCCTTTTGCTGACATGCCAGCCGAACAGCGCAAAAAACCCGTGGATTTCTTCAATTTTGGCTGTCCTTTCACACCCGGCGACGACATCAGCACCCCGAGCCCTCCGCCGTCAAGCACGCCACTTCGCCATTCGTGATGAGCTTCTCTACCGCCGTAGCTAACCACTCTCCGAAGGCCGAAAATGGCTGCTTGTCATCCCTTGCCAACTTTCGCTCTAACAATCTGCAACGCCTTTCACGCAGATGGCGCAGTGTGCCCACTCCGGAGTGCTCAAGACATACCAGCGCCCTCCGGCTGCGCTTCTACTGGCGCGGAATGTACACGTTTGTCCGCAATTTCGTTCGCTCTTGTGCCGAATGCCAGCGGCCGAAAGTTACGACGGACCCACAGACAGGTGCTTTGCAGCCGTTGCCATGCCCAGCCCGACCTTTTGATCGTGTTGTATTGACTTGTACGGCCTTTACCGTTAACGGCTACTGGCAACCGCTGGATTATATCGCCGTCGACCACCTCACCCGATACGCTGAAACAGCCGCATTACCAGCCGGCACTGCGCGCGCGTCGCAAAGTTCCTTTTACATCGTTTCGTGCTCCGACACGGTGCGCCTCGTGAACTGCTCAGCGACGGGGCCGTGTATTCCTCTCCGAGGTCATTGAAGCCCTACTCGCAGCATGCCGCGTTACCCACAGGACCGCTACAGCCTACCACACCCACAGACCAATGGCCTTACGGAGCGTTTCAACCGTACCTTGGGCGATATGCTAGCAATGTATGTCTCTTCGGACCACACGAATTGGGACCAGGTCCTCCCATTTATAACATACGCCTACACACCCGCTCAGCAGGCCAACTACCACCGGCTTTTCCCCATTCTTTCTTCTTTACGGACGCGAACCATCGTGTCTCCTGGATACCATCCTTCCGTATCGACCAGACGCCTCAGAATACGCGCTGATTTCTGAGACTACTTCGCACGCCGAGGAGTGCCGACAGCTTGCTCGCGCATTCACTACGGAAGAGCAGTCACAACAAAAACACCGTCGTGATGACTCCAAGCCATCAGCTGAATTTCCTCCCGGCTCTCTTGTCTTGCTCTATATACCGTCTACTACTGCCGGCCTATCCAGCAAAGCTTCTTTCGAAGTACCACGGCCCTACCGTGTAGTCGAGCTTACCTCTCCCGTCAACTATGTCGTGGAGCCCCTGACGCCTTCAACGGATCTTGCGCCGCCGTGGACGCGAAATTGTCCACGTTCAGCGCCTCAAGCCATACTACTACGATCCCTTTATTTTGTCGTGTCCCTAAGGTCGCCAGGTTGGCTCTTTTCGCCGCGGGGGGTGATTGTAACGAGGAAGACTTTGCCACCATCGACGTAACCATATCAGCGCAGCTACACAGCCGTGAAGTTGGAATAAACAACCAGCGGGAGCGTTACCCCTCATGCTACCTGCATCATCATCATGGCAAGACTCAAGATCATATCACCAGTCTGTTGTCCTCGAGATCTGAGCGCGCACGGCAGAACCCCTTCGGACTCAGCTGAGCCTCTCTGCGTTTCAACGCCTTGCTGTCGTCCTGCCAAGAAACCTCCCCATATATAATATATATATATAATATATATATATATCTATCATCTCTCTCTCTCTCTCTCTCTCTCTCTCTCGCGAGCGCGCGCGCGCGAGAGAGCGAGAGAGAGAGAGGGCCCCCACATTCAGACCGAAGCAAACCACGGTGTCGCACTGCTGACAGTTGTCAAAGCACTCGCCAAAAAGGGCGCTATTTGAGCCGGAACTGTTAGAAAGAAACGCCTTTCGGCAGCTGTGTTCTGCATTGTCTTATGAAATCGTATATCCCAGCTGCCCACCACCATAGCCGCCGTAGCAGAGCGTGGAGGTTGAAAGCTCAGTAACATATCCGAAGCTCGCTTCTTACGCTGATGGCGGGTGCCGGGCGCGCAAGTCCCTCACCCACAATTTTCTTTTTGTTGCCTTGGTTTTGATTTGCTGGAGCCTTGGGGACCGCTGCAACACACGGACAGACGGTCGAGGGTTGGAGCCGTATTCCCGCGAGATGCCTACCAGGTCGGCTTACAAGCTACAAGGCTATATTTTGCGTGTCGTGTACAGAGGGTAGGAGGAGAAAGCAAAGCGGACTCGTTGTTTCATGTTTCACGAGCAAACGCTTAAATTGTTAGTGTGGTGTAGTGGCGCCCTCTGTGGAGCGCCCGCGCACTGTGTGCGTTGTGTTGTAACACCGCGGCCTCGGATACGCAACGTTCGTATCCCCCCCCCCCCCCGCCCTTCCCCCCCTCCTCATTCCTTCCTGCTTTTTGATGCTATACCCCGCCTGCTGGCCTGGCCACACAACGCCTGCCATTGAGAGAGACGCCGGTCTGCCATTGGCGCCACAGACAGTTGTACAGAAAAAGCTATGCTTCAAAAGGCCTGCCGAAGCACGAAGAGCCGACCTAACAGCTCCACCGGCCAGGCGCACTTGCGCCGCTCGAGTTCACTTCCACACGCGCTGTGGCAGGCTGCGCGGATTCACTTACTCGAGATGGCGGGTCTACGTTCTCGTTTTCGTAGCCGGTGCTCCCTTTGAGATATACCGACGCAGTCTTCGCCACAGACTAATTAAGTTTCCGTGAGGCCCAGCAAGGGTGACGCCGTCGTCTAAAAATCCCCATTCCATTCCCATTCCATTCCTCCAAGCATTGTCCTCATTCCATTCTCATTCCATTCCGGCATCTCCAAAAGGTGGAATGAATCCGGAGTCATTCCAATTCCGGAGTGGTAACTCCGCAACACTGCCTTCGACGGCCCCACGCGGTAGCAGTACGCCAACGGGCCGACCGCGAGAAGTCGAAGTTCAGGTGGCAGGCGGGCCGTGAATTTGAAGCTCCCATCGAGCCACCGACGAAAACGAAAACACATACGACGCAGCCCCGCGGCGATGACCGATGACCCGCTTTCTTGCCACTCCGCTCCTTTGTTTGCTAGGGTGCCTCCACTCACGGGCGTCCGCCGCAAAGGTGGCGACAGGTATACGTTGGCACCGCTATTTTGGGTCACTCGCTGGCCGCTACTGCAAGTCACTGCAGCAATCCCGCGCTGTAATTTTTGCCGCAACACAGTTTACTTTTATTGATATTATTAATTTCGCGTTGCTGGGTCTTGCGGAGGACGAAAACAGCTGTGTGTTGAGCACTTTGACCCAATAGCGACGGCACAGGACCGTCCAGAGGGCGTCTCCCCCCTGTACGGGAATGCCGTATTTTTTTCCGTGCGGAGTACCTTAGGACCGCAGAATGTCCGTCCGCATCCGTGTGCATAGCATTTACAATAGCAAAAAATCACGCAGCCACCGGCAAGATTCGAGCCTTTCTCTGGTAGACCAGACCGAGTTAGTGTCAGCCGTCTTACCCATTAGGCTACGAATGTGAGTTAGTTAGTACCCGAGAGTCAAACGGCTGACTTCCTCGCCTGTAACGGTGCGGAGTACCGACCTCCGAATGTCCGTCCGCATCCATCCGTGCGCACACCACCATCAAGCGAAAATCAAGCTAAATTCTATTTGAGCCGTGAGTTGCAGTTGCATTTAGGGAATAATCACGGTGAAACTCACGGCTCAATTCGAATGACGCTCGGGGCGCAAATCGGGTGTCGCTCGGGGCGCAACTTGGATGTCATTTCGAGTCCCCGTACTCCGCACCCTCGCCATCATCCACGGAGTGGAGATGCCGTCATTTTTTCATGTCCGCCTTATACTATAGTTTGTTTCACTTACCCTTGGAAGTCTCACACTCGCTTTTTCCTCTCTCAGTTTGTTAGACCACGTCGGCATTATCTCGTTCGCTCTGGCGGGCCATAAATACCGCCGGACAGCATGTGTAAGGTGGCGGCAGGGGTGTCGCGTAGCGCGCGGCGGGTTAGTTTAAACGACGTGCAGGCTAGGGGGCACAAAATTGGCGTGCCTTTTTTAAAGACGATTGCCTTTCTTGGGCTACTTAAACCCAGAAATTTTGGTCTGGGAGGGGTGGGGGTAAAGAGAATTTATTATAACCCACATATCAGGGCGCAGCGACTAGTGATAACAGCGCTGCCCTAAGTGCAGAAAATTATCCAATCAGTTTTCATGTAACGTGGTCATTCTACACACTGCGCAAAAATGTTTGGCGTGGGCAACAAGCTACTACAAATCAAGTCAGACAAAGTTCACCAGCGTTCAAATAAAGAGTTCATAAACTATACTGAACTCAGTAGGGTGGGAAACGCTCAGGATGTTTCTCCTGACCACTATAAAGCGTGTAGACCATCACAAAAGAAAGGCTTCTTATCCTAGAGCTGCCAACTCGTGTTCCAAATGACTCATGAGAATCGACCGGACACTCCACAGCAGCGGGAACATTACCCGTTGCGGCCATGCTCGAAGACATGCAGCACCACCATTTCTCCACAAAACAAAAGCACCAGCACACATCAGAAAATTCACCAACACATCATTTGAACGAGTGTTCATTCGAAGTGTGAGGCCGAACATCCTGCTTAATACACTCCAAAACGTTGCCGCTACACGACAGTGAAACAAGGCATGTTCTAACGTCTCAGCATGGCCGGAGTGTGGACACCGGGCGGAACGCACAACGCCGAATCTCGCCAGGCGGTCACACGTAGGGAGAACTTCCCAGCAACGTAACAACCTGAAAACCCGAACACCAGCCGGGAGTGCCGCCGAAGTCAGCTGATGCCAACGGACACCGCGTGACCTACCTATCTGTTGGTTGTCTATTTGGGTTATCGCCAATTTTTCGCACACTTCACTGGCCGTGCTTTCCCGAAAGCTTAGGCTTGGCAAGGAAGACTGGATATGTCTGTCTGTCTTGAAAGAATAAATTTATTATAAAAAAATCCTGGTATCAATGATACGACGTAACAACCAGAAACAATTAAACAAGTGCAGCGCCGGTTGCTACAAAAATAACAGAGCGCGAAGGCTTACAGACACTTACAGGAACACAAAAATAGCTTCAAGTTGATTGTAGACAAAAGATTAACATACAAACAATTTAGAGTTACTTACAACCAAAGGATTAACATGAGAGGTAAACAATGATACAAAAACATTCGCTTCAAGAATGCAGCAATATACAGAACAGGTTTGGTTTTATGTCACAACAGGTACTGTACCGCACTAACACACAATTATAACACCAAAATCACTTGTTACAACGAAGATCCCTAAGGACACAGGTCTGGAAAACTGGCATGTATAATAACCCTTTTGTTCGAAATCCCAATAAACCGGGTAGACTAATGTCGCAGAAACTCTTCCTCACCCAAAAGGGCCAACTCGCCTTTCAAAAAGGTCACGAGGTGTTGTCTGAAAAAGGAAAGCAAGGACCACTGCATACGTAGCCTGCGATTCTGTGCTACAGCCGTGCAGCGATTACGCCATATTATATAATCGCCAATTACTACGAATAGTTTGCTTAGGGGTGTGCCAAGGCACTGTTCTCTCAGTTGATACCGTGCGAGCCCCAAGCTTGGAGCGGCGCGGTTTATGATGCGCCAAAAGCAACGCGCAACACTGCAGCTTGACAAAGTGTGAGCCGTGTCTGTGTCTGTGACTCGATTCAGCCTCCCAGCAAAAGCAAAGTAGATATTGCGCATTAGTCTTTTATACTCACAGCCAAAGATAAACGTCTAAGCCCGGTTTATATGTTCATACTTGTCAACTTTGTTGAACAAGAACAAGACATTACGCAAATATAAGACAGGAAATTAGTACACAAGGGATATTTACAGTGTTCCTTTATTTAAAAATCCATGGATGCTTAGTTTTTCAATAGCACATGATATTCTACATCTACTGCAGAAAACCGCCGCCTGCTGTTGCGCGCGCCACTTCCAGGCGGCATATGAAAAATCAAGCGACAACAGCAACGAACGATGATGATGATGATGATGTCCTCAAAGATTTTGGCACGCACCCACAAGGGAGCATTGGCCAGGGCTAAATCGGTTGTTCCACTAGCTAGGTTCCACGTTCTGCTTGGAACGCACGTTGAGCACGGCCACGCGGTTCTATAAACCTTGAAGTCGGCCGCCTCGATTCACGCGCGTCACCGCCGTACTGCAGCGCTGGCATCGAGGAACCTAGCCTGTAGCAGCGGAACGCGGTAAATTTAAATCGCCTTGAGCAAATCGCCTTGAGGTGTGTTTACCTTGGGATGAGCGTGACGGTGCAAGAACAGCATGAGAGTTGAGTGGGAAAGCAAAAAGGGGAATTTCCTTGGCAAATGTCTACAAAGACTATCGTCTTTTGACGACATTTGCAACGAAAGGAGCAGATACGCGGCCAATTCTTTAACTTGAAATTTTATCTAAAGGTACGGAAAGCACGCGAGAACGAGCTAATACAGTAGTTTAAATAAGTTCTTAGCCCACCTGTTGCATGAGACCGTCTACTAGGCCGGCAGTTACCCGCACCCCGGTCATACGACGCTTTCTCGCGGTCCCTTGAAAGTCGTATTATCGGAGTTCCACTGTATATTTAACAAGCAGCTCCGGCGCAGCGTCACCAATCGCTCCAGAGCTAAGCTGGTTCCACAGGCGCACCCCGGTGTTGCTGCGACGCACGAGCCATCGTCTCTCGTGGCCTCCGCGATCGGCTACCGGCGGCGCGCCGTTGCTCCGGCCGTTCCAATCGCCCGGAGAGAGCGTAATTCCGAAGAGGCCGTTTCGCCGTTTTCCGCCGCACCGCGGCGCGCGTAGCCTAAGGTAGTTTTCCCTGGCACGGGTGGGTGCAGAGGACGAAAACTCGGCCTTCGCAGCCTGTGTGCGAAGTTTAATAAAAAGTTACCGCACACCAATGCAGGTGAAAGGTAGAAGTAGTTACTGGTGCCATTAGGGTAGTTACCGGTGCTTTGAATTTTTGACGTAGACTAGGCCCGGGGTGATGCATAAGGGCATTCATTGCACTGCAGTATTTTTTTTTTGTAGTAACTCATGGTTCCACAACACAACACGTTGTTTGGTTTTATTTCTGAAAATCTCGTACATGTTGTTTGGAACGCACGGAACGCATATTCCGTGTGTTCCAAGCAAGAACCAAATTATGGGAATTCAACCGACCGAAATCCAAGCATTAGCAAACACGAAAATACCCCCTATGTCCATTCCTTTTTCTCCTTTAAACGTGCGGTCTTTGACAGATAAAGTAGATGACATGGCAACCCTACTTGAAACGTGTGGCGAAACTTTTACCGCGATACTATTAACAGAGAAGTCGTATACTTCAGCATCTGAAGTGTATACTGTCCAAATGGCTGTCGGTATTTTTTCCGCAATAGTCAGGGTAAACGTGCTGGTGCCGTTTATTGGCATGCATGCTTGCATATACGAACGTACAGAGAGACTTCCAGTCTACCATAAATGAGTGTGTTCTAAGTAATGTAATAAAAATCTTTACCCGAGTTACGATTGGTATAGTTCTCCACTTGATGTGTTTATTCACTAATATCCCGAACAACTTACTTACAGCCGATGTTGTGCATACAGATATTAGTGATCAGCTTAACTGCTCACCGAAAAAAATAATGCCCTTAATATGTCATGACAACAAATTAGCAAATCTAGAAATTCAGAAACAGTCTTTCGAAAAAGTACATATGTAGAGTCGATAGCGATATGAAAGGCATCGCGGAAGTCATGACTTTTTCACTCACGGCAAATAATTTGGTAGCGTGATTGCAGGAGGTACTGAAACCCTAAGCATATTAAAGAAAACGCAAAAATATGATTGATTCGTACCCGTAGAAGCCTAACCGATTATTTGACTATCGTAGTCGCCTGCCTATAAACAATACACGAGAGCTTATCGGTATTACGCTGTTTTCGCGCACGCACACACGCGCACGCACGCACGCACGCACGCACGCATGCACGCACGCACACACACACACACACGCACACACAACGGATACCCAGAGCGTTCGAAACAACTTAAAACGCAAAAAAAGCATATTTTCGCGCAGCGATATCGCGCGAAAATGATGTAACAGCGATAAAAGAATTCAGCACGCTGGCATTCACTCTGCCCGAGATGACAGAACCCTTCTCGGCATTCGCTTTTCAAGCAAACGACCACTAAAGCTGCGTGCAAAGGCAATCGTGGGTGTTAAACAACATAAGTTAAACAACTTCGTACTTGTAGGATCGAGTCAAAACACATAGACCATATATTCAAGTTTTCTATCCCGAAGACGCGACAACGAAGGCTGATTTACAACTCAAAGCGCAGGCAGCGTCGGCCAGACTAGCCTCGCTTCATGATGATGATGATGATGATTAAAGGCCTCCCCTTTGAATCGGGGTGACGGCGTGCGCCATCTAGCCTATCTTAGTAGTTTGAATTTAAATTTAGTCCTCCACTCGGATTTCTTTTTAATTCTGCCCTGCCGCTACCCCTGGCTGGGATGTTATTTTTATTCGACTTCCCTGCTTTTTTTCCACCAATACTCTAGCCGCTGCTTAGTAATACCTACTGCTGACCAGTTAATGCTTCCATCAATTGCGAAGCCCAGTGCCTCAGGAAGTAGGACTTTCCCCCCAATTCTATCCGGCTGAATCTTTTGGCATCCTATTTACTATGTGGTCGATTGTTTCTTTATCCTTGCCACATACAACACACTGTCTCATCCTGGGACGAATATTTGCTCATGTAGGTTCGAGTTCTCAAGCAGCCAGCCCGCGCCTCAAAGAGCAACGCACTACCTTTATTGTTGTCATAAAAGTTATCTTTCCGGATCTCTTTTTTGCTTGCTTTGTAGATTCCCAGCGATCCCTTCTTTTCCATCCTCTCTTCCACACGAGCGTCTCTGTTTCCTTCACTTGCTTTTTAACTGCCCCCCCTTGTTTATTTGCCGCGGTCAAGGTATATTTAGTCGCCAGCTTTCGCGTCCTCTTCCGCCATTGGGTGTCCACACTTTTAAGGTACATGTACCTGTGCACTCTGGCTGCCCAGTTCTTCTCATCTAAATGCCTAAGCCGCTCCTCAAAAACGTATCTTACTTTGCGCTTTCCCTCGCCTCAAATGAAGCCCAACCCATATCGCCTTGTACCGCCTCATTTGTAGTCTTACTGTGAGCTCCCAGTGCTAATCTGCCGACTGCCTTTTGGTTAACCTCCAGTCCCGACAGGATATCGGACTTTAAGCATAATACGGCATTAGAGAACGTGAGCGCCGGCACCATTACCCCTTTCCAGATGCCTCGCACTACCTCGTACTTATTGTATCCCCACAGTGCTCTATATTTCATTACTGCTGCATTTCGTCTCTCCTTTCAGTTTGAGGTGTTCTTCATGGTCATTCAGGTACCCTTATCCTTCATTAAGCCAGATCCCCAAGTATTTGTACTTATTTACTAATGGTATGGCTTCCTGTTGAATTCTTATTGGTGCTGTATGAGCTTCCTCGTTGAAACACCATGACTCCAGATTTGTGGTGGGTTAAAATGTAGGCCTAGGTACGTTGCCTCATCCCCACAAATGTCGGCCAGTTTTTGAAGGTCTTCCGCATTATCTGCCAGCAACACTATATCGTCCGCGTACATCAATCCCGGAATCCGTTTGCGCCACCAACTCTCCATTGCTTCGGTACGACAAGTCAAAGCCTAATCCACTCTCCTCCAATCGTCTTTCCATTCCTCAACCTTAGGCTAACGGCGCCTCCTCGCGGCGTGTGTCGGAGTTAGCAAAATTACACCGCTTCCCTTGCTTCCGCGCCGAATGGGACGGCCGGAGCAACAGCGCGCCGTCGGCAGCAAATCGCGGAGGCCACGCGTCTGTACACCCGGCCACCCCTCGCATGATCATCAAGTGGACCGGGCCGCCACGTGCTGCGCTTGCGCAGCATAGCTTTTCAGGAGCCAAAACTGCTCAACCTCGGCAAGTGTAGCTCACGCTACAAAAATGGAACGATGAGAGAAAGCAAAGGGTAAGTTTCGCGAAATTGGGAGGGTACGGGCAGTTCGCCGTGGCGGTGCGAGCCAGCGCGGTCCCAAAATATGCGGTGGGGGAGAGGAGGGGGCAGTATGCTGTGCCCGCCCGAGGCGCTTTACGGCGCGTTTAAGGGGAGCGTGCGCGTGACTATGAAGGAGCCAGTTCGCGGTGCCTTACTGAGACGCAGTTTGCGCCGCCGCCGCCACACAGGCTCACCAAAGCTGCCGTCGAGAGAACCCACGAGTGAGTGCTTCCTCAGCGCACTGCTGCTGCGCACCAATATCGCATTAGGGAGCATCGTAATCGCCAGACAATTTTAGATGCGACGCTGAGAGCATCTCTTGGCGGCCCTGTCCTTCCTGTTTGCGTCCGTTGTTGTCCGCATGCGTCCGTTGTTGTTGTCCGCAGCCAGTCTCCCCCTCTCCTCTCCGTTAGCGAACACTCTCTCGCGAGGGGCATTGGATTGGATTGGCTTGGCTTGGCTTGACTTGGATTGGATTTGGATTGGATAGGATTAAAGTGGATTGTGTTGGATTGTGTTGCGTCATACCCGCGGCACTCTCTCTCTCTCTCGCGGTCTTCTCTCCTTCGGGCGCGGTGTGCATATAACCGGTGTGCCGCTCTCCGGCGGCCTTTCGGTCGACGGTTGCTTTCCGATTGCGCTTGAACCCCCCTCAGCGTCGCATCACACCAGGGTTCCCGCAAGGGAGGTGGGGGTAATTTTTAGTAGTAAAATCGATTTATTATGAGGTTTAACGCGCCAACGCTGCACAGGGAGGGCTCCGGAATAACTTTGACCTTAATCTAGAACCCGGGGGCGTTTTCGCTTTTCACCTCTACCAGAAAAGCGGCCGCCGCTGCCGGGGCCGGGTAGGAGCGTAGAAGTAATGTCCTAAATCGGAAGAGGGAAGGCCGGTTGTCAAGAGGGAAAAATTGTGAAAGCAGGTTGGGACGAACAAACGTTTCTTTAATGTTCAAGGGGCACATAGGAGAAAAAAACGTTTCGTGGAGCCTACTAAAAAAAAAACGAAAATTCAGTTTCCTTCCCCTCCGCGAAGAAGGATGATAAGCAAAGCTGCACGCTGTCCAAGGAGTGGACGAAACAAACCACGTTTTCGTAATTTGCGATTGACCGTACAGAGTATAGCTAATTAGCTGAATGAAACTTAGAAGAATCTAGGGTTTTCTTCTAGTGGACAACAAACACGGGGCTCTCAGTTTCCCTCTTTCGTCATAGGCATCTCACTGTGTAACACGCCAACCCAAACCGCTCGACCACTATAGGACGGCAGTCAGGTCGCATTGGGCATTGAAGACGTCCACGTTGAAATCTCCCTCCAGCACAACGGACATGTCGTTGTTGTTGTTGTTCCCCTTCTAGTGGCACATGTCATCGGTGACCGCGTGAGCCTAGATGCGTGTGTGCGGCCCCTCCACCATTCCCCTGTGCACGCGCATAAAGGGGCCACCGGTGATATGCTCGTGCTTTGACGAGAACCACATGTGCCAAAACGACTGCTCCAAAACCAACCCTGAGGGGGCGAACTTTTAAATGCAGAGCATTTCTTTAACTCACATGTAGCGTCCGCCGTCCGTCCGCAACAGCTCAGCGCGCAGGTGCGCCCTCTCCCCCACTCCTCCTCTCCCGCATCACGCTACCCTCCTCGCTCTCAACAACAGGTCCGCACCCCTCCCCCTACACTATATAAAAAAATAATACTTACCGGCGCCTGGTTTCGATTGCACGACCCTGCGGGCGGAACGCAAGGTACATGGTGCTCTACCCACTGCGCCACAAAGCCGACACAGAATGGAAGGCTACGAACGCGCCTTATATCCTTGACTCATTCAAACTACGTCAAGAAGCTGCTGATACAACGCATTCACTACCTGTGGGCGGAACGCGAGGTAAATGGTGCTCTTCCCACTGCGCCACAAAACCGACACAGAATCAAAGGCTACGAACGCGCCTTATATCCTTGACTCATTCAAACTACGTCAAGAAGCTGCTGATACAACGCATTCACTACCACCAACTCCCCAAACACTAAACGTTAACGCAATACACCCACCCCCTATGCGACGCATTTACTCGAGTCCCCCTCGCGGGGAGATGGGCCTTTTTTTTTTCGTGATCTCCAGAAGTTAGGAGTGCCCAATGCTACATAGGAGGACATTATTTTTCGTAGGGACCACTGGATTGTGCGAAGAGAGATGTCCCATCTCCTACTCGGATTCTTGCAGTCCACAGGACTAAGTGAGGTGTGGTGACATTGTGTGTCTGTTATTTTAGGACTAAGTGAGGTGTGATGACTTTGAAAGTTTTGATATGGTATTGGGGACGATTAAGCGGAGCAATTGCCGGCAGCTATGCAAGGCTAAGTCCGCCTTATTCAACAATACTTACTACTACTACTACTACTACTACGCTCCGGAAGCCCTCTAAAGTAATAACTCAATTACGAACGGGATCGAGCTGATAATTGATACGCCTTGAACCTTGAATGTGCTCGTGCCTGGACGGAAAACGCGCCGGCCTAAACTTCCCTACAGGAGCCCTTCAAGAAGGCAATTCAAAATTAAGCTCCGAAGACAAAATATTCCGTTCTATGCGAATTTGCTGATGGACATGATATGTTGAAACCGGGGCAACCACACTGTAAAAGCGGATGGCATTTCTCATTTCAGGAGGTCGCCGGGTTCCGCCACTGGTCGGGCTTTATTGGCAAGGTATTTCCGGTCCTCAAGCCGCGACGTGGAAAGTCCTCTCTTCAACTCATCATAATCATCATCATCATCAGCCTGCTCAGGTCCACTGCAGGACGAAAGCGTCTCCCATTGACGTCCAACCACTCTTGTACTGCGCTGATATTCCACTGTTCTGACGAAATAGAAAGTGCAGCGTGCGGGTGCTTGGTTCATGATCATACGGGGTGATACACAGGTACCTGTTCGTCATAGCCAGGGCAGTTGTGGGGGCGTTTTAGGATGCAGGCGCCTTGTTTGGGATCTGTAGAGCTGTACAGAGACGTTAGTGTACAGCAAAAGAGAACTTTCACGCGGAGCCAAAGTTGTTGTATGACTAGAATCATCAAACAAATTGTAATTTTCTGTTTTCGCCCCTGTAACGGTCATGGCCCTGTCGGTCATGAGGTCCCTGTGCGGTTAAGTACGCGGAGAGGCCACCTAAGAGAATTCCAAGTGACCATAGTAACGCGTATGTGATGCCCATACAATAATAGACGTACCATCGCCCTTATCTGAGCTCATGGTTCTTAGCAAAGTTGCAGAAAATCAATGATCATATTCTTACGAGATGAGAACACCAAAGTGTTTCTTTTCGATACGCTACTACAGAGTGGAGCTGCAAGTGGCGTTGCCGAGTGGCCGCCCAATCACGCTGTGCCAGCCCATACGCTCGTGCTCTCGCGCCCAGCGCTGCTTCTACGACGTCGTCTTCTGGCAGCAACTAACGGCCAAAGCAAGCCGCGTGACGGACCGTCGCTTGTGTACCTATCTCATTTGCGGCAACATTTCTAATGCTGTTAAATATATTCACCGTATCTGTAAAAATATTTCCCTGATTTCATTTATGGTTTTGTCTCCAATCATGAGCAACCGCAGCTCATTCGTGTCCATTGCAGGAGAAAGGAAGAAAAAGAGCATTAGTCCTACGCGCGGAGTTTTCAGTTGACACCAACGGTCGCGAAAGAACCCTTGGGGGGTAGAGGTAAAAAGCTTTGCTTTAAAAATTGCCGCAGCCTGAACTAGCTGTGCAAGGCTGGAGAAACAGCGTGGCAGGGGGTCGACCTAGCTTCAGTTATTGCTAAGTTTTGCTAGGCTTTGCTAAGTTTTGTTTGATTTTGCGATGTTGTTGCTAGGCTAGGCTAAGTGTTGAGGGGTGAGGCCAAGTATAGCCGGTTTAACAAGACCGTTCCAGCCGGTCCCCCACACTGGATCCCAGGGGGGAAGAAGCTAGGTCGACAACCAGCTCCGCTGTTTCGCCAGCCTTGCAACGCTAGTGCAAGCTGTGACAATTTTTTGGAGGAGGCACTGCCAAGGTAGGACAGATTTTTGCGAGCCAAGCGAAGTCACGCAAGTTTTCAGCGGGCCGTTCCGATCGGTCCCCACACTGACAGTAGATCCCAGGAAAGAGGGAAGGGCGCCTCTCTTCCCGCCCCCCCCCCAAGTATGTATATGTGCGCGCTTCGCCTTCCCGATTGACATTTTTGGCGCAACTAACGATCTCCGGTTTCCTATAAACTTGGCTGCTCTACGACGTGATAGTAGCCCATTTTACGTTGATAACACTCACAAGGCACAAGAGCAGCCACGGATTGCCGGAGAGACACGCTGACGCTGGCCTGCTTGGCGGCAACTTGAGGAACGCTAGAGCCGTTTGTCAATCTCCGTGGGCAGTCTCGGCTTCTCTTGTGCGGGGTTACTATAGGTATTGTAAAGACTAAGCGTCTAAACGCTGCAGATAATTGCCGGGTAGGGGCCTTTCTCGCCGCTGGACAAAGCAGTAGATGAAGCGTGCGGCTCCAAGTCAGCAAAGGATGTTTACTCGTCACGGTGTGGCGGTTGTTGGTGGTGGTGGTGGAACGCAATTTATTGGCCTTTAGAATGGGAGGGGGTTGGGGAAAGGAGGCCCGAACTGTGGCTCAGGAGAATCCGAGTGCCATGGACGCGGCCTCTGCTCTGCCGACCAGTAGGAGCTGGTCCTCGAGGGAGGGGCTGTCCAGGATAGGCCTCCAAGGCCTAGGAGCATGACGGGATAGAAAAGGGTTGCTGTTGTTACTTCTGGCTTGTTGGGGTGCCTGTCCCGAAAGCAAGGGAGGAGGAGTGCCGATCCGAGGAACCGGAAGAGGGGCGGGCGGGAGGCCCAGGGTGTGACTGCAAAGCCACACCATGTGCTCCACGGCTCCGTCGCATCCACAGAACTTGCACTAAGGGTTGGTGAACTACGTTGGGTAAAACTGGTGGAGTCTGACTAGACACATGAGACTATTTGTCTGCAGTCGCCTTAGCATTGTCTGCTGTGGTTTAGTGAGGTTGGGATGGGGATGTGGCAGCCGTCGCGGCCTGTGCCGAAAATGCTCAATGATTTCGGCGAAAGACGTCAGGCTATCGGGTATGGAGTCCAGAGCCTCGTCTTGCTTGAAATTGGTGTTTCCAGAACCGGGAGGAGGAGGATTAATTTGATAGGCTCGACGCTTGTGAGCGAGGTGGGTTAGAGCGCTGGCCGCCGCGTGAGCTCGCTCATTGCCCCTGTTTCCTGAATGTGCCGGGATCAAAAGTAGCTGGAATGTACCTGTGTGGCGGTGTCTTGATGACGAGGCGAGCAGAATCTCCTGGGCTGTCTGTGAGACGACCCCGGAGATGAAGTTGCATGCCACTGTTGAGTCAGAGACTACGTAGATGTTGGCGGACACTGTTGGTGCCTGGGCAATGACCATGGCGATTGCCACTTCTTCGGCTTCTAGGACTGAGACCGGTGGAAGGATTGTCATAGCGGAGATGGTGTGTCCATTCCCATCGACCACGACTGACACCAGAGGCTTTTGATTGTAGCTGGCGCCCCTGATGGTCAGGGCTGCAGCATCCGTGTAGAGAACCACTTGTTGCAAGATGCACGATAGGCAAGCTTCGATGATAGCCGCTTTTTTCCACCTGTGGTCACGACGTTGCATGGGATGCATGTTTCTGGGGAGGGATCGACGTGTATTCTGGAACGCCATGTTGTCGGTAAGAAGTGGTTTAATCGGCTCTTGAAGGCCCATGCGTGGGGAGTCCTAGGCGTCGGAGTACGTGTGCCCCCGCCTCCGTTCTTTCGAGCCTTCTGTATTGGCACGTCAGATGGGCTGAGATTAGTTCATCAATTGTGTTATGGCGACCCAGTTCTTCTAGTCTGTCTGTATTGGTCCATTGTGGTAGGCCCGGCGCTTGTAATCAGTGAGTGAAGGCGGCAAACGATATGAAGAGCGCTACCGTAGTAGTAGTAGTAGTAGTAGTAGTAGTAGTAGTAGAAAACGTTTATTAGAGCAAAACGGTAAGGGAAAGGGTGGTGGTGAAGCGTCCCTAGTCCAGGATGCCCTTGGACAGGACCAACGCAATGGCCCTACAACTAAGGCCCTCTGGCGGGCCGGGTCCGGGCTGGTCAGGTCAGCCTCCCACTGCTCCGGGGTGGGGAAGGGGGGTGGGTTAGGGAGTGGGGAAAGGATTATACGAGGTGGAATGTGGTGGGTGGGGTGTCACAGTGTTGGCATTGACGGGTGTAGATAGTGGATGCGATCTGGTGGAGGATGACGTGATTGTAGAAGGTACTGGTCTGAAGGCGACGATAGATTATGGCTTGCTGGTTGGTTAGGGAGTGGTGTGGAGGGGGTATACCCGGCGAGTAAGGGTGTAGTGAGACAGAAGGGCATTGTATGTATTATCGAGAGGAATTGGGAGGTCGTGGTCGTTCGTGCGGGGTGATGAAATCACTTGACCATGGTTGGAGAATGCCCGGAAGTTCAGAGCTCGGGAGGCGGCGTGGGCCGCTTCATTCCCCGGAAGGCCGAAGTGTCCAGGAGTTCAGACGACTGTAGTGGTGGTCTCGTCAGGTAGACGCTGGGGGAGTGGAATGGCCTGGATGGGGCTAGACCGGCCTGGTAGAGGTGGCATGCCTGCTGTGAGTCAGAGACTAAAGTGATGTGCGGATACTTGGCGTGGGTGGTGGCTGCGAAGGCGATTGCCAGAACTTCTGCCGTCTGTATTTTGTTGGTGTGCGTGGTGGCAGCCGTGCAGATTCGGCTGGCGTAATGTAGGGTGACCAAACTTGTGCGTCGACTGCAGGAGTCATAGGCGACGTCAGTATAACAGACCTGAAGGTCATCCGCTAGCTTCTTCGTGAGGCAGCGGACCCGAGCTTCCCGACGGCCTCAATTTAAGGTGGGATGCATATGGCGCGGTATGGGGGGAACGTGGATACGGTGTTTGGTGTTAGTTGGGAGACGTTGTGGTCGGCCGATTTGGCGGCGTATAGTCGAGCGTGTGGAGAACGGAATGGCCAGTTGGCGTGAAGCTGAGGCGTTGAAGTTGGGAGTTCTCTCAGCCTCCACAAGCTGTCCAATGACGTTGTGTATTCCCAGCTTGAGCAGTTTGTCCGTAGATGTGTAAATAGGGAGGCCAAGAGCCGTTTCGTAGGTTTTACAGATGAGGACTTCAATTTTTGCGGTTTCTTGTGGTCTAAGATTGAGGTACGGTGTGACATAGGTGATTTTGCTGATAAGGAGAGCTTGGACCAGACAACAATGTTACGATTCTGTGAGCCCGTGTTGTAGGCTGCGGATTCTGCGGATAAGATGGGTTAGGTGAGTACTGGATCTCTGGAGTTGCGGAAGGAGCGCTGTACCCGTGCCGTCCCGATGGAAGGGGACGGCGAGGACCCGTAGGATGGTCTCCGAGGGGATAAGTTCGCCTTGAATCGACACTTCAGGATCAGGTGTGGAATAAGGAGGGCGTCCACGTGATCGGGCCCGCAGGATGAGAAGGGCTGATTTGGCTGGTTCACAAGTCAGGCCCTTGGGAGGCAGGTAGTTGACGGTGGTGTCTACAGCTTTTTGGAGGGCGTCTTGCTGTTCGCCACTGGAACCAGAGGTAGTCCAGAAAGTAATATCGGCGGCATATTGCAGGTTGGGTATTTTGTTCAGAAGAGTAGGTAGTTCAAGTAATGCGATATTGAAAAGTAGGGGGGATATTACAGATCCTTGCGGTGTGCCTTTAGGAGGTATTCTGGTGATGGGCGAATTAGACTTCAGAGCTTGACAGTAGCCGTGCGCTCTCGGAGAAACGCTGCAACGTAGTTGAAGGTGCGAGACCCGCAGTGGGTGGCGTTGAGGTTGTCGAGAATCGCTTTGTGAGAAACGTTGTCTAATGTGCCTTTTGCGTCCATACAGCTGACATAACTTCCATACAGCTGAGAGCCAGAGGCAGCCAAAAGGCAGGAGCCCATACACCAGAGTCCAGCGCAAGGATGGTGCGAGGCGTGGTCTGGCTCAGATGGTCTAGCACCTGCTCCTTAAGTTGTAAAAGAATGTTCTGCGTGGACAGTTTGGTGCGAAAACCAAACATTGTGAGTGGATGTAGGTGCTTAGCGGTGGTGCACAAGACGTCCGAACAGTTTGCCAAGGGATGAGGTGAGGGCGGTCGGACGTAATAACGTCAGCTAAATGGGTTTGTGGGGTTCTGGGATTAAGGTATTTCCGAGTGCCGCCAATGCCATGGAAGGGTGCCCTTCGTACAGTGAGTGTTGAAGAGTTGCAGGAGGGAGTCGAGGTCAAGGATGTCGAGGTTACGAAGGAGGTGGTTTATGATGCGATCTTTTCCAGGTGCGGTGTTACGTTTCAGATTGGCTAGTATTGCCTGTAATTCTTCCATGGTGAATGGGGCGTCGAGTGCGGGGTCGGGATTGCCGGTATAAGTCTGTGTGGGAGGAAAGGGGTAGTTTGCGGGCGCGCCGAAGAGGTTTGTCTGGGCTGCATGGAGCAGATCTCTCGGATGAAGAGAGCTGTTTCGAATAAGCCCCTGTATTTGGTGGCTACTCTGGGTACAGGAGGTGGTGCTGTCAAGTAGGTGGCGAAGTGGGTGCCATGTACTTTTATAGATTAGCGCGCCTTTGAGTTGGTCGCATAGCGAGAACCAGTTCTGCCGCTGAAGCGTGTAGGCATATTCCTTCGCATGGATGGAGAGGAGGGCAATGCGTTTCCTGAGTGTTTTATTGTGGCGATGATGCTTGCGGCGCGCCTCCCAGATATGTAGCAGGTGGCCGTCGACTGCTGGGTGATCGTCGGTGTCACTTCATGAGTTTAGCGCTTGAATTTTTGTTCGAATGCCTCCGTCCAGGCATTGAGATTGGTGGAAGGGCCTCGGCGTCCTTTCTGAAGGAGGGCCAGTCTGTTAGTTTGGCAGTACCTCTGCTGAGCGGCTTTTTGTGCAGCGGTAGCTGTATGGCGATGATATAATGATCGCTGCCGAGGGTTTCAAGTGACAGGTCCAGTCGGTACGGGGGCGATTCCGACACTCTGTGAGGTCCGGAATGGTGTCACGAGTGACCCTGTTGCCGATTCTAGTAGGCATAGAAAGGTCATTTTGTAACACAAGGTCGACCTTTTTTTGTGGCCCGTGGGTAAGCCCAAGCAGGGTGAGGGGCGTTGAAGTCACCTAGGAAGGGGAGGGGATCACGTTGCGAGATACGAATGGCAGCGTGGAGAAGTTTCTCGATCGCGTGGAAGTTCTGTCTGGGAGAGCTATATATGTTTAGGATGTATGTGCTAGGGTGGAGAGATTGACGGGGCAGTAGTTCGACAAACGTGTTGAGGATGTCCTGATCGAGCGAATGCGCCTGGGCAGGAAGGGCTCTGTGTACCAGTACTGCCGTCTGATGGGGGGGATGTCTTGCGTGTAGGGTTGGTATACGGGGAGAGTAGGGTGAAAAGTGTCTGTTTCTTGCTGCGCTATGACATCGAGTGAGATCAGGTGAGGTAAAGTGCTAGCTGATATATCTTGTTGTAAAAGCGACAGTTCCACTGTAGAATCGAAAGTCGGTCGTCTGGCGGTTTAGTCATAATACGGGTGATGCTTGGATTTCTTGGGGGGATAAGAAGAGTGAAGTGATTCTGAGATGCTTCGGAATGCTATAGTGCGCCCGCTAAGGGCGTCGTAACTGATGGAAGGATGGTCACTTGGTTGAGTGGCGTTGCCGGGGGCGTTCGCGTTGGTGGTGTCCATTGGTGCACGTGCGGCGGCGTTGTGCGAGGTGTCTACGTCGCAATCCATGGAAGGAGTGTCCGTTGGCTGAATGACGTTACCAGGGGCGTCCACGTTAGAGGCAGCGTTGTGCGAGGTACCCGCGTCTTCCTGATGCATTATTGGGGACAGCAGAGCGCGCCCGGAGCGGGCGACGTGGTAGGAGAGAGGCGCAGGTGGCCGCGCTGCGCCGTCTTGAGAGGATGGCGACCGCACTCACTAGGACTGGTGACGAGGCCTAGCAGTGAGGCCGGCGTGGTCGGTTGAGAAGGTCCCGTTACCGAGCTGTCCGGTCAGTGAGAAGGCCAGACGGTAAGGAGCCCGGTGGTGTAGTCAGCGAGTGGCCAGAAGAGGTAGATGGTGTTTGGAAGAGCTTAAAACGGGAGCCGAAACAAGCCGGGTTCGACTGTGTTGGCCCCCTGGCGGCCGATCGCTACCGTAGAGGCTGAAAGAGAAGCGGCGAGCTTTGACAGTATGACCAGTATTTCGTGCGTGTGCTTGCACCGAGAGTGGCGACGGAGCGGACGTTAGCCCCGGAGGCGACGGCGGCTGAAAGACGAACGTGCGATGGATGACCAATTAGCTCCCGAAAGTGAGAAAGAATGCGGTGCGCGAAAATAAAAACCGCATGAATGCCTTTAGGTAAGCGCACCTACCGTCATGTGTGGTTTGACGGCAAGATATGCGTGGGCAGGGGCCCAAACCTTGGTGAATGTAGCGGATGTCAAAGGACGCCGCGCCGCTGTGCAACAGCACTTTGCGCCTGTACCACCTCTTTCTCCCCTCTCTTCCATGTCTTTGTCGAACCTGCAAGATGTGTTGTGTGTATTTTGTAGGTCTGCAGTCCTGCAGTTCGCGCAAGGCGTGTGAACTCCCCGAAGTGGACGAGGAACAGGATGGGTGACCCACGCGGTGGGGGCAGCGGGGCGCATGCCTCACCAAACTTCTCCGGCGGGGGCGACGCCCCCGCTGTGTAAGTTTGTGTGCACTTCCCTCCCTCCGAGTAGCCAGGGAAAATTCCCCTTCTGCCACTGTTTTCCTTCTAGAAAATGATAAAAAGCGCTCCGCCACTCTAAAAAATTACATGAGCGCGTCGGCCTCATTTTCCTCATTTTCCAGATTAAAAACATAAAAGGAGATATGCAGTGGTGTTACCAGAAGATTTTTTCTGAAGAGAAGGGGGGGGGGAGCTAGCACTCGACGGTGAAGGGTGTCAGGTGGGAGAATCAGACAGAAGCTCGCAGGCCGAAAGCTCTTTGGCCAAAAGCTCACCGGACAGAAACTCAGCAGTTTCTAGTCAGGCTCGGATATAGTATCAGCCAATTCTTCCCAAATTTATTGCGAAGCAGCTACTGCTAGGAAGGAAGGACTAAATATTTATTGAACTGTATACGTTATATAGTAGGAGGCCTCCTTTCTCCAGGAAGCCTTGGTCCTTGGCTGCCTGGATGGGTCCTGTCCACCAGTCGTTGCAGGTCTTGAGGGCGTGAGCTGGTCAGCTGGTCCTCCCACTGCTCTAAGGTTGGGTTTGGTAGGGGGGTTAATGAATGGTGATTGTCGGCGCTCCCAGATTATATGGTAAAGCGTGTTGGGATGGGGGGCAGTGTTGACGAGTGAATATGCATGTTGGTAGAGGGCTTGAAGTGGTGTTCCGTGGGGGTAGGTGTTAGTGCTGCAGCTGTCTGAGGGTAATGGCAGTCCTCTCTGGTCACATTGGGGTGGGGTGGGCGGTACATGCTGCACTGCAGTCAGTAGCAGGCGAGGACATCCTGTATCTTCCTGACTGCCGTCGCTGGAGGTCATCGATCGTGTCGCCAACAAGGGGAAGGCCCGGAAGGTATGCTCGCGGGCAGCGGCGTGGGCCGCATCATTCCCCTCGAGGGATGCATGGCCTGCGGGGTCCAGACTATGTGGAGTTCGGGAGGGCTTTGTACAGTGTTCAGGACGCGAATGGCCAGAAACACGACCTAGTTGGCAATTGCGACAGGCGGTTTTGGAGTCTGAGATGAGGTAGTGTGAGCCCGTGGTGGCAGCGAGGGCACTTTCCTCTGCACTCGGCACCAGCGAGGCGTGCAGCCTGCCGTTACTGGCCTCATTCACACACGCAGAGCTGGCTGGATTCCACTTGGCCAGCGGATCTTCTTTTAGAGCAGGGCACCCAAGTCCGAGGGGCCATCATCCTGACTAACTCCCGGTCTGCCCTCATCCGTCTGCGCGCAGCCGACCAGCCGGCCAGCGGCTACGTAGAGCGGTCGCTGGCTGTCAAGCTCCATGCGGTGGAAGCTCAAGGGTGGTGTCCACTGCGACACCACTAGTTGCCATCGTGCGTGGGCAATCATGGGTTGCAGACGCCCTGGCCAAGGCTGCTGCCTCGCCAGGCAGCAGCCCAGCCTTCCGGGATGTGGTGTCATTCGACGCTGCAAGGACTATCCTGGCCCGAGTGGTGGAGGCTGTACATCCAGATGCCCGAGTTGTCAGTGGCCACGCCCCTACGGGTCCTGCCCGGACGCGTCAGCAGAGACAGCCCGCTCGCTCCTGTATCAGCCTGCGGCTTAATTGCTGCAACGTGGGAGCCCGCCTGCACCACCAAGGCCGCTGGGCGTCCCCCACCTGCAGCCTACTGCCCAGAGCCCGAGACGCTCGATACACTTACTGTGCTCTCGCCGCCAGCATGACACACCGCGAAAGATGAACTCCAGGCCGCACTTAAGCGACCGGGTGCACCAAGCACTGGAAGGCTTCCTGTTCCCCACGGGACCGGAGTCTTCGAGCACCTACTCAACTTCCTGGTCGTGAAAGGACGCGTAGCATTGTAGCCGTCGAGCCATGGACGAGACGAACTTGACATTGACTATCTCCCACTCTCCTCCCTCTTTCCTTTTTCTTCCTTATCTCTCCCTCTTCCTATCCTTTGGAACCCCCCGCTCCCCTTTTTTGGACTGGGTTGTATAAGGGTGCAGCGGTGGCGTAGAGGTAGAGCATCCGCCTCGCGTGCAGAAGGACCGTGGTTCGAATTTTAAAAAAATCTCGCGTATTGATGGAATTGCAGAATGGGGCTTGGGATGCGGCCTGACCCCGGCGACCATTGCCGGTAACGCACTCGCTCACCAGAGCAGGATTGGCCACCCTGGTGTAGTAACGGCCACAACATCCCATGAATACGCCAATTAACCCACGGCCCTCAGTCTCCAGTGGCTGCGAAACAACTGACGACGACGGCGGTCAGACATGTGACGCAGCACAGGGTGCTAAGAATACCTAGGACCCGGACAGGCTGCCATTGGAATCTGAACCTGGCAACGTTTAACACGAGAACCTTATCTAGCGAAGCGAGTCTAGAGGTGTTGTTCGAGGAATTAAAGGGCATTAAATGGGATGTCATAGGGCTGAGTGAGGTTAGGAGGACAGGTGAAGCCTTTACGGTGCTGAAAAATGGACACATCCTTTGTAACCGTGGTCTAGTGGAGAGAAGAGAACTGGGAGTGGGATTTATAGTCAATAAAAGCATAGCTAGCAACATAGAAGAATACTATAGCATAAACGAAAGGGCAGCAGGTCTTGTAATTAGGCTCAATAAGAGGTACAAACTCAAGGTGCTACAGGGCTACGCGCCCACATCCAGCCACGGCGACCAGGTAGTGGAACGCTTCTATGAAGGTGTGGAATCGGCAATGGCTAAAGTAAAAACAGAGTATGCCGTAGTTATGAGGGACTTCAATGCTAAATTAGGCAAGAATCAGGCTGGAAACAAGGCAGTTGGGAACTATAGAGTATCGGCACTCTTTCCTCTCATTGTTATGTGCCGCCGAGATTTCGATTGGTCGGTCGGCACCACGTGATGTTTGTTTACATATGGGCGCAGCCATTTTGTTTTTGGACGCCTCTCCTCTCTCTCTCCTCGGCTGCGCGGGCGCTAGAGCGGCCGGTCGCACTCTGCCCGTCACAACCGGCGGCGGTTCCGGTCGGAGAGATGGCAACACTGCAAGCCAGAAACAAAATGGCCCCCAGACGCCTCCGGGTGCGCGAAGTGGCGGTACTCCTAAGCGTAGCTTATTTAGTGACGCTGCTAGGAACTATGGTCTGGGATGTAGAAATAGCAGGTAGGATCTACTAGTCCAGTTCGCAGAACGGAATAACCTACGCATAATGAATACCTTCTTCTGCAAGCGGGAGACCCGGAAGTGGACCTGGAGGAGCCCGAATGGGGAGCATAAAAATGAAATAGGCTTTATATTATGCGATAACCCTGGCGTCGTGGAGGATGTGGAAGTGCTCGGAAGGGTAAGGTTAGTGACCACCGTATGGTAAGATCTCGAATTAGGCTAAATTTGAGGACGGACCGTAACAAGCAAGTACGAAAGAAGCCGATGAATGAGCTAACAGTAAGACGTAAAGTAGAAGAATTCAGGATTGCGCTGCAGAACCGATATTCAGCTCTTACCGAGGAAGCAGATTTTACGACACAGGAAGCCAGCGACAACCTTACACGCATTATCACGGAGTGTGCAGTAGAAGTCGGGGGCACGATGGCTAGACAGGATACTGGTAAACGTTCCCAGGAGACGAAAGGTCTAATTAGGAAACGGCAAACCATGACAAACTCCGCCCCAGCTGACAGAATAGAACTAGCGGAGCTTTCGAAGTTAATCAATGAGCGTAAGACAGCTGACATACGAAAGTATAATATGGAGAGGATCGAATACGCTGTAAACAACGGAGGTAGCCTGAAAGCAGCGAAGAGGTGTCTTGGCGTGGGGAAAAATCAGATGTATGCACTTAAAGACAAGCAAGGCAATGTCATCACAAATAGGGATAAAATAGTCACAGTAGCCGAGAAGTTCTATAGGGATCTGTACAGTAGCTGGGTCATCCAGGATAATGCCGAACGAGAAATTAGTTCAGAGGAGATAGGCATCCCACCAGTAACGACCCAAGAAGTAAGGAAGGCCTTGAAAGAAATGAAAGGGCGCAAAGCACCTGGTGAGGAGACCTCTTGAAGGACGGTGGAGAAATTGTACTTGAAAAACTGGCAAACCTGTATGCGCAATGCCTAATGACCGCAAGTGTACCGGAATCTTGGAGGAACGCGAACATCATCCTAATCTATAAGAAAGGGGACATGAAGGACTTGAAAAATTACAGGCCGATCAGCTTACTGTCAGTCGTCTACAAGGTACTTACCAAGGTAATCGCTAACAGAATTCCTGCAACCTTAGATTTCAGTCAACCTAAAGAACAAGCAGGGTTCTGTAAAGGTTATTCAACAATGGACCATATTCACACGATCAATGAGGTTATAGAGAAGTGCGCTGAGTATACTGAACCTCTATTATAGCCTTCATAGATTATGAGGAAACATTTGACTCGGTCGAAACATCAGCAGTCATTTAGGCATTATGTAACCAGGGGGCAGATGAGCATTATGTAAGAATACTAGATGATATCTACAATGGGTCTACAGCTAGGTACCATTATCCTCCATAAGGACAGCAGTAAAATACCTATAAGGAAGGGTGTCAGACAAGGAGACACAATCTTTCCAATGTTATTCACAGCATGTTTACAAGAAGTATTCAGAACGTTGGATTGGGAACAGGTGGGAGTAAGGGTTAATGGAGAATACCTCAGTAACCTCAGATTTCCTGATGACGTTGCCTTGCTAAGTAACTCGGGGGACGAATTGCAAAGATTGCTTTCCGCACTGGACAAACAGAGTAGAACCGTGGGCCTGAATATGAATATGCAGAAAACCAAAGTAATGATCAATAACCTCGGGACAGCACAGCGGTTTGAGATAGGTGGCGAGGCAGTGGAAGAGGTAAGCGAATATATCTACTTAGGCCAAGTTGTGACCCCGGATCCCAACCATGAGGCAGAGACAACTAGAAGGATCAGAATGGGGTGGAGTGCATACGGCAGACATTCTCAGATAATGAATGGCAGCCTAACCATTGTCCCCTGAAGAAGAAAGTTATTTACAGCTGCATCTTACCGTTACTCACCTACGGGGCAGAAACATGGAGGCTCTCTAGGAGGGTTCAACTTAAATTGAGAACGACTCAGCGGGCAATGGAGCGGAAGATGATAGGTGTAACATTAACGGACAAGAAGAGAACGGAGTGGGTCAGGTAACAAACGTGTGTTAAGGACATATTAGCAGAAATTAAGAAGAAGAAATGGAGGTGGGCATGGCGTGTAATGCGAAGGTAAGATAACCGTTGGTCATTGAGGGTAACATAGTGCACCCTAGAGAAGGCAAGCGTTGCAGGGGGTGGCAGAGTCAGATGGGCAGATGAGATCAAGAAGTTTGCGGGGATAAATTGGTCGCAGTTAGCACAGGACCGGGGTAGTTGGAGATTAATGGGTGAGACCTTTGCCCTGCAGTGGGCGTAGATAGGCTGGTGGTGATTTCATTTCATTTCATTTCATTTATTTTACCCTCAAGGCCAGAGGCATTACAGAGGGGAGTGGGTTACAAACACAAAAGAACAGATAGTACAATGCAGCAAAAAAGGTAGTGTATAACAGGTCTATGTGGTTCCTAAAGTAACAATGTTAGCTAAAGGTATGCGAAACTGTTGATGGTTTTCAATGGCGGCGATTGGTCCGGGAAGGTGGTTCCAGTCATATGCTGTGCGAGGCATGAAAGATTAAGAACAAGATTTTGTGCGACAGGACATGATTGCAACTTTATGACGGTGATCAATGCGGGCAGAAACATATGAAGGCGCAGAAACCAAGATGGAACGCAAGTAGGGATTGTGATAGTATATTCTATGAAATAAACAAAGACGAAAATACTGACGACGATGGGCGAGCTGGGGCAAATGCAAGGTATTTTTCATGGATGTTACGCTAGATGCTCTACTGTAATTGCCTGTAATAAATCGCGCAGCGTTGTTTTGAACGAGTTCGAGAGATTTGATTAAAATTTCAGTGCCAGGATCCCATATTGGTGCAGCATATTCTAATTTAGATCTTACCAAGGATGTGTACAAAAGTGTCTTAAGAGAAATAGGAGCAGATGAAAAGTTACGGCGAAGGTATCCAAGCATGCGGTTGGCGTTGTTAATTATTTGTTCAATATGCAATGCCCAAGAAAGCGACGACGTTATGTGAACCCCTAAGTAGCGATACGACGTTACGGCTTCAAGCGGGACGTTGTTGAGATGATAAATGGCTGGAGAACATGAAATCCGTGAGACACGCATAGTTTTACATTTAGTAGTGTTTAGTTCCATGTGCCACTTCCTACACCATGCGGATACCGCGTCAATATCATGCTGAAGCATGTTAGTGTCGTTATCGTTGATTATTTCGCGAAAAATAACGCAATCATCGGCAAATAGGTTAATACTAGAAGAGACACAATCAGGTAGATCATTAATATAAATTAAAAAGAGAAGGGGGCCTAATACCGAGCCTTGAGGCACGCCAGAGTGAACAGGGCTAGGAGATGATTCTTGGTCATTACACGTTACGTACTGTGAGCGGTTCAGAAGAAATTGTTTTATCCAGAAAAAAGTGTTACTGTCTATGTTAAGTTGACTAAGTTTGAAGAGAAGGGATTTATGGCATACTTTATCGAACGCTTTTGAAAAGTCAAGAAAAAGGCAATCTGCGCATGAACCACGGTCAAGAATGGTATTAAGTTTATGAGTGAAGCAAAGTAACTGAGTTTCGCAAGAGAAAGTCTTCCTGAAACCGTGCTGATAAGGCGAGAAAAAAGAATTTGTTTCAAGGAAAGTTACTAAGTGGTAGTACAAGATATGTTCTAAGATTTTACATGGGATGCTGGTTAACGATATGGGTCGGTAATTGTTAGGCGAGTCTTTTTTACCGGACTTATGGATGGGCACCACCTTCCCGACCTTCCAGTCAGCAGGGACCGTGTGTCTGTCTAGTGACTGCTGAAAAATATGAGCCAAAATAACCGAGGAATGCAATACAGTGTTCTTAAGAAATTTTGAAGGGATAAGGTCAGAGCCGGGACTTGATGACACTTTCAATGATTCAATAATTTTGGCAACACCTTGTGGATCAATTATGACAGGGGTTATTGGCGGGGTAATATATTCGGTCTCACAGGAAGGTAAATCGCGAGAAGAGGTTACAAAATTTTGAGAAAATACACTGTTAAGTACGGATGGACAGTCAACATTCGGTATAGAAAGGCCACTGGAATCGACTAGCTGTATAGTGTTACGCTCTGGGGGATTAATAACGCGCCAAAACTTTTTAGGATCGTTAGTAAGCATAGAGGGCAATGTATGTTGAAGATAATTATTTTTCGCACGTTTTAAACTCGTCAACGAGGCGTGTTAGGCGTCGTCAACGTAGGCGTTGTGATGATGATGATGATGATGTATAAGGGTGAACTCCTCTGTGAGTTCAATAATATCCCCCGTTCTTTTCTCTTCCCTTATTTCTTAATCAATCACTACCACCACCCTGCCCGGGATTGCAATTGTGTCCAATGCGAGTTCTGTGCCATGCGTGCTGACAACGCTAATGGCATGCGCATACTTTTGAGGTTACCGTGCAGCATCTGTTAGCGAACCGCTGGTTTGTTGTCTTCGTAGCATTTTCTTATAAGAAAATGCTACGAAGACAACAAACCAGCGGTTCGCTAACAGATGCTGCCAGAAAATGCTACGAAGACAACAAACAAGCGGTTCGCTAACAGATGCTTGCCCGGTAACCTCAAAAGTATGCGCATGCCATTAGCGTTGTCAGCACGTGGCCCCGGCTGTCCTTCCGTGCGCATTGAATACGGGATGCACTATTTCTAGAGATGGGAGCAACGGTGATAAGTTGGCGTAGGGCAAGGGTGGTGCGCTGTTTACTAAACGAGTTTTCTTGTGCGTCGTCGTAGCCAAGGTGACTTAGCGTATGGCGACCCGTTTTGGTGAGTTTGAGCCTTTCGAGCTGGCTGCTCTTGTGGGTTTCCGCGAGTTCCTCTCAGGTGTTGTGCAGACCAAGTTTGATTAGCTTGTCGCCAGAAGTTGTCGGGGTAGGCCAAGTGCAAACCTGTAGGCCTTCCGGATAAGGATATTCAGTTTGTCGCGCTCGCTATTCTTGAGACTGAGGTATGCTAACTTTAAGATATCTCGCACTTTTTTCTAGGTCAGTGAACTTAAACCAAAAAGTGTTAAAATAAAAAGTTCTTCTTTAATCTTGTTTTGTCTAATTTGTGAACAAAATGGTGCGAGAAAATGTCATTTCCGGGTTCATAATAACAAAAAGAAAAGGAAAACTGAATAACATTTATTAAGATACTGTGCAGCTTTCGTATCTTCTCGTGATTCTTTGCTCCGTGTTCTGCCCCCAACTCGTCCCCTGATGACCCCCGTACGAAGACCCAAATTTTCTGCATGCTCTAGGTGTTTTTTCAGTTAACAATGGCCTGGCAAGGGTAGTGTGAGATGGGGTTTGCACTCTCCCTCCCAAAAAAAAAAAAATCACTGATCATCTCCGACGAGTCATCTCTAATGATTGAGAGATCATCCTCTCCCTCTCTCCTTCCCTTAATTCTTCCCCTTCTTGTAGTTGGGGAAGGGGAAGAAGGGAAGGAGAGGGGGAGGTGATGATCTCTCAATCATTAGAGATGACTCGTCGGAGATGATCAGTGATTTTTGGGGCGAAGCACCTTAGGGCCGAGGCTTGTCCGTCCGGCGTCCGTGCTCACGGCACAGCACCGTGTAAATCGAAACATCTGTTCACAAAGGTACACGAAAGGTTAACAAGAACAAAATGAAAGGTTCACAAAAGGTTAGAAAAGAGAAGAGAGAGAGAGAGAGAGAGAGAGAGAGAGAGAGAGAGAGAGAGAGAGAGAGAGAGAGAGAGAGAGAGAGAGAGAGAGAGAGAGAGAGAGAGAGAGAGAGAGAGCTGCGATGCAAATGCGTATATAAGCGCGTTCCAGACCGGACATTCTCGTTCTGCCATGGATGAAAACGAACGTAAGGCGCGGCATGCGGCCGCTCAACGTCTACGCAGACAACAAGCTACCCCGGAGGCTGAGAACTCGGGAAGTGGAGGCAAAACGGCAAAAACGCCAAGCGGACCCGGAGTTGAGTGCTCGGGAAGCAGCGGCTCAACGGCAACGCCGACAACAAGCTACCCCGAAGTATATACTGTACACACGCGTTGTCAATCATTTACATGCGCCAGTGGGCAATGTCACGGATGATTTGCGGTAAGAACGATCCCCAGTGCTTCGCCCACTCGTCATGATTCACTTCGTGGAGCTGCGTGAATTTCAGATATTTTGGGAGGAGGAGTGTAGACCCCGTATCACACTACCCTTGCCAGGCCATTGTTAACTGAAAAAACACAGGCATGCAGAAAAATTCGGTATTTGTACGGAAGGTCATCAGGAGACACGTTATAGGGCAGAGCTCGCAGCAAAGAATCGCGAGAAGATGCAAAAGCTGCACTGTGCCAAATGAGGTGTTTCAGGTCTCAAAAAAAACGTTTTGCTGGCAATGGGGACAGTGCGGAGAGGCTGGAGAGTCCACGTGCAACTATTTCTGCAGTGTGGAGGATGTAATGGCAGCACTATGCCTTGTTAACAAAGACTTCTGCGGAGCGGTGTAGGGTGGGTACACCATGCAGGTAACCCTGCTAAGTCTTCTGAGCGAGCCGCTTTCTGCGAGAATGTCAAGCATGATCCAGTTGGAGGCGCGGATGTAGACCTGGATCAGGTACAAGATCAGGAGCAATCAAGGGAGGTGTAGACTGAAGGCTCTCCCGCGCTGCATTATGAGCAGCGTGATCACATTCCCCGGAATCCAGTCCACGGCTGCGTTTTGTTTCGGGTCAGTAGGATTACCATGGCCTGGATGTGGTGAACGGTAGGGTGATCAGAGTAAGCCCTATTGCATTCTCTGATGGCAGTGTGGGAATCAGTGAGGAGGTGGACCCTGGTAGGTGGTGGTGCACGAGCCATGTAGGTCATGTGATCCAGGGCTCCTAGGAGACCGTTTAGCTCGGCTTGGAGAGACGACGGGGTGATGGTAGCCATAGTAGTGGCGCCGCTAAGATCAGGGCGTTCTTCGCAGTGCCACGCCAAACCGATAGAGTTGTCTTGTAGGCTGGCGTCTGTAAATATGTCCACCTCGTTTGGAAGTCTCTGTTTTATGCATCGGCGGAGAGCGCGCAGGCGCGGAACGACGCTAGCTCCAGGGATACCCGAACAATGAGAAGAAACCACGGTACCTCGAGCCCAAGGGGCCTCCCCCTTGGGCTCGAGGTACCGTGGTTTCTTCTCAACGGAGGAGATGGCATGGGCCCGATTGGGCGCGTTTGAGAGTTCCATGCAGTAATAGCAGCACCCTGGATAGTGAGCGTGCGCCGGAGTTGATGGTGTTTTCGCGTCTCTTCAAGAATGTCTGGCAGGGGAGGCAGAGGAGCAGCTGAGAGGCGCACGCACCAAAGACAAAGTTGTCGGGCCTGAAAAGCTAGCCGAAAGGTTCAGACAACACAGAGTCCATGGTTCCCGGCTCCAAATCCAGCAGGATATGGTCTTCGGCACGTACTTGCCTCCTACAAAGTAACAGAGGCATGGTCAGCATAAAGGCACCGGCCACAAGCACTGCCTTCCAAAACAAAGACTCTGAAACAGTGGCACCGATAAATGGACATGGGCAAAAATGCAGTCTCGACTACGAGATGTCCCGCAGTACAAAGCATAAACATGTTTGATCCTTTAGATTATTAACCGTACCGCACCAAACCTTAAGGAGTATGTAGCAGGCACAGCGAACACGTAAAGCTCATCAGGGAACGTAACATTGCTGAAAAGAACCGTGCAAAAGGCCCCCAGCGGAGGCCTTGTTGTGGTACACGTTTATGCGCTGGAGCTGGAGGTCAGAGTCGCCGTTGTAGCTGCCAGCGGTGTCGATGCCGTGCTCGTCAGAGATCACCTCCCAGAACTGCACGCAAGAAGAGCGGCGGCGGATGAGCATTAGGTGGGCACAGAAGTGTGAATCAAGCTCAATTTGCGTAACAGATTGTAAGAAAGATATCGTACGAGGCTAAGTAAACTTCCGCCGTTAGTGCACACAGCGCACACCAAGTCAAAGAAGTTCAGATGTAAAAAGAACCGCAAAGAGAACAAGGAACCAACAGCTCAGGACAAAAGCGGCCCAGGATCTTGGCATCCTGGATCCTGGCCCAGGATCTTGGCATCCCTGTTCAATACGCCAAAACGTATTGAACCTGGATTTGAACCCCCCCTACTCCCCGACACCCCCCCATGAAGGATTTCGACGGGAAGCGTATTTTGTAGCGCAAGCTACACTAGACTACCTCGGCGCTCTTCGCGGGGTGACCGGTTTTGACCTTGACTGCTAGAGGCCAAACCTCACCTCCTTCCGCAAGCGCCCGGCACGGAGCAGCGGCCCGATGGCGGGGAGAAATAGGCTTATTCTTGGATGAAACTAGCGTGAACTTAAGCAAAGACAAGGAAAGCGAAAAACAAGGACGACCGTTGGTCTAAAAACTTAAGTTTAATATCAGGAAGGGTGTATATACACACTTAACACAAAATAATGAGAAACACTGCGCATGAGCAAAACAATTATACAAAAGCCACGGTGATAAAGCAACTAGATAGACAGCGGCTACAGTCAAGGCCCACGCAGATATGTAATCTCTGTGGGATGAAGACACACGCTTGCTTGGCAGATACACCTGTATATTCTTTCTGCTATTCCTCACTGTTCAATAGAGTTTTCTCCTCCTCCTCCTCCTCCTCCTTTTTTCTATGTGGAACGCTTCCACAATTTTGCGGGGCGTTTGTTCACAGTGCCTAAATAAAATGTCAGTGGCAGAAAAATTAGGTTTACATCCGCGGCACTTAGTTCAATGTGAAGAAAGGTGGGATGACGGGGGGCCCTTTAATGACAATTCATGCTCTCTCAAGCGCACGTTGACACAACTTGTGTTCCACTTCCTTTGTCTTTGCGCTGGTCTCATCCAAGAATATATCTTTCCAACTATCCCAGCTTGCAACCCTCATGCCGAGAGATTAGGCGAGGAAAGAACGGAGACATGCGCGGAACCCGTGTCGCCACCTGGCGGAGGAAGACGAGGAGCCGCCGCCTCAGCGATAATCGCGCGCCACAAATGGAGGCCAGGAGGCCACGTGCGGTGCAGAGCCGTGTGCGATGGAGGAAGACGAACATCCAGCTGTTGTCGCTCGCACAGCGGCGAGGCTTAATAGACGCCGTGAGGCGAAAAAAGATGATTAATAAGCAGTGTATTCACTGCAAACATGTTTGTATATCATTGCGAAACCAGACCTCGACCACACCTCGACAATGGGCCCAGCCAGGGCAGTGATGCTCTCGCTGTCAACTAGAGTTAACCAAAACTAAACCACTGCATTTTTTTTTCTTTCACTTCACCCACTATCATTCATTATCATCGTCAGGGAACGTTGGCTTTCCAGCAGGGCGTGTTGGTGCACAACGGTATCAGTGAGGACACTAAAGTTTCGCTTTAATGAGAGGCAGTTATCAACATCCAGGTCACTATATGTCCGCCATAACGTCATCGGTAAAAAATACGCGGCACAATCGCTAACTTTTTTTCGAGGTACAAATCCCATAAACTGTTCAGTAAAGATCTTGAAGGCGGCCCAGCATGCCGCCCAAAAAATAATAATATGCACCCATTTGCTGTTTTTCCTTCTCTATTTTCGCCTGGTTTCACTAAGTGACTGTGTCATTCAGAACACCGATTTTGGAGCAGCCCACCAGACGCTGGGCGATATTCGGCTGAGAAGTTTGGATACCTGTGGCTAGTACATTGGTCGATTTGCAGCGGCCTCCTTACTTTGTATTCACTTGCGCAAAACGACGAAGACAGGAGAACACGCACAGCTCCTGTGCCTTTGTCTTTTTGCGGAAGTGAACGTGCAGCACGGAATACCGACTCGCCCAAACTCACACCCTATATTGAGGCATCTGCCCAGCGCAAGAGGCCTATTAGGCATGCTACGATAAAGGTCAAGAAACAATATACACGTACAATGTGCGCCCCATATTAAAATAACACTTGCTATGCCCGGGGAACTTCAGTACATGAGAACGACCAGTACGGTTACTGACAGACAGTTATAAATTCGCCATAAAACCAGCCGACTTAAGTTAGAAATTACAATGGCCTAGAATACCAGACTGGCGAAAATTCCTAATACTGTGCCTGCCTTATAGCATAACCACCTACAGAACAGGCATTGCCTTTTATTTCGAGCTGTGCGATCCTCTATGGCAATGGTAGATCTGTGTTTATTTGTTCCTGTTCTGTTGCGATATAAGGGAGACGTATGTCTGTAGTGTAATTTTCGCGTCGTAACTGTTGTGGTAGCCACGACTGGTGTTGGCTTTTGCTCCAGGGAGCGCCTGCCTCTTTCTCCATCGTGCGGGGTTTTGTGCTCCCATGAATATTCTTCTGGGGGATACTTCCGTGAGCGAACACGTAGATGCTTTCAAGTCCCTGGTAGTAGAGACAGCACGGACAACAGATGCGTGTCCAGTGGTCATTATTTCCACGGAAGGCGAGACAACGTCTTGAAAGTGCAGCCCATACCAAGGAACATGCACCAGATTCATCATGAGGGCAAAGAGGCCATAGAAAAACAGCTGAAGAATGACTGCAACACTCTATACACAAACACCGCCACGCCAGTTTGGGGGCATCATGTAAATAGCAGTCACTGATTCGGATGGGAACCTCAGAAATAGCGCATCGATCAGATGCAGCGACCCAACCCAAGCAGAAGAATCAGTCATCGCGCTCGCAATAACCACGAAAAACCACATAAATATAATAACAGGCTCACAGGAAGGCTGCATTAACTACGCCAGTCGTAGGATAGGACAATCAGCCATCAGGATCTTTATAGTCAATGAGAGCTTCCTTCTGGGCTAGTTGGTTATTTCTTGTAAAACACACTGCGCTAAATTGAAATTGTGAAGACGAAGGACGGCGGAACACACGATGCAGACTTACGAAAGCGCATCGTAAGTCTGCATCGCGTGTTCCGTCGTCTTTCGTCTTCGCAATTTCAATTTAGCGCAGTGTGTTTTTAGAAGAAATCAGGATCTTAAATGGCAACAAGAAAATCGGACGACAAGCAGACAAGCATCCGTTCATGCAGGGGAGCGAAGGCGCACACGCCACCGCCCGAGCACTTCTACTCCTGGCATTCAAACACACGGCTACTCGAACATGCTGACCACTTCTCCAGATATTCCAGAGCAGTATATCTAGCGTCGCTAAATAAAAGCGTAGCTTATTTAGCGACGCTAAGTATATCTTCCCACTACTACTTGAGATATTCTCGGGCACTGCATCTTCTCACCTCTACTCTCCGCGAAGTTACCGCGAATTATTGGTCCCACCCTGACCACCGCCCACAGAAGGGGCCATATCACTGGACCCGGAGTGCTGGTTTCGGATGCCCCTCGGGATTCAACGAACCCAGCGTCACTGTTCCATTGACTGCGGCTCGGCGTACCTTTTACTCATCGCTACCAACACCTCGTCGGGGGTGCGAGTGGCCCCGACTGCGAAGTGTCTCATATACCACAGGTTATTGTAAATGTACTGTGCAACTGTCCCCGCTACGTGCATCACCGTGGAAAGTTAGCCACGTCGTTTGCCCGGTTAAACAATCGGACATTGTCTGAGGACGTTCTGCTGTGGGACCCGCAGTTTTCAAACAGGGCGTTTAAAAGCAGTGCTGGCATTCTTGAAAAGAGGCGGCTTGGCTTCTAGGTTACAATTCAAGCCCCGTTGTGGTGATCTACTAAATATGTATCTGTACATGGTATACGATTTTTTTGTATATAGTTACACCCTCACCTCTATGTCAATCATCATACGTATGACCGAATGAATGAATTAACGTAGAGGGAAACGAATCTATGCTCGTTTCCCTCTTCTTCCTCCCTCTCAGAGAGTAGCAAGCCAGAACCTATACGATCAGGGTGACCTCTGTGCTTTCCTTCCTTTCATTAAAATTACTCATACTATGTGCCCCTTGGCAAAGAACTGAACAAGGGGGAAGAAACAATACTGAGAAGATTGCAGGCAAACACGACCTCAAGTCCTAAAAGAGTGCAATGCTATATTCCGAAATCGAGAGCATGACGGAATCGCGTCTGGCCGGGAGGGTACATTAGGAAGTTTGGACTGGTCGGCGTCTCTTTTTCGTTCCTAATGCTATATTCCCTGTCCTCTAGGGCCTCATTGCTTGTACTACTGTGTAGACGCGGGCCTATACCGGATACGGCGTGCGCTTACGAAAACAATACGGAAATACCTAAGGTAATGTAATACACAATTGAGCCGTGGGAGGAAATGCTGTCCTGCGTACACCCGAAGGTTCAGCAGGAGCTGATCGTAAGGCCAAGAGAGTCAGCGAGGTCCAAAGGACTTCCAGAATAGGTGAACCGATACCGATTTTAGATACAAATAAAGAATGTTTTCATCCTCCTCCTCCTACTCATCATCATCATCATCACAACTCACTGAGAGGCGATGCTCACGCATTCTGACAGCATGAGGGAATGTTGCCGAAACTTTGTCTCGAATGTCCGCGATTGTTCGCCAAGAACGCTATTGTTTCTATACTTTTGTATTGGGAGTGGGCCGGTTACTTGATAAGGTGAGCGCATGTGCTGACGTAGATTTTCGTGTTTAAGTGTACATACCAAACTTACAGTTGGTACCGAAAAATGTTTAATAAAATCCTTGTAGTCAGTATTCGTCCTATGTATGTCCTTCTTCTTGTCTCCATGTTAAGACTGCACTGTTTTGCCGACATAATACCTGACTAGCCTAATCGTCCTTCGTTCCCCATATATTTGTCTGCAATTTAATTGAGCCCAGTAGGATAGAAAAAAAAACAAGTTTTATTTCTCCTTCCGCGCCCTCAAAACCCATGGAGTCGCTTGAAAAGCTTTAGGGGTAAAACAACTTCAATTAACCCACTTTCCATTTACATCTTTATCTATAGTGCGATAGACAATCATCGCTGACCGCAAAACGAAACAGAGAACGGCAGCGTTCACTGTTCGCGCGACTACGAAACTACGAAACCGAAACTGTTGCGCTTTTGGATTGTAGCCGGCGCAGAAGCCAGTGTGCCGTCTTCGTATCACGCAACCACTATGGTCCCTAGAAATATGACCTAGTCTGCCGTCCGCGTGCCTTGTTCGCGCCGCTGATGCACGCACAGCGCTGCGCAGAGGGCGCTGCCAGCAATCGGAGTGCCCGAGCGGCGGGAGCAAGAGCGGCCGCCGGCCGGCCTGTGCCACGCGCTACTGCCGCGCGCATGGGGGTTTGACGGCCAGGTAGAGCGGTGAAATCCAGCGGCGGCTCAGGGTACATCAGCTCACAATTGAAGCTGCGATAGAACTACTATAGATCCTTTTAATTTCGGCGGCCCGAATTTTTCGCGAATCGAGCGGAGCCTAGGCTATTTGCGGACGCTTACCTTCGCGAGTGAGACCGAAAGATGAAACCGCAGCAACGAGAGTAGCCGTTTCGCTACCACCGCTGGAACCATTATTTCGCGCATTGTTGAGACAGTGAGATCCGTTCCAGGAGAGCCCGGCGGCGCCACACGCAGTGTTTGTGCTAATTGTGAAAACTACGTGGTTATCCCCTAACGTCATGTATTGAAGGTGGTTTGCATGTACCCGTCCTGGCTGACTCGAGAAAAAAGAAGAAAAAAAAAAGCTGTAGTGAAATGCTTTACCAAAGAACCCGTTCCTAAATACTTCTGGCCGAGCCCTCCTATTTCCTCTATGAGGGTGGGAGGTAAAGCAAAGCATATGGACATTGGAATAAATGAGCCTTAACAGCTTATCTTTTTAATTTCAAACAGCCGCAAGTAAAATGATTGGCCATAACACAGATGTTCTCCCTTGTTGCTTTCCCTGCGTGCGTCTCGCGATTCACTCTGAGTATGCGGGCGATCAAAAAAAGAAAACAAGAAAGCCCTGTGTAATGAAGAATGCAAGCGCAGTTACTGTTTGGCAGCCTGATTCTAGTGAAAAAGTTTCCCGCACTCTTCAAGTTAGCGAATTTTCCAAATCGTGGAATTCACAAAAATTACAGGCGCTCAAAATAGAAGCTGAACGGATGAACTCGATCCGATCGCCGCCCTTTTTTCTTCGGCTGGCTGTCCGTTTCTGTCCGTTGATTGAAAGTGCCAAAAATATCAAATGCATGTGCGTACATTTTATTACTTTTATTCGGCATTTACATTTGACAGATATTGCCAACTGAGGAGGCAGCGTTCGACAAGCGATGGGGCCTAATTAATGAACGATGCGAATTGGTCAGATTCCGTTCAACCTTCAAAGCATATACAGTAATCCCTCGTTATAACGAAGTCAGCAGGACGGCGGAAAATTTAGTTATAAGCAGTATTTCGATATAAGCAACCGCTCAAGAAGAGCTTAAGCAATTGAGCTTTAATTGCACCACAACTGCAAGGAACCAAAACACAATGTATTCAGAGAAGAACAACTTTATTCGGGTGCAAAAAGGTAAGTGAGTTTTGGCTGTTTCAAGTTTTTGTCGGGCACGAACAACCCCATCTCCGATTTGACCAGCAATGCATGAGGCCGTGGTCGTCGCCCATAAAAGTGGAAATGACTGTGGCCAATTTATAGGGAGGCGTGCGGGCGTCACGGAATGATACGCGAAACCGCCGCAAATGCCGTGGCTAGAGTCTATGGTTGTGCTTGATGCGCTCAAAAAACGATTACCCGCTCACTCTGGGTACACAGCGCAATCATGAAAACTGACGGTTTAGCACTAGAGGATTAGCAGGATCACTGGGCAAATTTTCCCCCAGGTGTGCAGCCGTGAAGTTTGAAAACAAGCGCTTTTCGGCGATCCCTCGTCAACGACACTGCTAATTTTACGGTTCGAGTGTCGGTGTTCGCACACCGTCGCGCCCACGCCATTGACGAATGTCTACGAACAAAATTTAAGGACCGTACCACGCAGTTGGACCGTTTGTTTAAGGTCGGTTGACGAAATCGAGCATAAACTGACTCCAGAAAACCGCCCGGGGAAAGACGAGCTTGCGTTGACCGGCCATGTTGACCGCCTGATTTGCTCGGCACTTCGCTCTAAGCGGGTCAGGCTCTTCGAGCGCTTCGAGTAATGCGGCCTAAAAAGCATGCGTTCGGGGTTGGGACCAGAAGGAATTTCGAATAAAGCGATACTTTGAATAAAGCGATCTCGTTATAACGAGGGAATACTGTATTTGACTCCCAAACAAAGAAAAGTGAGGATGGTTCCAAAGCGCCTAAAAAAATTATGACGTGCCCACACACAACACAAATATTTTCACGCGCTATATATTCACGAGTTCGCGGGTTCGATTCCGGGCCGTGGCGGCCGCTTTTCTGATGGAGGCGAAAAGCAAAAACGCCCGTGTGTACGTGATTTCGGCACATTTTAAAGATCCCCAGGTGGTAAAAATTAATCCGGAGCCCTCCACAACGGCGCGCCTCATCGCCTGCGTTGCGTCGGTGCGTTAAACCCTACAATCAACCAATTACCTATATATCCACGGAAGTGTGCGGCGGGGGTATACACAAAAACGCTTCTTTGTTAGGTAACGTAGTCGAAATACCGCGTGATGTGCCCCAGGTAGCAAAAGAATCCGTGCTGACAGTGTTTCCCATGCCCCCCAGAATGTGTCGAAACCTTTTGCCCGGAAGAGGATATCGAGGATAGAGCGCAGTGACACAATTCCATGGTTTGGCGGCTCGATCGTTCTTAATTCGCAAAAAGCGTACTGGCATCAATTCATGCTTCGGTAACTAACTCTTCGTATTCGTAGGAACCAATTTATTTGACTAATCTGTTTTGTAGAGGACGAAAATGCGCCCTTAAAATCGGCTGAAAGAGCCCATACCTACGAATGCAGCACAGCGAAGCGCCGTCCGCTGCACTGTTCCACACGCCGACACTGGCCGGCCGCGCTCCGACTGCGTGCAGCGCCGCCGCTGCATGCATCACGGAGGAGCACCTTCGCGGCCGCCGGACGGCAGACAGCAGATATTTCTAGGGACCATACAACCACGCAACCACGACACCGGCACACCGGCAGCGTTCTTCGGACCACAACCGCATAACAAGAACATGTTGAAAGAGATGAGAGTTCGCGTTTCGTATTTCCTGCCAACTTCATATGTTTGGTTCGTATCTTGTTTGTGCGGCTGAGAGGCGGTTGATCCACCACTCCTGAATGAACTCTACTGTGGAAAAAAAGGAACGTTGTTTCTTTTCGGGGTGTTTACGGCCGCGTCAGTAACAGGGGCGCACTGCTTTCGAGGTACGTCGGGCATCCACGACGGTTTTGTGTTGCCAATTGATGTGCGACACCGTCTACCCTTGCGCCTGACGAAGCTGTGAAGGCCACGCGGTAAGGCGGTAAGGCGTCATCCCGATTTCTCCAGAACATTCTCGTGCAACCGGTGACCATGGGGTCGGAAGGCGCGGTTAGGGAGGTCATCGAGCTGTTTGGGGACCCCGACGAGCTTGCCGAGAGTCAGGAGCTGATCGTCCTGATTCTGGAAGAACCCTGGACGGACAAAGGGCGTTCAGTTCCGAAGGGCATGATGCTTGGCCCGGATTCGCGGCGTCTCTGCACGAGCGAGGCGGCCTTCAGAGCCACCCCTGCGTTCCTGACCAAGCAGCGTTTCTCGGCCGCGGCGTTCGCCGGCTGCTCCAAGTTCGACTCGTCGCAGGCGTTCCTGGACACCGCCAAGAGCGTCTTGCAAGTCGCGCACACGCTGGTCCTCGTGCATAACAGGTAAGCGCATGGAGTCTTTGGTTCTGCGTCAAGTTGAAGATCGCCGTGATCAGCTGGCGTAGGGTTCTTCTGTTGAAGACAACAGCAATAATAACAAATATAATAATAATAATAATAATAATAATAATAATAATAATAATAATAATAATAATAATAAGCGACCCGCCGCGGTGGCTCAGTGGCTAAGGCGTTGCGCTGCTGAGCACGAGGTCGCGGGTTCGATTCCCGGCCGCGGCGGCCGCTTTTCTGATGGAGGCGAAAAGCGAAAACGCCCGTGCGTACGAGATTTCGGCGAACGTTAAAGATCCCCAGGTGGTCAAAATTAAACCGGAGCCCTCCATTACGGCGCGCCTCATCGCCTGCGTTGCGTCGGCGCGTTAAACCCTACAATCAATCAATCAATAATAATAAGCGTTCGTATTTCAATCTGTGTGCCTGTCTATCACAGGGATAAGCTAGAAATGTTTCTCGTGTCTACGCTTGCTCGGTCTGGTGGATTTCTCATGCGATCTTGCATGATTGGCTGCCCGTTTTCGCGCTCGCAGCCAATCGCGTGGGACCCCGCGAGACACCAGCCCCACCGGAAGTTTGCAGGCACTCGGTGCTCGTCTTCTTCCCGTCGTAGGCTAATTTTTTCGAGTTTAGTCATGTGCCAAAAAACCCCGCGTAAACACACTTTATTCAGCTTAAACGGAATAAAAAGGCAGGTAATGGCAAATAGGAGGAGATGGGTGAAGGAGAGCAGAGGCGTTATTATACCTGGCAGGGCGACTCAGTCTGTCGTCCGTTGTCATTTGCAGCGAAGGAAGCAAATATTTGCCAACTCGTTCACACGTACATTGCGGGCGCCCCGCTGTCGACACCGCAACTCAGTACTCAGTTACGAAGGCCGAACCGTCCCCTAACGTTAGTGAGTAGTAAAACGAACCTTGAACCACGGCCGGCATGGAGAAAAGACGTCCGGTTTAGACTCTCCTCCTCCCACGCTCCTTTTACTTACGGCCTTCGCAATACCGGCTCGACGCATGGGATTTTTTTCTGACGCGTAGTTGGGGGGAGGGGGCTGACCGCACGAGGGCAGCACCACCTCACCGCAACCTCCGCATCGCCGCGTCTCCGCGCAGGGCAAGAGCGAGGCAGCCTGAGCGTCGACAACGTAACCAGTGAGCTTTCGCGGTGGCATTTCCGCATGAAACGGGGTACAGTTGGTGCAACTGATAGGGCCCAGATTTTTTTTTAATGCAGAGCATTTCAGTAACTCACGATGTCACCCGCGTTGGCGTCCGTAGTCCGCACCGCACCCCTCCCTACTATATAAAAAAAAGAAATACTATCCGGCGCCAGGTTTCGATCCCTCGACCATGCGGGCGGAACGCAATGTACAGTTACTCTAACCACTGCGCCACAAAGCCGACACAGAATGCGAGGCTATGAACGCGCCTTATATCGTTGACTCATTCAAATTACTGCTGACGAGCGCTCTCTCGTCAGCAGTTGCCACAAGTGCAACAACATTAACGTAACGCAAACTGCTTAACGTCGTGCGCCCCCGGAAATGCTCTGCATTTGATCGTGCCCCTCGCGAGGGGGATGTTTCAACGCGTCTTCCTACTGGCCAGTACACTCGTCGCCATCTGTCGGATGTTGTGCGAACCCTTTGCGGCTGATGGCGCGCGATTTGAAACGACATTTGCATATGATCAAACTGAAAGGCTCTCCAAGAAAAACAAATACCAGGGCCAGAGTTTCTGCAGTGGATGTATTTTACTCTGGTTTTTACTATATCAAGAGATCGACGCACAGGACTTCTAGAATGGGTCGAATTACATTTAATATAGGTTGTGTTCTGCGTCGTTGGGCTGGATTAGATAAGGTGTGTTGCAGTTGGGCTGGATTTGGGTAGGTTATGACGCGTTCGGTTAGGTTACGCTATAGGTTCGGCGAGGTTATGTTACGTTAGGTTACGTTGGGACGTAATATTATTCAGTAACCTTTAGGTCAGCCAGCTTTTATGGAAACTGCCGAGAGAATTTCCCGGAGGTAATTCTCACGGCTGCCGTAGGATTAGACGCAGCCAAAAAAAAAAAAAAAGCCTTCAGATTTTCCTGTTCTGGTATATCGTTATTATACGCAAGGCAGTTGTTTACGCAATAAGATCAGAGCAAAAGTTGTTCGCGTAATATGTACTATATTTGCTTGCAACATTCCCGACTTGAGACACACCGTGACACATAAAGCTTTATTTTATGCCCAGCTTTATACAATTTTACGAAAGAAGCATATCCTGTATGACTATACCTGAATAACAAAGCAACACACCCCACAATAACTGCCTGATATAGACGTGTAAAACGCACAAAATAACAGCAATGACGAAAGAGGACGACAGGGATGAGCGCTACTTCCAACTAGCATTTATTCGTAGCTCAGGGATGCGGGTTCGATTCCCGGCCACGGCGGCTGCTTTTTTGATGGAGGTGAAAACCGAAAACGCCTCTGTGTTTGAGGTTTCGGCTGTCGTTTGAGATACCCGGGTGGTCAAAATTAATCCGGAGCTTTCCACTACGGTGCACCTAATCGCCTGTTTAGTGCCGGTGCATTTAATCCCATAATCAACCAGTAAACATTTATTCGTAAGAACGCTCATATGTTACACAAAAAATGCGCACATCAGCGAAAAATTAGATTCCGCAGCGTATATAACCATCTGACAGGCAGCAAAATGGCATTATGTTTTGACTCAGCTCGTGTTCTTAAGTACAGATAACAACTAGGCAACAACCGACAACTGTGTGACAGCCGGTGCCACACACAAAAAAGAAAAAAAAAAACAACGCAGAGAAAGCAGGGTGTGGCCGTTTGGAATTATTCAGGGGCAAGATATACAATTTATTTAACCGATAATCCCAATGACGGTATACTTATGCGAGTGTGACCAAGGCGAGCCATCTAAAACGTCGCAATGGTTTCCCTTGCGAGCTGGTTTTTTTGCTTTGATATCCCTACAGACTCATTAAAGAGAAGCGTGCATTCGCATTTCCGGCAATGTGCACCGTGAGTTGCAGTGTATATAAAAATATATATATATATATATTCCTTGTGAGCTGTGTTCCTCCCCCGCTGTGCAAGTTTTTCCGGTTGATTTCTCGGAAAAATTGGTGAGTCCTCATTATTTATATACAGCTTGGCAATGCTCCTTGACAAATCGTAAATCCGATTGTTGAGGGGATAGCAGTTCAACGGTGAGGCTTCAACTGACCAAATAATGCTAGCTTGTTTGAAGGCAACAGCACTACCATAAGGCGGTCGCTTAACTATCTTTTATGTGGTTATTGTTCCGCCAGCGAATCAACAACAAGGCGACTAAAAATCGTCTGCTCCAAATCGTCTGCCCCGAGAAGCCGCGGCTCATAGCTACGCCGTGCTTGCATGACTTCACATCCGGGTGTTCGCTTTTAGCCAAACAGGGCTTGCTCAAAACGGATCCACTTTTGAAACGGACACAAAACGGACAGAACACGAGAATACCGCCCCTGGACTGCCTGCTGGAGATAAATGTATATCTGTTGTGTACTACTACACTTGTCACCGTTGATCATACTGTGCGTCCGTAAACATTGCTTTGAAAGTAAAATCGACTCTGAATTTTGTGCCTCTGTTTTGTGAAACCAGGAACCAGCTTTCGGACCTGCTGGCGTGGTTCCCCGATGTGAGCACCCTCGTATTGCACCATGACCTGGCCCTGCACACCGACGGTGCTCATAGAAACGAGAGACACGCCAAGCCGACCAGACTGCAGCGGCTGCTGGGAACCACGCCGGCCTTGGGCGCTGACCACTTGCTTCTCGACAACAGGGCCATGTTATACCTGTTTTCCAGGACGTCCCAGGTGAGCTTGGAGTTTGGTAGTCACTGAATCACAAAGTCACGCGCAGTCAGTCAGGCTCTTGCGCGGAGCAAAGAAGCCAGTCCCAGTTCATTTCGGTTGTAGAGGAAAGCCTCAAACATAATCGCTTGATGAATAACAAAATAGCTACGAAAGGTGGGAGGCATTTGGAGCCCACGGGCACGGAGGAATTGAATGCGCGATGGAAAAAGCGTCCATCAAACAATTCGGCTCATCTTGCGCATCGCAAACAGGCACCACGGAATGAAAGAGCATAACCTAATGAGATTGGGCATGGAGGAAGAAAAAAAGTTAGGGGATGGCGTCACTTGGGAAGGGGGAAGCCTAGTCATAAAAAGTAAAATAAAATTCGGTCCAGACGTCGCTATACCACGTGACCCCGCTATGTAACAGCGCATGGTAGGATTTATTGGCCTCCGAAGACAAGGAGGCCTGCTAATAGCTACCTCCAACCGAACAACGCTGGCATGACGCAAAAAGAAAAAAATATTGTGGGCCACGTGCTTGGCCGACTCCGTCGGCCAGGGAAAAGGAAGCAGCGAGGGAGCGTCGTGAACGGAGATGAAGGCTGGTTGCATTTCATGCCGTCTGCTGACTTTTAAAGACGACAGTCTTTCTTGGGCTACTTAAACTCACAAATTTTGGTCTGTCTGTGACTCGATTGAGCCACCCGGCCAAAGTAAAATTGAAATTGCGGAAATGTAATCGTCTAAGCCCGGTTTATATGCTCATACTTGTCAACTTTTCTGAACAGGAACAAGACATTACGCTAGTATAAGACAGGAAATTAGTACACAAGGGATATTTACAGTGTTCCTTTATTAGAAAACTTCATGGATGCTTGGTTTTTCGATAGCAAATGATATTGCAGAAAACCGCCGCCTCTGCGGCATATGAAAAATCACGCGACAACAGCAAAGAAAGGTTCCACTAGCTGGGTTCCACGTTCTGCTTGGAACGCACGTGGAGCACGACCACGTGGTTCTATAAACCTTGTAGTCGGCCTCCTCCATTCACGCGGGTCTCCGCCGTACTGCAGCGCTGGCATCGAGGAACCCGGCCTGTAGCAGTGGAACGCGGTAAATTCAAATCGCCTTGCGCAAACCTTCAGTGTGTTTACCTTGGGATGAGCGCGACGGTACAGGAACAGCATGAGATGTGAGCGGGAATGCAAAGGGGGGCATTTCCTTGGCAAATGTCTACAAAGATTATCGTCTTTTGACGACATTTGCAACGAAAGGAGCAGATACGCGGCCATTTTTTTTCTATTCCATTTTTTTGCACACAAGATACGTCACGGATGGATTCAAAACCGTCTGATGGATTCAAAACCGTCCGATTCAAAACCGTCAAAAAACTGCGACCACTTTATCCCCGCAAACTTCTTGATTTCATCTGCCCATCTAACTTTCTGCCGCCCCCTGCCACGCTTGCATTCTCTAAGGATCCACTCTGTTACCCTTAATGATCAACGGTTGTCTTGCCTTCGCATTACATGCCCCGCCCACGTCCATTTATTCTTCTTAATTTCTACTAATATGTCCTTAACACGCGTTTGTTCCCTGACCCACTCCGCTCTCGTCTTGTTCCTTAATGTTACACCTATCATCTTCTGCTCCATTTCTCGCTGAGTCGTCCTCCATTTAAGTTGAACCCTCTTAGTGAGCCTCCAAGTTTCTGCCCCGTCGGTGAGTACCATACAGTTTCTTTTTCAGGGACAATGGTAGGCTACCATTCATTATGTCTGAGGTCTGTGGGTATTTAGTTATAGCAGCTTGCGGGTAGATGTAGTGGGAGAAGAGGCGAGCGTGGTGTTGTAAGCTCGACGAATGAGCACGTTTAGCTTGTCTCGCTACCCAGGCTTGAGACCCGGTATAGTGTCCCGTACACGAGGCGGCCGGGGAGTGATGCGCACCGTACCGCTTTATTTCGGGCCGCAGCAGCGTTGAAGTTGCAGGTCGGTGCTAGAGGCGCTACCATTTTTGGAGATGTGTAGTCCTAGTATTCTTAGGGAGGTTACGCTGGATACTGGTTGGTTGTCAATGAGGAGTTCGGGATCTGGGACTGGCTCGGTGCGTCTTTTGTAGGTGCAAGCGCATCACATGAGGAGCGCTGCTTTGCCTGGGGCGCATGTGAGACCCCTGGCCTGTAGGCACTCATGGATGACCTGGATGAGAGGCAGGTAGGAGCGCGCCCTGCTGTTGACCGGTGGAGCCCTGGGCAACCCACAGTGTGAAATCTCCCTTCTCGCCCGTCACTCACCTTGAGCGGGGGAGTGACGGGCGAGAAGGGAGATGCCATGACACATGATGGCCCTGTGGTTTTGAAGAAATGCCATTAAGCATGCGTGCATGCGTGGGCCGCAATCCTTGGTCCCTGGCCCCTTGAAATTGCCTCGTGTGCGACGTTGTCGAAGGCACCGTTAATGTTCGAGGTGGTGAGGTGATCAATGATGTCCTCTCAATTCTCCTGCGTGGAAAGGTGGGGGTGGAATCCAAACATGGTGGGATGGATGTCGCCGTTCTGGATGAAGGGAGTAAGGTGGATTAGCACCGTGTGCTCACGAACAGCTTACCAACGTAGGATGGGAGGGAGGTGGGACGAAGGTTTGTGGTGTTATTATGTTTGTTGGGCTTGTAGGGGTAAGGGCAATGTCCGCATGCCGCCAGTGTTGGGAGAGGATGCCAGCGTTCCCGTGAAACTTATGAAAAAAATAACCATCTTCTTGCCGCGGTATCAGTGCGGTATCAGGAGATGAGGGATGTTGTGGTCTCTGCTTAGTGTCTCGTCTTAGCATGACCATACTGCTTGCGGGATGCCGTGGGCAATCGTGCGATCCGGGGTAGTGTCCCTGGTACTCCTGGTCCTGGTATGTACGTCGCATAACAAAACATTACTAGCAAGCGCCTACAGCCGGGCAAGTGCCCCAGCCCGAGTTTTGACACCTTCAAATTACCGCCTGTTTCTGAGTAAGCACCCCCACACAACAGCGGTGCCTCCTCCCCAGCTCTAGCCATTGTTCTAGCCGTAGCCATTAGGCTTTGCGGACGTGAACGTCAGGGCCGTCAAGTCAGTCACCATTGGTTCATTGTGCTTCAACCTTCAACGTGGTCATTTTGGCGCAGGAAGCGTTCTTGCACGGCTGCAAAGAAAGTGGCGTTGCAGTCTCACCGCAAAGCTAGAGGAAATGTCCTCAAGGCCTCGCGGCACTAGATGTCGCAGCGGATCACTCAGCTGTGCTCGCCTATACGTGACCCGGACTCAATCCACCGCCCTTCGTACCACGAGGTTAAGAAGTGACCTCTACGCCATCACTGCAGGTGTTCTAATCTGTGCCTCCAGTCCAGCGTCAAAAATTCGAATTCCATCGGACAGCACTCTAGGCGTTTCATTCGAATAAGGTAAACCTGTATGTTGGTCGCCTTAAGGGGAGTTGCGCGTGATCGAGCGGAGTAGAGAGCCGAACCAAGATCCCTCCCCCAGAACCATCTACTCCTCACTGACACCGGCAACTAATTCTGAACGAGGCTGTGCGCGAGTGCGTTCGAATGGATACACCTTCCATCATTTGAGTGACTGTGCCCTCTCCCCTGTTGCAGCTGAAGGTGGTCCGAGCGCCCATGCAGGAGATATTCGAGGCGCTGAACAAACCGCTGCCCAAGGGTGACCTCCCCAAGCACAGCAAGGACAAGTGCACCGTGGCAATACACGGCTACGAGGACCTCGTCCTCGGCTGCACCGTCACGCGCCACAACGGCAACCCGCTTTCCGTGACGGAGATCAGCCCCGCCGGAGTAGCCAAGGCCTCCCACCACTCCCGCGCTGCCCGCTATCTCCAGGTAAGGCTCGCCGTCACCCTTGCGGTACGACTTCGTTTAAGGGGGCTCACCTGATAGCATTCCTACGGGACTTACGAATGTATGACCCACGGGCTTCAGTAGCATCGTGTACCAATAACAAAAGTTTTACAAACCCGTAAAGGTATTCCTACCAACCTAGTTTTTTTTTTTTAGGTTTCCAAAATTATTTATTCAGACAAAATTTCCCGGGTGAGTGGACTAAAGGCAGATGGACTCTGCCTGACTAAGGCCCATTCAAGCATTGCTAACAGCGGTAGCAGCGAACATAAAAAGTACAGAATGCAAGAAATACAACATCAATAGCAAAGAAATAACATAAAGAACAATTCAGCCAAGCAAGTATACATAAATGCAAAACAGTAATCATACCGCCGGTACAACATCAGCAGAGTTCATTCCATAGTACGGGAAAGAAGATACTGCTTGACATCACGTTTGAAGGCATGTATCGAACGAGATTCGTGGACCATTTTCGGAATATCAGGATGTTTGTTCAAGAAACACGGTATTAAATGACCAAATGTTTGGGTCCCATAATTTGTCCTAATCATTGGGGTTTTGTATAGTTCGTGCCTAAATGTATAATACATGTTGGGTGGTTGATACTGCCTATGAAAGGCGGGTTCATCGCGCTTGATTTCGTTGAAAATGCGTATTAAGAGCTTGAATTCAAACAGCTGCGTAATTTTTAGCAATTTTAGTTCAGAGAACGCCGGTGCGGTATGTTCCAAGTAATGAAGATTTTCAATACATCGAACAGCTCGTTTTTGCAGTACTGTTATTCGTTTCATGTTCGTTTTACTTTTCGAAATGCATAAATTATTTAATGAAATAAAAAATATTCAAGAAACTGCTTGATTCCTCTGTCACAGGAATCGGTAAAACACGAAAGTGAAATGTGCAGCGAAATCTGAAGCTGAGCATGATTTTCGGGCCGGCGGCTGTCTAGTGGGTGTGCTTGGCGAGCGACGTCCTGCTGGCGGGTCGCTTCGCCAAAGGTGTACCGGCGTCATTTTCGTAGCGGATATGGCGTAAGTGAAATCTAGGTGTATCCCGTCATAAAACACTTTCGTGTTAAAATATAAAACCCGAAAACGAATAACCCGAACTGTAACGTACTCTTTAGTACTAAAGGTTGCTTCCTCGCAAGAAGACCATGTGTGCAGGGGTCCACCTTTCACAGACCGCTTGCTTCGTTGTACTGGAGTCATTTCCGTCACGGATATGACGTCAGTGAAATCTTCGTGCATCCCGGAATAAAACACTTTCGTATTAATAAAGCCGAAAGAATAGCACGTGTGCTGAAATGCTCGCCCGCAGTATCGGATGACCACCAGAAGCAGTGTCGCAACACTATGGCCAATGATTCCGCAACTGGAAGCTGTGTAAGTCCCATGTCGAGGTTTTAGGCTTTGAGTGGACATTGCTCAGAGTCGTAGGCGAGCTTAGCGAAAAGACGCTTTCGCGCTATTATCTCATTAGAATGTGGTTACAAATCCTCTGCTACGTATTTACCGTAGAACATATGCGCGGCTGAGAGCCAAAATTTGGCCATTCGTAGCTGAATTCGGTAATCAATGTGAAATTGTGAGCGCTAAAGTACCCTTGTCACCAAAAAAAGCTGGTTTATAGTGAACGTATGCTCCCGGTAATGGCATATGGGACAAAAACATCTCACGCAGCCCCATGAAAGAAAACTTGGATCAGCACAACGGGCCACGGAGAGAAGGTGGATAAAGGCAACACATTGAGACAAGAAATCAGCGGCTAGGATTAAAGAACGAACTCGGGTGGAAGACACTCTAGTTCAGATTAAGCGAAAGAAGCGTCGCCATCTGACGCGGATGACGGCTAACAGGTGAACAATTCGTATGAGTGGCTGCAATTGGACCGTAAACGACATAGGGAAATTGACCAAGGGCTCGATCGATATCTCGGGGCCAAGGAACGGGCTCCGAAAACTGACGAAAGGAGTGCCTGCAAAAATTTTGGGGAGGCCTTCGTCCTGTAGCGGACAGAAATGGGCCGATGATGGTGATGATTATGATGGTGATTGTGGTGGTTGTGGTTACTTATGTTTGTGCGTATAAATAATGTACGTCCGTTACGGCACTGTCGCCGCCATCGCTATCATCATAATGACCGTCGTCGCCGTCGTTTTTCATGCTAGTGGTCATCCCGAAAACCTCCACTTCCTGGCGGCGTATTTCCAAACGATTCGCTGCACCACGTGACATGTCGGTTCGCGTGATGCAGAACGGCAATGAAATGAACAGTAGAATGGTAAGATCAGAGAGGGCACAATTTTGAATAAAGAGATCTGGAGGCGGTGGTAGTGTGCTATTATTTCCACGATTTTCACAAGGATTCTTAGACTACGTTCCTCGTGCTCTCCAAACAGATTTCTTCAAACATGATCAGTCGCATTTTCGTTTCTATAAGCATGCTCAAATCCGACCCCATTTTCAACGCAACGGTTGAGAATCGAACGCGCCCTTTTGTTAGCAGATCCAGCAGATCCCTCCCGTATTGTAGAGCCGACGGCGAAGCATCACTGCACAGCTGCCTTTCCTAATTACGCCTTGAAATTCACATGGCGACGCGCTCTGAAACGCGCTTTTCCGTCAAATGTCTGTTCGGCTACAAAACGCCGTTTGAAAAATTACGCCTACCTCCCCTCGCGGGAACCCTGGTGTGATGCGACGCTGAGGGGGGTTCAAGCGCAGCGGAGAGCAACCGTCGACCGAAAGGCCGCCGGAGAGCGGCACACCGGTTATATGCGCAGCGCGCCTGAAGGAGAGGAGACCGCAGAGAGAGAGAGTACTGCACATGCGCAGCACCGCGCGCAGCGCCGCCCATCGGCGGAGTGAGAGCGCGCTGGGCCGCACACCCGCAGATGTTGAGAGAGAGTGTTCGCTCTCACCTGGGCACGCGCCGGCGCCAGTGCGTCTGCCGCGGCTATGACGCAACACAATCCAACACAAGCCAATCGAATCCAATCCAATGCCCCTCGCGAGAGAGTGTTCGCTATCGGAGAGGAGAGGGGGTGAGCGGAGGAGAGTGCGGACGCCGACGACGACGACGGACGCACGCAGGAAGGACAGGGCCGCCGACAAGAGATGCTCTCAGCGTCGCATCTAAAACGCTCTTTAAAGGGACCCTGCCACACTTTTTCCAACTTTTTTTGAAATCCTAAATGCTCGCAAAACGTAGTAACCCAACACATCCAGTACTTAGATTAGGGGGTCGCTAAGTACCTCAGCCAAAAATTACTGATCTATGCCCATCAGATAACCTGGAAACTCGCTCAAAAGATTTTTCCCTCTTTCCCGTTCTTGACGTTCTTCGACTCCTCGAATTACGTCACTGAGGCCGTGTAGCGGCTGTTGGCCGGTTTTTTTCCAGTTGCAGAAATGAACGATTTTCGATATCAACTTTAAAAATAAAGCCACAAAAACAAAGCAGAAACGGAAGGCGTATTTGGTGCAATGAGCAAATCACGCAGTGGCACTCCGTGCTGGCGATAACTATCTTTCGCAGTGCTTCCAGACGCGAAAGAAAGAGTGAAAGCGTTTATCAAAACTGTTGCAGGGTCCCTTTAAGTGTATTTTCATTGTATTTGCCGGTGTTAAGACGTCTTGATTGTTCAATTCGGATATCACTGTGTGAGAGAAAATTTAGGCTAGAGTTGTGCCTAACAGTTTTCATGAAAGAACGCAATAATTTGTTGATAACTCGTAGTTTCTTGCATTTATTATTTGTGCCTATTTCTGTTGCGTGGTAATTGAAATTCCGTGAGGCAGAATTGAAGTAGCGCTTTTTAGTCAGTACTCCCCGCTTTCAAGTATTCTTTTTTAGGCGTGTTTCACTATATGCGACGCTCGAGCAAGCCACAGTGCCATTGAAGTGAATGTGAGCGCTGCGGGTGTTGAACTAGGCCAATCGATAGCCATTAGTTTAGCAGTTTTATGGGACAACCGAACAGCCATGTTCAACTGTTGGTTCTTTGTGCCATCATTAGTAATAAAAATTTAGGATTTCCTGTCGTCGCGCTCGTCTCCGTTTCAAATCATTTCTATTTACGTAAAAGTTTATTGTGCCTATATTTACGACGCTGGAGACCTAAAACGTTGTTTTGACCGCCTATTTTAGGCGCCTAAAACGCGCTTTTTAATGCCTAAAAATCTGACCTCTGTGATGAGCCAGAAAAGTGTCTGTGTTGTTGCGAAGTTGTCATCCCACCGCTGGCAACCCGTTGCTGCATACGGGAAGGCGTACCCCAGCCGAGCTCCGTCGCCTCCAACATGCATGTGTAGCGTGGTGAAGCGAGCGGCCAGCCAATGTTGCTTCCTCGAAGAAGACCAGAAGCCGAAAGCAAACTTAACTTGTTTACTTCATGGCGAGAGATGGGCCGAAGCCAGAAAAGAGCAATGCCCCGACGGGCGAGCTTACAGTACAAGACTCGAGCAGAGTGACAGCTTTGGGGGGGGGGCTCTTATTTATACCCAAAGCGCTAACGGTCAAACAAGCGTTCCCTCTAGATTGTGCACACGTCACGAACGGCACAGGCACACACAACACTATTTCCAGAGTTCGTGAGCGGTCGGTAGTAGCGGTGCACGCTGAGTCCGAGAGAGGGGAGAGGGGAGGTCTTTGCAGCGGCTTCCGCGTCCTTCGGACAATTTGAAGCATGTTGCGTCGGCCGCCACCGAAGTTTGATCACGCCGATAGCGAGACGCCAGTGTTCCAGGCGTGTAGCAGCTTGTTTGAATCTGTCGGCTGCAAGCGTGAGTCACCGACAGGGAGGACTGCTCGAAAGGCGCACGTAGTGGAGGCTTCGCCACACAGCCGAGGAGTGTTGCACAAAGCCCAAAGCATTGCGGCCCGCTGATTCGTAACAGTGTGCGCGCAAGTGTGTGTGCGGCTGTGTGTGTGGGTATGTCGTACGGCCGGGTGGGTCCTAAATAACCTTTTCTGTACGGCATGAACGAGTCTGACTTAATCCCATATCCATTTTTGCGTTTATTTGGGGACGAAAGATGCCTTAATTGCCGAGAAATCGCTGATCAAACAGCGCTTTTTCCTTCCTCATTTACCTCGCAGCGATAGCCACTGCTTTGCGTCAACGTAAACCGGCAGAAGCCAAGGTAGTGGGGATGTATAGTGGTATAGGGTACCGGCCGGTGGTATAAGGTACCGACCTCGTACCGGCAGGTTTCGTGCTTTCCCACACTCCCACGTCCTTTGCTACTCCGGACCAATCAGCAAAAAGTTTCTTCATTGGACCCGCGATCAGTATTGTATGCTTCGTTGAAGGAAAACTCACACCTCCCCTCGCGGGAACCCCTGTGTAGATGCGACGCATAGGGGGTTCACGTTGTAGCGTTGGACAGCGGAGGAACGGCGCTGGAACGATGGAGCGGAGCGGCGCAGGCACCGCGTTTTATAGCGCGCATAACGGTGAGGGGACGCGCCGGCGTCTGCCGCGGCTATGACGCAACACAATCCAACACAATCCACTTTAATCCAATCCAATCTAAATCCAAGCCAAGCCAATCCAAGCCAATCCAATCGAATCCAATCCAATGCCCCTCGCGAGAGAGTGTTCGCTATCGGATAGGAGAGGGGGTGAGCGGCGGAGAGCGAAGCTGGCGCGGCGAGGAGAATGGGGGATGGGTGGACGCCGACGACAACGACGCCGACGCCGGATGCAGGAACAAGGCGGGTGAATGAGATGCGTGGCATCTAAAACCATATTGTCCTTTATAGGCCGCGCGAGTGTTGGCGTGCTGGCGTCTAGCCAACCTGCACGCCTCCTCGCATAGCGGAACAACCCAAGTGTGGATGCGTAGCGCCATCCAGCGGCCGCTAGGGAAAGCGCTTCGTGCACCAGGCGTTGCGCGTACTTTGTGGTGGTTGTAGCCCGAATTTTTTTTATTTACAAGGGCTACAAAGACGCCATGTTACGCATTGGCGAATTTCGGTGTGTACGGGAAAGGGCGCACGTTATGGGCATTGGGGAAAAAGTTCTGACCTTGGGCCAAAATGAGCGCTCCCGTGTTTTTTAGCGTTGAAAAAGCACGCAGAAGGTCGCAATAAATGTGGCTGTGTCCAGAGCAGTGTACAAGGGGCACACAATTATCTGGCCGAGTAGTGCGTGCACCTAAACGGAAATGAACTTTTTAGCGTTTGGTGTTGCCACGTGATCTATCGACTGGGCTCCCATAATATTGTTTCCAGCTTTCTTTTTGTTCATCGACGTCCAAACATGACACTACGAAAACTTCAAGTTAAGTTTATAAACTTTAGAACGTGTCTTGTTAAACTATATTTGTCGCGGAATTTTAACCACTTCTGATGTAAGTGCGCGGTATAGTCCTGACTTGGTGGCGACACCTATCTTCACCTTTTCGCTTTTTTACCTTATTTTATAAAAAACTAGGCGGAAGAGTGGTGTATTCGTGTTCTCGGTGAGCTAATCTATCGATCAGTGTCCCTTTAAACGCAATAATATGAAGCCAGCCTTGCACAGGTTGAGGGTCAGTCTTTGGAGGGTCAGCCAGAATAACATACCTGGGCAATGCCTACCGTGTTTCGACTCTCTCCACGTGCAGAAGGGCGGATCATTTGAAGAACAATTAGATGAATCGTGCAGAATCCCATTTTTTTAACGTTGATTCGACTCTTATGGTCCGCGCATTCCGGAAACTAAGAAACTGCAGCTCTTGAAATCTGAAGCACGCTTCGTCATCCTTTTAACAACCATAATTAAGCACCGAATGCGTTGATCTTGCATGCATTCTGAAATCACAGTTTGCCGATATCGGCCTGCTTTCGTGGTGCCTATTGTTCCTTATGTGGGGTGTTATTTTAATCTTGTTGCTTGCAACTCTAGAGTTTCTAATAATACGAGCGCTCTGATCTAAACTGCAATTATAGCGTGCGTCTAAATATTACGGCAACGTTTTGTACAGTCAGGATCAATTTGAAGGTTATCGCGGGAGTACCGACCGAGCAAGACGACAGCGCCGTTCAGTGGCACTTTTTTTCATTCGAGAAGATGAGATTATGCTACCCCTCCCTCACCCCTTGGCTCTTGCATAGAATTCGCTCACCCCCTTCTGCAAAGGCCGACTGCCGCAGTTTTTTTTTCTTGATTTCTTTTTGGGGGACGTATCCGCGTTTTGTTCCTTGGCAATTTGACAACAACAAAGATTCCTCGACATTGCGGCATTGCGGAAGCAACTTACAAGTTTTTTTATACTACAATGCCCCAGTATGCCGACATAGTTACCCTGAAAAGGCTGCGTATCAGTGTGTAGTATATCGATGACGGGAGAAAGAATAAAGAAAAAAAGAAACGAGCCTGGCAGTTATCGTTTCTGACAGCAGTGCGCGCACTGCATGGAACAGCCGAGGGAGAAGCAAACCTAGCATAATCTCGCTGGGGCTATTGCTAAAACGTGTCACGCAAAGGCGCTGTCGTCGCGGTCGGTCGGCGCTCTCGCGATAACCTTCAAATTGATCCCGACTGTACATATTGCACTTTCGGCACGCAGATGACAGCGTCATCGGAAGAGGCCTTCTGGAGTGTCGGTGGCTTCTGCTGGCTCACGCACGCCGACCTGACCTCGACCATCGCAAAACCCCACTGCTCCTTCGAGCCCAACGTGCCCGAAGCCCTGTCCAAACTCCCCTTGAAGCATCTGTCGCTGACATACTTCAACGACGTCGGCGTCTCGGCCATCGGGACCGCGTGGCGCGACCTCGAATCCCTCGCCATCACTGCGTGCGCGGTTCGCGACGAAGAAATCGCCTCCGATGCCTTCCCGAAGCTCAAGTCGCTTCTCGTTGGCTGCGACATGAAGCGGGCGTTGTTCTTCGACCTACTCCGCTCGTGTCCCGGTCTGGTTGACCTGAGGCTGGAGCGAGACAAGCTGAGCCTGATGTTCCTCACCGGGCCTCGTTCGCCCGGCGAGCGACCCAGGTTCGACCGTCTGGAGCGGCTCACTCTACGGACCAGCTATGGCCGGGACTGTTCTCTGGTCGACAAGCGTGTACTTCCGTCGGATTTGGATTCGGCTCTGTATATGCTGCCCGCGCTGCGGCGCGTGCGCACAGACAGCTACAAGATCCGTTTCCACGTCAACTTCACGGCGCCGCAGATTTCGCTGGACTGGTGCTCGTGTACCATCTGCTTCGCGGAATTTCCCAAAGTCGACGCTGAGCACCAGAGGAGGTTTACCAACACTCATTACAAGGCGCCGAGCGAATGGCACGTTAATATCAGGCACCGTCGTCCCGCTATGGGCATCAGGTCGCTGTTGTGAGCAGTTAATTGTCTGCACGGAAGGACGAGCAATCTCTGTCATGCACTAACACAATGGATAGATAACTTATGAAGCAGTGGCTTATCCGTTGTGGGTAGACAAGCAAGGCACTTCATGTGTGACGTGGCGCCATCTAGTCATTCGTCTCGACCAAGGAACCGGCTTGAGGCCTCTGCGTTAGAGTCGTCTGTTATGGCGCTGACGGCCGGGTTCGAGCGGCAGTGGGTCGAGCAATTTTTTTTGTGCTTTCTTCTAAAAACGTTTTCTAAGACTAATTCTACTTGTTTTCGTTAATTGTGGCGATTTTGTACCTTAGGTCGGTTTAGTTATGGGGCGCAGCCTGTGGGCACGTTGAATTATTGTTCTGCATCGCGCCTGAAGTGTCGGGCTTGACCCTAGAAGGGGAGGGAATGTCGTGCTTTAGCTTGAAAGAAACAGGGGGGTTATCTCAAGTGTGCAATTAGCGAAAGTACCCGTGTTTTTATTGTTAGAGTTCTAATTTTTCTGCACTGCTGGTCAGTTCAATGAAATGTCGTCCTTCTGTTAGCGTTTGAAAGTGGTTTGCAAAGCAGCACATTTTCTCTTGCGTTGCCTGTCTTTTCAATTTAAAAAGCCCAAGGCCTCGACCTGGCTTCAGTGTTGTATAACATCTTTATGCCGTCAAACTGTATACTTAACGCTACCCGCTCATTATACATGCAGTGAGCATACTAGCGTTGTGGCAGGGGTTTTTGTTTCGTCGGTGAACGTTGAAAAAGTAGTCATTTTTGTAATCTCCAGCATGCTTAGTGTCCTATCGATTCAACAAGAGGAGAAATAAAACCCTGTGTGACATGCTACCCCTTTCCTTGTCTGTCTGTGCGTCTGTGTGTTGGATTTTGGGGAGGCTGCTCCGGACCAGCGTACCTTCTGTTGCTTGGTTGACTTGGTCTTGGTCTCTCTTGGGCTGCGCGTTTCGGTCCTGATGGGGCGTTGGTTCCTCCCTCCTTGGGCCAGCTGGAACCGGGTACTTTGGTTCGGAGGGTCGTTGATGTGTCTGGACTGGACTGGAAAGGACTTTATGTGTCATGGCTTTCGTAGTCGTCGGCTTCGGTCAGGGCTGGCCAGCCTTCATCGAACCATCCAGGCCGTTCGTGTGTCTTGGGTGACTTGTTTCTGTTATACCGGCGGGAATTCTGGGCTTCCTGAACATTAGTTAACACTCCTTAGATACCGTTCGTTTTGGAAAAGCGCGCATTTGGGTGAATATTTGTGTTCTTGCGGATTTTTCAATTGCGGCATGTTGAGCAGATGTTGACGTGGGGGGGGGGCAGGGTACACATCGGCTCTGTGCCCTGTCTTTCTGTAGATTCGGCATATTTGTGTCGTTGCTTTGTATAAGTAGGTGCCACCGCCAGGGGGCCCACCTGAACAGACGTGCTCCGGATGGGCTCCCGCCTCATCGACCTCAAACTCTGGATTTCGACCACGCAGCGAGCCGTGAGTGAAATGAATCGACTTCCCGCGGGAACGCGATCACATTGATACCTGGCAAACACCCGGGCATCGATTTTCCATCAAAGTATCGCCTTCTGAAGACCCCAGGTGGCTAGGCCTATTTGGAACAACTGACGAGTACGGGAGCGATCGCAGCGCTGCCGGCCCACGGCGTGGTTGACCCCCTGCTGCCTGCCGTACTCGAGCTAAGCCTAAGCATGGCCGACATGGAGCCCAACGCAACCGCCCGAGAGGACACCAACCATGAAGACGACCAATGCACAGACGAAATGGAAACGAACGCCGCAGCCTCTCCGAAGGCGAAAGAGACGACCCCGAAGACGACGACACGGGAGATTGGTTCACCGTGGCCCGCAAACGCCGACAACTCGCCCGTCAGTCACTGATGGCAAAACCACAACCATGACCGCGGGTCCTGCGCGCTCCAGCCACCAGGAACAGGCACGAAAACCCCGACTTCCACCGCTTCCCACGTCCGATTACAAGGTCGTCTTGCGTCCCCGAGAGGGCCTGAACTTCGGCAAGTGGCAAAGTCACATGGAGGAAGAAAAATGTTAGAAGGGAGCATGACGTCAGGCGGCCCAGCTTCGGCAAGCCAACCTCCTCTGAAGCTGCTTTCTCCTCTCCTCGGGCTCCTCCCGCGCAATGCATTGTGGAAAATCCACCACGCTCAGGCCCGCGGTAGCATTTAGTGGCTCCGGCTGGCTGCCGGTCTGCCGGTGGAGATGGAGGCGAGCGCCGTCGCCGAAGGCGCCGTACAAGATTGTTCGCCAGCGTTGCGCTCCAAGCTTCGTATCGTGGAAGTACTGCCGCTGTCGCTATTCAAAGCAAGGCGAGACTTCGATCGCATTCTTACGAAGCACCCTCACGAGCTGCAAGCCGAATTTCACTTCTGACGTTGGATCGCTCGAACGCGCCGCCGTAAACATTCACAAGCATGGAGCGGCCTCCAGCTGCGCGGTGTTTGCCAGGTGTGCTGTGACGATTGCGTTTGGCATTCTGCTGAGTTATCGCGCGTAATGAGTGTCGTGTTGGCGGGGAGATGGTGAGACTAGCTTTGGTTTCGCTCGCGCGCGCTTTTGCATACGTTCGCCTTTTCGGTGCTCCGGCGTGATGGTACGTTTTTATCTACTTCAGTGCACTGGAAAACAAAGTGTTCAGAACCCTTATGTTGGGTGTGACCGCCTCGCGTCGCAAGCAGTACGCCGGCTGTTTGTCCGCTGAGGACCGCTCGATCGGTGCGATACGTATATGAAAAAAAAAAAAAAAACGAATGCTAGATTACGATGGGAGGGACCTTGCTGAATTGTGGACTAACTGTGCCTTGCCAATAAATGGTTAAAGAAGTAGTTGAAATGGTTGATCTTTTCAACTTTGCCTGAGCGGCAAAGTTGAAAAGATCATTTCTACTTCTGCACGCGGCGGCGGCACACAACTCTCCGACTGCGGCGTGAACTTCGACGGGTCGGAAAGCTCAGTAAACAAAGATGTTTTCTGCCTCTCCCGTCCGACCACTTTGCCCGCACGATCGGGCCGCTGCGCGTTTCGGGTTGCAGGCAGAGCTGCGCGCAACGACTCGTCGCCGAAACTCGAATACGCGGACGGCCCGGCAACCAAACGGATAGACGCACGCACGCAGCGTCGGCGAAGGGCCACATGAGGCGCAAAGAACTACCGCTTGCCTGTCAAGTGAATAGAACACCTCCCATCAGTCTTTCCTTTTTATTTTTTATGACTAGGCTTCACGATTGTCACGTGACGCTCCCTCCTAAACTTTTCTTTCCTCCATGCAAAGCCACCACGTCGCTCGAGCAGTATACGCCAATCGGCCCGCCTCATCGCAACCGAATTTCAGGCACTTACGCTGAGAATTCGTGACGATCAGAATATAGCCGTGGCCAGCACGCCAAACGAAGAGCTGGCGGACCGCATCCGGCAAATCAAGTCCATTCAATTAGACGATAAGATGTATCAAGTGACCGCGTACGTGGTAGCCCCCGACAAGTCGTGCAAGGGCGTTGTCACCGGCATCGACAGTGGAACTCATTCCGACGAACTCATGGCCAATTTACGCTCCCCGAGAGTGCCCATACTTTACGCACGCATGCTCGGAAAGTCCAAGGCCGCTTTAATCACCTTCGACGGTCTGGCAGTCCCGAGAGAAATTTATTACGGAGAAGTGCGATGTAGGCCCTACCGCCCACTATGCCAGATATGCAGCCTCTGCCTCAAGATGGGACACAGAGCGGGCGTCTGCCCCACGCCGGAGAAAACCCGATGCACAAGGTGCGGACACGAAAACCCACAGGAGGCACACGACTGACAACCAAAGTGTGTGTTGTGTGGAGACGCACACCCGGCCACGGACCCCACCTGCCCAGCCAGACAGCGCAAGCCGTATAACAAGTCACACCTGCTCCAAAACGCCGGAAATGTCAGCAACTGTAATGGCAGCGGCGCCACGACTAACGGCTACCGTCGACCCCAAGAGCAGTTGCTAAGACGGCTAACGCAGAACGAGGACGATCACCCCGACGATCCCCGAGGAAAAGAGACAAACCCAGATACAAATCCAGGGACAAGTCCAGGGACAAGTCCAGGTCGAGATCACAAAGCTGACCCTGCGCGAAGACACCCAGGCATGATGGGAATGAGCCAGCACCAAGCGGCCACGAACTGAAACTCAGCTCACCAACCCAGGCATCGGAGACAGCGAAGACCAGAGGGACTACTGTCACGGGTGGACCCGAAACGCAAGCGCCGAAGGTAAGCTGGGCTGAGCGGCTTTCCATCCCTCCTCCCTCACATACCCATATCGCCAGCTTCCCCCACTTCCTACAACACCGACGCGCAACTCACCCACAGATCAGCTCCCTGCTAAGAGCAACTTCGCCACTACTGCGCAGGTACGAGAAAGGATCGACGACATAGCCCGAACACTTAGACATGAAATGAAGACATTGGTCGACGAAGTGGTACGCTCGCTAAGAGAGGAATTGCATCAACTTAAGGGCGAGCTGCAACAAGATAGGCAACGGTTCAAAAACGATATGCAACATGACAGAGAGCAAGTGAAACAAGACCTTCAACAATACAGGCAGGAGTTTCAGGAAGAACTCAAAAATACCGTCCAATCTATGTTCGCGGATCTCGCCAAAGAACTTAAACGAGACGAAAAGCAAGCAATCCCCTACGCCAACACCCATAGTTGCAGCCGGACGAGCACGCAGGATACACGTGATGATACCCGAGTACACCCATGCACATGCCCTCACCCTCAAACTGGCACGCAATAAACCATGGCTACACATAAAAAGGAAGTACAGACAAAACCGATGCTCCAAACAGACCTAAACGAAACAATCAAAGTTATAGACACGTCCCCGGAGCACCCGGATGTAGACCGGCACTTGATGCACCTCTGGGATGCTCGAAACAGCCTGCAAAAACGATGGCGAAGGCAAAAACATAACAGAAAGCTCAAGCAACGAATAGCCGCAATAACAGCACAAGCAGAAAATTACGCAATGGAACTGACCCTAAATAACTGGAAAAACTTCTGCGATCGCATGCAGGGATCCCTCGGCACGGCTAAAACGTGGGCGCTGCTTAGAACCCTTATTGATCCCAATCAAACAAAAGCAACGATCAGCAAAACTCTTCAAACGATTCTGAGACAGACACCCGGGGACGAAGCAGTCATTATCGAGGAGCTAAGGATCACCTACTTAGGCACTGGCGCCACACCGTCCTACAAAGACTATCCACACGCGGAGACCACGGAATTAGACAGGGACGTAACAGAGCAAGAAGTCAGAGCGCCACTCCACCGGATAACAAGAAACACTGCGCCGGGAGCAGATGGCATACAATATCGTCTTCTAAAAAATCTCGACGACAGGTCAATACAAAAACTAACCGCCTATTATCAATACCACTAGCAGGAGGGAACGCTACCACAAGAGTGGCGCCACGCCGATATAACCATGATACCGAAACCGGGAAAACCACCGTCCCCTAAAACAACTGCGGCCCATCTCCCTCACGTCGTGCGTGGAAAAGTTACTTGAGTCTATCGTCTTAGCCAGACTGCAACCATACCTATAGACGAACACGCGCCACTGCCGCACACAATGTTTGGGTTTCGACCGGGGTTATCCACACAGGATGTACTAATACAAATTAAAGAAGTTATCGATCGAATTAACAGCACACAAACGAAAGCCATACTAGCTTTAGATCTTACACACTAAAAAATTTTACGCCCAAAAGGGTGCTTCAGCTTGTTCGCCACAGGAGCACCCTAAAAACTGAATATTTTACGCCCTTTAGGGTGCTTGGATTTGTCGCCGCAGGAGCACCCTCTGTGAAGCACCCCAGAAGACAGGTGCCTTATAAACACCCTTGGTCCGCCTAAAAGTATCCTAGGGTGCTACTTAGCACCCCAATCTGTAGGAGCATCTTCTGCAAAAGCACCCACCTAAAGGGGTACAAAACGGGTGCGTCATCCTCGGTTCACAGGTGCAGCAGGTGTGAGACCACATATTGCACAATATCACACACGATTATGGTATGAAACATTCGTGCTTTCCAAGCTCGGTTCTGTGAGACATTCCATTGAAGCTCAAACATCAGCTGATAATTTCCTTGAACTTGTGTCACCGATTGTTAACAACATCAATTTAAAAACGTCAGGAGCCACCATCTCAGTACAGTTCTAACTTTAGAGGTAGTTGATTACCCAAAACTTCGTAAAAAACCAATTATATGTTCACTTTGCCGAACTGCAGTACACATCCTTCGAGATTCACTGCAGAGCCTAACCATGCTGTGCAGTGAAAGCAATTAGGTGTGCAACACTTCAACCACACAACACTCTACTTGAACCTTAAAACCCTTGGCTTCTTAGTATTGCATCAAACTTCCAATCAAGGTAGCTACCTGCAATGTTTAGTGCCTTATCTTGAGCTGAGCAGGAAGGTTCAATATCAAGGAAGACCAAATGCAAAATGTATAGTTTCCTCCGTAATGCGGCTCATAATATAGTTCCCTCCGTACTGCGGCTCATAATCTACTTATAAAAGTTGGGTACCCAAGCCATTTATTTTCGTTTGCATTATTGTTTTTGCTTTACGGAAAATATTCATATGGTACAGCACTTGCAAGGTTTGGTGGTATTTGGAGTTTTATAAACATACCTTTAGACTAAATGACCCCCACATAGCAATAACAAGAACTGCAAACATCACAGAACAATGCATACAAGTTCCCTGGTGAAGCCCATGGTTGAAATGTAATGCCATTGTTCAGAAGAACATTATTTTATCATGAGGCTCGCTTGTACTTGGTGCCTTGCATTATGTCCCTGCCGGTGGATGTGGGGTCATTTGTCACTGTTGCAAATGAAAAGCCAACAGCCAGGGCCCATTAGTTTTGGCTAGTATTACGAGGTGCCTCACGGTAAGCATTCTACGTCGATAGACTTTTTTAGAGTTGACTAGAACCTGAAATCAGCAAAAGATTCTCTACAAACATTCATTCTATCCGCAGCTTTAGGGTTTGCTAATTTCCATAGTTGGGTTTCTTCTGCCTTTCTTAACAACATTTTTCTTTTGATAAGAGGTGCACAACCAAAGCAAAAAGCTTTTTCTATAAACCTTTGGTAGCTATATAATTGTTACAAATATTTTAATCTAAATATGGCAGCTTAAACTGAGAATATTTGCATTTAAAAACATTCAAATAAGTTTAAATTGATCATAAATTTTTTAGCTGTTTTTACGCAAAACTGTACATGGGATATGAAGTGCACCCAAGGAGGGCTTTGGATAGCTTTAGCAAATTTGGGACATTTAAGGTGCAATGAAATTCTCTACACATGCGCTTTTTTCACTTTCTGTATCCACAGGAAAATGGCTGCCAATTTAGACAGCTGATTCTAAATAGTATGTTGACGTGCATTTTTAAAATATCACAAACATTATAGCCACAAAATTAATTTTTTTACAAGTTGTAGACATTGCCCGTTACACCAGGACATTGGACTACACGTCAAGAGCTTGACATCTACAATGACGTCTACAAAGCAGGCTTATACTGGTAGAATGTTTAATACCATAATTACTGTGTGTTCAGAGCTCACGTGTGAAGTAATGGATACTGCTGCTTCAGCAAGAACCGAGGATGAGCACCCTTCCTGGTTCTGAAAAAAATCAACAGAGGAAATGCCTTAAGAGGATTCTGAAACGGGGTTTGATGAAACAAGAATGAACAAGAAATTCTTTCAAAACATGTAAAGCAATGCAAACAAATATTTATTTCAACTTATTTCTACCAAAGACCACCTCATGAAGACTGGTGGTGGGTATTGGCTCAAACAAAAAAAGCAGAGAGCACTTATACAAATGCTACAGGGAGCTTCGCAGCCAACAATTGTTTGAACACACCCTAAAACTAATCACTGTTCAACAAACTCATAAAAATGTTTGAATGCATAAGAAACCATGGTAAACACAGGAAACAGTTAAAACAGAATGACGGCACAAGTTTGTCCCGTCGTTCTCTTCTGTGTCCTGGTTTTCCTATGGTTTTTTTCATCCATTCAAACATGGTACCAGCTAGCCAGTCCAACGCCCTTGGTATCATAAAAATATGGATAGTCAATCCTTACACAAAGTTCAAAAAAAAGAAAGTATAAAGTAGGTGACACAAATTAAACCGACAGCAAATTGGCTGGCTTTTAATTTTAAATGATAATATAAAAAATAATGGCATGAATGAAAGTGAGCAGCACGCGAAGTACCTTGTTTGCTAGCCCGACATTCCACTTTGAAGCAAATGCTCCGCTTTCAACACTACATAGGCTAAACATGCAATGAGGCATTCCTTTAGGGCACACAAAATATACCATAATTGTTAAAAAAGCTACGAATCAGTTGAAAAAACCTGACCACGACAAATTGGAATTAGTGACTAGATACAGTTTTCAGAAATACACAGCGACATCATATAAAAATATATGGTTCCCATAAAAGATTGATCATAACAAAAATTCAGGACATTTATCAGACTGGCATCAATGTGCAAAGCAGCCTTAATGAAGGAAGACGGTCTTCACTAAAAACATGTTAATATTGGGAGCTCATGTGCTTCCCTGCAAGTTGGGTGTGTAAACCCACTGACATCTTAACTACCCGCCTGAATCATCACTTGATAGACATTGAGGAATTTTACGAATTGGTTTATTGTAGCCAGCTGTCTAGTTTATTTCCCTATTTTTCTTGGCATTTCGTGTCTAATTCTAAATTTGGTGACTAGATAGCTTTTACTATGGTCATGCACTGGTGACAACGAATATTTGATTTTACTTTAAAAAAATTTCAGTTTTGTTTTATTGCTCACCAGCCAACGATCTGAAATATCAGAGGTGCTTAAAACGTATGTTGGCATTTCCTTCCTGTAGTGTAGTACAACTAATCATGACTTTTACCATAATTTGTTCACAAATCGTAATATGTGGAAAGTATTCAGCTTAATGAAAATGTCATTTCAGAAGCATGCACAATCAACAAGGCCTCAATGACTCTCATGACGTGGTTCACTTGTTTCTGTCACAAATAACCTGAGTGGCAGACACATTCCACCGAAGACGAAGGTAACATGCCCTCTTGGGTGATGAATATTTAAAAAGCCTTACGAGTAAATTTGCTGCTGAGCACGTGAAATTGTGGCATTAAAACAAAAGATCCCTCTGCGGCATCTTTCACTTGGAGGAGCGCTTGACCACAAACTTTGAGAAGCTGGAAAATGCTCCATGAACCGCTCCAGCCAGCAGAAACGATGCAGGACACAAGTTGGTAGGCGGACCGTTGGCATCCTGCGATTGTGAAGATATTTCTGTTTAGTAGATGCTCTTCTTTTTACCACCACTGTTTATTTCACCTTTAACAAGTAGCTGAACTCCTTAACGTTCGCATAATAAAATGCTGCAATGCAGAACAGTTAGCAGGGTTACCTCAATTTTGCTTTTCTACGAATTAACACAATGTAGGTAATCTGCACACAACTACAATCAAAGTACAATTTTCACCTACTTCACTGCTAACATCAGCGTTTGACTGCTCAAGCACAAATACAGGTTAGACATGTGAGCAATCTGCTAAACGTATCCCCACAAACTGAAAAATCAGGCATCAGAAATCGGCAAGGAAGGAGGTGTCACGTTTAAATGGCACTTTTTTTGTTCAAAACATAAACAACACCTGGAAGCTTGAAGCGTGAGAGGGGGTCTTTCACGCTGACAATGTCAGAACATAGCTTGCTAGTGGGCACCTGCACGATGTGCACAATGTGTTTCTTGAAAATGCGTGCGAAAGTTTGATTGATGTGTAGGACGAGAATTGCAGCACGTTTTGACACAGGCCTTGTGGACGCTTCTGCCTGCTAATGTCAATGTGGATTCTTGCTAGTCGCCCTCTTCGCTTCTTTCTGAATATAATGCTTTAGGCATTATATTCAGGACAACGACTGCATCAAAACGTGCAGCAATTACCTACGTCCCACACATCGGTGAAACTCTCGCACACATTTTCAAGACACGCAGTGCATACATTGTGCATGTGCCCACTAGCAAGCTGCGTTCTGACATTGTCAGCGTGAGAGACCCCCTCTCACGCTCCAAGCTTCCGGGTATTGTTTATTAGATTCCATGCGCTGAATGCAAATCAGTGTACATTGGCGAAACGGGCAATCTGCACAGAAGATTAATGCAGCACTGGAACGAAGTGAACAAGGGCCATGCAAAAACAAGTCCACTGGCAGAGCACCGTGAGAGGACGGGACACGTGGTCGACTGGAACAAGACAAAATTACTGACAACTGAGTGCAATCTATCTTCTCGATTACTGCTCGAGTCCCTCATTGTTCAGACGACGCCCAACATTATCAACATAATGGATGGCAATCTGCACCATATCTATGCAAACTCATTGCGCCGCGTAATGCCCAATAATAGCTTCGTTTTCCACGACACATGCTCACCGTGAACAAGCAACAAACCATTAAATGGCTTTCTTGACTTGGTCAGTGACCTACGTTTCATCACTGCAATAATGCTTTTACCTGCCTACACGGCATTCCGTCAAACACTGGACTACACCACATGAGCCATTGCCGTTCTTAACCTGCACCAGAGTATATAACCTTTCACTACTGCTATGAGATAGACCCATAAACGCACTTCAATATGGCCTTTATATTTAGCTCTTGGAAACATTATGTATAATTTTACCTTTAAGTTGCACCTGCTACAGCAGTGGTACTATACCAAAAACATGAAAAAAAAAAACGGTGGTTTAACACGCCAAAGCTACACTTGGGATATGGGGAGCACTGTAGGGGAAGGCTTCGCATTAATTTTGACCATCTGGTATTTTTGTGCGCATCGAAATCTCCCAAACACGGGCGTCTTTACGTGCTGCCTCCATCTGAAAAGCGGCTACACCAAGCGGTATCTAACCGACATTCGCCTCCACAGCACACCACCCTAGCCACGGCAGTGGGTTAAACATATGATAAAGCGAGTTTTGGAGTGCAAATGAAAATATTAATCACACGTCTTATTTTCCCAATCGATGTACCTTTTGAAATCCACCATGCAATCCCCCCTCCCCTACCGGCCTACCAAAACACCTTTGTCTCAAGAGGTAATCAGGCTGTTGTTAATGAAGCAAGTATTTACAATCCGAGACTTGCCACCGTTAAGTCATGCACTTTGTTTTAGAGATGAGCGACATTAGCCATTTGCAGCACCAGGAGTTAATTGTGTTAAGATCAGATTGAAAGCATTGACGGTAGTAGTTGAAAGAAATTGTGTGATAAATTACAACATCATCTGCAAATAGACCTACATGGGAGGATATGCAACATGGAAGATAGACCAAGCAACCTGCCTGGGGGGACAACAAAGTGGCACGAGCAAAAGAAGTATATAGTTATTAGAAGTAAACTGCATTTGAGAAGAATGAAAATCTTTTGCTCAAGTGAGGACATTAGGGTGAAGTTTGAGAAGTAGTCTGTGGTGTGCAATGCGATTGAATGCTTTAGAAAAATCGAGAAAAACTACCGCAGTTTGTAAGCCTGTGTCAATGGATCAATGTAGATCGTGAACAAATCCTGAAAGTTGTGTTTCTCAAGTAACCCTTGTGAAAACCGTGGTGATACTCGAATGTGATATTGTGATTTTATAAATAATTAGCGACCTGAGAGTGGATGAAATGTTTCCTGACCTTGCATATGGTGCTTGTTAGGGAAATTTAATGGTGAAGTACCGTCTCCTGATTTAAAGACTGGTGCTACCTCGACTATCTTCCAACCATTGAGATTAGTGCCTGTCATGAGAGACTGCGAAAAAAGCGCTGTCAGAATTCTACAGACTGCGGGATGTACTTTTCGGTATAGTATGATTATTACCAGTATGATCTGAAGTAGACCAGTTTGTATTGCAAGTTTAAAACCATATCGAAAGATCCTAAATGTTTGCTTGGCTTGATTACATACGAATACTTGCTTCAAAGTCAGTTCAATTTCTCTTCTTGCCCTTTAGTCGTCAGCCCCAGATTCTCTTCAATATCTCTGCTAAGCAATGACACGCTCCATACGCACAGCACTGCTTCATGAAAATGTTTCAAATAATCAGAGGCCACAGCACTGCTAACAGGTATACATCATGGCAAGTTCCACAACATGCAATAACTAACCTGAAAATACATAATCGGTGGGTGCACCGATATGGCAGCAGTGCCTGGACCGATGTGTCGAGCAAATGCGCTGACTTCTGAACGGGTGGTCCAAGCGGCCAGATGATGGATGAATGACCATTCCTGGCGGCAAAGCGTACGGAGCACCAACGAAAGGCCAGGCAGTACTTGGGTACAGCAGGTGCAGTGTCGGTTGGCCAAGGGAGGCCCTGGCAAAGCCTTTGAAACTGGACTGGAAGGCAGCTGACCCAGGACAGCCAGCAGCAGCACCTGCAGGTGCATAATCTGTGAGTGTGCTGACACTTGTTGAAATACAAGAAGAGCACACACAAAGCACGAATGCTTACATCAAGTAGATTTTTAATCGTTTAAAGACAGTAACCTCCAAGGCACTAATAAGAACATTCCCGGAACACCCCAAGTGAAATTTAGGTCACAGTAAGAATGTATTTATTAGACCCGCAGGTACTGTGAGTGGGGTATGCATGATATATGCAAAGCTAGCTACTGAGCTAATTTGCATGGAACGCATGCTAGCAGCTCATCTGTATCCCTTGCTTTCAATCGGAACTGGTGTGTGATAGTTGAGGCTCCTCCATTTCAATGTCTGACTTGTATCTGCACGTTCAATTCTCCAATATAAATCGAGTTGAGTGAGTGCCTACAGCTTTCTTGTTAGTCTCTGTATGGCCTGCGGTTTTGCGAAAATGAGAACTTGCGAATTGGCTCAATTTTCTGCACTAATTTAAACAATACATATGCCTCTGATATCAAGCCCCAGACTTCCCGAGAGCTACTCTGACAGAATCGGCAGGCGCCTCGTAGGCGTTGTGAAATCTCCCCCACTACCCCGAGACTATGCTAACTCCCTGCGAGGCCACATGCCGCATTTCACCTTCAATTTGCACGTATGTGAATTCTATACCTCTATGAACTCTCAGACGGGCGTCGTCATATTCGTGCCGGACTCGTGAAACTCGGCAACGTAAATTACCGCACTCGCTCGCTGGCGCGCGGCCCGAACTCTCTCACCGTTTCCGGCCCTTGCATACTATTTTCTCCACCTTGCACTTTGTAAATTCTCATGTTTAACTACACCTCGTGCGCCCTCATCTCTTGCCTGCTTTTCTTCCAGCACAACTCCGTCAGCACCCGGTCGACGCGTACGCTGTCGGTGCGCGTTGGCGAGCGAGTACGGCAATTTCGCTGTTGTCGAGCTTCACGAGAACAGCACACATATCGCGGCCCGAAGACCGCGAGGCGTACGGTCGCCGGTCTCCGCGCAGCGCAATAGCTGCGAAGCGCACTGCACGGAATTCGTGAAGGGGGGGGGGGGGGGGGGGGGGGGGGGGGATTTCACAACACCACGAGACGCCAGCCATGGAATCACGTGTACGCGTTTTCACATGCACTTCCAGGGAACCTCCTGTTCATGTTATTTCTTGGTATACCGCGGGTATTCACGAGGGAGGACTAATCACAGCGTTGTGCCACTCACGCGAAATTGCGACTGCGATCTGCAACCGCAAAGGCACTGTTTGAGAGACACATAAACAAACGCCCCGGTGTTAAAGAGCCTTGCGTGATGTGAAATTATTAGCAGCCGTGTACCATAGCGCGAGCATCGTAGCCAAGGTCTAGCTTCAGCGTAAATTGATGCTGACTTCTGCGGAAACGGTGGACTGGGCGCCAAACAAGTATACTAACTCACGTAGGCTCTCAGAGCAAACGAGATGGGGGTCTAGCGAATTACTGACCCATAAACACCAGAACTCGTTCCAACCAAATACAGAATAATAAAAAATGCGTACTTACCCGAGCAAAAACGATGTTTCCAACGTAAAATTCTCCTTCACTGTCGTCTTCATCTCGCGGACACACGAACACGCTTTGTTCTGATGCAATGTCATCCACTTTTGACGCGCAGTATTTTATCCGGCGATGATCGTTCTTCCGGGGTCCCCATGTTCAACACACGCGTAGGTTAGAAGGGTAGACATCACCCATAAAGCTTCTATAACTATGATTTAAGCTTGAAATAGATAAAACAGATTAAATCACGCCACCAACCACTCGGCACAAAACGCCATGAAAAAACACACACAAAAGTGAACCTGACGTTCAGGAACGGTGGACGAGCACTACTGCGCATGCGCCAACTAGACATCAAAAAACAAAGAAAGCGACTTTTTTTGTGCCGGATGTGACGTCATAATTTAAGAAAAATGGCAGGCGGTCATCTAGCTGCGCTCTTCTCGTCGTGATTTTGCCTGCCGTTGCAGGGTTGCATAGGTTGTTTGGCTTACGATTGTGATAAGGCGCTCTCAAAGAACTTCTGGAGAGCACTTACGGTGGTGTGCAGCGTGTGATTGGGACGCTGAGTGTGTGCGGCTGCCTAATTTTCGCGTAGTACGTTGCGACGGTGACACGGGCGCTCTGCATCAGTTCTGCCGCCTCCATTTACGACAGTGATGAGTGCGTTCCCGTCGAACTTCTGCACTGTGTTTTATTAGAGCGCCGTGTTGGGCAGGGGTTTTCCCCAGGCATCGAATCAAGGGGGGGTGTCTCAATGGCTCTGGGGGGGGGGGGTTCATAAACTGAAAAGCGTTTTTTATCCCACTAGTTAAATAATAGACGTCTGTTAACCAAACGATCATCCCCGTGGCGTACGTTTTTCATTTCTATATATAGAATATAATATATATATATATATATATATATATATTATAATATATATAATATATATATATACCTGAGAGGCGGTGCTTTCTATACAATCTAAGAAAAAAAACAAATTAGAGAAATTCATTTTTACCATGAAAGGTCCGTATTCAGTTTTTTTTTATTATTATTTCTCGCCATTTTTCAACGTATAAGGACATTTTCAAACTTGTTACCTGGGCCAGTAACGAAATTTGAGTTCTTAAAACAATGTTTAGGTAGTACACGAATTATGCAGCACTTATAATCAGGCACCGATTGTACGCTCCCGATTTATTAAAACGCCAGGATTAGCTTCTGTAGCGCTTCGCCTCGCCAAATTGCCCATTTTAAATGTA